>BLKR01000122.1:0-600000 GCA_011170035.1 Teleogryllus occipitalis | reverse complement strand
TTTCACAAAATTGTTTTGACGCCGAAGAGACTGCACATGATAGTTTCAGTGCAGAGAAGAATACCCAAGGTTGTTTGGATCCTGAAGGGGTTGTTAAAGATTGTTTTAATGAAGCTGTGCCAGAGGAAGAATGTTGTGATGCTTTAGAAACTGCAGAGGACTCAAATGCAGATTATGAAGAAGAAAATTTTGTTATTCAAGAAACATTTGAGGTTGGGGAGGCATCTGTCAGATATGATCAAGATGGATGTACAGAAAATTATACAACGGAGAGCCTTGAGGAACCCTTTGTGTCTGAAGACTCTTCCTCGCCTCATCCAGATAACGGTTTGACTTGTCAGGAAATGAGTCTGGTGGTGGGTAAGTACACAATTGAATTGCAAAAATTATATGTGTATATGTATTTGGCATTTAGGGTCGGAGGTAATATGTCTTTTATAGTTTAAAATAATGGTTTTTAGAATCTATTAAAGAATGTTTATAAAAAGAATTACAAACTTATATTTTGCGAATTTTGAAAAGAATACCATAGTAGCATACATGATTTACTAATTAGTATAAAATTGCCTTCTAAGGACGAACGACAATTGTTAATTGCTAATGCAAGCCTCATTAGTTTCAATTGTAAATTTTTGCTGAGATATTGAAGAATGGCAAACTGCAACTTAGCACAGAATATCTCGTGTAAATTGTAGAATTTTCTAAACCTACTTTATAAGTAAAAATTGATCTTTCAGTTGCATGCATGACTAAGTATGCTTAGGTAGGCATATTTACCTCGATGAAATTCAACAGCATTTGCTGCTATGGAAACAATGTTGAAGCGTTTCTTTCACTTTAAACACTTTCATTCATTAATTTATTCACAAATTAATTCACTCATTAATAATAATATTTCTCTAAATTAGCTAACCCTCCAGGAAATGTAGAATATGATATTCAGAGATCTCAAAAATCAAGATTGTTTATTTTCTGTTGAGTAATGTTTTTGTTGTTGATACCGAGATTTATCAAAAAAATAAACTTTTTTCTAATGTTAACAATTTTGTGATCCCATAGAGGAGCTTTTTGAATCCAGAAGACAAAACTGCTTTTCATATGAAAATTTTCAGGAAAAAATGTTGAAGTTTTTGAGAAAATTTATATTTATGAAAATGTGCCAGTTTTCGCTCGCTTATACTCAAGTATGTTTAAGATTTTTCGGAAATTTCACAAGACCGTTGAATAACAGGCTAGGTGCAAAACTGACCTTGTTTAGGAAGACAAAAAAAAAAGATTGTATTTCTTGTGTATTATCATTACAGAGACAAAAGTTATGAATTAACTGACAAACAATATTTATATAATGCTTATAGAATATATCCAATGTCATTCAGTAGTTGTCCTGCAATTTAAGAGTATCTAGTGGAGTTACAGAATGGCACAGACTTTCTCGTAGTAAAGTGTTCTAATTTCCTTGGTGTGGACTGGCTTCACTCTCTTGCCCCATTCTCTTGCCAGCTGCTATCTATCACCACCCAAAATATATTTTTTTGAAATTTTCTCAACATTTCAGTTTCTTAATAAGAGAACTGAAATATTTCTTTAAGAATATTAAAGAGGAGTAAAATCTTGTCTTAAATAGCAATTTTCATTTTAAAATTTTGGGCCGTTTTTAAGAAAATGGCGTTTAAGCGTTACTGTAAATGCAAAATTTGAAGCTCTTTTTCACAGGAATCTATTGTTTTCAAAATACTTAATTTGAAGTCATTTAAAGCACATTCACTTACAAATGCAAAAATACAAATGCAAGTGTAAAATTGATGGAATTGGGCATATTAAGTACATGATAGATATTTTTTTTTTAAATACATTTTTTTATTTTTTGGAAAAACAAAAGAATACACAAAAATTAACTTTATATCATATTACACAGTGCAGTTAGCACTATCTGTTGGAAAAGTTTGAAGAAAAAATTTGGTACTAGGTTTGAGAAAATGGCATTTGAGCATTTCTCATAATGCGGAAATTTGCGTTCATTTTCGCAGAAAACGGTTGAGTTTTCCAGAAATTTTATCTGACCTTATTTAAAGCACATGTACTCATAAATACCATAATGTGAACAAATTGTCAATAATATAAATACTAACGACATGGAAGACATGTCAAAATTACAGTTTTGTAATTTTAGAAAAAACAAAAGAATGGAGCAATATGGCGTTCATGTCATCTTATAGAGTGCATTTAGCACTATCCCTACCAATAATTAAAAGAAAAAATTTGGAGCCAGTTTTGAGAAAATCTTGTTTTTGAATTCTTTTTAAATTGCAAATATTTCACACAATATTGAGTGAAAACTACTATAACCTTAAAAAAATGTACATGACCTTATTAAAAGGACTGATTATGAGCAACAAATTTCATTTGAAGGAAAAGTCTCTTATCTTAAATTTTGTAGTGGCAGGAATAGACCGGAAATAATTCAAACTTTTGCAATTTTTGAAAATTCAGTGTTAACCGGGAAAAACAGACTTATGCCACCTTTATAAGTGTATTTTGCTCTATTGTTACAGAAAATTTAAAGAAAAGGTTTGGAGCCATTTTTGTGAAAATTTTGAAAATGGTCGGGGGGTCTGGGGGTAAAGTACTCCTAAATTTTAAAGAAAGTTTTTCAAAATCTTAAATCTTCGACTAGAGCCAGATGGACAGGGGTTTCTTCAATTGGGAAAATATCCTAGGCACAGTTCCGGCGCTAGTAGTGTTCACAGACGGACTTGGAATCCTATCTTTAACATACGTAAAATGTTATAAAACATACATTTTTAGAATGATCTCTCCCTATCACATCAGGGGTCTCCAAACTAGGTTCTGAGGGCCACATTCAGTCCTCAGCAGTATTCTATGTGACCCACCAACCCATAGTATGTTCTAATTCAATTTAATTGTGACACAGGCTGTACCTCTCTTCTAAAAAAACATTCCATTGCTTTCATTGAGGCGTTTTAAAATTATTTATCATTTCCGTGTTTTAGAAAAGAATTATGTCTGTAATTAAATTTTAAAATTGTAGCTCTCAATGTGAATTAATTCCTTCAAATATTCTGAATTGTGTGCTCTTATGCCTACATGTGTTTTAAGAATGAATTTGTGAATTGTTAACTTTTTTATCGTTCTTTATTTAAAATTTAATTTAATAAATGAGAGAGAAATTCCATCCTAGCATGAAATTTAATTTTTGAATCTCGATGCTCTTAAAAATGTCCTATATGGCCCCTGGTTGAAGATGGTGGTCTATCGGATCCATTTATAGATTACAATTATAAAGAAATATTGACTTTTCTAAACATTCTGTCATTGAAATTATTGAGCAAATTAAATGATATGAAGTTTATTTATAAACTGGGAAAATGGTATTATTTCAAGCCCTTTATTATTGAATGATTTGAATTTCATTGTATCAAATAGAGTAAATAGACAAACCACACCATTATTGTATACTAACCTTCATAATTCATTACATACAGAAAACAATCCTCTCATGAGAATATGCAAAAAAGTCAGTTTATTTAACTTAGATATAATGAGCATAAATGAAGTTGTTTTCTCTGTGAATGCAGAGTCCATAATTCTCAGATATGAATAATTGATATACATACTGAGCTATGATCATAACAACATATAAGCTTTCAGCCCCTGATTCCATTCAAATATTATTGTAATTTTCTACATACTTGGACAAAAATGCCTGAATATTAATAAAATAAAATAAAAAATAATTGATGTAGAACCTAGAAAGTTTCCAAGACTTGTTTTGGAAACATTAAATATAAAATTGTACAAGTGAATAGTAATATAGAAATTAACAACTTCATAAATTCATACGATAATATTAACCATGGAGAAAAAACTCTTCACATCCCAATCGTTGTCAATGTTTGCTTTGCCCCATACATCGTACCTTCTTGAATCCCTTCCTTCTTCCCTGCTCCCCACATCTCTTCCATCCATATTCCCTCCTTTCCCATTCGCCAGTTCTGCATTTGATGTGATTTCCAATTGAGCCCACACCACTGTTGATTTAATAACTTAACAAGAGTCGAGAATCATGCTCAGTGTGCAAGCCAAAATTACATTATAATGATTCACTTCATTCTGTGATTAAATATCTTTTAAACAGCCACTAAAAGTGATTAGCTAAAAATGGATTAATCGCTAAAAGTGTGTTGATGCTTAAATGTTCTGATAGAACTGAATATGCACAAAGAAAACAAAATACTTCCTTTTGATCATCTATTTATTTATTTATTTATTTACGTCAAAAAACAGTTAAAAACTGCGTATGACGGGCTATGGGGAAAAGTGAATTGTGTGCACATTTTCAAAATTCTGTGATCCCTACACTAAATCATATACTACTTAAGTTTTGAATTTTGAAAGGGAGAAAAAAAAACAAAAAAACTCCCATGTAATAAAATCGATTTTCAAGGATAAATAAGCAATAAATTTTGAATTTTGAAAGGGAGAAAAAAAACAAAAAAACTCCCATGTAATAAAATCGATTTTCAAGGATAAATAAGCAATAAATTTTGAATTTTGAAAGAGAGAAAAAAAACAAAAAAACTCCCATGTAATAAAATCTATTTTCAAGGATAAATAAGCAATAAATTTGGCTCTTATTACTTCCTGCCGCGACAACGTGGAAACGATAATTTGAATAATTGTATTTCCCACTGAATTCTAGAAGACGTGCACAGAAAATGAAGTTACATTTATGTCCAGAAGCAAAACAAGGGGCCATCTCAGCATTTGCTCAATGGATCAGGGAAACTGGACGAAAAACCTGATCGAGATGGGTTTATAACTAATCTTAATCTATAACTAATCTTAATGTAACATGTACTCAATTAAGTGATTTGTATATTTGAATTAAAAATATGTAAGGTAGTTCTATAAGACTGTCCAAAAAATAGTATGACACAAAACTGATTTTATTTTGCTTGTATTACTCGTATCAGAGTTTCATGTGTTTTTTTATTTATATTCTGATGATTCCTTCTTTTTAAGAAAAGTTATTTTTTGATTTCATGTTAATGATAATTTTCATGATTAAAAAAATGTTCATTTGAATGTTAAGTTAAATTTGAAAGTTAGTTAATCTCTGTTTAATTATTTAATCATTTTATAAATTTAAATATATAATTTATTATAATTTAACTATTATACTAAATATTTTATGGTCCCTTCTTGTTATTTCTTCCTCTCTCTCCCTGAAAATCCTTGCTGTGTATTTTTCTTTGTTCTTTAACATATCAATTTTAGTAGTTAAATCATAGGATTAATTGGTCTGATTGCTGACAAAATATTAGGATATTGAACTTTAGTAGCAGAAAATGAATGTACTGAGCAATTTGTGTACTCCAGAAATTCAATACTTTTAATTCTGCTTGTGAATAAAGTTGTACCGTATATTAATATAATTGTAATTTCAATTTTGTACATTTCTATGGGATTTTTCTTTTTAATCTTCTAATTATTGCTTGTCTTTCAAAATATTAGGAAACTTTTTTATATGTGAGAAAGTAGAAATGAAATATTTCCAGTAATGTAACAGAGATCTGTTAAGACACACAAAACCTAGAATTAACTTCCATCAAATGCAATTAACAGGATATCTTTGTAATAAGAGGCACTTAAATAAAGGATGCGATTGAAATCCTTGAATGTGAGTTTATTTTATTAAAATTATTTTTCATGTGAATAACTTTTTATAATACATGTTATTTTTTATGTTGTAAAACTACAACTAAAAATAATTTTTAACGTTCTGTGCCGTGTTTTTGCATGAAGTCAGTAACTGAAGGAAGAGTTTTATCAGAAAATTTTCATAGATCTGGTGGTCAGTTCGAGCTGAAACATAAATTATTCTAAAACATTTTCTTCTTTCTTTCCAATTTTAAGATATGATTTTTTCCAATTTGCCTCTTTCTCAAATATTTTCTCATAGTTCTCATATTATTGCAGGAGCAGTTCCCACAGTTGCTTCTGTGGAAGATGACATTGATGGAGATGCAGATGAACAAGCAGAAACAGAAGAAGATGAAGAAGGGAATACTGAAATTATTAAGTATACATTTAATACTGAGGAAAGAGGAATAAATGAGTCTGTAGAACCTGAAGAGAATTTTGCTGAAGCACCAGAAGAAAAAGGTATTGTGCCTGAAGTGGAGGATGTTACTTGTGATAGTGGTGGGGAAACAGTTTTAGTCATGAATCATAAAGTATGCTCTGAAGAATGTGATGTTAGTAAACCAAATGTATGCACTGAAGAGGAAATAATGTACACAGATCATTTAAATAGTGTTCAAAGTGTTGATGAAATGATTTTTCATAAACGAAGTACTGTTATTGATACAGGAAATATGTGTGCCTCTTTGCATGTAAGTGACAGCAGTGCTATGAAAAGTAGGGATAATAGTCTTGTGTGCGAGTTGCCTCAAAGAGAGGCAACAGTTGTGAGGTATTGTGAAGATTATGGTGCAATGGGTGTAAGTTCTGTGTTCCCGAAAAGAGTTTGTAATTCTGTTTGTATTTCACCTATTCCACAGCCTCCTGTCAGAGAATTGTATGTTTATGATCCGTCGGCTCACAACATGACATTTTGTAGGAACAACACCATTATTGATGCAAGGTCCCTTCCAGTGAACCCACACTTGAATGGTTTAGATACTTATTCATTCCATCAGATTCCAGTTGAATCTTCATCTGGCATTAATAATATTAATGATGCTTACGTACATACAAATTCTGGACTATGTCCAGTACTCCAAGAGTCAAGATTTGAATTTGAGAATAGGGACATGAAACCAAAAAAAAAGCTGCCAACTGAAGAGGATTTTATGAGGAGGATTGAGAAAACTTTATTTGAATCCAAAATTGAAACAAAAATTGATGATGCTATAGATTCAAAATATAAGGCTGAATTAGATTTATCATTGCCTCTTAAGAAACGTTTGAGAACTTTAGCCGCAATGTCAAGTATATCTTGTACTCCTGAAAAACTTGTCACTCCGAAAGAAGAAAGTTTTCCTTCATATCCTGCAAAACCCATGATAAGTATAGCAGAATTAGAGTTTACAGAGGGTTTAATCCCCAAACCAGGAAAGACATACCAAGGTAATTATAAGTGATCACATTAACAAATAATAGTTACTGTGATTGATATTTTTTCCTGGAAGGAAGAGAAAGTATTATGGAAAATTGTTTATAGTAAATGTTCCACCATAATAATAATAATCTGAAATGCAGAATTCAGAATGCCGGTATAGAATGTTACCTCACTGGAGAGAAGGGTTTATTTATTCAGCTTGCGCTGTAGTACACCATGCAATTCTTTCCGAGAACACAGCATGGCAATTACAAAGGAATGTAAGAAATAACTATTGTCGTCTTCATCTGTCAGCCAAGAATCTATGTATAAAAATGTGCAGAGAAATTGCTGTGCCATTCACATGGATATATTTGTTTTCCCTGAACTTATGTTAAATAAATTCAGTTTCCATTATGAAGAATATTTATCATCTTGAATACAAGAAAATCAGTTGCAGTATTCCTTTTTCACATCTTACCCTTAGAATTAATCTTCTGAATGTGATGGCAAATGTACCTTGATTGTATGTTTGATGTAATATTGCTCTTTAAATGGAGATGATATTAGACGTTCTAAGAAAGATTCAAGAAAAGCCATTAAAAAAATTCATATTTTTGTAAGTACAGAGAAGTATATTTCATGTATCATAAATTTTGGCAGTATAAGAAATAGTTTCAAATACACATTATTCAGTAGAGGTATAACAATGTCAGTAATATTATCCATGTTTGTAACAGAATTTGTAGAAAATGAGGAGTAGATTTCCTTTTCTTTGTTCATTGTAATGATTGAGAGAAAAGTTATTTTGGAACTCGTTAATGTTATCATCTTGCTTGGTTTATGTTAGTGTTCTTTGTTGAAACTTCTTATTTATATTTTCGGCCCATATTAGACAATAGATTTTCTGGAGTAATGTGTTCCACTCATAAAACGTGTGAAATTTATTGTTTGAAGGCAGGATTGAATGATCATTATAGGGTACGCCAGTGAGGTTTAGTGATTACTTGTAATCAGATCAGGAGACTATTTGCTTCCATTAACTTTTCTTCTTCTTTTTTTCTTTTGTGTATTAATGTGCCATAGTAAAATAATTATTACTATTATTTTTTCATTTTTAGTTCAGTCTTCAGAAAATTATGTGCCACAATTATCTGAGAGCATTCCTTGATTCAACTGTGATTAGAATGCAGAGGGTTTAAACAGTTATCAGATGATTCAAATGTTGCAAAACTTACAATGTGTGTTTTTTCATCAGACTTGTAAACAAGTGTTTTCATCATGATAATAAGCATGTCATGATAAGCAAAAGGAGAAAAATTCTAAAATATGCCATATTTACCCAAATATAATTCAACACTGAGTGTAAGACGAAACCCTAATTTTGAAGAGACCTCCTGAAATGTTTTAAAAATTTGTAACTTATTCTTAGTATTTCGTAGAAGTAAAATTTCAAATTGTCTAACTGACTAGAAAATTGTCCTGTTTTTGAGAATTTCCTAAGCTATCACAAAGTATTTTCTTGTCCCTTAAAATTATCATAATCATGATTTTTGCCACTACCCTCTTCATCTCCATGCGTATCGTTTCTTTCTTCTCTCATACTGAAACTTCCTCTGACTTTTTGGGCCCCTCTAAACGTTTTGTGCGTTGATTTTGCATTCTTAGTCGTTCATCTGATACCACCTAAGAACAGTCCCTTCTTTGCCATCAAATTTTCCTTCTGTCTTGCTCTTGTTCCTGATGTCTGATTCTTTCGCAGTTCTTTTGCTTTCTTTAAGACTGTATATTTGAATTTTGCATTGTTGAATGTTCGTTGGATCGAGTAGTGAATTCTGAAATCATATATCTCCGTTCCACTTTTCATGAGTAACATGGGAGATTCACAGGTAAAGAAATTATGATGTAATTTTTACAATAAAAGAAATATTTTTTCATCAACAATATATTAATTGAATCTGTTAGTCTACAAAGAAAACGTTTCAAAACTGATCTGTAGTATATTCTAGAATCTAATTATATTGGCACAATAGACTCTTGCCCATGCATCATCCATGACAGTGGGTGTATAGCTTATTGTCGGAAATTGTCTCGCTTATGCGTCCTTCCTTAACTCAAACGTTTCTCCAATCTTATTGTTAGATGCAGTCAGCATCGCCAACTAATTCTAACATTAAATATCATAAATTTTAATATATAACACAAGTAAAATTAAGATATTGTTTTTCTGTTACATTTTAAATGTTTACTTACTGTGAAGGGGTGTTGTCATAAGCTGTCTAATTATTTGGGGGGGGGGGGAGCAGCAAGTTATTGGGGGGGGGTTCAAAATACTCCAAATTTGCATTAAGTAATTTATGAATATTTATATTTACATTCTACCAAAAATGAGTTCCAATATTTATTCTCCCAAAAAATTTTGTTTTGAAACTTCACTGACTAAACTTTTTTTGCACTTTGTCATTGTTCCTCTTAAAAGAGGTTGTTGTTTCAGGCTTTTATATTTAAGCCCTAAAAATAATCACTCCTCTTTGTTTCCACATAATTCTGTGCATTTTGTAAGGTTTCAAATTTGGAATAATATATTCAGTGCCTGTTGAATATGAGTAATTGATGAAGACTGGAGTACATATGTATATGTGTATAATATAGTCAATATAACTGCTGTGGATATGCATGAATTGTAAAGATAAATTATAACTTCAATAATTCTGCTCTTTTTGAGCAAGAGATCTACTAATGATATTTTTTCCTTCTGCATTCAAACACCCAAGAATATATTCTGGCTACTTCACCTGGTCCCTTACCTTCGTACCCTGAAGAAATTTTGAGGATTTGTGAAATTGCAAGATTCATTGGATGTCATTTACATTGAGGATGTGATATTCAGTTGGAAATAATTTAATACTTTCAAGACTGAATAATAGTTCTGTGATTATGCATAAAGATTTTGATAATTTATAAAACATTAACAAAAGAAAAAGACAAAATGGATGCCAAAATTATGAAAGCGTATTGACACCTAATGAGATACAAAATGTGTAGAGACAAATTCGCCAAAGCCAGTGCAAGAGAGAATGAAATTTCTTCTTTCTTTTGTTTCTGTGAAATTGATGTATATCTTTGTAGTTCAAGAATAGTCACATCTTTGAGTTGGGAATTCAAGTACTTGAAATTGAATGTATGGTGAAACAAGTTTGCTTGTGAAATGAAGTCTCATATGTCCAGAACATTAAAAAATTGTCATTAACAAATTACCTCTCTAGAGAATGTCAATGATTCAAGCAGAATATCTTGTTTATAAAAGTTAATACTATGGCTTGACAATTGAATTCTGAATTGAAATCTTTTATTTCTGGATTGAAAATTGAAAAAATAACAAATAAATAAAAATTACACGCAATACATGCAAGATGTTAAATATACTAATTGAATGAGATTTTACTTTGGCAAATGACAGAAAACGACATTCTTCAGCGCAAGAATAACGTGAGTGAACTGCAGTTGTTGGAGAGATTTGAAATCAATGAGAAAGAAAGTGGTTCTTAAAAAATGTGCATTGTAATTATAATTGCTACTGAATATTGCATGTTGAATTTTATTGTTTGAGACTGTTTTAATTGTTAAGGCTTAGTTTTAAACTTTGGCAAAAGTTGGTTGAAAAAGAGCAGAATAGTTTTAAAATGTTCCATAAGATGCTTCATGAAAATGTTTTCCTTAAATATATGAGTTGTTACCTTGAGTATTTTGGTTGTACTTGGAATACAGTTATTAATCAATACCAGGAGAAAAAATAAGTGATATTTAAATGCAAATATGAATGCTGGGTGAGGCAATCAGTTGAGAACAACATAAAAGTGATTTTTAAAAACCTTTGCAATGATGCTCTGTCAACATTTTTTTAATGATTGTCTTTGTGGAGCACTGTAGAACAGTGGCAGCCAGTACAGAATTCTATTGATGGTGCCAGTTAGTGATGCGACATCAGTAACAAATCATCGATTTTCATAATTGTGATTAAACATCGGTCAAAAACCATCGATGTTTTTAAACATCGTTGTGATGTTTTAAAACTGGTGTAGTAATCTCTAAAATAAAATTCGTGAGCACAAAATTTAATTTTTCAGTGACCATGTTTATTAAGTTAGAATGAAGATTAAACTGAAAGCAAATTAAAAATAATAAGAACAAATAAAATACTCAGACTGAAAGCCTGAGCGCCCACCGAAATTTCAAGAGGTCACAGCTTCCTAAGGTCGCTGAAGATGGGTACAGGAAGCAGAGGGGAGGCCTTATGCCCACAGTATATGCCGCCTCTCCATGTGCAAACCACAACACAACACGACATACAAAATACCAGGGCATCGGGGGTCATCCTGAGCGAGAGATAAGTCTGCGCAATGAAGATAGTGCTGTTAGTGCACTCTCTAGTGAGGAGAATGTGAACTTCAGTGCCACTTTGCTTGTGGCACTCTGCCGTCCATAAGAGACGCATAGTAACCTGCACAGAGTTCTTTGTACAGCGGTAAATGGATGTACATGGTGCCAATTCCTAGGTGGCTCAAAGGTTTAGGAGACCAACATATGGCACTGAGCCCAATGCGTTTGAAGAGAGTATTGATAGATCATCGAAGGATGAAGTGCTCGTTCAAATGAATTATTATAAAGAAAACTATATTTTGTACACAATTGTGGTGAAAGTTTTCTTTTCGTTCCATTTTGTTGGTGGTGCCATGGCACACTGGCACTACCCTACAAGCCGCCACTGCAGTAAAACATGTCAAATGTGAAGACTAATTTCTTTAATCACTACTTATCGCAAACAGATTATAGCATTCTTCCTGCTGTTTTAAATCTTTCAGTTCTGCATTGATTCACAAAGAGACTGGTGTAGATACATTGAAGGATTCAGTACTCAGATTGAGATACTTACTACGCATTAATTCTTTTCTGGAATAGCAAATACTACAAGACCTTTGCATGAAATTGATTTTTATTTTCAAATATCCAAAACTATGGTGAATAACATTGGAGTTTCAAGAAATTCAGCTTGTTACGTACTGGTACACAATATGCTTACTAAAAAAGTTAGAGAAGAATTATTGTATGAAAAGTTTAATCTGTGTGACCTTAGTTTCAATATTGTAATGAAGAAAAAAAAACATTCCTGATATGAATTTTTTACTTAAAAAATGTACATTGTTTTCACAAAAAAGGACAGATTTGTTAGATATTGCAATGAAGAATATCAAATGTACGAATTGGTTATAACTGGTTGAGATGAAAAAATGATCTGTTCATTCCCATTGAAATTAAAAAAGAAAGATAGAAAAAGAAGATTGATATTTTATAAAATTTCATGTGGAATAGGAAGAGTGAGTTGCTTGAAAAGGACTGAATTGGAACCGTGGGTTTCTAAGGAATATACTTGCTAAATCAGAGCATTTCCTTTAAAGCTTTTTAGCAAATGATAAAGTATTTGTTATTAACAACTGATATAAAGTACTGTCATGAGTCAAACATGAATGAAAATATGGTTTTTGTGAAGTTGAAGAATAATGAAGATTTAATTATGTACAGTGTTAGTATTTTTAAAGGAAGTCTATTTCATTGATGTGGCAGTTAAAAAGTGTAGAGATCTTGTAGTGTTAGTCTCTTTCATTGACGACAAATTTCAAATTCATTGGAGCATCAGAAGATAATTTTCAGTTTCAGTTATGTTAATGAAAACAGATGTGAAATGAAAAGTTTCAGTTTCAGTTATGCTAATGAAGACAGATTCAATAATTTGGATATTTTTAATTGAGAACTTCTAAAATAAATGCCTAAGAGTATGAAATATTGAGCTCAAGCTCCATTCCATTTTATGCCCTGTGTGACAATTATTGAAGGCTTTCAAATTTGATTATATTCTTACAATGAATCAGATATTTTGTATGAAAAGGCATAAAGATTTACCAACTCAAGATCAATTATTTTCACAAAACAACTACATTAGACAACAATTACATTAATTGATCTTTTTCATGTTACTGTCAGTAATCAACATTATTAGCAATCATATTGTATGAAAAACATAGCTGTGCTTTTTGTTATTGTAATTGCACACACGCAGTCATGAAATCATCATGAAAGTCTTAAGACTAACAGGAGGCAATTTTAAGTGGTTTATAGGGTATGTTGGAAAATTGGAGGAAAGATCACTAAAAAGATGAGTGTGAGGAAAAAGAAACAAGATTTATCAAGAGAGGGTGTAGAAAAGACATAAGAAAAATAATTATTTTTGATAATGCCTTAAGGGTAGCATATATTTTCGTGATATTGGTACTCCGTAAGTTGGTATTTAATCTTATTATTCTCCATTATTCAAAAATCTTAATATTTCCTTTAAAAAGAGAAAATGAGATTGATGCACAAAAATAAATCTACAATTTCTACCTCTCCAGCAAGTGAAGAGGAAAACCCAGAAGGGATGGACCACAACTTGCCCTACAAGTGAAAACAGTGGAAGAGGAGATAGTTAAAATGGAGAACTTGGCGTCACAGATGTAGAATAGGTGCTGGACTCTTGCAAGAATAAAAGTAATATTTTGGTTTCAATATTTGAGAGGTTGAGATTTTGTAAATTGTATCAAATGAAAGATTTTCAAATGCGATCTTAGTAGCCAACATTCCGAGAACATGAAACTGCAAGAAATATGAAAGAGCAGTCTTAAAAGAACATTAACATCAATATATTATCTTCAGTGAATCTAACATCTTTATTTTTTTCATTGGCAAACATGAGAACGGAACTTGCTGCAAGTTAAATTTATGATAGAAAATTATTTTGTCTTCTCTGAAATGTATGAGAAGAGGTATGTACAGGCATGCTAGGAAGTAAAGCAAACTACTAAGCATCTCTACAAATCACAGGATAATTCTCTGTGAATGAAGTATGTCAGCTTGTTCATCTTCCAGAAGTTTTGGAATCTTTCACAGGTACAGTAAAGAACCAGGTCAGTTTTTTAAGTGTCATTGTTTGTTTTTATTATTTCTTTTCTCACTTGTTTGCTGAATTTTCAAAATGTTTGTGTTATACACTTTGAAATACTAAGATAATTTTTTTGGGTGCTGTTTTTTTAGCATTGATTACATTAAAATTTCAGAGTCCACATGTTCTGATCAAATAGCTAGCTATAGGGAAAAATGGCATGTAACACAAACTTATGAACTCTCATGATAATTTTATAATCCAGACTCTCTTTTGAAGTTAATCATTGAATTTTCTAATGATTGTAATCTGTATATGTTTCACTTTCCCCATGAGAATTCCAAAGTTTGAACTTCCCCATTGAAGAGTGAGCAAGATAGAATTGTTATTAGGGATCTGTTTTTCAGCTTTTATGCTCATCTTGAATTTAATTATTTGCCCAACCTCTTCATCTCTATCAACTAGTATGCCTTTAAACAGTGTGGCTGTGTAACCTAATGATGCTGTCCATGCCCTAATCCTCATTTGCTACCCCTATAAATCGTACCCCTTCATGGAAAATAATATATGGTGAGTCTACTGTAATGTTCTTTAGGTATACATTATTTGGTGAGTATTAATAATTCAAGTATGCATAAGGGGTGAGTATTTTCTCTACATTTCTCTTACACTCCCTACTTTCAATCTCGTAGCGGTTATTTGACTCAAGGCAATGTAAAGGGAGTATATGTAACATTTCATATATTTGTGCTTAATCAGTAATGACAGTTTGTTTTTTGATGGCCTTTTCCCTTTCTCCGTGAGTTACATAATTATGAATACTCTTGAAGATAGTTATTACTAATCACCTCAAGGGAAAATCTTGTTTTCTTTATTTATTTACTTATTTCAATTAAAGGACTCCTGTCCTTGTTACAAAACTGATTTACACAGTAGGTAAGTGTTTCAAAATAATGTTTTGTTCTTATTTTGTTTAGTTCGAATCATTGATTTTAATTCACAAGTAAAAGATACTAAATAACAAAAACAGTCTATATCACAGTCAGTAGCTGGTCACTAGGGTGGTACACTAGATTCATGTTAAAGAATTTAACTTCCAAACTTTTTTGGATGGGAACTTATAAAAGTTTGCCAATTGGTGTAAAAAGTATTCTCAACATTTCAGTGTTAGCAGATAACATAACACCAGCCTCATTAGCCCTGAAATTTTAAAAAATTGTAAAATTTCAACAAAAATTGCAATTGAATGTTTCAAAAAATTAAATGAGATTGATTTACCCTACAAACATGGAATTTTTTAATTTCATAGAGAATCAATTTTCATTGTCAAGTGAAATGTTTGTATTGGAAGATGTATGGGATTTTTGTGGACTGGTCTTGGAAATTCGATATTTGGAAATAGAATAATGGTTTACAATTTTTTTTAATAATTTAGTTTAAATTCAAAAGTTTTTGTACAGGAACCAAACTAGTCCAAATTCAAGATTTTTCAGGAGGCACGAAAAACTTCATACCATAGGAATGCATTGTGATAAATTGATGATTTTTTTATTTAGATGCTGTATGTGTTTGACAATAGTGTTTTGGTGAAAATATGATAATTTGGAACTCAATTTACAAATAAATAAGAAAAATATTCCAAACTTTGTTTTGTAGAATGAATATTTGAAATCTTTATTTTTTGGGCAAAAAATGTTGGTTGTCAATAAAATGATTTCAAATATGCAACAGTGAAATTTGACATACTGAGAGAAATACTCAGATGAAAAAATAATATTATTTGACACATTTATTCATAGGCTATTTCATAATTATTACAATATTATTATTATTATTATTATAATTATTATTATTATTATTATCATTACAAAATTATTTAGATGTGAAGCTCAGTTGTCTTTGTTCAAATATTGAAAATGACTACTTTTAATCACATCTATCGCTATTGGCATCTACTTCGTCAGAAACAATTCTGTGAGGAGGAGTAATCCTCTTCAGCAGATTCTCATAAAGCTTTCGATGATCTTGGTGCATGAATAAGATTACGGTCTTTAATTTTAGCTGGTCTCAACCCAGGATCCCTGTCATATAGCTGTTCAACGTTGAGAGAATTGATGTTTGTGGTTGGTTTCCCCCCTAATATGATTGTTCCATGAACCATAGTAAGAACTTCTCAACCTTGCACGCATTTCTTTTTCATTACTTTGTGTCAGAAGAAATGGTACGCCAAGTGAAAAACTCAAAGCAGACACGATAAAAAAGTATTCATTGGAAAAAAAAGTGAAACTGCACTGCACAACAGAATGGCATGTAAAAAAAACAAAAAAACATACTGTCACATAAAGTAGCAGCACTGAACAATAGTTTTGAACCAAAGACTTGAAATAATGCAAACAGCTGGAAAGTATGAAATTCCCAACACTTCCCATTGAGTAGAGGTTCACATTAGTTGTATTTGCTTTAAACCAGCGGCTCTCCTACAAAGTTCATGTTTGATTATACTTAAACATTTTGTCATGAAATCAGCAACTTAGTTAGGTTTATCAATATACGTTTTTACCTAAGTGTTTTTCTCTCTAACATATCACAAACAAACTGATTGTGTAAATCAATATGTTTAATTCTGCTGTGATAGAATTATTGGCCAAATTAATGACACTGATTGTTACAAAAAATAACCAGACTTGTCAAATTCTCAGAACCTAACTCTTGTATGAACTTCTGCCAATATTCTGCTTCACTGGCGCAGTCTGACAAGGCCATTTACACGGGCTCCGCTGTACTTAAGGCTACTGTTGTTTGCTTACGAGATTCCCAACATACGGGGCATCCACCTACCAAGAACAAATAGCTAGTGTAAGATCTGTCCATCTGGCGGCCTCCCCAATCTACACCGGCAAACCCAATGTCCGGTTCGGCGTCATTTTCGTAAATGGGTCCAACATCAATCGTGCCCTTCAAATTGCGTAGTATTCGCTTCGCTGCCTTCCAATGCTCTTGCCCATAGAAATTGTTGAACTGCCCTCGATAAGATGCTGCAAAAGATATGTCTGGTCGAGTTATCGACAACCAAGTAAGCGTATCCTGTAGTTCTGGTAATTATATGGTAAGTGCAGCTGTTCTTCGCTCGGGATTTTGTTCTTGATCAACTTGCTATTAGACTCCAAGGGAGAGACTACTGGATTGCAGTTACTCATACCGAAACGTTGAAGTTCCTCTAAGTACCCTCGCTGGTGCCTAACAAATAGACCCTCATCTTGAATAAGCTCGATTTACAGAAAGTATTTCGCTAGTCCGAAGTCTTTGACCTCAAAATGGCTGCTCAAGAGCTTTCCAAGTACGGAGATTGCCTTCTGATTCCTGGAGGCGGCCATAATATTAACATAGACCGATATCAAGGTCACATCTTCCCGTAACTCATCCGAAACACAAAGATCCGATGCACTGGCTTAGTGCCAAAGTCCCAAGGTCTCGCACAGCTTCATTTATCAGCCCCTTCCTGCCTGCTTCAAGCGATGATATGACTTCTTTAATATACAGACATTTTCGCCCCTCTGAAGTTCATGGAGCATATCCTTCGCCTTCAAGATGTCATGTTAATATCTTCCGCAACCTCGCCATTTAAATATGCAGTCGTAATATGTCTAATTTTCATCCCAAATGTTGCTTCATGGTACACCATCAGTCTAATTGATCCCATCCGAGCAACAGGTGCGAAGGTGTCTGAGTAATGAACATTCTAGACTTTGGGAAATACCTTGAGCAACTTGCTTAAGGGAGGGAATATATTTTCAGAAAATGCCGGTGTCTATTACTATAACACTCGACGTAGAAATCATATTCATCAGGTGATAGTATCAACAGCTCATTACAAAAAATTCACATACAATACATGTACATTATTTTACAACACTTTGCCAGATGACATTAAACGATTAAATTCGATAGAAAAGTAAATCCAAAATGAAATCGTTTCTGCTGCATAACTGTTTCTATACAATTAGAGACTATACTGAGCATCACAAGGAAAGTAACATTAATTTTAACAGTGATATTTAATGTATTATTTACCATTGTACTGTATAATTCTAAACAATGTGTAACAAGTATTGTATCGCAGCTTCTGGGTCAATGACCCCCATCTCGATCAGATTTTTCGTCCAGTTTCCCTGATCAGTTGAGCAAATGCTGAGATGGCTCCTTGTTTTGCTTCTGGACATAAATGTAACTTCATTATCTGTGCACGTCTTCTAGAATTCAGTGGGAAATACAGTTATTTAAATTATCGTTTCCATGTCGCGCCAGGAAGTATTCCGAAGGACAACATGGATAAGAGCCCAAAATTTGCTTATTTATCCTTGAAAATATATTTTATTACATGGGAGTTTTTTTTTTTTTCATTCAAAATTCAAGTAGTATATGACTTAGTGTAGGGATCAGAATTTTGAAAATGTGCTCACAATTCACTTCTCCCCATAGCACGTCATACGCAGTTTTAACTGTTTTTTGACGTAAAATAAATAAACTATTCAGGCCTTTCCAGGGTTTAATTTATAGCGCAACACCATGCGACCTCCGATGGGCTTGGCATCGCCAGGCGGGTGCACCAAAACCCACGTATTATTCCACAAGATGGATTTAATCTCAGTGGCAATAACTTCATGCCACTGGAGTTGGGTCCTGTCATCGCCCTCTCGGAGAGGAAAGTTTGCTCACTGTCTTCTGGAATAGCCGCAATCTTCGTCTGGGACAACGTCCGAGTTCTTCCCTTGCGACCTGTCCTCAGGATTTTTGATCGACCAACTTGTGGATTACCTTGGTGTGGTTTTTTTTGTTTGTTTTTTTTTTCGAGCATTTCAGGGATCACGATGTTTGGCGTAACGTCAAAACCTGAAAAGTCTCATTCGGGGACAAAACCGTGTGAAGGCTCAGCCGAAATTCATCCAATTCCTGAGTTTCAGGTTGATCAATGTCGACAGCTTCTGGTTCTTTATGTACTTTATCTGGCTGGATATCAGCGCTGGGGAAAATCCATTGTAGCTCAACACACGCCTCCCGGATCGACATCCTCAAAGGTTGCAAGAAATTCCTTCTTGTATCCTCGAAGGAACCTCGTTTTCTAGGACTTTGACATCGCAACTGACTAGTACCATGCTCTTGTCCGATGAGTACTCTTTCAAACCTTTTGATTCGTCATAGCTCAAAAACATTATTTCTCTGCCTCGTTGGTCGAACTTGCCTCTGCCGTGTTCCCGGTCCAACAAGAATACCTTCCTAAGATCTTCATCTGCGATACGTTTGGTGCTGATCCGGTCAGTAGCTCCTGGAGAGTTTTTCCATTCGTTGATGGAAGACGATTACGCAGGTAATTCGTACTGTTAATTGCTTCCACCCAAAACTTATGTTGCAAGTTTGCCTTAAATAGACATTGACGGTGTCCAACAAGTTCATCCGTTCGACTGTCCCGTTTTGCTCGGGATTGTGCGGCACTGTAAGTGGACCAGTTATTCCTCGTTTCTTTTATTTATTTATTTTACGTCAAAAAAACAGTTAAAAATCTGCGTATGACGGGCTAGGGGAAAAGTGAATTGTGTGCACATTTTCAAAATTCTGTGATCCCTACACTAAATCATATACTACTTAAGTTTTGAATTTTGAAAGGGAGAAAAAAACAAAAAAAAAACTCCCATGTAATAAAATCTATTTTCAAGGATAAATAAGCAATCTTCAGGAAGTTATCAAAATCGCCACTCAAATACTCTGAGCCGTTACCAGATTGGAGTGTTTTCACACGCTTGCCTTTCTGATTCTCCATTCAGCTGATATATTCCACTGTTGCCTCGAATATCTCCGCTTTGAATTTGAAAAACTTTACCTCACACCAGTGAGAGTAGTCGTCTGTAAATGGTATGGGGTACCTTGCACCGTCGAGTGACATAGTTGGCATCGGCCCACACACGTCCGTGTGAATTAGGTCTTAGAGGGCCGTCTCACGTGCTGACTTCTTTGGCAACTGCAACATGGACATCCCATCTTCCCACTCAAGTAGTTATCACCATTTATTTTATTCACAGGTTTCGTGACTTGAACACATGCGGCCTCAGATTTTTCACAGCCTCCAGGATATCAGGGATATTAGCGTGACCGAGTTGCCGATGCAGCCAATCCAAATAAATCGACTGGGACTTTGAAGCCATACCAGCACTCTCCTCGTGCTCGCGTATAAAATACAAGTCGCCCATCTGATCTTGTCCGCATCCAGCACCGCTGCGCCTTTCTTGTTGAAGATCACCTCGAGGTCACGATCTGTCATTGATGCAACAGCAAATTCGTCCCGAGGTCCGGAACATGTGATGCATTGGAGAGCGCTACTTTCTTCTCACCTCCGGATACTGGAGTTGAAAGTTTCACGGCGGCTTTTCCTACGATCGTTGTAAGCAGGTTGTTTGCCGAGCTCTAAGATCCCGTCATCAACTTATCAATTTCGATAAAATTATCTGAATTTCCAAATCTGAATAAATGCGAGGTGGCACTAATCTTCAACAAGAAAGGTGCTGGACGCGGAGAGCGAGATCGGATGGGCATAAATGCGAGGTGACTGCATTGTCCAGACACCACATTCGGGATACCGAGTTGGATGACTCGTGATCGACTGCCTCCACGGACTCTACACATCCTGGGTGAATTGCGCGGATGGATTGTTGTCCTGCTTCTGGGCGTCACTTTAGAAATCTACACTGCGACTTTCGATGTCCTGCTTTATAAACCATAATACCTATGACTATAACACGAATGAAATTATGTCCAACAGTTCCCAAATGCGCCAAATATTGAAAATAACTGAGGGCTATGCTAAAATCAAAAGAGGTTACGTTATAGTACATACATGGTTTATTGGACATCGACATAGCGATCGATGTATACAGCATCTCTTTAAGATAGATGAGTCACAGTTTATGATTGGCAAGTAGGGAGAAGCTGTAAGAAAAATCGGATAGAAAAAGCGATAAACTTTTAAAGATATACACCACCCTGATTGTGGCATTTTGCATATATAGTTATACACTATTGGTTTTAATTTTACAAGTGGAATTGTCCTATTAAATACCACTCATGCTTTGGAAATTCTCAGATAAATCCTCTCGCTTTGCGAGTCGGGGATTTTTTGACAATTTCCAAAGCACATAGCCTACGATTTTACCTGCTGGATTTCGGTTGACGACACTAACAAAATGATTGGCGAACGAGCCTTCTTATCATATCTGTCCCATTCTCGTATCATCGCCGCATTCACATTATCGTTTTCCACAGGTTCCGATTTCAGCAAATTGCCTCCAGCATATTCCCACAGGTCATTCGTGACGAGTATCGCCTGCCTTTGCACAGCCCATGTGTCGTAGTTGGCCTCATTGAGAAGCTCAATCTTCGATGCAGCTGCTACGTTCGTCTTGAGAGGTTAATTTTTTGTCGACGCGTTGTTACAGTTAAATACGACCCGATTAATAATTTATCAGACTCGCGATCGTGTACCTGGGCTCATGACCTGCCAGAGGAAATGGTACGCCAAGTGAAAAATTCAAAGCAGGCACGATAATAGAGTATTTATTGAAAGAACGACAGATATGTGTTACATGATGCGAAAGTGAAACTGCACTGCACAACATAATGGCACGTAACTTCCTGTCACATAAGGTGGCAGCACGGAGAAATAGTTTTGAACCAAAGACTCGGTACAATGC
Source organism: Teleogryllus occipitalis (assembly GCA_011170035.1). NCBI lineage: Eukaryota > Metazoa > Arthropoda > Insecta > Orthoptera > Gryllidae > Teleogryllus > Teleogryllus occipitalis. Next base: position 578,165 of record BLKR01000122.1, on the reverse strand, counting down.
AAACGGCTCGAAAATATGAAATTCCCAAAAAGATGAATTCTCACTTATTGCATTTTGTCAAGGCTTTGGTGCCTGAAGAAACAAAACAGTAAGTCCTTTCATATCTTTAAGATCGATATAATGCATGAACTTGAGATTGAAATGCCCAGGAAGTTTCTACCAAGAATGAAACAAGTTCTGGAATAATTTTGTTCTTGGTGGAAATTTGATGGACTAGTTTGACTCTTGTAGAAATGTCTACTTTTCCCCATCTTATATCATTCAATGTGTTTGGCATTAGCTGAAAGGAAGTGTGCCAAATAACACTAATTGTGGAGAATAGCGTGATGGAATATCTCAAAATATGGAATTTTGGACTTGTTTAGTTCTTGTAAGAAACTCCTCAATTGTTGAAGTAGGATTCTTTATAAATGCATTTATTTTCAACCAGGTAGGTGAAAAGAATTGGGATAGCTGGAGGAGGTGAAGAAACTATTGTTATAAACAAATCATTTATTATAATTAAACTATAATATATTTAAAACACTTCACTTTCGATTTTTTGTCTATACATATTGAAATAGTGTACGTAAAGGCTTGAAAAACAGACAATGTTATTAATTTTTTATTTGTGATAGTTATTTTTGCATCAAGAATGTTATAACGATTGTGCAGCGCCAAAAATGCCCAAGGGCTTTTTGTCCCTCAAGATCATTAGAACCAGTTAACGCCCATGATTTTATTTTTTACCTCATTTTACTAATTAAGGTTTGCTTATTTACTAATCAACTATATGTGAAAACGACTCAGTATTTCCCTCCCTCCAAGAGAACATGTAGCATCATTCAACTGTTTTCGTAAATCCTTTGTATTAATGATCCTCTTGATCCAGAGAAGTTATGCGATGCATTTCGAAAACTGTGTCGAAGGCAATAACAAGCAATATAGTGTCAGTAAAAAATAATACATTTATATGAGTTGAATGATGCTGCCTGTTCTACTCTGAAGAGAAATATGAAAAGGCAAACCGAGTCAAGTTAACATGTAGCTAATTAGTAAATGAGCAAATCTAAATTATTAAAATGAGGTAAAAAATAAAATCTTGCACATCAAAGGGTGTTAACTGTTTGTAATGATCTCAGGTGATGGCTCTTGGTCCTTTTGTCACTACTCAATCATTAGAATCTGTGTAATGCCCTTGGTGCATAAATTACACACAATTCTTTCCTAACACAATATTATAAAATAAAAAAATTACAAAAATAATACAAATATATTACTATGTTTTGACCTAGTATAATCTGTTCCTCATGAGGTGCAAATTACTAATATACATTGAATTAGATTTAATAATTTAATAAATGGATGCCCACTCCGCCCTCTAAAAGACCCACTGTGGCATACATACACTTCTCTAGTTTTAAGTAGTGGACCATATCACCTCCTACACAAAGCATGGATGGGACCAGTAGCTTGAAGACAGCAAACCAGTGAACATCCAAATTGCTACAGAGCTGAAAATGTTGCTCCCTTCAGGAGACACAAGTATAATCCTAGACATGCCAAATAAAAAAATTTCTTACTCTATTTGAATATAAACTGTTTTAACATAAGTAACTTAACTCCAAACATCCAGATTGGAATGTACAAAATTTTGAACTATTTGAAGAACTTCGAGATTTGTGGTGTTGTGAAGTAATAGACTTCTTTGTAAAAAAAAAAAAAAAAAAAAAAGTTTCTTTCTTTTAATTGCACTATTATCATGTACGTTTTCATCCCCTATCTCAAAGACCTTGCCTTGCTCATCATCACTGTTTTGCTCAAAAAGGCAAGAGTTTTGCGCACACATTCAATTTCATCTGTTTGCCTAAAATTTTATCAAAATGAAAGCAACTTGCTCTGGATTCAAATATCACTAATGGCTTAAAATTTCAGCATTACCTTTAACAATGTCACCTTTGAAAACCATGTCTTCTTCAATTTTTTTGTTATTAATGAAGGTTTAAAATAAATGTAATTCTTGATTGGGTGCCAATGTAGCTTTAGGTACATTCAGTCATCTTGTGTCAGAAAACATTACATTCAAAGAGCCAGGTGCCATATCTCATAGAAAACCTGCTGAAGAGTCCAGACCAGAAGGCAAAAGCAATTTCTTCCCCACAAAATTTTATCATCAGGGCTCAATTTTAATAAAGTGACTCTGAGGTGTAGATGTCATCAGAAGTATTAATTTTGTCTATTCCACATTGGAAAAAGAATTTATAGTAACTGCTTTAAATAATAAATGTTGGTCTGGTCTTCAATGTATTTTATTTATTCTTGAAAAGACTTTTAAAATATCACACTACCAAAAACACTGCAAAATGGACAGTAGTATTATTTTTCAGCTCTAGATATAGTTCATTTTTTCTGTAATAGAATCTAGCATTCATAAAATAATTGAAAGAACAAGGGGGAACTAATGATGCAGGAAGGGGGAATTAAAGAGTTTATTGCAATGTTTCTATTTAAATTACATTAATACCGGAATATAATAATTAATATAAAAATCTATTCTCTTTAAATTATATTAATACGAGCGGTATGGTTACTGTGCATTGAAAAATAGTCCAGAGAAGACAAGGAATATCGAACTCAAATTTTAAGTGAGACTCGTAACTTATACATGAAAAGTTTCAGAGAGACTTAAAAACTGTGACAAGATGATTTATGGGCTGATTGTTTGTCGGTGTTGTGGCTTGAATTACTTGAAATATGAAAGATTCAGTTCTTATAAATCATATGGTACACATGTCATCATGTGTTGAACATTATTTGTGTTGTACTTAAAAATAGAGTACTGAAATTAAAGTGGTGAAAATTGTATACTCAATCATGGCATAAAATCATACTTATGTCAATAAAAAAAATGTCTTATGTCAATACAAAGATTTTTTTTTCTGCTTTCTTAAATATACTAATGTAGTTACCAAGCTAATAAATTTAATTTCTGATATGCCAGTCTTTCATCATGTGAACAATCAGCTTAGTTGCAGATTTTGTTTTCAAATCAAATTGGCAGCAAGAATTGTAATCAACATTGTTATAGGTTGCTGTTTAAAATCACAATTACTCAAATTCTTATGTAGACCTGCAATTTTCATGCAATAAATAGTTAACGTAGGTTTTAATTTTCTCAAAAATGGCTTCATACTTTTTGTTCAAATAGAGCAAGGTACTATGCTCATGAAAATGATGCAGACTTGATTTTCAATAAAACCTTCGAAATTTCAAAAACTGGAAAGTTAGAAATGTTTTGGTTGCTCTTCTATAGTTACCTGCACAATCACCCTAAGTAACCTTATGCTGGTAAGATGATTTTTGAAGTTTGGGACCAAATAGACTGATACAATAAAAGAAAAATATCATTTAATACCTGTATTGTACAAAAAAATTTTTAGAAAACCACATTTTCTTTTATTTTTTACACCACAATCAGAAGTGGCCAAAGATCACTTGTGTGAACAGATGACAAAAGCAACAATCTCCATAAATGCTACATCTAATAGCTTTGACATTATGCATCAATGTTTGATTTCAGTTACCATCAAGAATGGAAACTCCAGAATATAAAACTTTATTAGTAAGCTTCTTACTTTCATTTTCCACTGTAATCACAGAGGTACATGTCATGCAGTTTTTTACTGTTTTTGACTAAATAAATATCTAATGGCGCTGATGACAAATTAGCAAACTTGATTTCAGTAACTTGTTAATAGGAAAAATAAGAAAGTCAACCCTAAACATAGTTGCTTTAGAAAGACAATGTGGCTCTTGCTCCAACCAAACTGATGGGGACTGAGCTGACCGATCTTTGCTCAGAAACCAAGTCCACAGGAGTGCTGAAAATGTGAGGGATGGTAAATTAATGCATTTCTTTATTGTTCCTTCTGTCTTCTGGTCTTTTTAACAATTTTCCCAGTATTATTATTTAAGTGTTGAATCAGAGGAATACATTATTTGAGCAGATGTAATCTTGGAATAATATTTATAAAGAATTATGTAAAATTTAGAATAGTTGTGAATACTTGAAAGGATTTTTCACCCATTTCACCAACTTTTTTGAAAAATAAAATTAATTTTTATGATTTTATTCATGACTATTTAGAATACATTTGTAATTACTTTAAACTGTGATAAACATCCCTACCCCCAAGGTATGTTTAAAAAGTGTAGGGCGATTAATTGGACACTTCATGGATTGGCACATTCTCAGGATATTGGGTGAATGTTTTAAAAACAGGAAGTTGTTGAAAATGGTGCATCATAGAAATTCAATTTTTGAGGCAAGTGTAATAACTCAGCTGAACTATTTGCAAATATAAATTTACCCAATTGATAATATAAATCAGAGGTGCAACAACGGCGTATGTATACTTTATTCCATTATTTTAATTTGTATAATTTTCGAAAATTCAGACAGTGTAACTAAAATCTCTCACAATTTTTACTTTCTCGCTCATATATACGCAAGAAGAAAAAGTTTTGTAATCGTGTGCCGGGAAATTGCGAATTTTCGCCACAAAAATTCGTGACGTAAAATTGAAAAAAAAAAAAATCTTCCTATAAGTGGTAAATTAGTTCCGCTGTAGCCAACGTTAGCGCTTAAACCTTTCAAATTTCTTCAAAATTGATATTCCTTGTTCGATCTCAATGAACTCGTTACTTTGAGAGTGAAACGGAGATTCTTTATGGGACTTAACACGCAACCTCAACAATATTTTCAAAATTTTATCAAAAGTGGCTCCAATTTTTCTTATTGGACTCTCGTGTAGCGTAAACGCCGAGAATAGTGGAGGTCTCATTGTCGTTGAAATCCCTGATCTTTGGAAAATTGCAAAAGTTTTTTCGCGTCATCCTACAACTTAAATATTGAAGGTTTAGATATTACGTCAATGACATTTATGTTTTCCTTCGTATCAAAAGGAGGAGGAAAAGTGCTTTTCTCATTTCCAGCAAAATTATTTTTGTAGGTTGCAAAATTTTAACATTTAAATATTACAAAATTGAAGATAGAGATTTGTGCTTTAAACTTCTATTCCAAACTAGTGGTGCTACAGAATGGAACAATCTTTCTCGTACCAGTTTTCTAACGTATTTGGTCGGGGCGAGCATTTCGCTGTTGCCCCATCTTCTTACCAGCTGCCATCGCTCCCAAAGTATTGAAAAAAAAAAAAAATCTCAAGTTTTCGGTTTCCTAATAGCAGAACCCATATATTACTTAAAGAAAAGTTAAAATCGGTCCTATATGGAAATGTTCGTTGAAAAATTTGAGTACATTTTTAGAAGATTGCGTTTAAGCGTCACCGTGAAGCTCTTTCACAGACAGCATTATAGTCACAGAAACTTCATTTTGAGACACACAAACTCATGCAAATATGTTTACAAATCACTGGAAATGTGCTTATATGCAGTGGTTTGTGCATATAACTTTTTGTTGGGATAGAGCACAATGACATATAATGATAATAGATATAATGATGACATAAGACATTTATGTCATCTTATATCATTGCTCTTATTTTGGTTTTTTGAAAAATTATTAGAATGTATTTTTGACTAGCCACACACGTTAATATTTACATTTCGGGCGTTTTGTTCACATTGTTGCGTTTATGAGTAAATGTGTTTTAAATTATTGTCACAATTCGTATTTATTATATTAAAGTACATAAATAAAAAATATGTATTCATATTCAATTATTTCATAATTCCTGTTTTGTTTCAGAACTACCTTAACACCAGTGATGTCAAGTATCTGTACCTTTTCCTCTTCCCTCTATCGATAATTTCATTACTCTTCAAACGAGTCCTCACTCGTGGTCAATTCATACTCGCAACACTCGTAATGGATACACGGTGTGACGTTACTATTACTTCGTACGGATTACAAGGGAAATTATTCAAAATTCAATTAATCAAATTAATAAGAAAGGGGAGGGGGGTTGCTCCCAGACCCGGGTCCCTTCTGACGACCGCTCGCGCTTCCGAGAAGCGGCAAGGCCCTTCCCACGGCGGCGCGCGTGGTAATTTCCGCACTTCGATATGCGACAGGTCGTGAAATGTCCCATTACGAATTGTGCAAACACTCTACTTGCAATTCTTTATAACACTTAACATATAAACATATTTATAGGACTTAAATACGAGTATTTAACGGTCGTGGTGGCTAGCAAACGGCTGCTCTGATCGGTAATTTTCCGTGAATTCTCCGATCAACAGAAGCGAAAGACATAATAGGTGATCTTTCCTTCCTCTTTATCCTAATATTTATACTTAACTCTCACACACTTGCGTGCACTACACCAGGCACGTCAAACCGCGCCCGAGCTACTTACCCGCCTGGGGAGCCGGCGCTCCGACGAGCGCGAGCAACTCCCTTCCCCTTAAATCATTTCCCCTTAAAATCCAGAAAAGGGTGTACATGCGCAAGCTGGAGCGGCTTGAGGCGGTGAATAGTAGCTTCAGTCGAAAATATGTTTGCCGGATTTTTTCTAACATAACCGAGGATTGTATTATGTTTTGGTTCTTTATTACTTATTTGATGTTTTTCTTAGTGAATTCAGACTTACATAAATATCTTTGCTAAGTGGCAGGAATATGTTGGTTTCTTTTCTTGTTTTCGTTTTGTGTTATTAAATCATTCAGTTGTTTAGAGTATTTAGCAATAATGTGAAATTAACAAGTATGTAAGTTAACAAACTGAACCCTGCGCTACACCACCGGATTGTGTTAAATGCAAAGGTAACCAACCGGCCAACTCCCGGTAATACCCTACGTTTTTGAGAGAAAGATCCAGAAGATCAGAGCCGCTGAGAAAATGGCCTTTCCAAATCGTTATCTAAGCCTCTTTCAGTGGAAGTTGATGTCAGTCCAACATCTGCCTCAGACCCGGTAACTAAAAGCTCGTTATCAAAGTCTCGACTAATTACATCTTCAGAAACTTGCACTGAGCGAGCATCTAGCCCCCCTGGCAATGACCAGGAGGTCTCAGCTTCGGGAAAGATTCCCGTTGGGGAGGAAACTCGCGCATTCGGTTCTCAACGTATATATTGATTTAAAATAGGTTCGCTCGTGGCACATAGGGAAGTCGCTAGCCTTTCACCACTGAGGTTCGGGTTCGATTCCCGTCGAATCTCATGTGAAATTTGTTGCAACAAAACGAGTTCAGCTGCTTCACATGGGCTAGTCCAACCCCTGTGAAGTGTCCTAAACCCTATCCTTATTCCTTCCCAATTCTGGCTGCTGAGTAGTGACGCAGGAGGCGCGTACGCGGAGATGCTACCTGGTGGTTCTCTTGACAACTGACTGCGATGTGACGTGACATGACTTAAAGATAATGGAGGATTACTCCCCAGCGCAAAAGCGCTCAACGCCCCTTAAGGGGCTTGGAGACGCGTTGCGTCAATATATAGACGCAACAAATTAAAAAAGGCAATATTTGATTCCACCATGGTCTTCATGTCATGGAATACTAACGGTTTCTCTTCGCGACGGGACGACCTAAAACTGTTGTCCCGTTACAATCCTCTGATAATCTGTCTACAAGAAATGCACCTCACCCCACCTCGTCTCTTTTCTCGTCACGGTTTTTCCCATTATAGGTTCGATATGGATAATGGTCTCCATGCTCATGGTGGAGTTGGTTCACGATTCGCTACTGTCTACGAAGGTAGTTCTTCAGACCGACTTTCAAGCAGTATGTGTGCAGGAGCACCTCCCATCCAGCACACTCACTGTTTGTAATATTTACATCCCTCCAGGACTGAGTGTATTAGCAGATAAACTTTTGGGTTTGATAAACGAACTGCCCTTTCCGTTCTTGACGGTGGAAGATGTAAATGCCCATAGCCCTCTCTGGGGCTCTTCCCGCACCTGTCTGAGAAGCAACGTATTAGAATCGGTAAAAGACACCGCGAACTTGGTTATTCTGAATTCCGGTGAACTAACTCATTTTAACGTCGCCACAAACTCGCGCAAGTGTATTGATCTAGCTCTCTGCAGCCATTCTCTTACAACCGTCGTTCAATGGTCCATTCTAGACGACCTATACGGAAGCTACCATTACCCCACTATCGTCCACATTGATGGACTTGCTCGTGGGTTGGCACGCCTTCCTCAATGACGTGCTGACTGGCTGACATTCCATGCGAACGTCAGTCTATCGGAGAGCGAGTTTGTCAGTGTGAAGGTAATATCAGCACATTTTAACAGTGCTGTGCTGCAAGCTGCGGACATTGCAATTCCCAAGTCGAACGGTTAATCGCGACCCCTTCGTCCCGTGGTGGAACTTGAATTGCGCAAGGGCTTTCGGTGCTCTTAAGAAAGCGTTGGCGCGTCTAAAACCCTATCCAACCGCGGATAGCCTCATTGGTTACAAGAGGTGCAGAGTGAAGGCGAGGAGAACCATTTTAGAAAGTAAAAATGCATCATGGATAGCATACACCTCTGTGAATTGCTATACGCCACCACGTCTGGTATGGAGGAAGGTGCGTCAAATTAAAGGATATCTTTCCCCAAACTCAGTGCCAGGTCTTAAAAACGGCCAGAAATTACAACTCGAGACGCAATTGTAGAGGAACTAGCCACTCACTATGAAACATAGTTTGCCGAACTCGACATATTTTCAATCTTTCTTTTACTTAAAGAATGGAAAACCGCGTATTGGATTTTTCGAGCAGAGTACATGAGGATTACAATACCCCTTTCTCCATGTATGAAATGCGTTCTACTCTAATGCGAAAAGAACCGCACCTGGTCCAGACGTAATCCACAACTTAATGCTACATCTTCCCGAAACGGCCATGCAATTTCTTCTCTGGCTCTATAACCATATCTGGGAAGAGCACACCATCCCTACTTTATAGCGAGAATTCATCATTGTCTCAGTTCCCAAAGAAGGGAAAGATCGATCACGCCTATCGACCTATTTCTCTCACAAGCTGTGTATACAGTGCTGGAACGCATGGTGAATCTGTGATTGGTCTGGACTTTGGAGTATAAAAATCTGTTGTCGCCAACCCAAAGTGGGTTTAGAAGAAACCGGTCAACTTTCGACAACTTAGTTGCGTTGGCAGCACCTGTCTGTACATCGTTCGTCTTGAGACAAAATCTGGTGGCCATATTAATTGATATAGAAAAGGCACCACTTGGAGGCACGGCATTCAGCAAACCCTACACTCTTGGGGATTTACAGGGATGCTTCCTCTATTCCTCCAAAACTTCCTTTCGAACAGATCCTTCCGTGTTCGTGTTGGTGGTAGGCTTTCTCGAAGTCAACCTCTTGAAAATGGTATCCCCCAAGCATCAGTCTTCAGTGTCACACTGTTTGCCATCGCCATAAATGGTATAGCGTCGACTGTACGAGAACCTGTAAAGGCACCGTTGTTTGTGGATGATTTTGACATTTTCTCTTCATCCAGCAGCATCAGTGTGATCCAGAGGTAATTCCAACACGGTGCTCAACAAGCTCCATGAATGAAGCACGTCAACAGGATTTAACGTTTCTGTTACAAAATCTTCTGGTTTGCATTTCTGCAGGATACACCATTTGCATGGCAATCCAGTCCTTCATTTGGGAGGAAATCAGCTTCCATTCGCTGAATCTGCCAGGTTCCTGGAGCTCACGTTTGACAAGTCCCTCACGTGACGTGCTCATATCCGTAGACTACAGGCCAGATGTATCGCCCCCCTTAATCTTTGAATGCTGAATGGTACATCATGAGGTGCTAACAGCACTTCCCTACTGCGGTTATATAGATCACGCATCCACTCAATTTTGGATTACGGTAGTGATGTGTATGGCTCGGCAGCTCCCTCCATTCTCCGACCCATCAACAGCATACACTACGCTGGTATCCGTTTCCTCTTGGAAACTCCTCCGCCCGAATATTGACCTCAGACTATCCAATCCTCCCTAACAAACGACTAGTCTTCTTGTTTACCTGATGAATTTTCAGGAAATGAGGGTAACCTGTCTAAGGTAATATATCTATTGGTAATATACCTCTGTAAATTTTCACTTATTGTATGATTTAAAGCTAGTTTTTTTTATTTTGTATGTTCACAAAAACTTAGATTATAAATGTTAAAAATAAGAATACTGTTAAAAATACAGGACATAAGAAATACTATGTAGAAGTAGACATCATAAATTATAAATTCAGTATTGCTAACCATCACTGCTGGTTATCGATGGTTAGTAATTCCAGGAAAGAACAATGTACATTACCTCTGTAAAACAAGTTGGGAATAAATCTTATTTTTATTATATTATTATTAACCTATCCATATCTTGTATTTTATATACAGATGGTTCATCGTGCGATGACGCAGTGGCATGTGGTTTTTATTGTATCTGGGCCACCAAATCATATCGGCTTCATTCTCAGTGCAGGACCTTGACTGTTGAAAAGTATGAAATTCTTGAAGCAGTAAAATACATCGAGTCAGCGACCTTGCGCCGAGCTATTCTTTGTTTTGATTCAGCTCACTTCAAGCTGTCTCCTGTTCTTCTTCAGACTACCTGACGGAATCAATTCAAAACATCATTCATCGCCTTCTGTCTCGCCACTATGATCTGGCACTGAGTTAGGTCCCAGGCCATGTGGGAATCAAGAAATTAGCTGGCTGACCTGGCTGCGAAATCGGCAACGCAGAAAACGCATGTTGACATTCCTTTTGTACCATCGTCCAATGTTAAGGCTTTTTTAAAAACGATCCATCTTTAGAGCATGGCAAACAGAGTGGCACAATACCATCTATAAAAGGAATTTTTTTAAATTCAAAATTCAAGTAGTATATGACTTACTGTAGGGATTACAGAATTTGAAAATGTGCACACAATTCACTTTTCCCCATGGCACGTCATACGCAGTTTTAACTGTGCTGGCTGACCTGGCTGCGAAATCGGCAACGCAGAAAACGCATGTTGACATTCCTTTTGTACCATCGTCCAATGTTAAGGCTTTTTTAAAAACGATCCATCTTTAGAGCATGGCAAACAGAGTGGCACAATACCATCTATAAAAGGAATTTTTTTTAATTCAAAATTCAAGTAGTATATGACTTAGTGTAGGGATTACAGAATTTGAAAATGTGCACACAGTTCACTTTTCCCCATGGCACGTCATACGCAGTTTTAACTGTTTTTTGACGTTAAATAAATAAATAAATAATAAGGATATAAAGTGTAATAAAGGATTCTAGTAATCCCTGGCGTTCTTCAGCCCGACCTTCTAAGCGTGAGGAAGTCATTTTAACCCGCCTGCGTGTCGGACACTGCCACTTTTCTCACGGTTTCCTCATTCGAGATGAACCTTCTCCCACCTGCAGGACGGTTCTTTCTGTGGAACATGTCCTCCTGCATTGTATAAAACTTGTTGGCAGCCGAGGAAGACATGGTCTGAAGACATGGACAACTCTGTACGAGAGGTGCTCGGGGATGACGAAACCTTGCTCTCAAAGCTTTTTTGTTTTTGAGAGAAAACAGAATATATAATTTCATCTGACATAAAGGGCAATAATGTTTCTGTTTTTTTCTGGCCGCCGATTTACGTTTTCGAACTCTGTCTTATCTACTTGTATATTTTATTCCTGATTGAAGCTTCTTTTTAGGGTGTGTATATGCTTTGAAATTAGCGGCTAAGTTGCATCTGCAACACTTACTAGATCTTTAATTTATTTAGTTAAGAAATACTTTGACACGGGTGCCAATGACCTTTATAGTTGAAGTGCCCTCTAAACCTAATTAATTAATCAATCAATCCAAATGTCCATTCGTCTGTGATCACCACCAGCGCCTAAACCGTGCATATGATCTTTTCCAAATTGAAGAAACCCCTGTCCATCTGGCTCGAGTCGAAGCTTTGAGATTTTGAAAAACATTCTTTAAAATTTGGGGTACTTACATGAAGCCCCCCGGACACTTTCAAAATTTTCTCAAAAACGGTTCCAAGTTTTTTCTTCAAATTTCTTTTAAGAATAAAGCATAATACATTTACGAAGGTGGCCTAGGTCCGATTTATACAGTTAACTCTGAATTTTCGATAATTGCTTTTTGGTTTGATTTTTCTCGGCGCCTTCGTACTAGTTTGAAATTGATAATAGAGGTTTTTCCTTTAAATGTTTCCATAATTTATTCCTTAATTAATTCTTTCATTACTAATTTACAATCTTTTGAAAACTTTAGTAGTTCTCGAGCAATAGTGCGTGCAGCATTTGCAATTTTAAAAAAAATACACAAACAAGATTTTCTCAAAAATGGCTGGTGATAGTGATAAACACTATAAGATCACATAAACAATATTGCTCTATTCTTTTGTTGTTTTTTCAAAAATCACAAAAATATTTTTTGACTTGCCTCCGACGACGTTAATATTTATTTGTTCACATTCTTGTATTTATGAGTACATATGCTTTAAATAATGATATATAAAAATTCTCGAAAACTTAACAGTATTCTGTGAAAATGAACTGAAATTTCTGCATTTTGAGAAACGCTCAAACACCATGTTCTTAAAAATGGCTAAATTTTTTTCTTCAAACTTTTCCATGGATTTCCTAATTGCACTGTTTAATATGACGTAAAGTTCATTTAGGTGTAGTCTTTTGCTTTTTCAGAAATTACACAAACGTAATTTTTTTGAAATGTCTCACGTCGTTGATATGTACATTTCCAGCGATTTGTAAACATTATTGCATCTGTGAGTGCAAGTGCTTCAAATGAAGTTTTTCGAAAACTCAATGGATTCCTATGAAAAAGAGCTTCAAATTTCGCATTTAAAAATGTTCACCATTTTATATTGAAGTTTCTATTCATAGAAATCATTTGTAATTTATGATTATTATCAATGATTGAGGGGAAAATCTCAGTCGTCAGATATAGTTGGAACATTTAATATTCACTCTGAACCAACACCATCAGAGAAAAACTTGCCTCAAGGATCAAGTCTTACCTCTTCAGAGGGCCCAAGAAAAAAGAAAAACATGGGAGTAAAATAGGAAAGAACCACCCCTTTGTTCACTAGACAACCTTCATCGTCCGAAGAAAAATGCATCGAGAATGAATATGATAGCTACTCACCAATTGAAATGTTTGATCTTTTCTTTAACAATTTCTTTTTGTCTCAAAATACTGATTTCTCAATTAAATATGCTCAAGGTAAGAACAATTATAATTTTACTTTGACGAGAAGTGATTTGAGAAAATTTATAGGAATTCTGATTTTAAAAGGTTATCATTCACTCCCGCAAACAAAACATTACTGGATTTAGAATTCTGATAAGGGAGTTCCGATTGTTCGTGAAACAATGTCTCGTGACAGATTTGAAGAAATAAAAAAATATATTCACCTTTCGGACGACATACACCTTTCGGACGATAAAGAAGATAAATTTGCAAAATTGCGGCCTTCGATGAACTGAACAAAAGATGTTTGCAATTCGGTGTGTTTAGCCAAAACTTGCCATAAAAGAATGCACGCAGAAGATGTAGAGTTTGCAAAAGTCAGTTTATAAATGTAAAAAATGTCAAATATCGGCATTCCAACAGCTTTTAACGTTTTCATACCTACATTCATATTTTTAGTATGATAATGTAACTAGTGTAAACTCATTGTGAAAAATAAAATTGATTCTTAAAAAAATGGTGTATATTGTTCCTTTCCGGAAAACTCCCAACGTGGTGTTTTCGCAACGTTCCATTCCGCTTAGTCAAAGAACAAAACTAGAGGTGCTACTGAATGGCACAGACTTTCTTGCAGTACAGTGTTCTAATTTCCTTGGTGTGGACTGGCTATAAGGACTTGCCCCATCTTGCCCCATCTATCGTCGCCTAAAATACATTTTTTGACATTTTCTCAAATTTTCGGTTTTCTTGTAGTGGAACCGAAATATTATTTTACGAATACTAAAGAAAAGTAAAATTTCTTCCTAATTAGCTATTCCATTGAAAAAATTGAAGCCGTTTTCAGGAAAATGGCAATTAAACATTACTGTAAATGTGAAATTAGAAGCTCATTTTCACAGGAATTTATTGAGTTTTCGAATAACTTCTATTAAAATTATTTGAAGCACATCTACTCACAAATGTAATAATGTATACAAATCGATGGAAATGTACACTAACGGCGTGAGAGACATTAAAAAATATATTTGAGTAATTAAAAAACAACAATAACAAAAGAATACACCAAAATGAACTTTACGTCATATTATATATATATATATATATATATATATATATATATATATATATATATATATATATATATATAATAGAGCATATCATTGCACGAATCTTTACGTCATCGCTATTTCTGCACGAAATAAGAGTCATCACTGATATAGTCACAGCCCCATTATCATCAGTTATGGGTATAAAGAAGTCAGTGGTACCATGTAAACAGATTCAGTATACGCAGTAAAATAAAATATATTGTGAAAAAACTTGCAATTTTAAAATCTAATTTATTAACTTATTACTCCTTTAACATTGTTGCTTTTATTCGGTAATATTTAACAACAACAAAGAATATCTAATTATTTTTTGAATACTAATAGTACAGTTGGATAAATTTGTCAAAGACACTCCAGAGGATGTATTTAATTCCTAAGTGCTTGTTTTTTCTTTAGTTTTTTCACTAACGAATATCTTGTTGTAATGTAAATCTTATATTATTCATTGATTCTTCGATGAAAGATTCAGCTACATTTGAAAATCACCACCCTCTATGACATGTTAGTGCTGTAATATTACCACCATTATCGGCGAGAAACATCGCGGATGTCCTCTTAAACGAATACACACATTTACACATTGCCTTTAATTTTGAATATTTGCACCATAATATAGACGCTTTACCCGCTGTGGACTTAATGTTTAAAGAAGCAGGCATCATAACTGCCGTCTTTATTCTTTCATGTGCATTGTAGTAACTTAAACAACCTACTCTGACAGATAGGAAACAACAATAGCCGCGCATACATAATTTGCGTCTTTTTCATCCATCCAGCATTCATTTTCTGCTTTTGCAACTTCTTCCAAAATTTCTTTTGGCAAAGAATCCATAATGTTTGAGACGTAACTTTCAGCCTAACTGCCATTGTAAACAAATTATCCTAAGTTATGTCCGGCGTTATCTTTCTGTGAAAACTGCATCGAAATGGCGCTAACCGTTCCAGAATTTACCTTCGAACAAACAGACAACAATTGTGAAAACATTTGAATATGTTTTTATATCATATAATAACGATATGTGAGTAAAAAAGTGTTTTTGAAATCACAGATAGACTAACTTTATTTGTTCAGATTTTACTGTTATTTTTTATATAAACTTTTGAATATATGACTATTTAAAATGTCCACCGCTTTTGATAAAATGTCTCAATCAGGAAGCACAAAAAAACACCAAAAACACCCGTGGTGAGAACAAAGAAGGTGCCTGTGAACTGCTCCAATGTCAGTGTTTTGTCGACATATACGTACTTCGCAATTTTCTTCCGATTTAGTAACCGCTGCAAAGGAGTCCAGAATAATGAGGTGTTGCCTTTCCTTACAGCAGTGAGCATACAGGCAAGCCTGAACAATTCTCTGCAATAAATCATTAGCATATTTGCTCATTAATATTTTCTTTCTAAACGTTAAAGCTTGCTTGCCAGGTGAGAAGAAGGGATCTCGACGCGATGGAGCAACGGACGACCAGACGCCGGGAACTGGCGCATTTTGGAGAAATGCGTGAATGATGAACCAGAACTTGTAATTGCTTTTCTATCTGTCTCGGTAATCTCTTGTAGCACTCGTAATTTGTCTTGATGCGTCTCAGTGAACGCCAGTTTCACATCCATCGTCTGCCCGTCGGAGGGGACGTTCAAGAAGCTGTGCGGTTGCAGGCCAGTGTTCAATTTGTCCACAGCTTGTGCGACCTCGGAGAGTGTGTTGATGTCACCGAAGTTTTTAGGCGTCGTGAGGATAGACCTTTTAAAAAAAATTGTTACGCCTTCGTTATGACGCAACGCGTCTCATAACCCCCATTGGGGCGTTGAGCGCTTAGGAGTTATTCATGTTTTTAAAGTCAATATCTTTGGGAATGTTCCTCCATTACGTAGTGCGTTAGTCGTCAAGAGGATCGCCAGGTAGCATCTCCGCGTACGCGCCTCTTCCTTGAGCGCTCCTGCGTCACTACCCAGAGGTCAGAATTTGGAAGGAACAAGGATAGGGGTAGGGGTTAGGACACTTCACAGGGGTTGGACTAGCCCTTGTGAAGCAGCTGAACTCGTTTCGTTGAAACAAATTTCACCTGAGATTGTCCGGGAATCGACGGGAATTGAATCTTGGTGAAAGGCGAGCGACTTGGCTCTTGCGTCACGAGACAGCGTTAGACCTTGGTAGGCGCTCCCCACTACGACATGAACGGCGTGAGGGCGAGGATTCTGCGGGAGGGCCACGGCAATCGGCCTGTAAAGGACCCCGTGAGTACCGCCTCTAGAAAACACGCGACGACCTGAAATCACGAAGAATTTACTCATTAGCAGGAATGAAAATTATTGTAACGTAGCAGCAGTGGCGTAGCGTAGTGAAAGCAGCAGGGGCGGTCCGCCCCGGAAGGCACTTTTAGGGGGCGGCAAAATTTCACTAAATATTAATTTTTTTTCATAGGGATTTATCCAGCCAACAGCCGGCTACCCTTTACGTCCCGATGGGAGATATATTCGACCATACACTAGACCAACACACTTGCGGGCTCCTCTGATCTGGGGTCAGCAGAACTCGAGGCCCTCCGCGACAACACATACAAAGTAATGGGACAAACAACCATGCCCAAGGCGGGACTCGAACCCTCGACCCTATGCGCTGAGTCGGTACTCGCTCTTAGCCACCTCGGTCATCCAGGTCTGCCTAAATAATAATAATAATAATAATAATAATAATAATAATAATAATAATAATAATAATAATAATAATAATAATAATAATAATAATAATAATAATAATAATAATAATAATCTTGTAAAAATTTTGAACCATTTCATATTTTTGTCGCACCTACGATTCGGATCGATTGAAATAAGCACGGAATCTTTTATTTGTACTTTTTTGTGACGATATCTTTAAATGAACGTATAATAATATAATTAAATGAACGTATAATCTTGCTCATTGCAGCGATTGGCTACGCCGTTTGTACTGACTTGAAGGGATTCTCCTGTTGTATTTTGTACTTGGATTGTTTATGACTAATATTTAGCGAGAATGACTTCTATCGTTTAAATAATTGTAACATTTATTGACACATTTTTGATGACGAAACCAGATCCATCTTGTCTTTCGAAAATGAATTGGGTCGGAAGCAATTTTCTACATTAGAATATCTGTTGAAATTCAGTGCGTTTTCAGCAGCTACAGCATTTTGCGGATAAGTTTGCCAATCTAACGCCGGTTACATTACTAGATTCGGATGATACTAAATGTAATCTAGACTATGCACCTGCCGAAATTGCAGGAATTCAAGATGGAACGACTTTGACTGTGGAGATTTATTGCTGCCACAGGCAACGAAAATAAATTAATTCATGCGGACCACCCACTTGAATTATTAAAATTTATTGTGAAATTCAAGCCGGAAGATACACTTCCCAATATTATAATAATGCTCCGATTATTTCTCACAATTTTCACAAGCAATGCCAGCTCTGAGAGGAGTTTTTCAAACTTGAAATTGATAAAAATTATTTAAGATCAACAGTGAATACTTTAAATCTAACCAATCTGGCTATCTTGTCTATTGAGCAAGAGGTCTGTGATGCTATGGATATAGATAGTGCAATAAAATACTTTGCTCTTAAAAATGTAGATAAATAAAGCTTTATTTAAAGACAGAAGGTTTATTTTTAATTCTAACAATTATATTATTTTTCAATAAAAATATAAATAGCGACAGTATCGTTCTAGTTCTAATTGAAGTCGTTTTGTATTTTATATTCAATTCACTAATAAGTACATCTTGTGGATCGTAAAGGTGTTATCATGTGTTCTATACCTGTTATATATATGTAACTGGCATGTGTAATTTTGTAATAAATGTGATTATTTTATTGTAAAATATGTATATGTGACTTTTATATACATATGTATATTCTAGTCTTTTAAATTGAAGTATCTAAATAAGGGGGTGACGAAATTTTCCGCTGCCCCGGCCGGAGGCGGAGGTCATATACATAATTGACGACACCATAATTTTCTCCCATTATGATGGCAACACTGTTTGTTGACAAACGAGGAATATTAAATGAATATCGCCCGGCAGAAATTGTTGTGAATTCGTGAGAGTGAAGTATTTCATACGTTTTATAATAAACTTGCAAATTACTTTTCAACATTACATTTGAAGAACATCATGTGAATACGAAGAAAACAAGAACTGTAAGTAATACTAGAGAATACATTTCTTAAGCTTGCAAAGATCGATTTTTAATTTAATGTGTCTTTCAACTTATTCGCCTTAAACATACAAAATAGTGCTTTCAAATATTCGCCTTCAGAACTTTATACTCCATGTATTCTCTCTTCAGAACACAAATCAGACTGAGTTTGTAGAGTTTCAAAATGTTAAAAAATTACAAGACAAAAATATAGAAGTGTTAAGCAAATGTAGTTTGTAGAAGATTTCGCGTGAGAATTTTCGGAACTAATTGAGAATGATAATGTGTTAAGCATTAGAGAATAACGCAGAAGAACAGCTTCTTCATATTTGAAAACAAAACGTAAAAAATATAGATGTACTAAATTCTAACTATTCGCATCATTCGTATCTGCATGTATTATTTAAGACGATTATAATTTTGAAATTACAATACTACCAGTTCATTTCCTGCGTATACAAGGCCAGTTGGTGTTGGGAATTTTTGAACGGGAGTATAGCATTACGAGCTACTACGCATACCAATGCCAGATACTGTAACAACTTATTTGAACAAAGCTAGGCATGAAAGACATGAAGTAAGATAAATTTTCTACATATGAAAATACTTTTAAAACAATTTACAGCGTCGGTGACGCCTCATTCAACTAGTATTTAGTAGTATAGAGAAAGTTATGTAACGCTGTGGAAAATCGAATTCGAGATGTCAACGGAAATACACATTTCGGAGTCCTCTTTACCGAACTAGTTATTTATCATACAAGTGGTAAAATCACTTTTATCACGTGTCATACACTATTTTTTAGTCAGCCTTAATGACTTTTTGTCATTTTGTCTATTTTTCCTTTCTGTTCTCTTTTATCCCCTTGCCCATTTTGTCGCTTTTGCTTATTTGTTCCTTTAGCCCTTCGTTCTTTTCGGTTATTTTGGTCCTTCCGGTCAGATGAGAGTATTTTGTTTTCTTTGTTGCCTTCACAGATTTATCAGAACACTTGAGCATCTTCTCACCTTTAGCCATAGTGCTAAAAATTGTACTTTTAGCACGCTTTATTAGGAGCCGCTTTTAGTAGAGGCTGTCCAGAAAAGTTTTTTTTAAATGCCCCTCTGTCCATCTGTGAACTGACTAGGATTTTTTATGAATATTCCCCGGTCATTCTGACTCGATTCGAAGTCCTGCGGTTCTGAAAAGAAATCATTACATTTTTGGGGGTACTTGAAAAGAGCCCTGAGACATTTTCAAAATTTCTCGAAAATGACTCCAAATTTGTAAAATTTCTTTTAAAAATGTAGTGAAATACACTTATATTGATGACATAGGCCCGATTTTCATTGTTAACAATGAATTTTCGAAAATGATAAAAAATTACGAAGGTTACAAAAGTTTTGTTGGCGAATTCCTAAAAGTCCAAATTTAAGACAGTTTTTTCATCAAAATTTTGTTCTCTACAATTAGTTCTTTAATTAATACCATGTATAATTTTTTTAAAAAAATAATAGCTTTGGCATAAATTTGAGAGGAGTAGGGGCAATATTAAAAAATACTAAAAATAAGATTATTCCCAAAAACGTCCGGAATTTTTTTCTTCAGATTTTTGTACTGATAGTGCCAAATACATTGTGTAGGATGACATAAAGGCCATTTTGCTGTGTTCTTTTATTCTTTCAAACTTTACAGAAATGTATTTTTAATATCTATCTCAAGTCATTATTTACATTACCAGGAATTTGTGTACATCATTGCATTTGGGAATGCAATTGCTTCAAATGTTGTCTTATAAAGTTTCTAGAAAACTCAACTTTTTTGTGAAATGAACTCAAGATTCCGCATTTTCAGAATTGATTAAACAACATTTTCTCAATAATGGCTCTATATTTTTTCTTTAAACCTCTTGTATGGACAGTGGTCAGTGCAATGAATAACTTGACATTAAGGCCATTTTTATTATTTAAAAATTACTCAAGTGTAACTTTTAAAGATATTTATTACATCATTAATATTTATAATATCGGCATTTTTTTTACATTGTTGCATTTGTAAGTAGAAGTGCTAGCCCTGGGATGGTTCATGAGTAGTGTAGTAGGTTCCTCTGCTGTGATCGTAGGTTTGATTCTCATTTGAGGCAAAAATGTAATTGTAGCAATCCTCTCATTGCATGAGATTGCATGAGGCCATGATCATGAATAATTGTATTGTATATACCTATCCAAAAAATTAGTATTATGTATTTAAAAAACAACTTATCAAAACATTTTTCCACTTGAAATACATACAAGTCTACATCAAATATTCTATTCACAAGGAGAGTGTAGTAATAGTGTATTTTGTGGTAAAGTGATGTATTGGATCTATGAACATAAAAACCATCCTATACATGTATATTGTTTGCAATATACAAGTATTTATCTAATCAATACAAATTATAAGTGCAACAAACTTACAATACCGTAAGTTTACCTTCAATTGAACATTTAACATCAAGCATTCAAGAAGAAATGTCAATGTCATCAACATCTCAACCAATAGTTCATGAATCTCAATATCATAAAACCTTCAAATATGGATTCAATGGAACATATGGAAACAGGATTATTAATTCAAATTTATTCAAAATACCACATTAAATAATTCAGAATTTACATATGAAGATTCTAATATGGATTATCAAACTTGACCTTCTCCTCCATCTTCTCAACTACCTCATCAACTTCTTTCACAACAATTCCTCAAGCTTACATGTTAACTATAAACTTCAGTAAATAATACCATAACAATCAACTGTACCTTTGCGATCACAAACAAGAATAACTCCAACTCCAAATCAAACAAGTTTCTTCTAATTGACAATCAACGGCTTCAACCTCAACTGAGAAATAACTCCATCAAAATATTCCACATCAAAAACATGTAGATCTCAAGGCGAAACAAATTTCTCTGCAAAAAGAAGCAAATCTTCAATTACAGAAAATGCAATCTACAACATACAAATATCTTCTAGAGATGACTTATTACTAGAAACCCAGACCCAGCTACTGAATCTACAACTACAAATATTAATATACCTCCACTTACAATCATAAGAAAAATATTCAATATTAATTCAAGATATCAATAATATAGTGCATAATGACTTCTCAACAAAAACCTTCAAAAACGAAATTAATTACTTTTTACTACAATGGAAGACTTTGGTAATTTTCTTAATTTTTACGAGTCTTGTAAAATTAAATTCCTTTCATATGGAGATCTAAAAACAAAAATTTTTCCAGTAACGATTAAAAATATTCCCATAATATTCACTAAAAATGATATTTACAAAGAAGTATAAAGACTAAACTATCCAGTAATACTTGTGTGTAGACTCTACAGTAAAACAAAACAACCACTCCAAACATATGCTGTAGATCTTCAAGATAAACCTTCAGGTAAAAGTATTCGACTCTCAAAAAATTGTTATATGCTATTATCAGTATTCAACCCAGAATTAAGCATTCTATCCCCATTCAGTGCCAAAAATATCAAAGATTTGATTTCTTCAGCAATAAACACCTTGTACCTGTGAAAGTTGTGAAGGGTCACGCTCAGTCAATTATAGAGGCTGTTGAATTTTTCCAACAGCTGTTCAAAATAAATCCCTCATTTTTACACATTCCAATATTTTGTTCACAAATACCTCCTCTCATGCCTTTACACTCACTCCCTCTACTCCTAGTACAAATAATACTCATGAATTTCCACCTTTATCACTAAGATGCTTGTGGAATAATACATTTAACACCCGTTATACAAGTGATCAGAACCCATTTAACAATCTTTTAACTCCATTGAATATTCCCTAGCTAATTACATTTAACATTCAAGATGTTATTACAGCCTTAGTACCAAAAATTTAAAAGCTTATTCAATCTAGATTACCAAAAACTTTCATGAATAGTAATTTAAATAATATAAATCTACTATACGAAAATGCAAATGGAATTAAACGACAAACAAACATATTTGAAATCTTTATGAAAGAACACAATATTCATGTAGCGTGTCTCACAGAAACACATCTTAGAGCAAATGAAAAACTTGATTTATCAGGATACAAATATACAGAAACAATAGACACTCTGATATAGCTTCAGGAGGTGTAGCAATAATTATATCCAACAAAATAAAACACAATCAAATTACCTGCTGTATTTCACTTTAGTTAGAAACCGTAGCTGTAAAAATAAAACTAAACTCGGATCAATATGTATGTAGCATATAAATCTCTTAAATATAAATTCCTGACAACTTCATATAGACAGATTTTAAAATATTCTATAAATAATGTTAATATAAATAATACTCCTTTTTGGTAGTTTAAATACCAAAAATCACATTTGAGTAAGCAATACTACACCTTAAGGAATTAAATTACATTCCTTTATTTGGTCAAATAATCTAAAATTAATATCACCAAGTGAACCCACCTACTTTTCATACAATGACAACATCATTCCTGATATACTAGGTATTTCCTTTACTACTACAAATATATACTATATATATATGTATATATATATATATATATATATATATATATATATATATATATATATATATATATATATATATATATATTGTCCTGTTATTATTACCCTTCATATTATCACAAATGCCGACCTGGATTGCCAAGGTGGCTAAGAGCATGATTCATCTCTGTGCTTCGGTCTGAAGGGTCGCGGGTTCGAGTCCTGCCATGGGCATGGTTGTTTGTTCCTTGTCTCTCATATACGTGTTGTCATAGAGGGCCTTGTGTCCTGCTCACCCCAGATTAGAGGAGCGCACAAGTGTGTTGGTGTCTCATGTATGATCAAATAAGCGTCCTATCGAGATGTAAAGGATAACCAGTGGTCAGCCGGATAATAGTCCCTGGGGAAAAAGTAACAATTCTCCTAAATCACACTTGTCAATTATAAATAAAATTAAATGGATTAAATCTCAACAAACTATTGAAGAACGTATTGTATATCCCAATCATATCAATAACACTATAATATTAAATGATAAATTAACAGGATTTACACCATCAAAAATGCATTACAACAATCTGTCATATCGTAATGGAATCCTGCACTTAATAAAATCAAAAGGAAATCTTGGACAAATACAAGACGTGATATTAAAACAAAAATTAATAAATTAGCAAAAATTATTGAATCTAAACTAGAAAATAGGTGCATCAGACTTATCAACATTTTATTAATCAAATTCATCCAAATAGAAATTTATGGTCAACAATAAAACGATTAATAAAAAATGAACAAATATTATCATGATAAGAAATTTACAGGACAACGCTACTACAGATCAAGAAAAAGCAGACCTACTTGCAAAAGCCTTTCAAACTTCTTTCACACCAAACCCTCCAACAAATACTGAATTTAATACATTTATATCTTCAGAAACAGATTTACTCCATCATGTTCCATAAAGAAAAACAAATTATTTCTCGATCAGGGAATTAAAACAATAATGAAACCAAATTGTGTAAATCTCCTGGTCTAGATAAATAAATAAGCTTAATAAAGCAATTAATATTCTTGGAAAACTATTGCAACTCTTGCATCCATTTATAACCCCCCACACACATGGATATTTACCAAATGAATGGAAAATTGGCTTTTAACAAACCACATGAAGATGACTGTCTCCCCTCAAACTAGACCAATTATTTGACTTTCATCTCTTTCAAAAATGTTTCAAAAATTAATACTAACTAGGTTATTTAAATTCCTTTCCACTTACAGTGTTATCCCCAAATCGAATTTGGTTTCAAACCTAACCATGCCAGATCACATCAGTTATTTTAAATCACTGAACACATTGCAAATACCTTTGTCACAAAAACAACATACATTGTCAATTTTTGTAGATTTTGAAAACACTTTTGACAAAGTATGGCACCTGGACCTACTATATAAATTACGAAAATTAGGTCTTTGGGAATGTTAATTTTTGTTTGCAAATTTCGAAAGTACAGAGTTGAAAATGGGGTCAGCACCACTTTCATTATTTACCCTACCATTTATACCAACCGGCTATTTTACCTTACCATTTATAAAATTAATTTGTATTTAGTACGAAAATTTAATTTAATTTAATTTACCTGTATTGTATATAATAGTTTGAAATACCTATATTGTACATTGTATGAGTATATACATGTCCTGACTTGTCATATATGGCGTATAATGTGACAAATGCAACAAATAATATATATGTCACATAAATACAGCTATTTATGTGACAATATTATTATTATTATTATTATTATTATTATTATTATTATTATTATTATTATTATTATTATTATTATTATTATTACCACCATTCTTTGCTACACACGAGAAAACAATTTTGAAGAGAAAATTTGGAGCCGTTTCTGAGAAAATAATTGTTTAAAATTGTCTATGAATGACAGGCAAATATGCCAAAATTACTCGTGTTTGAAAAATTGAACACGACCATATTTAATGATATGTTTTTGTTGCAATATGCAAGAAACTAGTTGTGCATCATAATGAAGCCAGATTTCTCATAATAGTTTTCTGATTTCTTTGGCCTGGGCTAGCTCTGCGGGTTTGCAGCAACTGCCATCTGTCGCTGCCCAAAGAACATTTTGAATTTCTCGTATACGTACGTTAATACGGAGTAATATACCTAGAATAGAGAAAGTTCGGTAATACTGCGCGAAAACGGCGGATTTTCGACAGGAAAAAATTGCCGGACCCTGATAAAGAAAAATAGGATAAATCCAGTAGCTAAATGAAAAAAGAAATCCTCTAACACGTGATGTAGCCAGAATCCCTGGTTTGTGGGTTCTAGATACCGAAAGTCAATAGACGCTAAAACGTCCGTCCGGAAGTCCTCCGGACATTTTCAAAATTTTCTCAAAAACGGCACCAAACGTTTTCTTTAAATTTCTTGTAAGAATAGAGTAAAATGCACTTATAAAGGTGGTATAGGTCCGATTTTCACGGTTAACTCTGAATTTTGAAAAATTGCGAAAGTTTGAATTTTATTGGACGTCATCCTACAACAACAAAATGGAAGAGAAAGATATTTCATTCGAATTAAATTTATTGACCATAAATAGTTCTTTCATTAAGGTTGTGACATACCAACATGTCACTGAATATTGTACAACATTTAATATAAATGGCGTCAATTAAAGGGGATAAATTATGTGAATATGCTAGCATAGCAACGGTAAGCGAGCCGTCGTCAAGGTCAACATATTCATGCAGTGACAATCGCGGAGACGGCTAGTTAATTCTATATAGAATTCTGGGATTGGCCGAAAAAGCAGTGACAGTCGTGAAGACGGCTAGTTCGTTTTGCAAGAAATTTAGAGATTGGCTAGGTACGAAAGTACATCAAATGTTATCTGCAAATAAACAATCGAAATTAAGAACCGAGCTTTGCAGGACTGAAAGAATACGAGAGACATTTATTCTGACTAATGCCGTGCTCATGAACGGATCGTGCTCCAATTAATGTTAGGAGTTTTTTGGGGGGGACTTGTAAGCATCTACTAGAGAATGGATATTGAGAGAACATCAAAACTGGAACTCTAAGTAAGACAGTGGAGCTTAAAATATTTCATGTGAACGAGTTGGAGGGACATTGAGGGTTTGGGCGAAGTTGTCAGTGATTGGACTGGAATGTTAGCAGCAAATAGTTTATTGATCTGATGAACGGTGATTGAAGTGAGCTTCCGAGAAAAGAAGAGAGAAGATGGTGTCTGGACCTGAGGACGGCGGCGTCGGAGATGGATAAAGATGGCCGAAAAAGCGCGCGAAGACATAAGGTTGGAACGGTCATGACAAACATTTAATTTTATATTGGGAAAAGTTATGCAATATAAACAATTGTTTTAAATTGTTTAATAAATTTCCATGTTTTTGTGAAATGAATATATGATTTTTCATTGAGCTAATTCTAGCAATGAAGTAGCAAGATAGAAAGATATTTGCTTTTCAGATTCCTCGACCGAGTTTGTTTGAGTAAATTGCAGTTTATTTCAAGGTCATGTAGATTTTTTTGAAAATTGTAGTGGTTTTCGAGCAATATTGCGTGCAATATGTGCAATTTTAAAAAATAACAAAAACAAGATTTTCATGAGAACGGCTCCAATTTTTTTCTTGAAACTTTTGGTAGGGCTAATATTATATGCACTCTGTACTATGACATAAACGACATAGTGTTTTATTTTTTGTTTTTTCAAAATTACAAAATTGAATTTTTTTGACTTGTCGCTCACGTCGTTAATATTTACATTACCAGCAATTTGTGTACATTATTGTATTTACAAGTTCATGTTCTTTAAATAATCTCTTATAAAGTGTCTCGGAAACTTAATTTTTTTTTGTAAAAGTGAGCTTAAGTCCGTGAGCGTAAAAGTGAACTTTTCCAACGGATAGTGCTAATTGCACTGTTTAATATAACAGGTTAATTTTTGTGTAACTTTTGTTTTGTCCAAAATTACACCAATGCAATTTTTTTAAAAATATCTCTGGCGCTGTTAGTATGCACAATTCCTGAAATTTGTATACATTATTGCATTTGTGAGTGCTTCAAATGGCTTCAAATGAAGTTTTTCGTAAACTCAGTAGATCCCTATGAAAAATAGCTTCAAATTTCGCATTTACAGTAACGGTTAAACACCATATTCTTAAAAATGGCTCTAAATTTGTAAATAAAAATTGCTATTTAGGACGACGTTTTACTCTCCTTGAATATTCTTAAAGTAATATTTCGGTTTTACTATTAAGAAATCGAAAAGTTGAGAAAACAAAAAAGGTACTCGGGGCGGTGATAGATGGCAGCTGGCAAGAGTATGTAACAAGCCGAATAACTAGACCAGACCAAAGAAAATAGAAAACTAATATGAAAATATTTGAGCCATTTGTAGCACCACTAGTTTTGAAATTTTCCCAGATTCTTGAATTCCTAATCATAGAACCGAAATATTACTTTAAGAATATTAATGAAGTGTAAATCTCGTTATATGGAAATTTTCGTTGAAAAATTTGGTGCCGTTTTTAGGAAACTGTGTAAGCGTTAATGTAATTGCGAAATTTAAAGCTCTTTTTCACAGAAAACGTGTGAGTTTTCGAAAAATTTCAATGGAAGTAATTTGAAGCACTTCCAGTGATAAATGCATGAATGTATACAAATTGCTGGAAATGTTCATACTAACAGCGTGAGAGAAAGTTAATTAATTAAAAACTTTTTGTGTGGTTTTTGAAAAACAACACAAAAGAATGCCAAAAAATGACTTTAATGTCATCTTAAATAGTACATTTAAGGTACACTTCAGATCTGTAGTTGTAGGAAGACGCCGAAAAATTTCAAACTTTTGTTATTTTCTAAAATTCAGAGTTAACAGGGAAAATCGAACCTATGCCACCTTTATAAGAGTATTTCACTCTAGTCTTAGAAAAAATTAAAGAAAAACTTAGAAGTCATTTTTGAGAAAATTTTGAAAATGTTCCAGGAACTTCATGTAAAGAACTCCCAAAATGAAAGCATGTTTTTCAAAATCGCAAAGGTTTGAGTCGAGCCAGATCGACCGGGGAATATTCTTTTCGAAAGAAATCCTACGTATGGTTTAGGAGCTAGCGGTGTTCAGAGGAGGACGGACAGACCGACGGAGGAACGGACGGTCCTATAGTGGGTCGATAGTTAAGTGCGATGTAGGGTGTGTTAGGGTAACAAATAGTGCCGCAATTGCATGCCGCACCCCACAAGAGCCAGAGGCACGTCTAGCTGGCAGACTATAAAGACTTCGCAAATAATGAGAGTAATGAACACTATGTAAATATCACGTTATAATTAATCGTAGAAATAGGAATAGATGTAGGTTTAAGACAAGTTACTAAGCGCACCCACCATAATACAAAAGAACCCAATATAAAGAAATAAATTATCTAAATACGTACGTATACGACAAAGTAAATCAAACACCTTTTCCGCATCAGGGGACCTCAAAACGTGTATTTCCGTTGAAATCTCGAAAATGATTTTCCGCAGCATTACAAAACTTTCTCTATACTACGTATATTACTCTCTGTACTACGTATAGTGTACGATAAAGTAAAATGCCTTTTAGGCCGATATACCAATAGAGCAGATGGCCGCTGAGAAAAGGAGCAAAATCAAAAAGGCTAGCCCAGACCAAAGAGATTAGAAAATTAACTAGTGGGAGAAAGTCTCTGCTATTCAGTAGCATCGTAGTTACATTCTCGCATACTGCGTGCGCAGTATACTACGTAGATATAGTGTTGTAATTCTGCAATAAAAACGGATTTTCTGACAGAAAAACCCTTATTGCCGGGTCCAGGTAATCTAAAATGATAAATCTTGTTCTAATGATAGTAAGTTACTTCCTCAATCACAGTTTGTAGTCTGAATCCATGTTTTTGTAGGTTCGTGATATCGGAAAATCGATTGACGGCAAAACGGGTTGTCTGATCAACGTTAGCGCCTAAACAGTTTAGACGATTTTCTTCAAAATTGATATTCCCCGATCGATCTGAACGAACGCGAGGCCTTGCGAGTTGGAAGTGGATATTTTGATATTCGGGGGTAGTTAACATTATGCTTCTGCAATATTTTCAAAATTTCTTAAAATGTTTTCAACTTTAGTGATTGAACATTGTCCTCGTTTTGCGTAAAAAATGTCGTGAGTCTCATTTTAATTGAATCCCTAATTTTTCGAAAATTGCAAATGTTCAAAATTTTTTAGGCGTCTTCCAACAACTACAATATTGAAGATACTGAATTTTTTCTGAATGAAATATGTTCTTTAGAGATAGATCTTGAAATAAGGTCATGTACCTATTTTCGAAAATATGAGTAGGTTTCGCGTAATTTTCTGTGAAATATAGGTAGTTTTTAAAACAGTTGTTTCAAAAACCACTCCATGCTTTTCGAATCCAGAATACGTCGATGGAATTGAAAATTCCAGATCAGAAGACAATCAGAGTAATCACGATGATGATCAGCACGATTTCAGTTTTGAGGTTTCTAATAAACCTCATTTTATTACCACAAGGAGATCTAAATGATTTAGTGCGATATTTCAATTTACCGATGAAACAGGCAGAACTTTTGGGGTCACGACTAAAAGGGTGGAAGTGGGTACCTTCTTCACTCCGTAACTAGGTTATGGTATTTGCGCAATCGTCAAGAGGCATTTAAGGATTTTTTTCCCCCAAGAAGGTGAAGTATGTAGTGTGCTGTTGCAATTTTTCATCAGTGCTAGACACTGTAGGACTTGCTCACAGTCCAAAAGAATGGCGTTTATTTGTTGATTCGTCAAAAATTAGCTTAAAAACTGTCCTCTTTCACAATGAGAATAAACTGCCATCAGATCCACTTGCCCATGCTCTTAATATGAAAGAAACATATGAAAATATGAAGATAATCTAGATTAGATTCAGTATAAAAATGTTCCTGGAATATAAGTGGAGATCTTAAGACGATTGCTCTGCTTTTAGGTTTACAGATTGAATACATACAATTTTGCTGGTTTTTGGTTGTTGTTGTTGTTGTTGTTGTTGTTGTTGTTGTTGTAAAGATAAGAGACAATAGGAGTCGTAAAAGCCACTTGAAAAAGAAGACTTGACCTACAGCAAGTCTTTCACTGCAAGTGTAAAAAGTAAAACGAATGTTTCCTTTGTTGATAGAAATAATATATTTCTCCCGTCTCATGTCAAATTAGGTTTGATGAAGAATTTCGTGTAAGCCATCACAGAAAGAGAAGAGGCTATTTGTTTTTGAAAGAGAAGTTTCCGAAAATTAATGATGCGAAAATTAAAAAAGAAATGTTCGTCGGACCACAAAAAGATGAAAGATACAAATTTTGAGAGAAGGTTAAATGACGTAGAAAAATAAGTATGGATTTCCATCAAGAATTTGTTTGAACAAATTTTAGGCAACAATAAATATTGCAACTATAGGGAACTAGTAAAAAAGTTATTCAAATCATATGAAGATTTGAGGTGTAATATGTCTCTCAAGATTCACTTCTTACTTGTATTATTTTCCCGAAAATCTGGAGGGTGTAAGCGACGAACAAGGAGAGCGCTTCCATCGGGATATTACAGCCATGGAAAAATGTACAACCAAAGAGAGGGGAGTTCAAGTACGTTGGCAGATTTCTGCTGGTCTCTGAAAAGGGTCGTTCCTGAGGCAAAATATTCAAGGACATCATCAATTAAAATATTTTGGGTATGTTGAACATTTAAATTATTTTTGTGTAAAAGCACCGACTGAAAGCAATTTACTGAACTGTCACAAAAAACCTTACGTTTGAACTACAAATTTTAATTCTGCGTAAAATTTCCTTGAAAGATCTACCAATAAAGTTCTTGTGGCATGAAAATTTTAATTTTGCAGACCAATGAATTGGTTCTGGGCCCATTTTCGCAAATTTTTTTAATTTTTGAAAACTTCAAAAAAGTTAACAGTATTGAAGATTGCAAAAGTACAGTATTGAAGATAAAGATTTTTTGTTTTAAATGAAATTTGTTCTAAAACACAGATCTTTTAAAAAGATCATGTACAATTTTTTTTGAAAAAAGGTGTTTTAACGTAATTTTTGCTTGAAGTAAATGCAATTAATAAAAAATAACATTGTTTTCAAAATTAGCTTCGAAGTTTTTTCTTTAATTTTTTCCCCTCGTATGAAGTATGGAACGGTAAAGAAAGTGGGCGCTGGTCCCATTGAAAATTTTAACATTGCAAAAGTACAATATTGAAAATAAATATGTATGATATATTATGATATAATGAAATGTGTTCTACAAAATTAGATTTTAAGTCTATCTTCCTGAAAGTTGAAAGTTTGAGCAATTTCTCGCAATTTTCAAAATTGCAGTTTTGAATTTCCAACATTTCTTGTGCTAGAATATTAGAATATTTTAGGAGTTAATGGGTCGCAATACAAGAATAGCAATGGCACGGTAGTTAGAAATTCTTTTAATAACTTGCCAGTGTTGGGCGGAGTTTCTGGATGAATGAAATGGAGATCGAATTAGCTTTAAATGAAATAAATTTTCGCGCCAAATGCGCTGTGATTGGTAATGAGTTTTACAAATGTTGTGTTAATATGCAAAGACGTACCTAATTTTACGTAACAGTTACATCGAGAAAGTATGTGCTGTTAGTACCACTAGTTTCGGTATCAAGGACCCACAAGAAGTAGATTCTGAATAAAGAGTGCATTAGAGAAAGCCATTTACTACATTCTTCTTCTTCTTCTTCTTCTTATTATTATTATTATTATTATTATCATTATCATCATCATCATTATCATTATCATTTCTTGGTATCCGTCACCCACAAAAACATACACAAACAGTGAGTTTTTCTGTGGAAAATTCACGTCGTGCATTAAAATAGTTTCTATGTTCTACGTAAATAGTATATATGAAAGTAAAAATCAGTAGTGTCTTGTCAATTAGATGAAATTGCGTAATGTCAGCTTGCTGAGAAACGCTTCGTTTGTGCACGATTTCTGTTCTACAAAGACCGGAAGGTTGTGCTAATCGTGAATCGAAGGTCTGAGATAGTTTTGAATTGCCGAAGAAAAAACATACTTTTTTCGGATGTAAACGAAGATAAACGCGGATTTGGAGAGGCGATAAGCACCCTTGTGTTGCGGATGTTTGTGCGAAGGTGCCCATCCATCGACGGCCAGTCTTAGCCGTCAACCGTTCCCTATTCATTTTATATTTATATTCAGCCGTTATATGTCCCGTAAAGGGCAATTGGTCTCGGCGCCGTTAGATCCCGGAGTTCCTAGTCGGTCAACCAACAGGGAACCTGCGATTTCTCGAATTCGCTTAACCTTCGTGACTTCACGTAGTTAACGAATTCCGCTAGCGACACCGTTTTACGGTCGGGACACAGAATCATCCCAACATTGGACTGTATAATTCTCAACAATATGTAACAAGTATTGTATCACAGCTTCTGGGTCAATGACCCCCATCTCGATCAGGTTTTTCGTCCAGTTTCCCTGATCCATTGAGCAAATGCTGAGATGGCCCCTTGTTTTGCTTCTGGACATAAATGTAACTTCATTTTCTGTGCACGTCTTCTAGAATTCAGTGGAAAATCCAACTATTCAAGTTATCGTTTCCATGTCGCGGCCGGAAGAATTATTCCGAAGGACAACATGGATATGAGCCCAAAATTTATTGCTTATTTATCCTTGAAAATAGATTTTATTACATGGGAGCTTCTTTTTTTTCTTTCTTCAAAATTCAAGTAGTATATGACTTCGTGAAGGGATCACAGAATTTTGAAAATGTATACACAATTAACTTCTCCCCATAGCACGTCATACGCAGTTTTAACTGTTTTTTGACGTAAATAAATAAATAATAAATAACCCTCGCTCAGGATGGACGGCACGAGGGTTGAACCCAGGCCTCTTGAACGTGAAGACAGCGCGCTGCGCATTGAGCCACTTGTCTCGGTTCTCCGTTTTATAAGTAACACTAACGATCACCCGAATGCACAACAGCCCTTCGAACATTTCAAAGCTAATGAAGTTACAATACTAGACTGGCTACGATGAAGTCGAAAAAATTCAAAACCTTCTTTCTATTGGAATCTATACTTCTGAGTCCAAAACATTAAAGGGATTATTTATTGACCACATTATGACGAATATTCTGGTGAGATCTTTCCATGTGAAATGACTCACTCAGAATAATTCAAATTTTTTGCGCAACCCGCCACCGTGAATTTACAAAAAAGTTTTGAAAGTATAAATTTTTTTCCGAAATGAAAATAAATAGTTTATTTTTTACTGATTGATAGTTATTTCATTCGATATGGAGTTAGATATACACTGCATAACTTACCTGGATCGAGAGGATTGTGGTGACGAGGAAAATACGAAAACAGTTGAATGGTGCTACATATTCTCTTACGGAGGGAATTATGGAAAGTCAAAGCGAGTCAAGTTAACAAGTAGTTAATTCGTAATTAAGCAAATATGAATCATTAAAATGACGTAAAAAATAAAATGACATATCTACCGCGGGCGTTGACTGGTTCTAACGATGTCGGGAGACAGAAAGCACTCGGGTCAAAGGCCCTCGGGGTTTTTGTCGCTGCTCGATCATTAGAACTTTTATGACGCCTTTGTTGCATAAATAACCTTTTGTACGAAATGTTCTTGCACCTGCCTTATGCGATTTATTATTTATGTAAGTAACGCTCATGGCATGGATACGATTTGACGCGGCAGGGGGGGGGGAGGCAAGATCGCTCGAGCGGGGGCAGGTAGTTCTCTCGCCGCAAAACGAACGATTATGACGACAGGCTACAAGCACTAAAATTTGCACACGCGTTCGTCCCCCGCCGGGGTAAAAAACGAGCCCGTGGCGCGGAATGTTAAATGATTTCTGGAGATAAAGATCGACAAGCCGCATTCTCGTGCCCGAAATAGCTCAGCCAGCCGGTCCCCCGGGGCCCGTTGCCATCCCGGGCACGTCCGTCGCGTCGCGTCGCGTCGCATCGCGTCGGCCGGCCGAGCGCCCCACCGATCGCCGTCCATGGCCACAACCCTCCCGTGGCGACCGGCGCCGGGAGGAGGAGATTCCGATGCCTGCGCACGTTGCACGTGTTAGGTATTCTTCGCATTTCACTTCGTAAAAACATTACTACACTCCTTTTTGCAATCGTGCTTATTTGTCCTTCTGTTCTTTGGCTGAGATTGCTCAGTAGCAGCACATCCGTTGCTTCTGACTCTGATGCGTCGCTGACCGGGAGGTCCTGGGGTTCCAGCGATGGCTTTACTGGATTTTCGACTCAAACTACATAACAGTCTGCAGCACAATCGGTAGTTAGAATCGGTCTGGAGCCGATCGACAGTTTCCTGTGATTTGTCCATTCTTACGACACCAATGCCCGAGCATTATCCTAACAAACGGACGACGGACGCGCACGATCTTTCCTTCCTCATCCTTGTCCCTTCCTCTCCCCTTCACAATTCAACTTATATTTACATGCACTACCATACATGTCGGGAATCCAGTCCAGATCTTGGAGCTTCTCCCGGTCCCCCCCTCTCTGGGTCAGTACCATGCTGGAGAAGACACCTGGAAGAGGTGTCTTCGCGCAAGCCGACGAATAGGTTGGTGCTGACTTTCAAATTTCAGCGGGGGAGGGACACCACCACTTTCCGGCTGTAACAGGTTCTACGCTTAATGATCAAAGTAGTTGACACGCCCCGAAACACAAATAATTGGTCGAACTTTTTCTCTTGGAAATCGTGATTTTATTTTAGTTCTTTTTAGATACAACACAGTATAAAATTATTAGGTAAATTTCGGGAAATGCTTGCATTTAGTTCTTTCAACAATTGAAAATACAAGTTCAATTTACATCTTACAAATTATCCATTATTTGGATATTTCACTGATTTTATAAAATTAGTCACAAGAAACCATCGTTTTAGTTAAACGTGTTATATATTTTATATTTCAATGCAAGCATTGTAGTATTCGCGTGGATTGAAACTTATGTTATTATAAGTACATCTATTAATTTCCAATGCGGACAGAAATCGCAAGAAGTTTATGCAGCCTCCGGGTGTGTGAGAGGTGAGCATATTTTTTTAATTCCCAGGAACTCAGAACAAATTCAAAAAACAATGAAACAGTTTAACTTTTTACTGAAAAATGAATATATTTGATTGTGCTCTTTCTCCTATTTTGGCACTGCGCGTACCTACTGAATTCTCATACTCAAAGTATCACGTCAAGATGACGTCATGCGACAAGACTCCAAGGATGAGACCGCATTAAATATTTACTATTCACGTGTTGCGTATTAGAATAGCCACTTTTGTGGTATTCTAGGTTGTTCTGTTCTACTGTGTTCCGATAGCTTGGAGTACAAGTATTGTATGTCGAGAATTCCTAGCTCCGAGAAATTCAAGCTTGAAAGTTTGTAAAGGTGCATTTACTTATGGACAACGTTTCCTTTCTTGGAAAAAGCATGATCCCTCTTTCATGGACATGCAATCTTTGAATATCAGGTAGATATGAACGAGAGGTCTCCAAAAATTATTAACTCAAAATTGATCTACCGGAAGAGGTGGTTCTGGGCATCAACTAATGTCACTGCAGTGCCTTTGACCGGAAGGTCCTAGGTTCGATGGGGACCGGATTTTCTACAGTAGGTCGAATTCTATTTGGAGGAGAATTCTAGAGGCCGGCTGCTCTAGTTTTCCGTGGTTTCTCCGATCGATTCCAGGGTAATGCTGGAGCAGAACCTTAACAAACGGGCCACAGACTGCACGCGATCTTTCCTTCCTCTTCTTTGTACCATCCTCAACTCTTACTTGCACACACTTCCACTTACGTACTACACTACCTCACACGCCGGTAGACCGGTCGGGTGTTAAGAGTTTGTTCCGGTTGGGGCGGTCCCCCGCTAGTGGGAGATACCTGGGTGGTATTATCCTTAATAAAAAAAATTAAAAAATGTACTCTTTTTTTCGTTTTTATCCTGCAGGGTACAGAGAAACCGAACAACTATCGATAAATCTATTCCATTTTATTACCACCACAGTGCGGCTATTTCGTATTATGAAACGCTCACAAAATTGCTAGACAATTTTTTCTTACTTCGAATTTTTAAATAATTGTACTCAAACGACTCAACATTTTTTCTTAAAATATTCTTCTCGAATGTATCAAAGGACGATATTTAAATTGAAGCATTTTCATTCTTCACGAACTGTGTGTTTTCGAAAATTGTCAAAAGTTAACATTACAAAGATACAATACAGAATTCAAAGATTTTTGTCTTAACTGCAATCTGTTCTAAAAAATCAGATCTTTGAAGAAGGCTTTGTATATTTTTAAGAAACAAGTGTTTTTTGCAGAATTTTTTTAAAATTAATCCAAATCATTAAAAAATCTCAAAACTCACTACAAATTTTTACTTAAATTTCCTCCCGCAGATAGAACAATGGACGCTTAATAGAATGGCGCAGATTTAATTTGTGTAGAACTCTTCGTAGGATTTTTTAAATTCCAAATTTTGAAATATTTTTCAGATATAATGCAAAAAGTATGTGGTATTATAACACCACTAGTTACATTTGTGTTATACACGGCGATGAAACCATACACTATTTTCAATTATGTTTAAATTAAATGTGAGGAGAAAGTTCATTACAATTGTCTATGATTCACAGGCAATTATGCCAAAATTACTCGTTTGTGAAAAATTGAACATGATCTGTTTTGATGCAGAATGCAAGAAAGTAAACTAGTGCAACAGAATGAAGCAAGATTTCTCGTAATAGTAGATTTCTTTGGTCTGGGCTAGCTTTGCGGATTTGCACCATCCTCCTGGCAACTGCCATCTATCGCCGCCCAAAGGACATTTTGACTTTCTCGTATACGTACGTAATTACGGAGTAATATACGTAGAAAAGAGAAAGTTCGGTAATCCTGCGCGAAAAAACGGAGTATTTACAGCAGAAATAAATCATTGCCGGGCCCTGATCAAGTAAAATAGGATAAATCCAGTAGCTAAATGAAAAAAAAAATCCTCTTAACACGTGGTGTAGCCAGAATCCCTGGTTTGTGTGATCTAGATACCGAATAGTCAATAGACGTCCGTCCGTCCGTTCCTCCAACACTACTGGCCGTTCCTACGATCTTTTCCAAAAAACTTTTTTAAAATAGCCCTGTCTATCTGGCTGTAGTTGAACCTTTGAAAATTTTAAAAACATTGTTTAAAATTTGGGGTACTTTACTTGAAGCCCGTCCGTCCGTTCGTCCGTCCGTCCGGTGTATGTGAACAAATCTAGTGCATAAACCATTCGTAGGAATTTTTCTAAATTGAAGAAACCCCTTTCGTATTTCCGTGAGCTGAAGTTCTGCGATTTTGAAAAAAACATTTATTAATTTTTGGGGTGACTTTATAAGAAACCCTAACAACATTTTCAAAATA
Source organism: Teleogryllus occipitalis (assembly GCA_011170035.1). NCBI lineage: Eukaryota > Metazoa > Arthropoda > Insecta > Orthoptera > Gryllidae > Teleogryllus > Teleogryllus occipitalis. Next base: position 540,698 of record BLKR01000122.1, on the reverse strand, counting down.
TTTTCAAAAACGGCTCTAATTTTTTCTTTAAATTTCTTGTGAGAATACAGTTACATACACTTGTAAAGATAGCATAGGTCCGATTTTCAAGATTAACTCTGAATTTTCGGGAATTGTAAAAGTATTAATTTTTTGGCAGCTTCTTACAACTACACTATTGAAGATAGAGAATTTTCCTTTTAAAAAATTAGTTGTCCATGAATAGTTCCTTTCATTCAAGTCATATAGATTTGTTTGCAAATTTTAGTAGTTTTCGTGCAATAGTACGTGCCATATTTGCAATTTTAAAAAATTACAAAAACAAGATTTTATGAAACACGGCTCGAATTTTTTCTTCAAACTTTTGGTAGGGTTAGTGCCAAACGAACCCTGTACAATGAAATAAACTTCATATTGCTCTATTTTTTTGTTTTTTAAAAAAATAATAAAAATTTAGTTTTTGACTTGTCTCTCACATCGGCAATAGTTACTTTAGAGGCGATTTCTTCAGAGTATTATATTTATGAGTACATGTGCTTTAAGTAATGTCAAATTAAGTTATCTCAAAAACAGAACAGTTTTATGTGAAAATGAGCTCAAAATTCTGCATTTTCAGAAACGCTCCAACGTCACTTTCTCAAAAATGGCTCCAAATGTTTTGAATGCATAGTGCTAATTTCACTGTTTAATATGACGTTAAGTTCATTCATTTGTTCATTCAAACATTGCAAAAATGTAATTTTTTCGAAATATCTATTATATCGTTAATAAGTACGTTTCCATCGATTTGTATACATTATCAGATTTGTGATGGAAGTGCTTCAAATGACTTGAAATGAAGTGTTTCGAAAACTCAATAGTTTCCTGTGAAAAAAGAGCTTCAAATTTCGGATTTACAGTTATGGTTAATCGCCATTTTCTCAAAAACCGTTCCAAATTTATCAATGAAATTTTCCTTTTAGGACGAGGTTTTACTTTTTAGTATTCTTGAAGTCATATTTCTGTTCTACTATTAAGAAACAGGAAAGTTGAGAAAATGTCAAGAAAATGTACTTTCTCTGACGATAGATGGCAGCTGGCCAGAGAATGGAGCAAGACCTTAAAGCCAGTTCACACTTAGGAAATTAGAAAAAATTGGTACAAGGAAGCTGTGCCATTCTGTAATACTTCTAGTTTAGATTTTCCCCAGATCTCTGAGTCGATATTTTCTTAGATGAATGAAGGATGGCATTTATGAGGATTAGAAATCTGTTCATCGTACGGCCAAACGATTGAGAGTGATTATATACTGAAGAAGCAAGAAAAAATAGATCGCAATTTGTGGCCCGCTGTACAGGGTGCTGCTTTGGCATTCGCCTGGTAGTGATCAGGGAAACGATGGACAATACCGATCACAATGTTTGACCTAAGCCCTCGATTCCGGAGCGGCTAATGTAATAGAATTGATCTATTTATTTGTGTATAATATTTGATTATTTGAACTTTAGAAAAGATTTTTTCAAAACAATTATCTTGCCTATATGTTTGTACGTTAAACTTAGGCAGAGAGACTTCCCCGTAGGCAGTTTCTGGATTCGAAGCTGTAACACACCAAAATCTCTTTTCATCAATTAATCTACTTGGCGTAGCTGCGCAGAAAATATCAAAATCATATCGCTGTTTAAGATCTATGTAATCAGAATAATACAAAAAATTGCTATTATGGTTACTGGTTGTCAATTATTTACGACGTATTGTAAGACGTCTTACAACTTGAGATTGTTTGTAACTAGGCTGTTAAGCCAAAATTGATAACCAATCGAATACTTTAATGTAATGTTACCATTCGAATGTCGTAGATCGTTAGATGCACTTTGAAATAATTCAAATCAACCATTCAATAATTTATGTTTAAATGTGCCTCTTCGTCTTGCAGAAGCTGACATCTGATGGTAATAACACTTATGCCATAGATTTGTTATAATATTACTTGCATTACAAAAATGTTTATTTTTGGTAATAATGAAGCATGAATGTTTGTATTATAGTAAGTCTTATTACAACAGGGGTCTTTGTTTCGGAAAGTTTGACTTTAGATTATCAATGTGAATGTTATTAGTTTATACATATAAATGTCTTAACTTTGTTCCTTGTCCTTACAAGAAAGCAGTGGCGGATCCTGGCCGGATTGGAGGGGTGGGGGTGGGGGGCAAATGGAGGCCATGCCCCCCCGCCTCAAAAGGTCTAGAGTTTTCGTTTGTTACTTCTTTTATTTGACAAATTTGATTTGAATATTTATTTATGTTAGAATTATGTAATTATTTAAAAATAATATTGCTTAATAACATATACACGCTACAAAAATAATATACAATATAACAAATACGCTTATTATTTTACAAAAATCTATTAGTCCCCCCTCCAAATGATCGGCTGGTCCGCCCCTGCAAGGAAATGTGAATTATTTTGTATTTACCAGAATGCCGGGTCCCTCAATCGTAAATAATCGTATTATATATTAATAAACATATTTAAAAACTGTGTTATGTTCAAAACTAGTGATGCTACATCACATACTTTCTCGCATAATTTGTCAGGGTTACCGAATACTATACTGGTAATTCTACGTGAACCTGCAATATATTTTTTCTCAGCTGAAATTATTTTCTCCATGACGAAATTCGATCTCGGGGCCTGAGAGTCAACACGTCAGTCACGGTACCCTTACACCACGAGCTACACAGTTAAAATATTATCTTCCTGACGCTGCACGAAATTTGAACATGTGCTTGTGCAATTTTCAAAAATTCACAGTATTATTTCCATTAATTCTAGTACATTTGGTTTTAAATACCGACTTCATTAAGGAAAAAATGTCTATCGTCAGGATTGTAGTTCTTTAATGTTAATTTTGTTAGTAATTTTTGAAAATACAGACCTTTCCCAGAAAATGGGACCTGCGCCATTTTTTAAACGTCTGTTGCTCTATTCAACGAACAGATTTAAAGAAAACTGGTGGAGCTGAAACAGCACGTAGTAGTCTCGCCTTTAGTAATGGTTATGTAATACTATTTATACCTTAATTTCTCTCCGAGTTAACACGTCTCAGTAGTCAATTTTTTGTAAAACTCATTACAAATGGTGATACATTTGGTAGGAAAATTAAATATTTTCAAGCAAATATCACCACAAACTTTACACTTCTAACTGCTTTTCATACAGCTAAACCATGTTATAACAATGAACGCCTATATATATATATATATATATATATATATATATATATATATATATATATATATATATATACACACACACACACACTTCACCACATGTATGGGTTTGTTTTATATCCTGGTTTGGACATGATTGTCAAGTATACTGTTAACACGTTTTCTCTTAAAATTTGGGCAGGCGTTCGCTACGACACTATTTTGGAGAAATTTGATTTACTTATCCGAGATTCAAGTAATAATTCCGGTCGATATTTCGTAGTCGGACAGAATATTTGTTTGCAGAGACGACGCGCTTAATCCTTGACTGTACGGCGAGTTGCACAGCGGTCGGGGGCACTTGGGCCGTCATAAACGAATAAATCATCATCAACAACGCCTTCATGTGTCCGAATTAACTCAAGCCACTCTTTAAACACTCCCATTACGTATAAAAAGAAAGTGCAAATTTCGGCGAAATTGGTCGAGTAGTTTTTGCGTCTACGTGCGACACACATACGCACATTCCACTATCTCTCTCTCTCTCTCTCTTACTTTATATATATATATATATATATATATATATATATATATATATATATATATATATATAACAATACAATAGAATACACGACGCGGGTTATTACTGACAACTCATTACCACACATGATTAATAATAGTTCGACGTTGCCAGCTTTTTCATGTTCATAACAGCTTGTATGTTGTTGCGAAATTACTGAGTTGTTCTTGAAATTGCGTTATAGAGTATAATATGTATTCCCTCAAAGAAAAATCATTGTTTCGAAAGTGTAACGCGGTAATTACAATCCCAACAATTTTCGTGCGAATAGATGCGACATGACGAGCACAGGGTTTGTAAAAGTTGATGAGTTACATGAGGTGAGAAACAGTCTGTAAAAACTCCCAATGTAGACCTCTAAACAATTATATTTCGTTTTTTATAACATGGCGCGTGAAGTTCTGTATTCACGATGGGGTATGGCATGGCTTTTTGCGTCTTTCTCGGTCGTGCTGCTAGATGTCGCTTGACCAGCAGCACTGCTTGATACGGTCGCGATCACGCGAGATGTTGCCGCACGACCGAGAAAGACGCAAAAAGGCGTGCTATATTCCATCGTGATGATAAGTTTTTATAACGCGCCACGTTATAAAAAAAGTATAAGTGTATTTTTTATGTTTCACTGTACTTTTGTGTATTATTTTTTTGTTTATTATTGTGAGAGAAAGCAATGTAAAACTAACAATTCTCAAAGATTCTAATAGAATGTACAGTATGTATGTACATCATAATATGAAATACATAAACATAAAGTCCGATGTCGATTAGATACTGGACTACCTTAATTGGGATTATATTAATTGGACTACCTTGTTTAATCCGTAAAACTGATCGCATCCCCATGCTCACTGAGCTGCAGTCATCACTGATCCAAGCTACGTATTACTAAAAGAACATTAACGTGATATTCTTTGTGCTTATTTATTTATCAGAGAAATGTACCCCTGGTGTCAAAGATATTGAGTTCTCGATAAGAATGCAGAGGAATAAAACAGGAAATACTACAATAGTTTGTTTAGTGAGAAATATTTTCTATCAGAAGCTGAGTTCTGTAGGGGTTGTCATTTAGATCGACTTCCTTATTTTTCGTCGCCTATCGTCACGAATAAAGCGGCGTCAATAATGAAAATTGCGACGCTACACTTTAACACGCGCTGTTATTATGAGCAGTCGGTTTGAAATCGAGAATTGCATTAGCAGCAAATTTTTTACCTGATGTTGAAAGACTATTAATTCACTAATATAACTAGTTGCGCGTCAACAGCGCATACTTTCTCGTGTTATTTATAAAGGTTAAGAATTATTATAACGGTATAATTAAACGCAGTGTTTTCTTAAAACTTATTTGTCAAGACTGAGATTCGTACATAAGTGCATAAACATGCTGTTGAATATATATGCCTACGAGATACAGCACGCCGTTTACTATATCATATTACGTAACTGGTCTGAACGATGTGAGAAAGCATGCGGTGTTGCAGCATCCTTAGCTTGAATTTTTGTGGTTCACTAAGAGTTGTTTGTAGGACGCAAGTAATAAGTAATTCATGCTGAAGAACGCACACAAAAGAAGCATTCATTTCGTATCTCAAAATAACTTTATTTGTATAAATATTGCTACAAAATTATAATAATATAAGAGAGTGAAGGCCGTTGGGCGTGGGCGTGGGCGGTGGGTGGGCGGGGTCGCGCTCCGCCGCCCACAAGCGCGACGCCCAGAAGCGCATCTGGAGCGTCGAGAGGAATTCAAATAAATAGTTTCTTACTCCATGTCCAAAGCATTATTTACCTACATCATTTATCCACTACTGCCATTTGAAATTTAGTGCCCCACATACACATTCATTGACAGAGATGCAGTTAGTTTCGTTGAAAATAGTTGAGATCATTGAGGGGTGCATTTGAAATATTAAATATTCCAAATGAATGTGAATTACAAGAAAGTGTAATGTGTGCGTGAGTTAGAGCATTTTTGTTTAACTTCAGTCTTTCTACGTTCATGAGTAGTTTTTGATTTACAGCAACCGATTGACAACGGTAGTTATAAACGTTTTTGGCAATTCGATATGTTGAATATCTGCCAGAATTCTTCCACACTTGACAAATTTATTGCGACTATTTCTTAATGTTGAGGCGTTTAGCGCATTGTCTGGTCTGGTCTGGTCTTCACAACTAGTGTTGACACTGGCGTTCGGCGTGGCTAGTGGCAGGCGCAGGTGCTGGCCACCATGTCCTCGTAGATCTTGAGCACGACGTCGCCCTGGTCGTTGGTGTAGAGCAGGCTGAGGCCGTCGAGGCGGTCGGGCGCGCAGCAGGGCGCGCGCGCGTGCGGCTGCAGCCCCAGCGCGTGCACGATGCTCTGCACGGTGGCGTGGTTGGTGGGGTTGAGCGCGGGCCCCACCGGGTACGGGCACGTGCCCGCGCACTGGAACGCGTTGTAGCCGGCCGGCGAGATGATCCACGAGCTCCAGCCGATCTCGTCGAACTCCACCCAGAGGTCCTGGCGCGCGCACACGCCGGTGGCGTTGTCGGCGGCGGCGCCGTCGCCGGTGGCGTTGGCGGCGGGCGCTGGCTGCTGCTGCTGCTGCTGGGTGGCACCGTGGCGCCGCCGGCGCCGGCGCGGGCCGCTCCACGAGGCGTCGCGGCGCGCCCGCCCGCCCCGCCGCTCCGCGCCCGCGCCGCCCTCCTCGTAGTCCTCGTCGTCGTACTCGTCCTCCTCCTCCTCAGACTCCACTTCGTTCTCAGTGGGCGGCGGGAACACAGGAGGCCCTGAAACACGCATGGTGCAAGCAGGTCATGACGACTGTTCCAGAGATGGAAAGGAAACACCTTGTTAATAACATCCCGCTGGTTGAAACAACAAACAGTGAATTTGGAATTGAAGTTTACTAAATCACGTTTGCGTTACGGCTTCCGTTGCGGCCTTGCTGTGATGGCTGACAAACATGTTTCGTCTTAATTGCGGTTAGTTTGGCGTAGTCGAATTTGTTTTACTCCATTATAAAACATCAAGGAAAATGTTACAAAAAGGAGCATATACCTAAAAAACTTTCGGATCTTAGGTCACACCATCTTTAATCAATATCTACACACATCATTTATGGACTGCTACACTGGCACAACCCGAATTAACGAATTTTAAATACAAACGTCTATTGAGTCTTTTCGTAATAGTTCCTTGCGAATACTTGTTGTTAGTTACTTGCCCTTAATGATGAACGAAAACTTCAAGCTCGTTTAACTCAAAATACCATTTTTCTAGTATTCAGGCTATGAGTACAAGTAGGGTACAGAATTAGAGGCGGGACGATACAGAAGAGGCTAAGAAAGAAATGTTATGAATTTTGAAGAACATGTAAAGGGGTTGAATGTCACTTTCTTCCAATGGACAGGTGGTCGGAAATTTTATTCAAAACGAAGTTACATTTGTGACAATTACTTTGATTGTTAGCGAGTTTCCTTGTTAAACATTGTTTGTTTCCGAAACTTCGTCCTCTCAAAATAATACCTAAAAATAAATATTCGACCAGTTTAGGCAAATTTCTGAATTGTTTGTTAAATACTCGTTTATCTGTCATTATTTACCTGTAAACGTACATATTTAATGCATCCTCATGCACTGGAATATTTCCATATATTTTCAAAACAATTAAGATTAGGCCGCTTTTTAAAAAGGGAAAAAATCAAAATTATTGTCCAATTTTTCTGTTGTTAGTGTTCTCAATAATATTAGACAGACTTTTCTGTGTACGAATTAAAACTTTTTTCAGTAAATACGAAGGGTTTTCGGATCGATAAGAAGGATTTAGAAAATAAAAATCTACCGAAACATCCATATTTTCGTTTCTTAAAGATGTCACTTCTTCAACGGGTTAAAATGAAACCCCAGCTGGTATAATTTTTGAACTTTCAAAGCATTTGACTAAATTGATCATAACATTTATTTAACTTAAATATTACCTTCGAATGAAATTTGCGGTATTGCTGAAGTTTGGTTATGTTCGTACCTAAGAAACGATCTCAGAGAGTAGAAAAAAAGACCTAAAAGGGACATTGTTACTCACCCTTTCACTTTATTGCAAATTGCATTTGGGGGTATTTCAGGGTTTGATTGTAGGAACATTTCTCTCTCAGCAAAGAGAATTGTTCTTCCGTTTCAAACGGACGAGGGCGAATCGTTTAGGTTTAGTAGGAACTGAACGTCAACAATAAGCAATCGTCTGTTCGAGACAGAAAAACAGTTTTTTTGCTGATAACACGAATGTTCTTTACAATGAGGAAATAGTAAACAGTACAATATCAGATGTTTTAAATTGATTTGTACTAACAAATTAACTAGCTGAATCCGCACAAACATTTCACACATTGGAACGCTTTTGCTTGATTTGACAGTCAGTGACGAGTTACTTCACTTGGAGAACAATTCCCTCGACTCTCAAATGATATCGCGAATTGCCCCATCTCATGAAGTATTTGCTAGAACTGGCTTATTAAAAAGAGAACATAGGTTTCTGCGGTCAGCCCTACAAACATTCAGTTGCCAGTTGGTTGAACGGTTTACTATACGCCTGTACTCATCTCTAAAAAATACGTCTTTAATTTTTGAAAATCCAAACGTTTAAAAAAACCTGACTCAGGTGAAATGTATTTTAGTAAAATGTATAAAGAGCTTCAGGTAAAGTACCTCTCGGAATTAACATGTCCGTATCAAACGCGAGGAGCCGAGCATCTATATCGATCGCGGAATATTCATTTTGCTGAAAAACCTGTGTGCGTTTTGGGCGCTACTTTGTCCACTATATATATATATATATATATATATATATATATATATATATATATATATATATATAATGTGTGTGTTTTTAAAGCTCTAAAACGTACAGAAAAGACAAATATAGTATGGGACCACTCTTTGGCTAGCCAGGGGCTTGGAGGGAGAAGTTAATGCTTTGTAATTTTACTCAATTTGTTAAAAATAATTAACGTATTTGGTATAGAAATAATCATATCATAAACAGCATATTCATTATAAAAATACTTGTATATTTTTTAATTTCAAGTTTATAATTAAAAAATGTTTAAAAGATGTTAATGGGGTGTTCTAACTAAAATTCTCGCCCCCCAAAATTACTTACTGGATGCGCCCTTGTGTCTATCCTCCCCCACGAGCGCGTTCTAGTCCCCACACCCTGCCCGCGCGTCATTTCGCCACCCCCGGCCTCAGCCTCCAAAGACCCTACCCCGACCCCCTCGCACCACATGTGTAACTAGCACCCTGACCCTGTCACCAGGACCCGCCCAGGGTAGAAAGGAAGCTTTCGCTGATCGCCACAGAATGCAGAAACCGGGTGCTTGAAAACGTTTAGAAATTGCATTTTTCTTCACAATAAATTGTTATTATTTAGAACTAAAATATTGTGATTGAACTATTTCCTGCTCCCTTGTTGACATTGATTGTCAATGTAAGACCATTTCTTGATCACTCTGTTCAGTCGATTGTTCTCACGAAATATAAAGAAACGCCGTGCTTCCTATTAATAAATAGATAGTAAACGAAAGGAAAAGGGTTTCAATTCAGGTTTTCATTTCAAATAAACAATAGTATACTTCACTGAAAATTAACGATGCGCAGTTATCTTAAGTTAACAACGTTTTGGCGTCTCTCAATTCAGTCAATCTTGAAATGGAACGTCCATGTAAGTAAAATGAACCCACAATTAAGTAAATTATGCTAGTAGATTATATTACACTGGAGATAATATTTTTAATCAATTCTTACCAAAACGCTCGCTGCTACATATAATTACGTATTCCTACCAAAACGCTTCTTATAATTTAACTTAGTATTTTGTGTATATGAATGAGGGTAGACATATCAACGCTCAAGAAAACTTGGACAGATTGCACTTCTCCTCACAGAACGTGACAAACGGTTTTTAACTCTTTGGACTTTAAATAAATAAATTACTAATTAAATTGAAATTAAATCGAAATTAAATTGAAATTAAACCCTTCTTGTACTGGTGCCCAGCAAGTCACGATTTTACGCGAAGAGATTTCGTTTACCTGCCGACCTCCAGAGCGAGACAAGTTGCCTAACAATCAGGGGCAAAAGCCCTTGTCCCTTGGGGCAAGGAAAGTGTTTAACCCTCGTTCCACATCTGCTTATTTACATCAAGTACTATATCTGGGGTCTTTTGGACCCCAAGCTGTACTGATAACTCCAAGTGGAAAACATGAATGTGTACGGCAATATACTGAGTGTAAATAATTGATTTTATATAAGGATACCTCGTACAATTAATTTTCAGTAATATAATAAATATAATTCATTCAGGTTAAATATTTCGTGTGAAGAATCACCTCCACCATACGTAGCCTTAATTGTTGATTTATAATGAATCAATATTTCTTCTTGATTGTCAATATATGTTTACAAATATGCATTGTAGTGTTTGTTGATTTATAATGGTTCAGAAATATTTACAGTAGTTTGTGAAAATTATTTTGGTATAAATTGAATATGGACGGTATCAGACCCATTAACTGTTCATCTTGTCAAATTCATAACAAGATGTGTCAAATGATAATGGGAAAATAACATCCTAGAACTTAAATCAAACTGGACACATGTAACAAAAAAGTTAATAACTAACAAAATTTGAAAATGTTTTGATACCTGCTTAGAAAGTTGGTTGGTTGGCCGTTTGTGATTCCGGGCGCGTCAACTTCTGAGGTCATTAGTCCGGTAAGTGTAGTGCATGATTTTTTCGTATGGAGGTGGCGGTGATCTTCCCCCGGTGGACGGCGAGATCCGGCGCCGACTTACCGTCGGCTAGCGGGGTTTCCCTCAACCAGGTATCTCCCACCAGCGGGGCAACCAGCCGTCCCTGTCGGGACAAGCTCTAATCTCCAGACCGGACTCCTGGCATGTGTGGTGGTGTAGTGCATGTTAGTGTAAGTGGGTGTGTAAGGGGTGAGGATAGGGCAAGGAAGAGGGAGGAAGGATCGTGCACGGTCCGTGGCCCGTTTGGTAGGGTACTGCTCTGGCATTCACCTGGAGTTGATCGGAGAAACCACGGAAAACTACCGATCAGAGAAGCCGGCCGCTAGAATTTTCCTCCACACAGCGACTGAATTCGAACTTGCCGACAAGCTCATGTCGAAAATCTTGTCGCTGTCGGGACTCGATCCTAGGACCTCCCGGTCACAGGCAGTGCAGTTGCAGCAGTTGATGCACTGAGCCACCTCTTCCGGTACCTACTTAATAGGTGCAGGAAGGCCTATCTATAAGATTGAAATTATTATGCAAATATTGAGAGAAATATTAACAAATTAATGATGGCGTGGTCCAAAAAGACCCAGATATGGTACGTGAGTTAATTGCCTAAGCGGCGATTTGCCCTTTCCCTTGAGGCATGAAAAGTGTATAAAGCCCTAAGAGGGTGATTTGCCTTTATCTCTTGGGGCATGAAGACATTTAAGGGCATAAGGGGCGATTTGCCCTTATCCCTTGGGGCAAGTTAACCGTTTACGGGCCTAAGGGTTGATTGCACCAACGCTTGTTTACATATCAACGCCGCATTATGAGCTGTTAACTCTCCGTTAGTTACATTTCACCGAACTCGCTTTCGCTGAACTGCCGTTAAAATTTAAGCTCCATACAGCAGGAGTTAACTCCTGGTTAGGTAATATATTGATTGATGTTCGATGTAATAACTGTTAATTGTTAATAATTTACTGCTCATTCCTCTAATTGCATAGCATGGTATACATATATTGAAACGTTTTTTTATTTTACTTAATTATAAATGTCAATCGTAACCAATTTCCAAATTTATAAACAATTTGGGCGCCAGGAAAATGTTACACTTTAATTCCTGATTATCGATTACTGTCTTCAGATATATTACAAATACATGCAAATCCCGCTAGCTCGGTCGTCGGGTTCTTATGAAATAATTGTTGCTACTTACTCCGCAACCAATTACTCAATCTGCCATCCATACGGAGTGGCGAGGAATCTGAAAATAATTCTAAAATGTCTACTATAGGATTGCATGTAATGGCAAATGAGGATCAGCTTTCTTTCAAACTATGAATTACAATTTATTATGCATGCCAAAAGTTGTTAACTATTATCAATTATTACAAGTTATTGTTAGGTCATGACCATTTTCTCGTTATTGCAATAACGGCGTTATAGAACCTTTTATCCTATCTTGCTTCTTCGTGCGTACGTTACTCGATGTTGCCACGTAGAATAATCCAATCTTCCTTGTCGAAGTCCACGATGATCAGCGACCACGTCGAAACTTCCTCCGACCACTTCACAAACACTGCCTATACTTTTTATCTTGCGCCTCAGGTGGGCACCTATTTCAAACTGATTATTTTTTCCAAGTTGGAATAATATCCTTCTAATATTATTTTCTATCACCTAACCTGGCAATTCACAATTCGCTGGTAAAATTTCTAAGTCGAGTCACGTAACTTCACCGCGAAAATATTCTAAGTTCACTTTCCAGTTCACTCGCGAAAATAGATAATACAAGTCCGAGTTTGCAATGGTACAACACAATTTTACAAGTTCCAGTTGTACACCTAATGCGGAAATATTCTAAGTTCAAGTTTAATGTTCACTCTCACGAAATATTACAAGTTCTGATTTAGATAATTTCCCTCAGGAAAAACCGCACAAGCGATCCGCTCACCACCACGACACGAGTCGAAATGTCCTAATTCCCAATCTGATCCCCCATTCAAAGCTCACTGTGTTTTGTTTCGCGTTGCTCATGTTTTTTTCGCGTTGCTATGGTGTACCCTCTGCGTATCTGCACCATAGAAACCCACGCCTTTTAGAATATTTTGACCTTTATTTGCCTAAACAAAAATGTCCGTCATTTTTGGTATGTCACAATGTAAATGGAACAAGTTCCTCTAAAAGAAAATGCGATTATTAACAAAAAATCAAGGTGATTCTTGTACCTCGTATTATATTATATGTCAATCCTACAAGCTTACAGAAAAATAATTGTACTTACAATTCAAAATTTAACAAATACCTAATAATTCACAGGATTATATTTATTTTTATATTATATTTTAAATATTTGAAGACCTAAAGATGGCAAAACAAGATTTCAGAAACATTCTGATTATGTTCAAATTAGTCAGGCAAAAGTTCACAAAGATAAATTTACGGTAGTCTCTTTTTAATTATAATAAATTTACTATTGTCTTAATATTAAATTATTTTAAAAACAAGAAATATTTATTATCTAAAAACAAAAAAATCGATAAAATTTTATGATTTACACTAACTGTAAGAAATATTAAAAAAATTTTACTCTCAAGAGTTTTTTCGCAGATAGAAGTGGGAACGATTAAAACAATGTCACAGGTCGCCTAAACCACACGAACGATCTTTTCCAAATCGAAGAAACCTCTGTCCATGTGGCTCTAGTTGAAGTTTTGAAATTTTGAAAAATATTCTTTAAAATTTGGGGGTACTTGACATAAAACGTCCCGCACATTTTCAAAATTTTCTCAAAAAAGGCTCCAAATTTTTTCTTTAAATTTCTTGTAAGAACAGAATAAAATACACGTATAAAAGTGGCATATGTCTGGTTTCCACGGTTAACTCCAAATTTTCGAAAATTGCAAAAGTTTGGAGTTTTCCGGCGTGTTCCTACGACTATAAAATTGAAGATAGAGATTTTTCCTTCAAATGAAATTTGTTGTCCATAAATATCTCTTTTATTAAGGACATGTAGACTTGCAGTAGTAGTATAGTACATGCAATATTCGCAATTTTAAAAAATAACAAAAACAAGATTTTCTCAAAAAAACTTCAAATTTTTTCTTTAAATTTTTGGTAGGGATAGTAAGAAATGCACCCTATCCGATGACATCTACACCATATTGCTCTATTCTTGTGATTTTTCAAAAAGTACAAAAATGTAATTTTTTTGACTTTTAATTGGGAATTTAACATGCCATATCTCCGTTATGTGACTATAAGTTGAAAATCTAATAAAGTAGTTTGCATTCAATTTATCTTTTCTATAACTTTCCACTCTGTTCATAAGTAAAACCTATAGCCGCATAATCAGAAGTATGTTTTTTCGTTATAACTCTTAGTTAGTATGTTTGAATGTAGCTGATTTTTTTATTTGCACTCTTCAGTTTTCAAAATATAAGAGGCTTTAGTGAATTTCGGAACTCTACCGTACTTATAATAACTTTATTTATATTAGAGTAAAATATTTTAAGAATAAATTTTCAGCCATTTTCTAGAAAATTTTGAACATGTTATGGAGATTTCATATAAAATACCTCCCAAAAATTAAAATACAGTCAAACCTCGGCTACTCAAACGTCGAAAACTCAAATTTTCTTATTATGTCCAAGGATTTTTCATTCTCGGCCGTGTTATACGTATTTTACGTGTAAGACTGTCTTGTTAACTCGAAATTCAATACCACGAATTTCTGGATAACTGGAAAGAATACGTTCTTTCCTTCAGTGAAAATCACATTTTTCACTCGAAGAAACTGACAAAGTTTTTTTTCACGTCTCGAAATCCAGACCATCGGAGCCATTTTCCACGGAACACTGACCATTAACACTGACAGTTTCTCTCTGTACTCTTGCTGTCTGCTCTGAATGCCAGGACAAGCGGAGTTTATATTGCTCCCAATGCAGGCTCAGCATCCCCGCGCAGTCGTACGCTAGCTCTTCGGGAAGTTGTCTTTTGTCAAAAACTATTGAAACGTATAACGGAGTTGGACAAAGTGTTCTAAAACCATTAACTTTGAATTCAAAAGTTAAAATAATTTGTGACGTGAAGGAAGGGGAGAGAATGAAAGAAAATCTATGGCAGATAAACTCGGTTATGCTGCTTGTACGCTTTCTACGATTTTAAAAGAAAACAAATTTTGTCGCGCAGTGGAGCAATCACAATTTGAACCTAAAAAAAAAGTTCAAGTATCTGAGTAGAAAGGCTTATATAACTAATGGACATCAATTTTATGATTTAACTATAATATTTAACTGTGCCTATTTAAAGCAGTTCATATTTTTTAATGATTGTTAGTGATTCCGGGCACGTCAACGACTATGGTTAATAGTCCCGTACGTGTAGTGCTTAGTTTTGCTCGGGAGGTGGCGGTGATCTTCCCCCGCTGTATGGCTAGATACGGTGCCAACCTACCGACGACTAGCGGGGTTTTCCCTCAACCAGGTATCTCTCACCAGCGGGGCACCGCCCCAGCCGGGACAAGCTCTAAACTTCCCACCGGTCTTCCAGCAAGTGTGGTAGTGTAGTGCATGTTAGTGTGTGTGTAAGGTATGAGGATAGGACAAGGAAGAGGTAGGAAAGATAGCGCGCGGGACGTGGCCCGTTTGTTAGGGTACTGCTTCAGCATTCGCCTGGTGTTGATCGGAGAAATCATGGAAAACTACTGACCAGAGCAGCTGGCCACTAGAATTCTCCTCCAGACAGCGACTGAAATCGACCCAGTTGACAAGCTAGCGTCGAAAATCCTGCCACCGTCGGGACTCGAACCTTGGACCTCCCGGTCACAGGCACTGCAGTGACATCAGTCGTGCCCTGAGCCATCATTCCTGGTATATTTTTTAAAGAAAGTATTATTTTGATATCTCAAATATTTGGTAAGTCGAAGAAATATGTCACTCCGGAAACGCTTCGGAGATAACGAGGTTCGGCTGTGTATCAATGATCTCCGAAGCGACACAACTAGATCTTACTCTTGACGTATTTACCAAGTTTCAGATTGAAAGCTTTCATCTGATAGAGTTGTGACTTAGTTCTGTGACATTCTTCCACCCTACCCTATCCTGCCCTAGAAGACATCAGTCCAGAGAAACAGACTGACAACCCTATTTTCGGGTCAGAAAATGCGCGCATATCCTTGCGTCCTGCACCAATCTTATCTATTATTGAAACAAAACGAATAAACCTTAATAGCGACGTGTGTGCAAAGTTAAACTTTAAATAAACTTTAAACACCTATTTTACGACTGAAAATTCGAAGTCGTATTGTTCAGAAGATTCGAATTCGCTTCGTCCCTGAAAAGTAGTGTAGGGGGGGGGGAGTAAAAATACAACAGGACTCGAGCAGTCATTTGCATTCACGTTGAAATTCAGGAACTTATGATGACTGGAGAATGAGAGACATGTTATTGAGAACGTAAGTCATTTGAAAGGTAACGATAAACAGAATTTGAATTTTAGGACTGTTTAAGAATGATTAAATTATATCCATAAAACGACAAGAAAATTCTTGTTAGATGAAAAGAATTTACCTTAATGTTACAAGAATAATCGTAATCTTAACCTTTCCAGGATAATCTCGTACTACAGCATAAGAAATCATCGATAAAGTTACCGAGGGTACACGCTTACTGATTACTGAAGAAACCACTTTGGCAGCTACTGCTTGGCCACTGCTGGCAACATAACTGCATGTTACGTCCATGCACTCGATTTTGTCAGTGCGTTCATTTACTGTTAGCTCATTTTCAAATAGCTTCGTCACTATCTCTTGCAATGTCATCGCTCTGCATTAGGTTCTTTTTCTCCCGATCTGACAAGGTGGTCCCTTCTTAGGGTTACTCCTCTATATTGAAGGCAAATTCTTATCACACAATAGTATGTAAGTACAAAAATGTTGGAGATTAGAAACCTCATTTGTGGCGAGTTATTTGCCCATATTTATGATCGCTATTCGCAATTAGAAGAAAACGCATTAATATAATTTTTAAGTCACTTCGGTACTGCATGGGGACATTATCA
The DNA here is from genome assembly GCA_011170035.1 of Teleogryllus occipitalis. Taxonomy (NCBI): domain Eukaryota; kingdom Metazoa; phylum Arthropoda; class Insecta; order Orthoptera; family Gryllidae; genus Teleogryllus; species Teleogryllus occipitalis. Next base: position 524,125 of record BLKR01000122.1, on the reverse strand, counting down.
TTTTATTTTTATTTTACTGTATCATGGTGAACTCTCTTCAAGAAGCCAATTCTCTCCTCTTACCTCATGTTACTTTACAAAGTTACCTACTGTTACTACTTTACTGTTACCGATTTAAATTTTCACGATTAATTCATAATCGATTCATTTCATGATCCTTGTAGACAAAAACTTGTCATGAAACAGGTCAGACAATCTGCACGTACGGAAACTGGTGAGAGATGTTTGCGCACTTTGACGCAAGAGAAAAGTCGCCCGGCACAGCTCTGTTTGTATGTGGAAAATCAAAACTGTATACAAAACTGTATTATCAATACTGTACAATGTGTCTGGACCGGAATGACGGTTTTCGCTGGAAATTGCTACCGCAAACCCTCTTTCTGTGAAGATGCGCGAAGTGACTGGCACAATGTCCAGAACATCGCCACTTGGACCAAAGAACCTATCAACTATCAAGACCGAATTTGAAACACAAGAGTCTGTAGACAGTTTATCGTCTATTTGGAGAATTTCTAATTTTTTAGCACATTCAGAATTGAAATTTCATTATCTTTGTCTCTGACAGACACGAAACAGGTACAAAAGTTAATAAATCAGAGTAGGGACGCTCCAGGATGATTTACTGTTTCCGTGAATTCAACAGAAGGAAAAATTGTGAACTAACAAGCTTGTTATTTTATAAAGAAATGAGAAATTGTTTATATTCAATAATACCTCTATTCGACGATGTATTGAATTTTATTACAACTGATGATGTTTATAACAATGTTTACAGACATTTTTATATAAAATTATAATCTTAAAATCTCATCAGTACATATTCACAACATTTCGACCATATGTTAGTGAGTCGTCACCAGATGACACTCAAATTTAAAGTTCATAAGTAGGAAAGACCATCATTGAGCATCCTACGAGGCTTGGAAGTGGTTGTGCATAAAATGTCCGAAAAATTGTGTCAAAATGTGACTATGTACTGAAATGAATTTTAACACAATACATTTATATACAAATGTTGATTAACATAATACATTTATCTACAAACGTGATCATAAACATAAGCTTAATTACAAAAGCATTAATTAATCTGCGGATGTTTTATAATCTTTATTACGCTACATATTCTTTGACACTTGAATTGCCAACAAAAAAGCGGCATCTCCGCCAATCATTTTCTTGATATTTATACAGTTGCAAAAACTATCTGCATTATACTAATTTCTACAACAGCCACAATGGAAGTGATGTGTGTATTTCTCTAGCTGTGAATCATCGCTACGTGAAACCTTTTGTTAACTTGTAGACATCCCGCAACATCTCTGACATTTTTTCTTAATGGAAATGATTTTTGATTCATTTATAGATGATTTTGTGTTTCCTTGCGCGTCAACTACTCTGGTCGTTAGTCCGTGAATGAATTGCATGTTAAAGCCGGGAGGTGGATGTTCCTCTACCGCTGGAACGTGAGATTCTATACGCAGCCTGCCGGTTTTCCCTCTCCAGGCATCTCCCCCCGCAGGTACGGCACCTGACGGGACGAGCTTCAAGTTCCCGACTCCTGCGCCCTAGCATTTCCCAATCAGAGACTGCAGCGGCAACAGTTGTTGCCCTGACCTTCCCCTACTCATCAAACTGTAGGCTACCGGCGGCACCTACTTCATTTTGTGATAAATCAATGCATTGAGTAGCCCCAGCTAGGGTAGGGAGTGGGACCCTAGGACCTCCCAATTAGAGACTGTAGTGATAACAATTGTTGTTCTGACCTTTCTCTATCCGTCAAACTGTAGGCAACCCGCGACATCTTCATTTTGCTGGAAGTCATGGAGTGTTCAAGTCTCCCAAGATGTTTGGTACTGTAGACCGTGTGTGTGTGTGTGTAAGTAAGAGAGATCAAAGATGAGAAAAGTAATATCGCGCTCAGTCCGAGGTTTGTTTTATCAAAATATTTTTTTCACGGTTCAGATTTCATGCTGATTCTTATTCTTCAGTATATAAACTTGAAAATCCCTAATAACAAATAAACGAAGCTGAATGTCGTGCTTACTCGTTCTGCACGGTTTCTGCCCGAGCTACCACTACAAGCCGCTAGCCGTCTTTTGCTGGTGACCCCTTCAATTGTAAAAGTTTTAGGTACGACTACGAGATTCGCCTGGTATTGATCGGAAAACCCTTGAAAAGTACCGATCAAAGCAACCAGACGCTAGAATACTCCTCCTGACAGTGACAGAATTCGTTCTAGTTTTTTAGGTAGAGTCTGAAATCCGCTACGTCGGGAGTGGAACTCTAGGACCTCTCAATCACAGGCTGCAGTGACAATAGTTGTTGCCTTGAGCTATGTCTACATGTAAAACTCTAGGCAACCATCTTCATTTTAGTTGAAGTCATGCATTGGGGTCGGAACTAGAACCCTAGACACTCCCGGTCAGGCTGCAGTTGCAACAGTAGCTGCTCTGATCTTTCTCTACTCGTCAAACTATTGGCAACTTACGACACTTACTTGGTTTTGTGAGAAAGCAATGTTCGTGGAGAAGAAGCCCCAATTGCGGTTGGGAGCAGAACCCTAGGACCTTCGGATCTGACTTCAATGGCGACAGTTGTTGCCCTGATATTTCCCTATTCGTCAGTTAGGCGACCCGCGGCACCTACTTGATATTGTGTTAAGGCGGCTCCACACATTCGTTATTCGGCGAACAGCGAGCAACCGCTCGCCGAATCCAGAGTAGTGTGGATGACTTCCTTGCTATTTGCCGAGTGAGGAGCATTCGAGGTTTGACCTACCCACCGCGTGTCGGTCTTTTGGACACATGAAAAGGAGCGAACATTCGCCGAACACGCCAGCTGCTCGGCGAATGCCGAATGTGTGGAGCCGTCTTTGAAGGAATGCACTGGGGTAGGGACTGTAGGCAACCCGCAGCGCGTAGTTCGTGTGCGGGCGCGTGAGGCACTCACCTGCGTTGGGGTCCGGGGGCGCGGCGGGTCCGTCTGCGTCGTAGAGCACGAGCAGCGGCTGGCGGCGCGGCGCGTGGCGGTGGCGGCGCGCGAAGGCCGGCGCGTGCGCGTGCGCGTGCGCGCGCGGGTGGGCGGGGCCGCCGTCCAGCGCCGACGCCGTCACCAGCAGCCCCAGGTTGGGCGCGTCGCCCGCCAGCCACGCGCGCACCGCCGCCGCCACGTTGAACGAGTGCCAGCCCGGCGGCGCGCGCGCGCCCGTCGCCTGCACGCCCAGCAGCCGGTGCTCGTCGGCGCCCGCGCCCGCGCCGCGCCCGCCCTCCACCTGGTACACGCGCAGCTGCGCACGCACATGCGCACAAGCGTTACTCACACACGTCTGTCATCCACATACCAACCATTTCAATCGTAACAAAGCATCCCCCTCCCGCTTCGTCCAGTTCGTGACTTTCAAGTGCCACTCTGTGTAATTCGGACTAGAGTGCACTGTGTTTCATCGGGGTTGATAACGACCTCCTGGTAAATGTGGTCGTTAGCTGAATATGCACCGACAAATGATCCTTGTAATCTACATCCTATTGAGTATAAAAATATAATTGAAATTGATAATTGTTTTCTTTTATAAAGATTCAGAAGTCTAATAAGGTGGTTCAATTCAAATTGGGGGAGCGACAATAACAAAAATTTAAATCGCAAAAAGGCTCCCGTTTGGGTGACAGTGACCCCCTCTCTGTTCAGTTCGTGACCTTGAAGTGCCACTCTGTTTCAATCAGAATTTAATGCAGTGCTTCTCAACGGAGTCGTTAACGACTCCCTGGTGGTCGGTGAAATTTTAAAGGGAATCAGTGAAGACCAAGGAGTATTGATAGCCGAATATGCATTGACAAATGATGTGTAATCAAGATCCTATTGATTACAAAAAAATATAAATGAAGCAGGTAATTGTTTTCTTTTATGAAGATTCAGAAGTCCAATAATACTTGTTAGTGTTTCTAAAAATTGAAAATGTTAATAGTACAAAAAAATCAAAATTTATATAAGAAATTTTTGACGTATGATGGAGGTAATTAGACTACAACTCATTGCGGTCTGAATATCTCCATTGTAAGAACTATAATATGAATTACCACAATATCTCGACTGAAACAGCGAAGAAATTGTTTTTCAAACTTTTATTCATTGTGTAATTGTTGTCACGTCGATGTACAATTATTTGAGTTATGATTATTTTGTGTGCGGTTTATTACTATAGATAAATGTCAAAGGGACGGTGAATCAAATATTTCTTTCAAAAGGTGTCGATGTAAGGAAAAGGATGGAAATTCCTGCTCTACTGCATATTGGAGATCGCACTGGACTAAGGAACAAGTCGCAGGAAATTTCGTAAAAGCGACATTATACAGGGTCCGATTAAACGTTGTCTCATATTTCAAAAGGTAGTTATAAACAAAGAAAGATACAGAAAAGTGCATTTATTTGTAATCAACAAACACTGTGTAATCAACAAATACTTGGTTTTAAAAATTGTCTGGTAAATAGCATCATCCATTGATGTTACGTTGACGAAATCTTTCCGGAAAGTTGTCCATAGTTCTTCGAAGGAAGAAGACTGATTCCTACATTACGGAGCCCCAGCTCACACTTTGCGGCTTTCTATAGCAATTTCGAGAGAGTTGTTTGCAGGACGTCTTCTCTCTATGCGAGGAGACATCACCTGACCCTATAGTCACACGATTTCTCACCTTGTGATATTTCTTTGGGGGCCCTTAAAGACGCAAAGGACTTAAAAGGGTGCAAACATCGCCTCAAAATCCTGCAAGCATTCATAGAGGCAATCACTCAGGCTGTAGCTATCATTCTCCCGGAAATGACACGGACAACTATGGACAACTTCCGGGAAACACTTCATCAGTGTGTTAACAGTGGAGCACGCCGTTTACCGGACATAATATTTAAATGATTTTATTGATATTTTGTTACAATTTTTTCTGAATTAACTTTATATGCACAGGATTAATAAATAATAATAAAATAAAATATATATCTTTCTTGTTTGTAACTGCCTTTTGAAATACGGAATATCTCTTTACCGGGCCCTGTACATGCGAAATTTGACTGAAAGGAAGGACTGAAAGATAACTCACAATGCATTGGTGAGTGGCGGGTCACATGGACGTCTAACTGCAAAGCGCCTGTGCACGATGGATTGGCTACCAATCTATGACAAATTTCGCATGTTTGACTTCCTTATTATGAGATTTCTTACCATGTGATCATTGGTCAAAAATGATCGTTTTCGACCCACCTATACGTTCTAAAAGTTTATAACATTTATTCAGAGTCACCTGTAAATTACTAATATTGCAACCACCCAAATGTTACAATCACAGTTTACGTGGCATATCCCACCTAGTTCTAAAACGCATTTTATTACAAGCCATGTTTTTTATTGGTTATATCTTGGGCATCTGAATAACAAAGTCGGACAACTTGTCTGGCTCGCCAATTTCCCTGCCAACGACTCAAGAATGAATATTCCCCCCAAACATATGAAATTTTAAAGAAAATGTTGAACACCAATAGGGGACATCAGTTAATAAGATGTTTTAATTTTCATTAGTATATTATGTTTTTTTGAAGATAAGTTAACATTTTTACAAACTATAAGCACGAATAAACTGTGTAATGGTGGAAAAAATGATATCGAAATATTGACAAGAGTATGCATTTTGAGAGACCCTGATATGCAAAAATAGTTTTTTTCAAAATGTGTATCTGTTTGTCCGTCTGTGGGAAACACTGGGACCTCAACCGTTCATAGTAATTTTGATACAATAAATACTTCCTGACAATTCTGGCTACACTTTACGCCCAAGAAATTTGAATTTGAATATTTCAATGTTTGGGAGTTCTTTGCATAAAATCGGGTACGCCTATAAAACTAGCGCAGGCCTGAGTTTCACTGAAATCACTGAAAATTGGAAAATCGTAAAATTTTAACATATTTTCGACCCCTTCCTACAATCACAATATTAAAAGTTCTTTGAAATGGAATGGGTATTTCGATTTTTAAATAATTTTATTTGCATATTTTTCCAACTGTTAGTTGTTTTCAGGCAATTTTGAGTTACGTCTTGCCAAAACTATATTTTTAAAATAAATTCTTCACCCTCATTATTCAAACACTATTTTTAAATATAATATATTCCTCAAAATTACAACTTTAAATCATTTCATGTACAATTTTTAAATATATGAGTATTTTTTGTGATAATTTGCTGGTACAAGATGCTACGGAACATTGATATTACATTCGCAGTGCTATCCAGCTATAGACATAGATCAGTAGAGAAAGTGCTGGCATGGAAAGCTGAAGTTCTGGGCCGCACAAGATTCTTTGAGTGTTGCTTTTCTATTACTATTACTGTAAAGACTATCTGTAAATACTCTTTGTAGCATAACAATATTTACAAGAATATTTTTTTTTCAGACGCTCTTCTGTGGAAGTTTTCCGAAAAGTTATTTTTGGGTAGCTACATCTATGACGCAACGTATCTTACAAACTATTGCAGTAGGTAAGTTACTTTTTTAATCCATTTATTTCCATTGACGTTATATTATTTTTGAAGCAATGATACTGATTCTATTTGATGAAGTGCCCTGTGTAGAATTGGCGATATTGATCTACTTTTGTTCATTACTTCCTTTTTGGCCACTCCACGGTAGCAATGCTTGTGCAGACCAATGATGTTGTAAGTTAGTAAATGGAATTTCTTATTTTCTATGTTTAGTGACCATTCGCAATGGGTTTCACAAAGTAAACAAGCTAAATAATTTAATGTATCATTGACAGTACAGAGTACCATAGCATATGTGGTTGAGACTGCAATATAGTAATTCAGATAATTGAGATTGTTCTATTCTTTTATCTTTACCAGCGCTATTGCATTAATTTAAATTGATAAATTAGAAATGTTTATCTTGAGTAATAAGTAAGATTGATTGATTAGTGATTCCCAGCGGATCAATAGCTAAGGTAATTAGTCGGGTAAGCGTAGTGCATGTTTTAACGCGGGAGGTGGCGGTGGTCTTCCCCCGCTGGATGGCGAGATTCGGCGCCGACCTACCGTCGGCTTGTGGGCTTTCCCCCTAACTAGGACTCTCCCACCAGCGAGTCTCCGCCCCAGCCGGGACAAGCTCTCAGCTCCCGACCGGTCTCCCGACAAGTGCGGAAGTGTGTCCTGGTGTTAATCGGAGAAACCACGGAAAACTACCGATCAGAGCAGCCGGCCACTAGAATTCTCTTCCAGATAACGGCTGAATTCGATCTAGCTATCTAGCTAGTGTCGAAACTCCTGTCATTGTCGGGATTCGAACTCTAGGACCTCTCGGTCAGAGGTACTGCAGTGATATCAGTTGATGTCCTGAGACATCTAAGCCGGTAAACTTCCTCCATACAGTGGTTGAATTCGACTCTGCAATGTAGTGTCAAAAATCCGCCTTTATTTGCTCTCGAACCCTTGAACCTTCCGGTCAATAATGCTGCAGTGGTAACGGCGTTGCTACTGAACTATCACAGCCACTCCACACATAACAATTCGACCTAGCTCTCTAGAAGTGTTGAAAATACTGCCACCATCGAGACTAGAACCAAGGACCTCCCGGTCAGAGGTACTGCTGTTATGGGGCGTTTTGGAGCAGAGTCCATGAAACAATTGTCAGATATTTTGGTACGAGAACGGGAGAACATTCCATTGGAAACTATTCAGACACACTATGAATCTATTCGACGAAAAATTGCAACTGTTCTAAAAGCAAATGGTGGCCAAATATCCATAAATAAATAAATATTTTGTTATGTGTCAGGTGCTCGTCTTATTTTTTACTGCATATACAGGTGTCCGGGGAAGAAACGTCAAAAATTCGAAAATAATCTCTTAAGACAATTTTAAGCGTATTTTGTCTAATAATCTATTTGGATATTCTTAACGGTTGAGCCGCAGTAAGCACTTGAAAATTGATTTGAAAAATGCATTCTAGGCAAAAATTAACTGAGAAATAAAAATCAGTCGAATTGTGTAAATTGGGTTTTGTGTAAATTGGGTAAACGTTTGTTTGCGCACCAAACCACGCAGCTCGACAAAGTCTTGCCCATTTAGCCGAACTTGGAAAACTTCCACAAAATGTTCTAATTTTGCTTCAGCTATCGTCGCCCATGAGTTGAAGATCACATTAACTCAGCATACTTTCAATCACCACGGGCTCTTCCACGCTAATACGGAATGACTATTGCTTTCTCTATTCCGTCTATCTAATAAATGATGGGCTGCAAAAAAGCAACGCAATAGTACTTTCCGTTGAAGTATCGCGAGAACGTTTATGAAATAATCATATTGTTTGTCGCAGATTTGTTTAGAGGTGACGCTGGGGTTTTTCTCAATTGGCACCGCCAGCTCCCCCGAATCAAGAAATTCTTGGAATCAAAATTTCCAGTTTTTACTGCACAAACCCGATCTTCAACGAAACTTGCGTTGTCATTGAAACTTAAAGGTTATAGTTTTCCCCATGGTCTCGTATGTTCATATTTCTTTTAAAACTGCCTAACCAGGCGCTAACTGTTCCTAACGGAGCTGAGATTGCCTGTGAACTAAAACGGAAGTTCAAAGATCATTTAAGATTGGTTAAACACTGCATTTTTCTAACGGATCGTTAACAGCTCTTAATGTCTCGTTTAGTGTGTTAACAAGCATTGGTGAAATTTGTCCGAAAGGTATAATCTTATCAAACAATCATAATTTCACAAATGTGTGTTAGGCGCCTATGGCTCCGAAAATAAGACTTTCCCTTCTATAGTCGACAGAATAATTGTTCCAGAGTAATCTGTTCCCCACGAGAAGTCGAAAAGACAAATTTTCTCAGCGGTGATCCGGGTGGCTCATTAGTCTTCAGAGCACCGACGAATGCGTGCAAGGAATTCCCGACCGCGGAAATACCAGTACAGAAATGACTCGGCTCATCTGTGAAAGGTAAAAAAAATCTGTTCCACTTTTCTTCTCCTGCGTAATGTTTTGTAAAACACGACTCGGAGTGCGGCCTTCCTCAAGAGTTCATTCAGGCTTATGTCCATACTGTGTTCAAGCAAGATGAAGCATTGTGAACATAGCAGTAGCGAACCAAGCGTCATGTTCATTATCATTGTGTACTTTGCATTGAGTTTTTCATCATCATGAGAATAGATTCGGTGGATTTCTCAAGTTGGTTAATTATCTTCCCAACAGCTTATATGGCTTACATGTACTAGGTTGCACCAATGTAGGTACACTTTGTGGAATCATGGTGTGGAGGAAGGATGCAGTGTTATGTAAGGGTGAGGTATCAGGAAATCCTGGGGCGGTACCACGGGACTGCGTATAATTAACATTCTAGTCAATTATAATTGTAAAATAAGTTCGTAAGGAGTACATAATGTGTTCTAAATACGGTGTTTCTTAGATTAAAGTGAATTTTAATAAATTACGTGCGTTACAACTGCTAAGATTATTAAACCCTTAAGTGTAGTACATGTTATCTACCGAGAGGGGTAGTATTGCTTTTCTTCTAAAACGATAGGTTCGGCGCCGACGTACACTAGTTTTCCGTACAGGTTTCTTCTCCAGCAAGGTACCTCTCAAATCGAGGCAACTTTAAGCTCCCGACTGGTTTCCGAACATTTGTGGTATTGGAGGTTGTCCAAGTGTACGTGGAAAGGAAATAAGTAAAGAGAGAGGAAGGGATAAAGAGAAAGGAACGATCGCACGCAGTCCTGGACGAATTAGCTCTGCCGTGCGTTGACGTTCTTGTGACGTGTTGGGTACTGCTCTGGCGTTCGTCTGGTATTTGTAGAAGAAATCAAGGAAAGCCACCCATCATAGCAGCCGGTAGCTAGTATTCTCTTCCAGACGATTTATTGATTGATTAGTATTTGCGATCGCATCAACCGCTAGTCATTAGCAAGTGTAGTGCATGTTTTTTCGCGGGAGATAGCGGTGATTTGCTCCCGCTGGATGGTGAAATCAGGCGCAGACCCACTCGTCCATTTGTAGGGTTTTCCTATGCCAAGTATTACCCACCAGCGGGGCACCCCCCCTCCCAGCCGGGACAAAATTCAAGCTCCCGAAGAGTCTCCCGGCATTGTGTTTATTACTATAGTTGCAGGAAGACGCTGAAACAATTTTGAACTTTTTCAATTTTCGACAATTCTGATATTTTAACGAACCTGGCCTGCGTTGTTTTTTCAGAGTCCTTTATGCTATAAGAGGACAAACCTCCAATTTTTTAAATTAATCTATCTTTGAAAAATATATCCTTAAAGCCGGATGTAAAGTACCCTCCAAAATTAAAACATCGCTTTGAAATTCAAGGGGCCGCGACGTTAGTCGGATCGACGGATAAATATCAATTTTGGTGAAAATTCTGCTTACAGTTTAGCCGACAGCATTGTTCATAGACAGACAGACGGTTCACCGTAATTAATTTTTCGGTGTCAATGACCCACAAAACTTGGATTCTGACAACATAACGTGCTAGAGAAAGAAATATACTACTTATAGAAACAAGAATTATTATCATTTATGGCGTCAATACAATTTTTTCTGCCTAAAAATGGCAATTTTTGCTGCAGCATTACGTAACTTTCTCTATACTACGTATGTAGTATGCGAAAAATTAAACAAGTCTACTGTGTATCTAATTGACCAACTCCCCACGAGAAAATTCAAGGAATCAATTACTCGGTGGTCGTGGATTTAGGAAGATCGTGGTGATGTAGTTCATGATCTTCCGGTAAACACTACTCTTTTTGCGTGGAAGGCGAGATCTCCGTGTACCGCAACTATTTAAAAACCGAATTGTGCTGGCTTCTAAAATAAAATTATAATCAACATCGAAAAAAATGACACACGTCTTGTCGAGAACTGTGGAAATGTAAGATAACCTTAGGTGAAGATGTAATGAACTTGTATTACCATTTGTCACTTAGTGGCTATAAGAGTCAAAAATATAAGAATTTGAAGAGTTGACTGTCTCGGTAGCTCAAATTATTGTTATCATTTTATTATTATTATCATCACTATTATACGTGTTATTTACTTTTATATTTTATTACTAGACAGGTCTTTATTTTATCTCGCAACCTTTGTTTGAAGCACTTATGTGTTTTGAAAAATTCACTGCTGTCAAAACACACTGCTGTGTTTTGACAAATTGGCAACCACGTGAAAAAACTTCGGCATCCTTTTTACTTTAAGCAATCCTCTGGAAGACCTGTGCCAGCGGAGTGGTGGAAGCTTTCAGCTAATTTAATTTGAAAAAAAGAGAAAGCACTTATTTTGTCCGGGGGCAGTCATTCTTTCTCGTTTCATTCATCCTCCTAATAACTCACATTTAGGAACGAAGAATCGCCAAAACTGTCATTTTAAGAGTAATATTTTGATCAAAAGTGTATTAATTATTTCCTACAATAATTCATTTACTCCTTATCGATATATTATAAATATTTGTATTAATTTCATTAAGTTTGTTATTTAATTTCCAGGGTTCAAACCTTCCAGTAATGTATGCGCTAGAATTGAGTGTAAATAATAATAATAATAATAATAATAATAATAATAATAATAATAATAATAATAAATAATGAAGAACCTGGCGATGATAGTTGATGATATACCTTTCTGCTTTGTTTCTCAGCCGAGTTTCATTGAATAATAATTATTGTTAGTTTGCCGGTTATAAATCTATAAGTCAGTCATAACTTCCTTTCACATCTGTAATATCACAGTTTTGGTTCCAGAGTATACTGAACAGAATAGCAGAAACAAGATGTTTTGTTTGCCCGCTCATGTTCGAGACCAGCCCACCCCATCCCCCCGCACCCAGTCCTGCCTCGCTGAGCCCGAAATGATTGACTCGCGTATCTCACCGTCTTGAGTTTTGAATGGGGAAGATGCAGGAATAGGAAAGTTGCTGTAATTTGTGACCTGACGCTCGCCTCCTGTGCCGCCTCGACAAGCCAGCCACGGCTGTGTCGACTGGTGGCAAAGACATGGTGTTGTTTAATTACCACAAGAGCAGGTTCCCCCACGATAATGATGGAAAGATATAGGTGAGCTAGTTAAGCGCGCCGATTTTTGCTCGTTCTGCGCATCACCACTTTACGTCAGGAACCACGTGACCATGCTGACGTGAAATGTTGAAAAACATTTTGAAACTGGCATAAAGTGACAATTTTCAATGAAAAATTACAAGTTGAAGGTGTAATTGAAATAAAAGATGCAATATTTTAAAAAAAATGCTTGTAACAAGGTGATAATTTTGGTATCTGTGTGCATTTTCAAAATTCCCATTAATATTGTGACGCAAACTGGCGCCTGAAGCCCATGGGCTGAAGTCGGTTGCGAGATAAAGGGAAGGTTGAGGGGCGGTGGAGGGGCGTGGCTCACCAGCAGCGGCGCGCGGGTGCGGCGCAGGCGGAAGACGCGCAGCTCGGCGCCCAGCACGCGCTCGTCCGCGCGCAGCCGCGACACGTTGAAGCGCAGCACGTGCTCCTCGTAGGGCTCTGCGCACAACACACAGCGAACAAGTAGCTCAGTGCCATGGACACAATACAAGCTAGCGCCTCTTGTGGTCTGACCTGTGATATCGAGTACGAAGAGTATAAGTTTGAAAGGTTTTTTAGTTTACTTACTTTTGCAGAGTGATTAAAATATTTCCTATTGGTCGTTAATAACGTTTTATAGGTCTGAGAAGGTGTGAGCAGTGTTTGATTGCATAAATTATGAAATTTAGAGAAATCGTTTTTTTCGATTTCCTTGCGATGAGAAGTTGCAAGTCGTTACAAATTCCGTGTTGAAGTGATTTATTATGAAAATACTCATCGATTTCCAATTGAATACAAATATTAAATCATCAATTGACTGTTTTGTATTGCTCGTAGTGTTGTACATTTACTTTGATATTCCAAAAATGTAAAATATAATATATAAATATAAAAGAAAAAATAAATAACGATAGTAATAATGTAAATAATTCGTTTGTTGGAAATCCCACAACTCAGGAAGGTGTTGTTTAAGTATTGAAATTTGAATTTGTCGCCGATTTTCCAGGTTACTTCTTCAGGTTCCCTAGTGAGCAGTTGTCTCCCATTAATAGTATGAGAATGGTTCAAAGTGTACTGTATTGTCTAAATAGTATTTGCTACAAGTTCAGAGTCGAAGGTGAGAATAATTGAGGCCTTGGAAAGCCAAAGGAGCTAAGAGCAAAAAAATGTTTTTTTTCGGAAATATATAAAAAATGTGTGAATTCGCATTTTTGACGTACAAGCAGAGTCATCACTAGGTAGATGTTTCAAATACATGAAAGGTGTTTGGATCGCTCCATTAATTGTGCATTGACACAGATTTATATAATATTTTGATATCAAAACCTTCGTTTCGAAAGTGTTGGTACTTAGCTCCTTTGGCTTTGCAAGGCCTCAATTCGAATAAAATACATTGCGTGAATGAGCATTTTGAGTACAATGTGATGTTAGTTTCGTTATTGTTAATTGTGTATGGTATATCGTGGTATCTATATGGTAAAAAATAGATCGGTAGTATATACGTGAAAACGCGGTCTTCCGTCACACAAAACTGACAATTTCAACCTTATTTCATACGGTGTTCATTGTTTATCTTAAGTCAAATTTTACGAACCTGAGAAAAGTTTCGTAATTAGTGTCATTAGGGAGGGCATATGTGTTCAAATAATCCATGGTCCACTATAATGACTTGTTTTGTAATGAAAGGAAAAAGTGTTCACATACTCGTTCTAATAATTATTATCCATGGCCTGCTAATAACTAGTCTGTCACATTTGGCTGGATGAAAACTTAAATTGAAAGGAAATTTTGGTTCACTGATTTTTTTTTGTGAAGTGAATGAAACATACAATTTTCGTATCATAACATCTTAGAAAATACTCAGCATAACGTCCTCGTTAATAATTTTCCAATCTCGTATTATGTTTGATTTATGTTCCTAAAACAACAGTAAAAACTGTTAGTGAAGTATTGGGCCGAAGTGTGATCTGCGCACGTTTTCTGGAGCTGCAGAATTCCTATACTCTCTCTTTTACTGGACAAATATGATTGATGAATAAAATTATCATCAAAGAAAGGTTACTGAAAAATTCAATTATTTGTTTGTGTCATTCCGAGTATTCTCATACTGCGTGAACCGAATTGCCATGCCGAGTAGTTGATTGATTGGTGTCAACGGCTTTGGTCATTTGTCCCGTAAGTGTAGTGCATGTTTTTCTCGTGAGATTGCGATAATCTTCCCCCGCTGGATGGCGAGATCCGGCGCCGACTTACATCGGCTAGCGGGGTTTCCCCCTAACCAGGACTCTCGCACCAGCCGGGCACCGCCGCAGCCGGGTCAAGATCAAACAATTAACCTCTCAATATTTGTGGTAGTGTAGTGCGTGTAAGTGTGTAAAGGATGAGTATAGAACAAGGAAGGGAATGGAAAGATTGTGCGTGGTCCGTGGCCTGTTTGTTAGGGTACTGCTCCGGTATTTGCCTGGTGTTGATCGGAAAAAGCACGGGAAAATACCGATCAGAGTAGCCGGCCACTAGAATTCACGTCGAGACAGCGGCTGAACTCAAACCAGCTATCTAGTTAGCCAACGTCAGGACTCGAATCCTAGGACCTCCCGGCCATAGGCACAGGACTGACATCGAATAGATGCCCTGGGCCACGTAAGGCGATCTATCCGGAGTGAATGCTACACTGATGACGTCATGGACATCAAGGTTTCAAGGAAGAGGCCGGCCACCACTAAAGTTTTTCTATTGACGAATTGCGTTATGGAACACAATTTCATCATATTTTTGTTGTAAATACTTTACAATGTTATGGCTGTATCCGTGAAGATTGATTTTGTTAAGAGTATTTAAATGTTAGCAATGCTATATGGAAGTACATTTTGTTGATCTTGAGCAGTGCGTGCTACATTATGAGTGTTCTATGCTCCTAGTTGGGATGAGATGTGATCGCAGCGAGCGCGGAGGGGGCGTGGCTTGGCTTACCTTGCTCGAAGAAGCTGCGCACGATGTGCGCGCCGTGCGGGAGGGCGGTGTGCGCGCGCAGGACGCCGTCCGGGTGCGCCACGCGCCGCTGCAGCTGCAGCATGAACTCGGGCGCCTCCGCCCGCCGCCCGCCGCCGCCGCCGTCGCCGCCTCCCTCGCCACCCGCCGGCGGCAGCCCCAGCGCCTGCCGCACGCGCGCCACACTCATCACCCCGCCCCCGCCGGGCCCCCGCTCCACCCCCGCTCCACCTGTTGCACAATTTGATTACCTTTTTGTTTCCGGGCCGCCAACTACTAAGGTCATTAGACCTGTGAAAGTAATGCTCGACGTGAAATGGAGGCGTTGTTTTGTCGTATTTGTTTATAAACAAATATATAAGACAAATACGACAAATCAACGCCTCAATTTCACTTCGATGACGCAAATGTCGTGAACTCCTCGCCATTTCCTGCCAAATGTAATGCTTGTTACACCACAGTATACGTATCAATACAGAAGCGCAGATGAGCTTTTTTAAATTTATTTTTTGTAAAAATAATTAGCTATGCGTGCGCATACAGCTAGCGATCCTGGTGCAGGCAAAGTAAAACTGTGGATACCTATTGGTGAAGTATACGGATGTGTTTGTGAAATTGCGTTTATTAAATACTGGTTAAAAAAATTAAACATTCATGTTGTTTCATGACCTCGTGGTTTTATATTCCTAGGATTTCAACGGGAAGTCATTAAATAGCACTTAACATTAATAGAATGAACGTTTTAACCTTACATTTGATATATACCGGAACATATTAGTTATGCATCAACTGAATTCGTGTACTTTTTCAGTTAACACATTAATAACAATGCATGTCTTGAAAGCAGCGCAGTGTTCAGCAATTAAATGCAGCAATAATAAAGGAAAGAACCATGAGTCCAACAGGCCTAGAAAGGAAAGACGAAAAGTTGTTCAAAAGAACAAAAGAAATGTGATTACCTCCTAGGCACCCTTACTTAATACTTAGATTACTTACATGTCTAGATATGTTGATGAAAAGTAAAGAAATACTTATTCTTCCTCATGATTTCACTATTCACTTCCAATGGACAAAATTCATTGAATTTAAATCATTTCTTTCGTTAGAAATTGTTCAATACTTATACTTCACACGTTGTTTTTAGTTACATGCATAAGGTAATTAAAATATATAAAAACATTCACTTTTTGGTTATATTTAGCGGAACAATGATATCTTATGAATAGTAAGCCGGAGTAATGTTTCTTCATAGCCGCGCAGATCTTTCGTGTCGTTGACCAACATGTCATCATAGGGCATTTTAAACGGAGCTGCGTTTCTGTATAAATACGTATACTGCGGTTACACCCCGGATGGTAGCGCTGTTCCTTTCTCTCTAGAACGTCACATCTAGCGCCGTCATGACCTCCACGTCGGCTCGCGCTGTTCTCCCCTCCAGGTATCTCCTCCCGCGGGACACCGCCTCAGCCGGGACTAGCTCTGATCTCCAGACACGCGTGGTATTAAAGGGCATAAACAAGTGGGTTTAAAGTGGAGAGGGTAGGACTGGTTTGGCGAAGGGAAGATAGTGCGCAGTCTGTGGCACGTTTGTTAGGGTGTTACTCAATCATTTGTGTAGTATTAACCAGAGATCAGAGCAGCCTACCGTTTGATTTATCCTCCAAACAGCGTCTGAATTCCATCTTCTATCTAGCTAGGTTGAAACTCGAACCCTAGGTCCTCCCGTTTAGAGATGCCGCAGCGAGAACAGTTGCACTCGGCTATCTGAGACAGTTCTCCTATTGGCATTTGCAGCATCTTGCGTCACATGCCCATACGCCCCTCGCGCTTCCTGTCTTCCAGCGCATCATGCCATAGGCCGCGCCCTCGCCTGCCTCCATTACCCCACCTGTACAGCGGTCAAGGCTATGTAACGAGTTTGAGGAAAGAATGGTAGTGGGGTCTTCTGTGCCCCGTACTCCTCTCCCAAACAAACAGCGCATTTGTGGAATGTATACTCGTAAATTCCGTGGCCTAGTTCTGTAAGTTTCAATTAAAGAAAAAGGTCTAAAACATGTTGTTTATGTTACAACTAAACCAATAGAAATCGCAATCATTCGAGTAATTTTCATTACATTACCAGCTTGTTTTCTTCAGAAATTGATAATTTAGTACATTCTGTATTGTTACTTGCATACGTAGCTTTATGGAAGTCAATTGCAAATAATGGATTCTGCCTAAAATTTCTCACTGGCACTTTAAATTGTAAATCATTTAATAATATTTCACAATGAATTATTCCATTAGTTGATACAAAAATTTTATTTGATTTGATCTGATCATATTATCTTCTCAATGATTCCAATGATGGGATCTCTAATTGTACCTCTGAAGCAATTCCATTATAATTATGATCCACGAACGGAAAAGGCAGATCCGCAGATTGGGCATCAGTTCTGAAAATTTGTGCTGAACTGTTTAGAGGCTGTTTTTACCAACTGGTGGAAACGGAGACGAGATAATCGAAGTAATAATTAATATTGGTCTTACTAAATGTAGTACGTATAAAACTTTAAATGAAGTTACCGATTTTAAATTATGACACGTTATTCTAATGAAACCTCATTATTGAGTAGCTTTATTGATTGTATATTATCGATGTTCATCGAAGCTACACACAAAAATGATTGACACACAAAAATGATTTACACAGCAAAAATGACGAGATCTCTTAATTTTTTCAACACATTCGAGTTGATCCATTGAATTTATAATCGTTAATTATGGGATTTTTACGTTTTCGAAAATGATATCTCTTTACATTTACTTAAAGTAAATGAAATATCATTCATCTCACTCCATTGATAAATGTTATTCAAGCGTCTATTCGCTATCTTGTATCCGCTCGTCGTCCCAACGCGTTCCGCTCTCCCTGCTTCGCCTTGTCCCCTCCCTTCTTTGTACGATCTCATTTTCAAATTTGACCCTGAAATTCTAATTGCACCATCGGAATGAGTCAAACAGGCATTTAGTAGGAAATTTAATGGCCGATTTTTCCCTCGTTTTCGTGATATACACAACAAAACATTGCAAATTTCATGAAAACTGTGAATTTCCTTTTCCTTTGAATATCAAATGTGCAAAATATCATTTACATAAACTCATCACTATGAACTGTAAACTCATAGTTTAAATACGTGTAGATACACACGCATTTGACGTTCTATATTTGATATGTTTTCTTTATCGAATCACTTCAATTAAATGTTTTCCTTGTGCGCCACTCTAGGAAATTTTCGAGACTTGGCAGAAAACACTTTGAAGTCATTGTCATTGAACTTTGGAAACAGATGTGTCAAAAAAATCAGTAGGATATGGAAAAGTAGTCAAATCGGTTAAGTAAAAAAATATCTATGATATATAAAATTATGTTGCAGACTTTTTTGTCGTTACAGTTTTTTTAAATTTTACTATCTTAAACATGTGTTCCTCTTCCGTGACAAACACTTCTGTCAGACAGCAATCTTTAGCTATCTTTAAAGTAAAGTACCCGTGATTTCGACACCAAAAATACAGGAAAGTTGAGTTTGCTCCGGTCTCCAAAACTTCATTGAGAGGCGAACCTATTTACTCATTGCAATCTTCTAGTTAATTTTAAGAAATTGTGAAAATTGAAAGAACGAAATACAACTCTGACAATAAAACAGAACCAAGACTTTGTCTTTCATTTTGTTACGGTTTGTTTTTCAACTCCATGCATTTCCGTTTTCCGGGTTCTACAGAGTGAAGAGTGTCAGATGCTGAACAGATCACCATATTTAGTACATTTCCGCGTGTTAGTTTGAGATGGAAATTGGCTGTGGCTCGCGCTGCGAGGCGGCGAGGCGGGAGGGAGTGGCGCCGCGCCGGCTGGCCCTGGGCCTTACCTCCTGCAGCCGCAGCAGCGCCTGCTCGCGCAGGCCGGCGGGCGAGAGCGCGGGCGCGGGCGCGGGCGCGGAGGGCGCGCCGAGGGCCGGCGGCCACAGCCACCCCACCGCCACGCCCACCACCACCAGCAGCAGCCGCCCCAGCCCCATCGCGCCGGGCAGTGTTGAGTCGGGTCGGGTCGGGTCGGGTCCGGTCGGGCCGGGGACGCAGATGGGCCGACCGACCGGATGGCTCGTGCTGGCCGCTGCGCTCTCGCTCCACACTGCGCCGGGCCCCGGGGCGGCGCGGAATTATAAAGCGGGGAGTGGGGCGGGGGGCGGGGGGCGCGCCCGGCCCCTCCCGCCCCGCCCCGCCCCGCGGCGGAAGAGACCATTGGCGGCGGCGGCGGCGCGGACAGTACTGGCACAGCCCGTCCCCGTCCCAGCCCCCGCCCCCCTCGCGCGGTGGGCGGACCGGCGCAACGCTTCCCGCCCCCTCCCCCTCCCCCGCAAACCTCCACGCGCGAATCGCGAGCGCCGGCCGCCCAAATGCACGCGGTTTCTTGCTGACGCTTCTAGGTAGAGGCTGTTCCGAGAAAGTTCATCACAGCTGTCAATGTCAGTGCCAGTTTCCACACGAACTACTTTCATTCAAGGTCATATTTGCTATTTACCTCTCAAATTTAATGTTACGAGCGATAAACAAGTTTTTAATACACGTAAACCATAAAATTAATTTTAATTATACATCTATTTTAATTTCAATATTTTTTATTTTTAATGGTGTATATTTCAAAGGTGATGAATATGTTGTTGTGCAAGTGGATGGTTGGGGAAGGTATACCCTTTCTATTCAATGAATAATTGAAAAGGATGTATTAAAATGTACGTAAAGATTAACATTTTATTTCTACTAGCGAATGTGAACCATCACGATCTCACGATCTCCTGCACTGGACTGGTGTTCAACAATGAATACAAATATTAATTCACAATTGCAATGTGATATATGATTCATATTAGCGCTGTGTTATTTATTAATAAGAAGATCTTCACGAGTAAGCAATTTTATAGCCAACGGGTTTTGGAGGCAAAGTGGTCTAGCTTCAGCGCCCTGGGGGCCACGAGCGTCGCCCCCTGCCCTCCCTCTGCGTTAGAGAACATGTTGATTTAAAGTGCATAGCAGTGCACTTCCATATTCTCGCATTTCCACTAACTTCAAAAATATACAATGTAAGAAAATGTTTTATGTCAAATGACAAGTTTCATCATTGTTGAAGTACACACATTCTCTAACTCATACCAGTGAAGTTATACAATCACTAGTGTGATGGTGCATTATCTCTAGCTATGATTTTGCTGCTTCGCGATGCGTAAATCATATAATACAATTCACACAGATGTGAATACTACTACCACTATGGTATAATGTACGAACGTACGAATACAAAATACGAATTGTGTATTTTGAATTTAAAAGGGATGTTTTAATTTTTTGGGGTACTTTACATGAAGTCTCAAGGACATTTTTAAATTTCTCTCAAGAATGGCTGAACATTTTTTAATTAGATTTGTCTTCATGTAATGTAAAGTTCCCATAAAAAACAGTGCAGTTCAGTTTTATTGGAATATATGAATTTTCGAAAACGTTTCCTCAAATGTTTTCTTTAATTTTTTTGTGCAGGTAGTGTTACATGCACTCAATAACTTACGCAAATGTAATAATCTGTATATATCACTCACGTCAGTAATATTTACTTTTCACAGATCATTGTAATTGTGAGTACAAGTGCTTCAAAATATTTGTTATGAAATTTGTGGAAAACTCAAAAGTTTTTAGTGAAAATGAGCCAAAAATTGCGCATTTTTAGAACCGCTCAAGCGACATTTTCTCAATAACGGCTTAAAATATTTCAATGGAAATTTGCATACAGGAATATGTCTTAGTCGTCTTTAATATTCATACAGACGTAGTTCAATTCTAGTATTAGGGTACTGAAAAATTGAGAAAATGTGAAAAAATGTTGTGGCACCGATAGGTTCCAGCTAGGAAGAGAGTGGGGCAATCCCCAAGTGTAGACGAAAGAGATTCGAAAACTAACAAGTGCGATAAAGTTTGTGCCACTAAAGTAGACTCTTTTGTGTCCGCTGTCCGCCAATAGAGACAAAATAGATGTCACTCAACGCATCCTAGTCTCCTGGTGGGAAACTGATTATTTGTCTTCGAATCCATGTAGAAAATTCTTAGAAATTTCTCCAAAATTTTGTGTTTTTGCATTTTTAGCACTACGACCTAGCAATGGCAGCGCGAACGAAGTGACCCAGCGCCACGACACCCAGGCGATGAATGTCGACAATTTGCTCGAGACTGTTTACAGTCGGGGCTTAGATTACACGGAAGGAAATGTTCCCGCACCATAGGATAATTTTGTTGTGTGTAGCGTACACAATAATGCTAATGGGATAATTCCATTTTGTAGGATAATTTCAACTCCAAAATTATGTTCTAATATAAATATATGCGAATAGAACGATATGTTATAGAATGGGAAATAGTTTACAAATGCACACATTTTCTTTTATATGCCTCCCAATAATTATCTGATAGAATATATTTTTAGAACAAAGTTTCTAGGAGCGTTCGATTAGATTTTCCAAAACCCTATTCTGAGGTGGGTACTGGCCGTAGCCTGAAAGGATATCCGACAAGAAGAGTTGCCACCACATATTTCTTGCATGTTTTTATTATTTAATTTTTTGCGCTCTAGGAGGAGATAACCAGACAACTGTATATTTAAAGTTTCTTTTTATACAGATTTACACATTTGTTTTGTACACATTTTTAATACGTGTAAATATTTTTGAAAGTTTCAAACGGTAGTGATGCAACTCTTCCTGAGAAGTATTATCATAGGTAATACCACGAGTGCTTCGGAAATTGCCGATAAATCCCCGACTCGCGAAGCAAGGAGAGGCTGTATCTGAGATTTTCCGAAGCAAGAATGGTGTTTAATAAACTATTCCACAAAATTATGACCAAAAGATTTCCAAAATTCGCCAAATATTGCAAATAACTGAAGACTATGCTAAAATCGAAGATGTTATGTTGTAGTACATACGAGGTTTATTGGGCATCGACATAAAGACCGATGTATACTCCCTCCTGAGACAGTTGAAGCACAGTTTAAGATAGTAAAAAAATCAGTTACAAAAAACGATAAACTTTTTGAAATAGCCCTGATAGGGGCATTTTGTTTGCATAGTTAAACACTATTAGTTTTAATTTCACGAGTGGAATAATCTAGTTAATGTTTCATCTGACAAATAATTTGAATATATCCAATGCAAAATAATAGTTGCAACTACTTCCGTCATGAGTCCCGTGAGTGTAGTGCATATTTTATCCCGGGAGGCGGTGGTTTTCCTCTCCGGCTGAAACATGAGCTCTGACGGCGATGTACATGACCGCATGCTGTTTTTCCCTCTAGGCATTTACCAAGGTATCGCCTAAGAAAGTAGAATTATAATCTCCCGGATGGTGTCCTGTCAAGTCTGGTAATTTAGTGAATGTATGTGTAAGAGGAGAGAGGAGGGAAAATAATGAGGAAAGAAAAATTGCTCGTGTTCCATATCCCTTTTCATAAGGTAGAGCTCCGGAACTCGCCAGGTATTAAGCGTAGAAACCGAGGCAAACTACCAATCAGAGCAACCGGCCGCCAGAATTCTCCTCCAGACGGCTGAATTCGACCTATGTAGCCAATGTGAAAACTCCTCCACCGTGGGCACTGGTCCCTAGGGCGTCTCGGTCAGAGTCGCTGCACGGTCAATGACAATGCTGCCACTGAGACATATTACACAGTTTGATGATGCGACCTTTCTATCTAATGTAACTTTTCTATTGAGTCAAAGTTTCTGATTCCACTGTGAATAATTTATTCTACGTTAGTCTGATCGATCGTTCAAATTATGATAACCATGACTGACATTCAGAACTGTTAGAAATAATTAATGAAATAAAATGAGTGTTTAATTTAACAGTACTGAAAACTCTGAAGTTGTTGAGAAAACCATATTTGACGAAAAGAAATAAATAAAAATCAATATTGTCTGAGTATTATAATGTAACTATTATTCTCCAACCTAATGGAATATCACCATTTCATTATACTATGCAATGTCGTCATCTTTAGGAAATACCTTGCAAACTTGACATTTTTCCTTGGAAAGCAAACAGCTGGTTGAAACGACCGCAGCCTGTGTTTATTTTCCAAGAAACGCGTTTCATAAAAGAATTATTTTGTTCCCTCACATGTGGTTTGCTTGTTAAGCTTCCGTCATGTCACACACACAAACACAGACACAGACACGCACACACACACACACACACACACACACACACAGACACAGACACGGAGACACATACCAAGCGTGTGTTATTTTGAACGCTCCTCATAAATCAATGAAATACAGTCATTAAACTCCTCAAAACATTTCGCACTTTACGAATCATGTTTTTAAAAATGAAAGTATTTTTGTATTTGAACACAATTTTGAAAGATTAAGACGTGAACTGTATCATGTAGACAAGGGACTTTACGTGGACAATCATTCTATTATTGCTAAGAGCTAATTAACTTACAGAAAGACGTAGGCTCATTAAATTAAATGTCCCAGAACACCAAATATTGGTTATAATTTTACATAAATTTAGACATTCTTTTATTTTCTAACATCCGAAGTTCCAAAATCTTCTGCTTTTCTTTAAGAAATATAACTAGTGGTTATGTTGCTCTTCGTACAGTTTTATAACCAAATTATAATTTTTGTATTCAACAAAGCCGCATTTTCCACTTTAATTTTTTAATAAAATAATTACATATTTTCTCCTTTTCAACAAAGGACCTTAAATGATTTATGTTTTGGCGCGTATGTAGATGAGAAAGTACAGCTAACCATTGAAAGAAACGCTCACGAACTTTTGATTTAGGCCCAAATGTAACTATTTAAAAATTAAATTTCGGGTGAAAACAAACGTTCAGGAGAATAAAATGCGTGTATCATCACCTTTCCTGTCGCAAAGTATTTTTGAATTGGTTGCTTCCTAAAAGCTAAGTAAAACAAATTTTAATTATATACAATTACACTATTTATTTTTAGTTTTAAATTTGTTTGCTACATTTCTGAGGTTAATTTCTTCAGAGCGGTAGCACATATTTGGCGTTCTGGGTCATTTGAATCTTATAAATGGTAAACAACAGTGGTGTCTCCTTTGCTTTTCATTTGTAAAGAAGATTAGTGACAATAATGCTGATTTTTCATAAAAGTAGCACACACTCTGCTAAAAAAAATACTTCCGTAAAATATTAGAATAAATTAAGTATTAAAAACAGTCTTTAGAAATACTGCAATAGATTTGTAAAGTATATTTACAGCACAAAAGTTCTTTATTTTCCAAAAATATCAAAAAAATTTGCTGATGCACATCGCAACATTAATAGCAAATACTTAATGGCGGGCGACCTCTTCCTAGGAGTATTGCTGTCACATGACGTCAGCTTCATCGTAAGATGTGACGCACTGAGTGTGAGAATATTCAGGTGGTACGCGCAGTATGAAAATAGGCGGAATAACACGATGAAATATTTGCGGTTTGCAGTCGAAACCGAAACTGTTTACTTGATTCTAAATTTTTCCCGGGTTTGTGGATATGCAACGAACACAAAGCCACCTTTCACACGGCCGGGGCTGCAGTGTTTTCTTTTCATTGCTGCGCGCATTAGACATTAGACCCGATTGATGTGCTTCTTGTGGACGAATGATTTCGGTGTTTTAGGGAACACACGCATGCGCCGAGCGACTTTTCCCGTTCCACAAGCTAGTCTGCGCTGCGTACGTTCCCTAAAACTAAAAAATAATTCGTCAAAAGGGACCATGCAACAATGTGTATTATATCCTTCCTCTTTCACGTACTTACACACTTACACTTACTACATGCACAATACACTTACACTTGCTGGGAGACCAGTCGGGAGCTTTTGAACTTGTCTCGGCTGGGGTGGTGTCTCGATGGTGGGAGATACCTGTTTAGAGAAAATCTGGCAAGCCAACGGGTAGGTCACCGCGAGAGTTCCCCATTCAGCGGGGGAAGATCACCGCCACCTCTGTTAATAAAACATGCTCTACACTTACGGGACTAATGACCTTAACGGTTGATGCTCTCATAATCAGTAATAAATCAACAACCAATATATGATACGGTCAGTGAGGACAAATACGACAATTCGTATATAGCATCGTAGAATAGTTTTTTTCTATACACTGGTTAAACATTAGTTGACCACGCGAAATATTGTTATACTTGCAAGAAATAACAGTATTTAAAAAGATAAAATGGCAGAAAGGTCCACCTTTTAAAGATAATATCCTTAATGGCTGATCTTTGACTGAACGAAAGATTTTGTATCAGTGGAATCCGTGCGTGAAGGTTCAACATGTGGATGTGACATGTGGAGCAGCGTGTCAAGCAAAGGAGCCATCACAATGAAAGTGTGCAGTTCGATCTGAGTGCTGCGGACCCCTCATGCCGTCGATGGCAGCAGGGAATCGAAGGAATTGTCGGCGCGGCGCTGTCGATTGCAGCTGCCGGCAAAAAGACGAGCCCAACTGCCCTGCGCTGCCGCCCGGAGCGCCGCGGGCGGCCGGAGCTTCTCGGAAGCGCTGGGTAGGCGGGCGGCGGGCGGGGCGTAAAAAGCAGCGACCGAGAGGCGGGTGGGGGGGGGGGGCGACGGCTGGACTTCCCGCCCGGCCGTCCTTTCGCCCTCCGAATCGCTTCGGAGAACGCCCTCGCCCTCCCTTGGTCCTCGCCCCGTGGCTAGCGGCCGCGCCGCCGTTACGTAAGTCGGCCAGGTGTGAAGCGCAATGGGCGGGGCGGGGCGGGAATTCCAGCAGCGGGGCGGCCTCCAGCGTTGCCGGAAACGGGTTTTGCGAGCGACCATCTCGGTCCCTTCCTCTTTGTGCCCCGCACAACTCGCACCCTGGAAGAAATCTTCGCTTGAATTCAGACGCTGCATGCAGGCTTAGAGTAAAGATTTACCTCTTTAGTCTATGATGCAGAAAAATGCTAGCGGCCGACTGCTCTGATCGGTAGTTTTCGGTCGATAGAGAGAAGGTAGCCTAAGAAGGGACCAGTTTGACAGGTAGGACAATAAAACAAAGTTTTGTTGGACGATGGCATTGCAAGAAGTTAGTCGAAAGTATTTAGAAGAGACCCAACTGCAAACGAAGACACATGGGCACAACCTACAGTTCTGCTACCAGTAGTAGCCAAGCAGTGGCTATCAAAAACGTCCCTTCTTACAATAGTCTTTCTATACCGGGAGAATGGTAAATAAGTACCTTAATATTAGGCCATTTTTCTTTCTCATCGTTGTCCCATATCTTCCCCTTACACACACACACACACACACACACACACACACACACACACACACACACTTGCATGCACTACATTAGCTTACACGTGGGGTGCTTAGAACCTGTCTCGGGTGGAGCAATGCCTCCACTAGTGCGAGTATGTGTTGCGGGAATCGTCGCAAGCCGACGTTTAGAGCGGCACCGGATTTCACGTTCTGGCAGGACACGAACGCCGCCGTCTCTCAGCAACACTCACGGGTCAGAGGATCTAGGAAGTTGACACGCCAAAAAACACTAAAAACTCAATTTTCCAATGTGACCTTACCACTCATTACTGATTTTCTTCAATACAAGGTGCTTACATTTCCATGTGACGAGTGGCTGGGGTCAGTTGTGGATGGGCAATGGTATTGTTCCATTAAGTTGTAACAATTGATCGAAAATGAATTGCGCTCCACTTTGGTAAATTTCTAGAATCCATCCTGTACACGACTGAGCTGTTATCTTCCCCACTCTATTCCTTCTTTCCCCCTACCTTTTAGTTATCAGGTTATCAGCTGAAGCAAGTTCTTCATATGAAATCGTGCGGTCTGGGACTCATGCGTCCTACATCATTCTTAAAAAAAAACTCATGTGGTTTACCAATCTCTCGAATGATTTAATGAAGTCAACGTCTGCAATATTCGACTGAGCTACTGGTATTCAGTTGAACAACATGGGAAATGTATCATTCTTCAAAAGTTACATGGTACGTTGCTGCTGTTGGGAGTACATGGCGGACAGTCACATTGATTTTCTACAGATTGATTCTCTCCTTTTCACACACGTCACACACGCGTTTCTAAGGTTGTGAGAGTATGTATTTCGTTTTATTACATGTGAGATGCAGAAAGTGGCACTGCATTTTCAAAGTTGTCGGAAAGATGAGGGAATTAAGAATGAGCAAGTAAATATTTTAGTGTCTATTTTGTACAAAAACAAATAAAAACTCGTATTGTGGGCCCGAAAAAATGATAATTCTTGCTCCTGTATGTAGTAAATGACTTCCTCCAATACATTATCAGTCCGTCTGTATATGGACAACACTAGCACGTAAACCGTTCATAGGATTTTCTCCAAAATTGATATCTCATATCGATTTGGCCGAACTCAAAGTCCTGTAATTTTGAAACGAATATTTTAATTTTGAGGAGTAGTTTATACTTTCAAATTTTTCCCGAACTATTTTACTTTGATTTTTTTGGGGATAGGACGAAATACGCTCAAGCGAGTAGAAGTCTGTCGTTAAGTTCTCTCAAATTTCACAAATTGCAAAATTTTTTTTGTGTCTTCCTACACCTGCTATATTGAAGATAGAATTTGTTTTATTCATGAAATGTGTTCTTCCAAAGAGTAGTTGCAAGAAGAAGTGTATTGGCACCACTACTTTTACTTTTTTTCAGTGACGAATCGAAAGTTTAGTTCTCTCAAATTTCACAAATTGCAAATTTTTTTTGTGTCTTCCTACACCTGCTATATTGAAGATAGAATTTGTTTTATTCATGAAATGTGTTCTTCCAAAGAGTAGTTGCAAGAAGAAGTGTATTGGCACCACTACTTTTACTTTTTTTCAGTGACGAATCGAAAAAATGATAGTGTTTTATAAAGTATTGCCATGTTATTTCAGACATTAGTACAACCCTTCGTACAAGCATGTAACTCGCTATTTTGATGTCTCCAATTAGATTGACTTAGGGGTGTATTGCAAACAAAGAATAATTACTTTTTAAAATCGAATTAATGTTTAAAACAGTCAATTTACTAGATAGAGAATAAGTATACAAAATGAGGTCCAAGAAAACGGCTTGCTATATTTATACGAGTATGAACTATTGGTAAACAAATGTTGGTGATCTAAATAGGATGTCTTGCTTGTTTCTAAGAAACTCCCAGTGCGCCCAAGTCATGTTCGTGAAAATTCTCCTTCTGGCTGTACTACACTTACAGGACTATATAATACACTTACAGTACTAATGACGCGCGGACGCTAGTTGACGCGCGGAAAATTGAATAATTACCGACAAAAGTAGCTCAGAGCATCAACTGATGTCATTGCAGTACATCTGACCGGGAGGTCCTAGGAATTCCCCGAGGTGGCAGGATCTGCGCACTAGCTTTTCAGCTAGGTCGAATACAGTCGCTGTCTGGAGGAGAATTCTAGTGGCCGGCTGCTATGATCGGTAGTTTTCCGTGGTTTCTCCGATCTACACCAAGTGAATGCCGGAGCAGTACCCTACCAAACGGACCCCGGACCGCTCGCGATTTTTCCTTCCTCTTCGTTGTCCTATCCTCACCTCTTCCTTACACAGCGACACTCACATGCACTACACTTGTATCACACATGCTGGGAGCTTAGAGATTGACCTAGCTAGGGCGGTGTCGAGCTGGTGGGAGATATCTGGATGGGGAAATTCCCCGCAACCCGACGTAGAGCGGAGACGGATCTCGCCATCCAGCTGCGAAAAATCAACGGCCATCTCCCGAGGAGAAAAACATCCACTACACTTACGGGACTAATGACCTTAGCTGTTCAAGAGCCCGAAATCACTATTCAGTCAAGCAATGAAATAAATAAAGAAAATGAGAAACCACCTGCCAGCCACCGGCCAGGCCCCGGCCTAGGCCCAGGCCTTCCTGCCGAGCCACGCGCCGCGCGCCGCGCCTCGGCGGACGCGGCGCTTATGTCACAGCGCGCGCGCCTGCGTGCGTGGGATGTGCGTCATCCGCCTTGGCACGGCGGCGCCGCCCCCCGCCCCCACCCTCACCGCGCGGAAGACGAACATTTGTTTATGTCGAGACGATCGTCAAAGTACGCTTGGCTCAAAACCTATGTTCTCCAATAGTCCTTGGGTAATAAATAAGGCGAAGGGATGAAAACTGGGCGGAAACGGGTGTAAATGAGGCGGTAAATGAACTCCTTTCTCTACCTTAAGTACAATGGATATTTCACAAAGGTCAGATCACAGTTGGGAACTTCGATTTTTGTTACTTATTTCACTCTCCCCCTGTTCAAATTTCTAACCTGCTGAGAATTCCTGTTGGTCTTCTTCTTGATGTCTCTCATTATTCCATTTATCCTGAAGAAACTAGATGAAGATGTTTTAGGACCTATTTTAGTTAATTGATCACGTTTATGCCTAATTTTCACGGTTTGTATGTTTGTTCCTTTCACACTGTTTTAAATTTAACGAACCCATTGCATGAATGACCGAGTACCATATATTAGTGTGTTTTCTAATTGTTAGTACTGGGAACCCATATATAATTTGAGACAAAACAATAGTGTAATTTATTTTTCTTCCTTTAAAAAAACGCCCCCCTAATTGAATGATTTACAAAATGGCTTAAAAACATTGAAATTAATCTCCGACCAATTTAAGTGAACTTATTGCGTTTACTCACTCCAGCTAGCACACGTGACACCGTATGCTGCATATTTATGTGCATCGTGTCATCTCCATGAATTCCTTCGATCATATCTTTGTTCAAATTAAATTCGTGTCATGTCGTTGGACAATGGTTGATTTTATTACAACGGACCTTCTAAAGGAAAAAAAATACATACAGTACTTACATTACATAATGACAATAATAATAATAATAATAATAATAATAATAATAATAATAATAATAATAATAATAATAATAGTAACAACAACAACAATAATTCCACGTAGGGATTGCATGTCCTTCTAGTTTGTGTTGGAGCTTCAGTGCCTCCATGATTACGAGAGTTACGTTGGTGGTAGCGTTTTTCTTTTACAGCAGGGCATCGCTTGCCGAAGGTCGATGGTGAGGGGTGAGACGAAGATGTACTCGAGAGGCGAACCTCAACGACACAGAAGAAGGAGAGTTTTATGAAGGTCCTGGAAGAGACTAACCGCTGTGTCTGACGCTCTATGAGCGGCTGCAAACAGCGTGTGTCTCCATGTTAGCGGCGCGGCTGCAGCTCTAGTAGAAAGCGAAACCCGTTTTACACGGTCGTTTTTTCATCCTTTTTCTTTGGTACAGAAAAGTGACGGTCCATTCATTTGAACCATAAAAGTCACAAGCTTTATTGTTTGGTACCAATTTCATCCAGTTTGACTACCGCCCTCCTGGCGTTCTTTCAGATACGTCCCGCAGCCGACCGCCACCACCCCAATCGGTATAACCTCTAAGCTCCCGATTGTGTGGTTGTATATTGCACGTGTATGTATTCTAGCAAAGGAGGGGATAGGAATGAGGAAGGAAATTCCGCGCACGGTCCATTACTCGTTTGTTAAGGTACTGATAATATTTAATGTATTAATTGAAGTATAAACTCATGTCTTTGTAGCAAAAAATGCTTCAATTAACTGTACTGTTATGAAATAATGAAACAAAATGGGCTAGTTTGCGAATGAAAAGTAGTGGAAGGAAAAAACTTATTTTTAATAAAAGAAAATTAGTATAATATTCTCTCAGGAAAACCCTGCTACTCTCATCAACTACAAGTTACTTCGTGTCTCTACTGAGAAGTCAACAAACTGTTGTGAGTGGTTTTAAACTACCCCAAAAGGTGAAGCCTAAATTACAGTAGGTCGAAGGTACACATACGACCGTACTCTTAAGTCCAAATTATATCACTTTCACCTACTAAAATGTCAAGGCACGAAAGTGCTAGAAACTGCGAATGCTGCGTTAAAGGAGGTGGCAGAGCCTCCAGATTGAGAGTTTGATAACACTCAAATTAATTACATTGTATATCCAACCGTACCTCTTGTATCTCAGATTATTGTTATCTATTATCTCAGAAATTTCAACGAAAAAATTATGAACAAAAACGAATAACATGAGACAAATAGTGGCTGACGAGCTAAAAGAGAAAATCCCAGCATGGGCTCAACGCATCAAATGCTACGAACGTAGAATATATTTTCGCCAACAAAATAGGTTTTTTAAATCAGGCTCTAAGAGATTTAATTGAAATTTGACTTCAAAATTGATAGACAGCATTGTCTATCTCACTACACTATTCTTTCTACAAAGAAAGAAGTCGAGACATATTGGCTGGAATCATGTAAGATGCCAGGTACTACAAATAATAAATAACACAATAAACTTGTTGACTGCAGTGTGAAATTGATGTCGCTGAATTAGAGAAATGTGATGAATTAGAGAAATCAACCAAAGACGTATAGGAATTCTCAAGAGACTAACAACATGACGAAATAGAAATCTGACGGTCTTGATGAGATATATATTTATTGGATCATGAAATTGAGAGTATTATATTTCCACCTGGAAAGAGGTATTGAGGGAACCTTAGAAAAACCAGGGGAACTTACGGAGTAAGTCTCACGCAGCATCTAGTATCTGTTATCGATGAGGCAAGAATTATAGACATTTTTTTATACTTTTTATACAGAAATGTGGAAAGTTATGACTGAAGGAAGAGATAACAAAAGGAACACAACGCTATAGGAGAACCAGGTGTTCCCAACAGACCAGAAAGGATGTTATGGCTGCAAGAAAATCTTGCGCAGGTACATCTGTGTGTGTACATTTTGTTACCTACTCCTGTAGTTATTATTATTATTATTATTATTATTATTATTATTATTATTGTAATTCTGACTGAAGATGTTATGAGTCGGTTGAATATAAACTCTACCTTGCGTTGCAACCAGCTTCCTATGAAGCGGATCTATGGACTCTCAGTGCCTCTTCAATACTTTGTGCAAAATATGGGCTGTTGCCAGTAAATAAATGTTTTGCACTCCCCAGTCTTGAATGACTTGGGCATTTAGCCAAGTTCTTACACAAATTTTCGGGAACAAATCTCAGAATTTAGTTAACTATCGGCACGACCTGTGCTTTTACGCTTCACGTTCGGCTGATCTCGATTCCCAAACTCTTGTATTTAAAACGTTTCTCAGCCTCCTTGATTACGACATTTTGATCACACGGCACAGATGCCACTACACGTAGACACTATTTTTTCTCCAAATCCCGAATAACAATATCCGATATGTTTGCCGCTATCATGTGGTCAGTTAGAATTCGTAGGTCGTGTACAGTCCACCAGACGTCACCTCGTCTTTTCAACTATACGGTCTTTGCTAGAATTGGACAAGCTGAGACGTAATGATAAATGGTTTCTACTTGTTCCTGGCAAATGCGTCATTTATCATCTTGGGTAATTTTGAGAACCGCTTTATCATAATGACGTATTCTTAACGCCTGATCTTGGGCAGCTACTAGAACTGCTTCCGCTTCTGGCATCATTCTTCCCCTTTAAGCCACATCAATAACTGATCTTTGGATCAGTTATTGGATTCTTTTTTTTGTCCATGGAGTCATTATTATTATTATTATTATTATTATTATTATTATTATTATTATTATTATTATTATTATTATTATTATTATTATTATCATTATTATTATTATTAATATTCCTCACTTATTGGCCATTACTGATCACGCTACAAGTTCTCTTCCGAGGCACAGTCGTATTCTATCCTAGAGAGAGATTAACGTGTGTCATTATGGGGATCAGATTTTCGTATGCCTTAGTAAGACAAGGTTGTTACGCCTTGAATTATGAGGTGATAGGTTGATGATGAGCGAAGGGGGATGAGTGAAGGGACA
Source organism: Teleogryllus occipitalis (assembly GCA_011170035.1). NCBI lineage: Eukaryota > Metazoa > Arthropoda > Insecta > Orthoptera > Gryllidae > Teleogryllus > Teleogryllus occipitalis. Next base: position 491,107 of record BLKR01000122.1, on the reverse strand, counting down.
ATCACAAATACGACCATGCCTGTGCAGGTCTCGAACCTGCAGCCGCCTCGGCGCAGACGACGGCTGCCGCAACCGTCTGCGCTACGGGGGCGGAATTGTGAGGTTGTTATTATTATTATTATTATTATTATTATTATTATTATTATTATTATTATTATTATTATTATTATTATTATTTACATCACATTTCAATTTGTTTCCACACATGCATCTCGGTCTCCATGAACAAGAGATACACGTTTCAACTGTCATAATCAGCACTGGATCAACCATGAATGTTCAGAAACTTCCTCACGATGTGTCCAGTGTGTCTATCGTCTGCAGCTGTATGTATAACCCCTTCTTCAGTTGTAGTTCAGCCAGGGATTCAAGCAGGAACGTAGTAGGAATGTGGCACCTAGAATTATTGGTACAATCGTCATCATTTCCACGTCGCTCCACATTTCCTTTATCTCACATCTCAGAGGTTGATATTTTAGAATTTTTTCACTCCTTTTCTTTGGGATGTTGCGAGCTAGCGGGACAGTGACAGCAATCAGATACACCTTGTTTTTCTTGTCATTCCATACAATGTCCGGTTTAGTAGGTGATACAGACCTATCTGTTTTGATGGACCTGTTCCAGTACATCCAGATCCAGTTGTTGGTGATGGAGATTCACAATATCTATGACACCTCTTCCTCCCAAAGACCTAGGTAGGTGGAATCTCTCAACTGCGCATTTAGGGTGGTGACATATAAATCTGGTACACAGCACTCTGCAATTCGTATTGAATGCATCCAGTTCGATGTGTGTCCATCTGACAATACTAAAGCTGTAGGTCAGCACTGGAATTACATAGCTTTAATTTTCCTGCCAGCATTGATTTTAGTTTTCAGAATTTTACTCAGATGAATATTAAATTCTTGAGTAATGAGAGATTTAGTAAATGTTTAGTCAACATTGGATATTTGTAAATATCCAAGATATTTGTAATATTCCTCGGGATTCATGGCATGAATTCGTTCTTGTTTAGAATTTCCTTCTCAAAGCGTGTGATCAATCTGATGTTGCCACTTTCTTTTCCCCAGTGCATATACTTTACATTTCTGAACGCCGAAATGCATTCCAACGTCATTGCTAAATTTTGCAGTAGTGTCAAGCAAATGTTTAATATTTTCTCTTGTGATGCTGAATAATTTTAAGTTGTCTAGATACGGCAGGTGGGATAAACATACATGATTGATTTTGCTGTTGATTTTGTAGCCCATTTGTTCTTTATTTAATAAAGTCGATAGGGGAGTCATAGCAAGGCGGAACCACAGTGCGCTCAGGGAGTCTTCTTGAAAGATTCCTTGTTTAATATGTATATCTCCTGCATTGACAAAATTATTTTGCGTGCAAATGTATAATCTGGTTACCCACCTTTGCATCTGTGCCTTAAAAAACGATACAACCAATGAGTCTGTTTTGAACAAATCAAGCACATCAATTAGCCTGGAGTGAGATTATTATTATTATTATTATTATTATTATTATTATTATTATTATTATTATTATTATTATTATTATTATTATTATTATTATACTGAAATCAATTGACAACAAAACGTTTTTGTCTGTCCTTACACGACGTTAGCAGGTAAACCGTTCAGACTATTTTCCCAAAAATGATACTCCGCGATCGATCTGAACGAACTCGAGACTTACGAGAGTGAAACGAATATTTTTTTGGGGGGATACTTTATAGATAGTCTCAACAACATTTACGAAATTTTCTCACAATTATTTTCAAACAATTATTTTCCAAAAACGCCCCAAATTTCATCTGTACATTTCCTCCTCGTATGTATCAGAGGCCGATAGAAAGTGGTCCAGGTCTCATTTTCGGCGAACACTCTGTAATTTCGAAAATTGCAAAAAAACTTTGCAAAATTGCAAAAAATAACAAAAAGTGCAATATTGAAGATAATATTTTCATTTTAAATATGATGTGTTCTAGACAATAATATTTTTAAATGAGATCGAGTACAAATTTTGTTTTGCTTTTGGTTTTTGCGTAATTGAAGTTGCTGTTTGAAGTTTCTGTTTGAGTAAAGAACAAATATAACTAGTAGTGTTATAGATGGCTAAAGTGCTATAATGGGACAGACTTTCTCGTAGTACTGTTTTCTTATTTTCTTGGTTTGAACTGGCTGTACGGTCTTGACCCATCCTGTTGCCAGCTGCCATCTACCGTCACCCAAAATACATTGTTTTGACATTTTCTCTTCTTTTCGGTTTCCTAATAGAACCGAATATTACTTCAAGAATATTAAAGAATGATAAAACCTAGTCCTAAACAGCAATTTTCATTGAAAAACTTTGAACCGTTTTTAAGAAAATGGTGATTAACCAATACTATAAATGCGAAATTTCAAGCTCTTTCATAGGACTTTATTTGAAGTCAGTTGAAGCAATTCTACTCGCAAATGCAATAATGTTACAATGGAACTTTTTTTCTTGTTTAAATTGAAAATACTTTTAATAGCTCGCTCACGTGTGGTTCGTAATCCTTCCTTATACCTTTGTTATGATGTGTAACTGGGAAATTCTATTACATTCATAGCTGTGCCACAAGACTGAGAAGGGCGTACGTGCTTCTAAGTGAGTGCGTGATGTGTGTGCTACCTAGGTAGGGAGCATGAGGTAGCTCTTCGCTAGGAATCGGAGTTACCGCAGTAGGTGACTCATTTCCGGACAGATGGCGATCGGGAAGGGGATGAGGCAAAACCGAAAAGATAGCTCCGATTAAAAACCGAAGGGAGTGAACTAGTCTTAGATAATCTGCGTCCCTTTGTAGCACCACTTATGAAATATGAAGAATATAATTTCCACAAATAAACATACTCCTTGATAAATAACAAGGCAGGGATACACTATACTTAAATAATGTAAATATGCTACGTTATCTCTTCTCTTAGAAAATAAAATGATTAATGTATTGGATTTTGATATAAATTGCAAATATTTTGAGACAATTGTTAGTTTGATTTATTGGTGATTTGTCGTTAGCATCATTACAAATTAAGTAAGTGGAGGCGTTGGCTAATCCATCGTTGTCAGTGACCTGCTGTTTGGGAGAGAGGAAACGACCAACAACGGTTTCTAAGCCATTGAAAGCTGCTCTTGTATTAAAGAAGAATGTTGGCCAACATAACGGCTCTATTTTATGCCGATTGTTAGGGATACGTTTTGTGTTGGAATGTTGAAAGTGTGGGTAATTGGCAGAGGAGGCGACCTTGGCTGCCTGGCGGCCACGTGGCGCGGCCTGGGCGAAGGCGGAAGGCGTTCCAGGCGAATGATGCAGCACTGCCCCAATCGCCCCAGCGCTTAGCCCATTCGACGCGCGGGGCTCCCACGCCCCGCTCTCCCTGCAGCCTCCATTGGAGGAATTAGCGCTGTGGCCCACGTTCGCACCGTGACGTGTGGGATGTGCTGAAGATGTGTTTGCGAGGCGCGACACGTCACGGGAGGGGTCTGTGTTGGGACGTGGTGGCTACTTCGCTTCCGGAGAAGAAAAAGAAGCGGACGGGGCTCGTGAGGTGTTTCGAAAGTCATCAGAAGGGAGCCGACCGTGACCTCGAAAACCGACAGAGAAAGAGCGTAGGCGGCCAAGGGAAGGCGAGTGGGTCACAAAGCATTACGTAACTTCTTTCTCTTGCTCAAAGCTTGCGTCTTGCTTGAAGAATAGGCAGGACGCTCAAAATATGGCTTGCGAAATGGGCTTAAAATTACTGCACATATATGTACATATCGAAAATCGTAATGCATTACATTACGGCATTACGTTACGGTCACGAAACTATCTTTAATTTTTTGTTTATTGCTGGTTCAGAACCAAAGAAAGAAATGAAATCGTTATTGGAAAAGTCGCATGCTGAAATTAACCCGGTTATATTTTTGTTTAGCGACAGGTTTCCCAGATATTTCACAGCAAATTCAAAGAGAGATAATAAAAGAAAATAAGTCCATGACTTCCTGAAACATTAGAAGGTCGGTGTATGCCCCCTCAGGATTACTTGTTAACCTGGCGTCCTCCCAACTTCCATTATTTCGATGTTTCGCCCAGTCATCGGTTGTTCAACAGTCCCAATAAAAAATCGCATACCAGGATGTCCGCGAGGAATTTAAGATACACGGTCATTACGAAACGTCGTTCTTTGTAAAATAGCTAAGAAAGAGTCTAGATCACGCCAATAACTTTTCTATAGAACCGCGAAGTCTCCGAAAGGTGAAAACACAGCAGGACTTGAATGCTTACGTTTTGAAGTCTTTCGCGCGTTCTCATGACGCTTACAGGCAGACAGGATTGTAGTAGGGGGTATTGATCATTCCATGTTTCAATTGGATGTAAAGTACTTTGGTTTCGTTGCCTTCAAACATTGTCTATTCTCTCGAAACGATTTACACGTTATAGAATCACACTTACGAACACTGGAAAGTCCTTTTGCATCGTCTCATTGCCTGCCCAACTTCAGTGAAACGGCATGTCAAAATTATTGTACACAGACTTATAGAAAACACAAGTACGTTTTCCACGCAAGTACGTCTCGTCAGGAGCAATTACAAGTGAGTGTGTTTTAACTTCAAGTTTGCATTCGCTATTGGACTGAACGGAAATGTGTGCACTCACACAGTTTGCGATGAATCTTATCTAATCAAATTAATTTGATCTGCGTAGCGTTCAAGTTAGCGACGATGTATAGGGATATTATTCTTCGTAGAGTTTGATCTAGTGTGAATAGAGAATATCTTTGCAATTCTAAACAAGCTGGTATGCCTTGGCTGAATAGAAAAGAATTGGCACACCTTTGGAACATATTTCCTTTTGATAATAATAATTATAATTAATAATGATAATAATAAATTGATAATAATAATTAATAATTTGCGTCTCCCATAATTACAGCGTCTAATGTAGCCCCCTCTATTCCCTTATTCGAACATACATTACGCACACACGATAGATCCGGTTTAATAGTGCCACCAACTTCTATATTATTTTTGTGAATATCTCTCAGAGCTACTCAATTATTCCTCTATAACAAATAAACTCACCAATACCAGTGGAATGAAAGGTGAGCAATCAGTTTTGGTTCTTTTTCAGGTTAATTTTGATTGGCAACCCAAACGCTCCATACGTCACTCACAGTTCACCCTTCCCGTCCACCGATCGAAACAAATGGTGTGTCATTCAACGCGAGTCGGTTTCCTGGTAGGGAAATGATTTGATTTTGAATCCATTCAAAATATTCCAACAAATTTCAGCAACAGTGTGTTTGCCATCTTGTAGAATAATTATCGTGTTACAGGATACTTCTGTTACGTGTATCATGTTATTACGAAAGGGATAAACCTCTTTAATAGGATAGTTTCAATTACAAAATTATATTCTAATATGTAACAATGTAGAATAGGAGCTCGTAAATATACTCATTTTCTTTAATACAATGATAATACACTGAAGGAATGTAAAGAATGCCAGTTAATACCCTGAAATAATGTACTCTTCTGTTCAGTTCACTTCAGCTCTTGTCTTATTTTACGTAGCAAGAATCATGCCTCCAGACCCGCTCTTCCGTGTGACTACGCAAATTTTGCTACACTCCTTTTTACCAACTAGCGGAGAAAGAAGGTATAACTCGGTCGACGATACAGACGATTTAATTTTGACTCAAAAGTTTCATTTAGGCTTGATCTTTTACATGCAGTAAATCTACTAGAAGGGACAGACAGCTTTACTTCCCCTCCAATACAAAGAGGCGTATGAAGGATTTTTTCTCCCTTTAAAAGCCACGGCTTCTACGGGTTTGAACCCGCAAATTTCGATACAACAGCCCGATTCTCTAACCGTTATACCACCGAAGACTCTTGTGGTTCGTTTGGATTAGGTTTCCGAAATGCTGGAGTGGGTAGTGACTGCAACCCGAAAGAACAGCACATAAGAGTTCCGACAACACATGTTTTGCAATTTTTTATTATTTAATTTTAATCCTTAATAAATTATTTTTAACATACTACGCCCGAGAAAAAAAAACTAGATAACTGTGTTTAAAGTTTCTTTCTTATAACTTCTTATTTATAATCTGCTTAATAGATATTTGTGCCATAAGAAAATATGAATTTGGAAAAAAGGGGTTGAAACGTCGGCGATACCATATTCAGCTAGTTGCTACAAATACAATTAATTTAGTATATTGTACTTTTACTAATTAATACACACATTTTTCTGAAGTGAGGTTCATGTTACTTTGTGATACAGTGTTATATTAGTACAAAACTAACTAATTATATGGTGCCTCCAGTGGGTTTTTCATATTAAAATAATTATTTGTACTTTGCTAGTTCATTATAAAAATGTTTTTTTACGTATTAGTTGCCCTGCTCATTCATTTTTGGTCACAGAAAGTTGCTCGTAAAATAATCGATTAACATACTTGTTTAGATTTTTGTACGTTACAAAATGTGGTTCAATAATCGTCAATCTGGAGAATAAAGTCGAGACGATTAATGTAAATGCAGTAAAAAAACGTAGTGAAAAACAAAGTATCGCTAATGTACTCGTACTCTGCCGGAAATGGAAAATTTTCGGCAGAAAACCCTTATTACCAGGTTCTGGTAACGAAAAAGTTGATGAATTCAGTTGCTAAAAGTAGGGGAAAAATTATAATACGTGGTGTAGCAGAATCCATGTTTTGTGGGATATCCTTGATATCGAAAACTCGATTGACAGCAAAATGTCTGCCGTCTTTGGTCAACGCTAGCCCGTAAACCATTCAGCAAAACTGTTTCAACAAAATTGATATTTCCCGATCGTTCTGAACAAACTCGGGGAACATCAAACGATGGCGAGACCGGTTTTTCGCAATTTCCTCCTGTCTCGAATTTAGGAAAAAAAATTCGACCGCGTCGTATTTCACGATATTTTTTTCTCGGAAACGAAAGCGCCACGCGGTTTGCGCCATTGTCTTTAGAGCCGAAAGTGCTATTGACTGATTTTTGCCGCGTGCGTGGGAGTAAAAAAAGAAAGTTTTGCGCGCGGGACTTTGGGAGTTTCAAACGATTATTTTGATATCTGAGGGTATTGAAGCCCCTAAACCAATTTCAAAATTTTCTCAAAAATTACACATTTTTTAAATTAAACTTGGTCCTCAGATAGCGTAAATGACGCTTAAGAGAATTGTCTGGATCGGGTTGAAGAAGCGATGATTAAAAGAACGGCGCGAGTCTCATTTTCATTGAACTCAGAATTTTCGAAAGTTGCAAAATTTTGAAACATTGAGAGAAAGTATGTGCTGTCGACCTCTTCTAGTTCGTCACCAGCGACAATGGGAACACCTTCCGGTCGTAAATATAATATCTCTTTTTCGTATTGGATAGTAAATTATTATTAATAAATAGTCGAGATCGCTAAGGTAGTAGTGCCGTGGCGATCTCGAACGGAAGAATCGCATGTTCGAGTTCCGCCTCGGGTATGGTTGTATGTTTGGAATTTTCCACTCACCCTTCTTCATCATCACCATCTCATAATTCATCCCAACAACGCTACGCTATAAAAATGCTGATACCTCCAAAGAGGTAACGTGCACTTGCCCCCGAGAGAATAAGACAGGGCCTCGGTGGTACAAGTGTCGCCAATTCACGACGAACAACAAACAAGCAACGAACAACTCTTATGAATTAATTCGCCTTGCGATAGAAGTGGGTGTGCTAATAGTGCGTCAAGTGAGGGACGATTGCTCCCTGTGCGCTGCCCTCGGCCGTGGCCAGCTGCGCTCGCCCCGCCCCGCCCCGCCCCGCCCCGCCCCGCCCCGCCCCGCTCCGCCCCGCCCCGCCCCGTCCCGCCCGTCGCACCACGCCCCCTCAGCCTCCGACCCCGATCCGAAATAGCGCGCGCGCAGCTGGGCATCGCGGGCGTCGCGGCCCGCGCGCGTATGATGGACGCCGCGCGCGCTCGCCAACTGGACCTGCGGGCGGCCACGTAAACCCTCCCCCTGCCCCTGCCCCGCCCTCTTTTTTCACGAACTAAATGTGTCGATGGGCAGCGGAGTTCGCGCCACTCGGTACCCGTTGCTAGGGGTGCGGGCCCAACTCACCTCGCTGGCCAACGCTCCGCGGCAGTGTTTTGACACAGATTTCAGTTCATATTACAATGGGAATTGTCTTGTAAGGGTGAGGTTAATAAAACTTCCTGAGCAGCCTCAATCGCAAGTATTTCGATAGGCAACCTGCTGGACATTTATGCAATACTCTCGTGTTGTTGTGGCCCCTTCCTAATCCAAAATTAAAGTTAACTGAAATACTAACCAGAAAAAAAGATGAAGAAAAAAAGGAGAATAAGAAATAGAAAACGTACGTTTGAGGAGAAAAGAGAAGAGAAATAGAAGAAGAAGAATATGACTGAGAAGAAGTAGGAGGAGGAAGAAAGAAGATGAAAGAGAAGAACTAAGTAAGGGAGAAAGAGAGAAAAGAAAAATAGAAGGAAAACAAAAAGAACAAAAAGGAAAAAAGATGAAAGAGAACTAGAAGGGAAGAAAGAATAGAAAGTAAGAAGAAAAAGAAGCAAAACAAAGAAAAAAACAAGAGGAAAAACAGAGGAGACAAAAGAGCAGTGAAAGAAAGAGAAAAAAGAAAGATATATGTAATTGATCACTTACTCTAAAAAGTAGTATGAATTCTGAATTCTTATAACATATGAGGAATTGTGTTTTTTCTTATTTTTCGTTAAAAAACTGTTCAGCAGGGCTCCTACAGCTAGCTAGTCGGAATAATAACTTTAGGAACAGTGAATCACCGTGGCGGCAGTCTGCTCGTCGCATCCAACTTGATATTGAAGCGCCGAACACTTCGCCTCAGCAGGCCTCGCAATGCGAATTGAGGGCGTTCGAGCAAAGGCAATTAAGTCATAAATGTCAGTTGGCAGAAACGTATAAATAAAGTTTTGTATGATCTTACTAAAAAACCGCACAAAATTTTTTGATTTAATTTTGATCCCTGATCGCGTTAGGACGCTTAATAGAAAGGTGTAGGTCTCATTTTCGTTAAAATCCGTACATTTTCGAAAATTTTAAAAATTAAAAAAAATTCCATGTCTTCCTACGATAAATCTACTGAAGAAAGATTTTTATTCATTTAAATGTGCTTAAAAATTAGATTTTTAAATAATATCAAAAGTTAAAAAATTAAGGTGCACGTCTTCAACTTTATGTTTAAATCACCGGGAAGGTTTTCTGATGTGTCATATGATATAGTGGAAAAGCTCACACACAATGCTAAATCTAAGTACGTGTCTTCGAATCCTAGCATTGGCAAAGTTTTGTGAGTAGGTAACTCGGTCGCTCGGTCTCGGGTCGCAATCAAAAATAACAAACACTTTCTTTATTTTGTGTCATCATTTAACAACTATTGTCAAACCATTTACTACGCAAAAGAAACTTGGCAAATTACATTACTTATAAAGATTAGCAGAATCACCCCAGACGATCCTATATGCAACTTTCAGTGTACAAATAGAGGTGCTACAGAATGTCACAGACTTTCTCGTAGTAAAGTTTTCTAATTTCCTTGGTGTGGACTGGTAGTGTACAGTCTTACCCTTTCTTCTTGCCAGCTGCCATCTATCGCCGCAAAAAGTACATTTTTTTGAAATTTTCTCAACTTTTCGGTTTCCAAATAGTAGAACCGAAATATTATTTTAAAAATTTTGGCGAACACTATAACTTTGTCTTAAATAGCAATTTTCAGTGAACATTTTGGAGCCGTCTTTAAGAAAACGGCGTTAAGTGTTATTGTAAATGCGAAATTTGAAGCTCCTTACACAGGAATTTATTGAGTTTTCGAAATACTTCATTTGAAATCATTTGAAGTACTTCCACTCACAAATGTAATAATGTATACAAATTCATTGAAATGTTAATAATAGCTGAATCATTACTTCAAGAATATTAAAAAAGAGTAAAACCTCGTCCTAAATAGAAGTTTTCATTGAAAATTTTGTAGTCGTTTAAAAAGAATTCGATGAAGTATTACTGTAAAAATGAGAAATTTAAGCTCTTTTTCACAGGAATTTATTGAGTTTTCGAAAACTTCATTTGAAGTCATTTGAAGCGCTTCCACTCACAAATGTAATAATGCATGCAAGTCGATGGAAATTCCATATTAACGGCGTGAGAGGTATTTCAAGAAAATTACATTTGTAATTTTTGAAAAAACATATGAATACACCAAAACGAACTTTACGTGATAACAAACAGTGTAATTAGCACTATCTATTGGGAAAATTGGGAGAAAAAATTTGGAGCCATTTTTGAGAAAATGGCGCTTGAACTTTTCTAAAAATGCCGAATTTTGTGCTCATTTTTACAGAAAACTGTGGAGTTTTCGAAAAACTTTATTTGACATTAGTTAAAGCACATGTGCTCATAAATATAATAATATGAATAAATCGTCTTTAATGTAAATTTTACAGACGTGAGAGACAAGTGAAAACAATTTTCATATTTGAAATTTTGAAAAAACAAAAGGATACAGTAATATGGCGTTTATGTTACGACATAGGGTTCGTTTGGCACTAATCTTACAAAAAATGTAAAGAAAAAATTTGGAGCCGTTTTTGAGAAAATCTTGTTTTTGAAACTTTTTAAAATTGCAAATATTCCACGCACTATTGCACAAAAACTACTAAAATTTCAACAAAAAAAATCTACACGACCTAATTGAAAGAACTATTTATATGTAACAAATTTCATTTGAAGGAAATATCCATCCCTTCAATTTTGTAGTTGTAAGATGACGCCGGAAAAAAATCAAACTTTTGCAATTTCCAAAAATTCAGAGTTAACCGTGATATTCTGGCCTTTATAAGTGTAATTTGCTTCTATTTTGCAAGAAATTTAAAGAAAAAGTATGGAGCCGTTTTTTGAGAAAATTTTGAAAATGTCTGGGGGCTTCATGTAAAGTACCCCCAAGTTTTAAAGAATGGTTGTCAAAATTTCAGTGCTTCAACTAGAGCCGGATAAACAGTTGATTCTTCGATTTGGAGAACATCGTACGAATGGTTTAGGTGTAGGAGTGTTTGCAGACAGAGGGACTGACGGACGAACGGACAGATCTTTTGCTTCCAGTTGATTTTTCAGCATCAAGGACTCACAAAACAGGAATTCTGGTTACACCACGTGTTAGAGGATTATTTCTCTTAATTTAGCAACTGGTTTTTACTTGTTTCTCACGTCTGTAATACTTACTTTAGAGGCGATTTCTTCACAGTATTACATCTATGAGTGCATGTTTTAAATAATGTCAAATAAAGTTTCTTAAAAACACAACAGTTTTCTGTAAAAAATAGCTCAAAATCCCGCATTTTCAGAAACACTCAAAAGCCATTTTCTCAAAAATGGTTGCAAATTTTTTCTTCAAACTTTTGTAAAGGATAGTAATAGTGGCATTGTTTTATATGACGTGAAGTTCATTTTGGTGTACTCTTTTTTTTAATTACAAAAATGTAATTTTTTTTCAATATCTCTCATGCCGTTATTGTGCACAGTTCAATAATAGTATATTCTGCAACGAGCGTAGAATGATGGCTATTATTCACGAGTGGATGTTTCCGATGCGAGCGACGTAGGAGCGAGTGTCGGAATTTCCACGAGTGAATAATAGTCATTCTACACAAGTAGCAGACTATACTTTCTCTACGACTTTGATATTGAAGTTTTAAAAATACTAAATGATAACATGTGAAAAGTTTTTTTTTATTTTTTGAAATAATGTTACATTCATTCTACTTTTAACTTCATTAATTAAATATTTTATAACATTAACGTCAAACAAGTAAACAAAACATGTATTACAAATATAAATAGTATAAAGTAGAAGGTTTAAATTTTTCAGCAAGCATTGTAAAAGAAGCCAATACAACGTTCTCAGAAAAAGAATTGGTTCTGTTTGAATTTCCCCACTCAATGAAATCATTATATGATTTATCATAAAATGTTCTTGATTTTTCTGGTTACAAGTTGTTTGTTGATGCTTTCGCAGCTTCCCCAATCTCTGGCGGTGTGCAGTCTACGTAATCTTCATCACTATTACTGCTGGAAGAATCCATAATTATAAATCAATGTGAGCGTTTTAACCTTACAAAGTGGCCACAATTATGTGAACTCGCATACTGTTTCGTGGTTCACCTGCCTTACGATAGTTGCGGAAGAGCACGCAGCGCCTCTGTAGGCGACTGCGAGAACCCTAAGTCGTTGTGTAATGAACTAGGACGAATGCGATTGGTCGACAGGTGTGTTAGAATAATATTCTCGCATGGCTTGTGGAATTGGCATGATTACTACATCCGATAACATGGAGAAATGAATACATTCTGCTATAGTCGTAGAGAAATGTATATACATTATTGCATTTGTGAGTGGAAATGTTCAGATTATTTTAAATAAACATTTTCGAAAACAATAGATTCCTGTGAAAAAGAGCTTCAAATTTTGCATTTACAGTAATGCTTAACGCCATTTTTTTTTAAAACGGCTTCAAATTTTTCAATGAAAATTGCTTTGCGAGGTTTTAGCCATCTTTACAATTCTTAAATTAATATTTGGGTTCTACTATTTGGAATCCGAAAAAATGAGAAAATTCAAAAAATATAATTTGGGCGGCGCACACTGGTTGAATTGGGCCTAAAACCTGGTCATAATTGCAAATGTCAGTTGATTTGCGTAAAAATTGGTATCAATGGGTTTTTGAGGTCCCTGAATTTGAATATCATGAAATGAAATTTCAAAATTCAAAATGGCGGCTTCAAAATCGCGGATCAACTCTCTTGAAAATAAACAAAAGTGCATAAAAAATATACATATGGGATTCTGGAGATCACTGATTTCGAATATCATAATGAAATTTCAAAATTCAAAATGGCGGGTTCGAAATGGCTAACTGACTCATAACAATGAACCCAATATGTGTAAAAAGATTGATAGAATTGTTCTCGCGGTCGCTGATGACGAATATCGAAATTAAAGATCAAAATTCAAAATTGAAGCTTGAAAGTGAAGGGATTGTACGTAGAAATATGGTTGTACGTAAGGTTCTGTTTTCGAAGTTGCTGAATACAAATATTGCAACGAAATTCAAATCCGCTGCTTTAAAAAGATATATCGGATTTAAAGGTAAATAATTTTTTAGAGGAAATGTGATTTAAGAGTGCTTTTGACTTCCTTGGTTCATTGATTTACTGAACGTATAAAAAGTGAACAATAGTTATGGTCGTAAAGTAGCATCTGCGCACCTTTTCCTGTGCTCTGGAATCTATACCCCCTTCCTTTTCCTACATTATTCTTTTAAATTTAATTATGAAAAAACAGTTTTTGCTAACATTTGATATATTAAGTGCGTTAGAGACACTATTATGGCAATTTATGATTTCACATCTTATCCTAAATACACCGATATTGACGGAATATCTTGGCCAAAATCGTCGTGATTTTAGAATATCTGTGCAAATCCTAACTATCCTTGGGCATTTATTTATCTTTTCATTCTTTTGACATAAAGGGAAAGAGGCAGTGAAAAGAGTCACATAATTTAGGAAGTGGATTTACTTACGACTGAAGACTCCTAGGAGATCCAAACTGAGCATGAAGATCATGACACCGGAAAACAAAGATCACTTCGATGCGTCACTGGAAGTCAGATGCTCAAGAAAGGAAATGCTTAAGAAAACATTATTCAAAAAATATTTTTGTTTAATTTAAAAAACAACAATAAAAGAATACATCACAATGGCATTTATGTCGCGTTATTAAGTCCATTTAGAACTATCCGTTTAGAAAATTTAAAGCCCAAATCTGGTGCTCTTTCCGAGAAAATTGCATTTGAGCGTTTCTGAAAATGCGGAATTTGGAACTAGATACATTTACAATAGTATAATTATATTATAAGCAATATTATAAATTATATGTGTATATTTATGTGTTACTCAATTGCCACCCATCTGTCGGGAATAAACGCTGTACTGGCCTAATTTCGTCAGCGCTTATTTATTGAAAAATATTATATGTTATTGGAAAAATGGTCAACTATAGTTTGAGATAACATCATTAAGTTCACTTTTACTCCCGTAGAACTCTTAGCCTTGGTTTCTACGACAAGAAAATAAGAATCATTCAAGTACACTAAAAATGTTAGTGTTCGGTGGCACGTAATAATATTCTTTAATCATTCCAAACATTTGTATCAGTTATTTGCTTATTAAAAGTAATTATTAGAAGGAGAAATCGAAAAAATATACCGAGAAAATAAATCCTCGTGGCGTCGACACTTCCGGGATATCTAGTGTTAAATCTTGCTATGTAGCATTGCAGTAAAGTGGCTATAAAATAAAAAGTTGCAAATATATGCAGCTAAATGTGTGTTATTTTGATTAAGGGCATTGTACTTGATAAATAAAAAGAAATGATTGACGCGGGAATACGCAGGACAAAAAATATAATCCACAATATACATGCCTAACATTGTTACGTTACACAGGCTAGAATTCAGCCCTATTATATTAAAATAATTGGACACTTTTTCTTAAAAATATATTTAACTTATATTGAAAAGTGTCTTCTCTTGGAAACACGAAAAGAATCAATAGAAAAATAATTTAAGCACTTTTTTATTTTAACAAAAGTAGTCGACAAGAAGCAATGAATTCGCGTGTTTCAAGCAACGGTAACTTTACGAGACCGTAAGGACGACAAAAATGATTGAAATAACGTTCTGGAGCTAAAGTAGTGTGCTCCAATGTCTTCCAAACGAAATTTGATAGATCAGAATTCGGAACGCGCACTTTGAATTTTCCCATTATGGCCAGGTTTTTGGCCCGATTCAACCAGTGTGCGGCGATAGATGGTAGCAGGCAAGGATGGGCAATACTGTTCAGCACCAGTCCAGAAAAAGGAAGATTAAAAAAGTTTACTACGAGAAAGTGAGTGCCATTCTCTAGCACCTCTTGTTGTATGTTAATTTTGGATCGCTTATCTTTGAAAAAACATGCACACTGTTTTCTTGGTGGAAGATTTAACTCCTACGCTCATAGACCGTTATAAAAGTTTATTTAGGGCATTTTGAAATATATTTTGAATGGTTAAGTGAGATTTTGCTTTGCATTGTAAAGTTATGTCACCTGCGTATTTTACTTCTTCTGTTGTGTTTGAAATTAGTCTATTGTAAACAATATATCAGGTTTATATTGATGGCATAATAATGATAACCTTTCATATTTAGAGTGAAATTCACTGACATTCCATTTTAGGATGAGCATGTCTGGAATAGTTGGCTTAGGACCTACTAATCTGTTGATGAATATTCTGATTCATTCTAATTTTCAGCACTTTTCTGAAGTTTATTAAATGTTCTTATGAACCTGTTTTCTATAGATCTATCAGAGAATAAGCGATAAGTATCCTTCATCATTGTAATTAATCCTTTAATGCCTATAGTGTAGTCTTTTGCAATCATTTCTGGATTATTCAATCCAAAATTTCAAAGTTACAAATTGTTCATATGATAGTGGTTATTTATTAGTATTGTAACAAAATCGGCTACTCACTCTATTATATACTTTAATATGCCCGTTTACTAGCTAACTTTTCATAATTCTAAAAATTTATGCGGGCGTGAACTTGTGATGGCCTCTGTACAGGGACCGAAACGTGGTACTTGTGCAACGCGCGCGTGGGTCAGCATCTAATTACCAGAAATCACAACACGTCATTGAGAGGTTTTACTGATAAACACAACTGTGTTCATCGTGCTTTATTCTATCCGTTTTTCTTTTGTTGCTTACTGATTCTTTCCTTTCATTAAACAATGACAATAAGCAGGTAAATAAAAGAACACACTTCAATGACAACAAAAAAATTCAATTGACACAAAAATTATAAGAAAAACCATTCACCCTGAAAAACTTACAAAAATTTCATTCATACCGAATGGGCATTCTGAACTATTGCCTTATCGACTCTTAATCTATACAAATTTAACATTACTTGGTCTTCTACATGAATGCGTCTTCGTAGTAACCAAAACAAATTAGTCATTGCACTTCCCTGTTTGTTGGTTTGGCACCGCGGTGTGTAGTGCAAGTCACGTTCGTCACCAGCTGCCAACTCGCGCCCCATCAGTGCACAATGACCGCTATACTCCGGCCACCGTCATCTCCATGGACATCACCATCGCGCGAAACTTATTTATTTATTTTACGTCAAAAAACAGTTAAAACTGCGTACGACGTGCTATGGGGAGAAGTGAATTATGTGCACATTTTCAAAATTCTGTGATCCCTACACTAAATCATATAGTACTTGAAATTTGAAAAAAAAGCTCCCATGTAATAAAATCTATTTTCAAGGATAAATAAGCAATAAATTTTGGCTCTTATCCATGTTGTCCCTCGGAATAATACTTCCTGCCGCGACAACATGGAAACGATAATTTGAATAATTGTATTTTCCACTGAATTCTAGAAGACGTGCACAGAAAATGAAGTTACATTTATGTCCAGAAGCAAAACAAGGGGCCATCTCAGCATTTACTCAATGGATCAGGGAAACTGGACGAAAAATCTGATCGAGAGGGGGATCATTGACTCAGAAGCTGCGATACAATACTTGTTACAAATTGTTTAGATTTATACAGTCCAATGATGAATAATACATTAAATATCACTGTTAAAATTAATGTTACTTTCCTTGTGATGCTCAGTATAGTCTCTAATTGTATAGAAACAGTTATGCAGCAGAAACGATTTCACTTGGGATTTAAACTTTTCTATCGAATTTAATCGTTTAATATCATCTGGCAAAGGGTTGTAAAATAATGTACATGTATTGTATGTGAATTGTATGTTATGTACATGTATTGTATGTGAATGTATGTTTTTGTAATGAGCTTTTGATACTGTCACCTGATGAATATGATTTCTACGTCGAGTGTTATAGTAATAGACATCGGAATTTTCTGAAAATATATTCCCGCCCTTAAGCAAGTCATTTTTGACAAAAATCAAGAGATAAGGTAATGGTAAAATTCCTAGATTAATGAAGAGAGGCTTACATGAATCACGTGGGTGGGATTTGGTTATTATTCGTACAATTCGTTTTTGTAATCTAAAAGTCTGGGAGCTATAAGATGTATTTCCCCATATGATGTATTATGCCATATCTCAGGCGGGAATGAACATTCGCGAAATATACACAACGAGCAGTATGAAGGCTGACTGAATTTGCAAGAATTCTGAACGCCTAGCATAAAGAACTTAATTTTGGGTTCAATTCATTTAAATGGACGTTCCATTTAAGGTTTGACTGAATTGAGAGACCTAAAAATTTTGTTGCCTTAACATCAGTCAATGGTACACCGTTCATTTTCAAAGGAGCACAGAATTGTTTATTTGATATGGAAAACTGCATTAAAACCGTTTTCTTTTCGTTTACTATTAATTTGTTATTTCGGAACCAATTTGAAACATATGATATTGTACTATTTACGGTTTCTTTATTGCAAAGGATGTTCGGATCATCTGCAAAGAGAACCGTCCTTCCGTTTTGAATCGTCGAGGGCATATCGTTTACATAAAGTAGGAACAGAATAGGGCCTAAAATCGATCCTTGAGGAACTCCACGTGCAATGGGCAAAGAGTCGGAAAGGTGCGTACATAATGTTCCATCATTCCAGTAAGGTAATTCAACTCTATGAGATCGTTGTTTAAGGTACGAACATAACCAATCTAGAGCAATACCACGGATTCCATATGAAGGTAATTTTGAAAGTAAAATATCATGATCAATGACGTCAAAAGCTTTTGAGAGATCTTAAAATAATCCTATAGGTGCCTCGCTTTGATCCAATGATGAGGCGACATCTTTAAGAAAAGAAAATATAGCTGTTTCTGTTGATTTTGATTTTCCAAATCCATGTTGGCAATCTGAAAGCGCGTCGTGTTTACTGAGAAAGGTTTCCATTCGTACGTAAAAAAGTCTCTCTAATATTTTTGAAAAAACTGATAGAAGAGAAATAGGCCGATAATTTTGAATTTCATTTTTGTTGCCTTTTTTCATCACCCGCCATTGCCATCATTGCCATTTTTTCATTAACTTTCTTCATCACCCGCGGAATTCGCCTTAGCACACACAAGTTTATGACTGTTTCGGCTTATCCCGCGTTACAGCTCCCGCCGAATGTTCAAAATCACTACGCGCCGATACACCATGTTATTTTCGTAGAAAACTTTACTTGCATTGTCCCTTTTAATGTCAAGCCAGAATAAAATTGGCACTCGTTATTAAACACAACATGCAGAATGACAAATATTGTTTACGTCCCGATAATAACAAAACTCTCTTATATCGCCACTGTTTATCAGTTTACGTGCGCGTTTGTTTTACACAGTTCGCGCGCCGTCAAGTAAATAAAATGTTTTTAAGTTACAAACTCGTAACAATAATTAAAATTCTTGCAATCTAACACGGATCTCGCGTTCACGCTCCGAGCAAAACTTCATCTCTCTCTGACTGACTGGCATTGTTGTCCTCCAGCTTATATGGTTTCGCGGCGAACAAAAGCGGATCACCCGCATATTGCGCCGAACAGCATAACGAAAAATATTTATTCTTCTCACTTATCAGCGTTTTCCTGACCTGTGGTTGCTTCTACATCGTGTCCAAAATTCCTACGATAATTACCATATCGTATGATACGCCTCTCAAGGCCTTATTTAATTAAATATTGCAAATCATCGCTTGCTCTCTTTTCATGACGTCACAATATGTATCTGTTTCGTATATTTTTCTAAATGAAAATTTAGCACTTAATTTTTATCTCGCCTCCTAGGCGTCCTCCAAAATCGTGACTACTTTCAAAAATTTTGATAATTTTTGCTCTTTTATTCTGCCAAATTCTAACCAGTTTGCTTCAGGCGTTCTCTTAATATTTACGAAAAACACTATTTGTAATTACTTTCTTCACGGCAACAATGGCGCCTACATATTCTTTTTCATTCCGCCAAAATGCACGATTACTAAAATTCTCGAAATTAATCGAACCCCTGGTCCGATTTTGATGATTGTTTTTTCAAACGATTTCAAAAATTGTGCTCTACCAAATGTTTGTGTCACGTTTCCCTTTCTTCCGCGCATCCATTTAATTTTAAAAAATGTTCGTGCGCGGCGCTGCCGTCATTTGTCTCTTCGAATATAATTTATATAATTCTTTTGGTATTTTTTTCTTTTTTTTCATTCAAAGGATATGATAATTGACTTGGATGTTCGTAATTCATTACAGTATATTTATCAATGGTGTTTCTGATTGATATAGTTATTTCGACAGTTTTATTTTTGTTAGTTATAGAATTATTCTAATGTCCCTTTTTTCTTTTAGGCTGCCTCGTGTTGTTATCACCCTGAAAGTTTTTACTGAATGTAGTTTTGAGTTGATGACTGAAGGCGAGGGAAGTTGTCACTTAACATCTCCTTCATTGCATTATTGTAGTTGAGTTATGTACCGTTCTTGCTTACAAAATAAACAAGATATGTTACCAGTAGACAGGAGAATGCACTATGCGATATTATCAATAGATGTGGAGTTCATTAATATAATCAAATTCAATATAAACCTGTTTCCAGAAACTCACTATATGTGGCAGTCCTGATTTTCAGAATCTTACTTTAATAAATAAAATAATTTTTGTAATTACATGTTCCTCTTGGAAAATTCTTCTTCTATTAGTACATCATGAGATATTATTGGACTAACATTGGAAATGATAACGCCTTTATGCTTACAGATTAATGGCTTGACCCCGAATTTTATGTCATTAATATTAATTGTGTTGTTATTAACAGTAGAAGTTGCTGCTGTCTTTTGACTAGAGAAAACTAGTGATGCACTTACTTTCTCGCATTATTTCTAACTCCTTCGCTACATTATGCTTTACATAAACATGCAAAAACCGGTAGCGGTAGCTCAGTGCATCTACTGATGTCACTGCACCGCCTCTGACCGGGAGGTCCTAGGTTCGAGTCCTGATGGCGGCAGGATTTTTTACATTAGCCTTTCAGCTAGGTTGAATTCAGTTGCTGTCTGGAGGAGAATTCTAGCGGCCGGCTGCTCTGATTGGTAGTATTCCGTGGTTTCTCCGATCAACACCAGGCGAATGCCGGAGCAGTACCGTAACAAACGGGTCACGGACTGCGCGCGATCTGTCCTGTCCTTTCCTCTCCCCGTACTCACTCACACTAACATGCTCTACCACATATTCCGGGAGGCGGGTTGGGAGCTTAGAGCTTGTCCCGGCTGGGGCGGTGCCCCGCTGGTGGGAGAGTCCTGGTTAGAGGGAAACCCCACTAGCCGACGGTAGGTCTGCGCCGAATCTCGCCATCCAGCAGGGGAAGATCACCGCCATTTCCCCGGGAGAAAAAACATGCACTATACTAACGGGGCTATTGACCAAAACGGTTGACGCGCCCAGAAACACGAAAAAATGAATCAATCAGTAAACATGCAAACATGCAACCAGCAACAATTAGTTTCCGCCCCGACACTCGAGTGAGCTCGCCGTCAGCCATTCGACTGTGCTACTCATGCGCCGTGTGGCCCGAACACACGCCGACGCCTACAGATGCAATTGCCTCAACCCAATGTCTCCAACATTCCAAAATCGAAAATACAGCCGGAAAGGAGCTAGCGACAATTTTGTTTACATTTGTACGTTGTTACATTCGAGGAGATAATTTAATGAAACTAGGGGCACATACTTTCTCGTATTATTGGAAATAGTTATTACTATTGAAATATTGCAATTTCTGCCATACTAACACCTTATCTATTACTTGAAAACATTCAATTCTACCAATTCAAACATTGCGCCTGTGATGCATATTGCTTTCGCTTCGATAGTCGGGAGCAGCAATAATTCCTTACTATTACAAATGAATAAACAGGAATAAATTTTACTGTTATAATAATTATAGCAAATTATTCAGAAGCGAACAACGCACTGTTGCCAGCGCTGCATTGCCTAAACAATGTACAATTCGTCTGGCTATATCCTTGGCGAATATTTTCTTATCAATTCTGAACAAAAAACGCTTATTTCCATCTGTATTCAGATTTCAACTTGTTTATGGGTTTGTCAGAGAACATCTTACATTGTTGATAAATAACTAACTAATAAACTAATTAAATGACTAATCTTTTACGATTTGCAATATTAAATTAATTTATTACCGCCTTATAATAATATATTGACACAGTTTCAAACAAAGCGCAGGAAAAGAAAACTTTAAAGTTTATAATAATGTGTTTGTGTTTTTATTTCAATTTTTTTTATAAATTAGTGCCTGTGTCCAAACTCATCTAATACAATGAGCATTGAAAATAGTAAAATATACCCTTTAATATTCTATAGCCTAGAAACATCGACGTGTTTATTTTGTAAAAATATAAAATAAATCCTGAAGTTTTGGAAACCCTGGTTTAATGATCAATTCTCAAAATTTTTACCCAAAAAGCGAACCTAATTTTTATTTTAAACAATGAATAATCGACGTTCTCCTGTATTGTCACATACTCGTTGAAATTGTGGGCCGTATTGCGGGTGAAATGCTGAAAATTCATACATAAGTGATCTTTCGTTCAATGAAAATATGTATGTTCTATACCTCTCAACATGTACAAAAAAGGTTAATCAAATGGGGTTAGTACAATTTCTAAAAGGCTAATTTGTAAACACAAGCTTGACTGTAAATAAAACAGTTTTGTCTTATCGTAACCACAATCTCACCGGCCATCAATGCGCTTCTCAAATATCCATTGCGGTATTGTGCAAATTACAATTAAGCTTTGCGGATTGCTTAACGATTGTACGATTTGATTCCGTTTTTGTGAAAATAAGTTTTAGAAATTGCATACTTTTCGGACACAAAAGACACGAAATATTCGTTCTTTTAGAAAATGGTACCTGTCCTTTTCTGAACAACTAACATTAACGTTTTGCAATTTTCCAAAATACAGAGTTCACAAAAAATGAGACTGGCGGGATATTATTTACCCTCCCGTGATACATACGAGGAGAAACTTTAAAGAAAACAATTAGAGCGGTTTATGAGAAAAAAAGTGTTTAAAAGAAATAAATATTGCCTGTATTTTGCTAACAAATTGCACGAGAAAAAAAACTCGATATAATTGAAAATTGAACATTACCTTATTTCAAGGTCTGTATTTACGAAATATATTTTCATTAAGGAAAAATCTCTCTCTTCAAGATTAGAGTTGTAAGACGTCCAAAATAATGCCTCAAAAATTTACAATTTTTGAAAAATCAGTGATTTCAACAAACATGAGATTTGCACCAATCTCTTATAGTACGATTTTTTGATAGCTGTCTCTCAAGGTCTGTCTTCACAGAGGCATTATGTATCTGCATTTCCCGTCTTTCTCGGTCGTGCAGCTAGATGTCGCACGATTGCAATCGTATCAAGCCCTGTTTGATAATGCGATATCTCGCGGCACGACCGAGAAAGATGCGAAATGCAGTGACATAATGCCTGTGAAGACAGGCATTGAGAAACGATTTATAAAAATCGCTATATCAGCGATATTTACACTATCCTAGGACAAAGTTTAGTAAAAGAATTCATGGAAAGTACCCCCTAAAATCAAAATATCCTGTTAAAACTTTGAGTTCAATTAGATCGATCGAGGAATATCAATTTTGGATACAATCGTCTCAACTGTTAAGGCGTAGCGTTGGCCATGTACGAAGTCATTTTGCCGTCAATCCATTTTTCAACACGTTAGGGAAAAGTTACGATCTTCCCCTTACGCATCCTTGTCCCACATCTTTCCTCATACACAAAATGGCTCAACATTTAATACACTTCCACACGTTCAGTCAGACTAATCGGTGTTTTAGAGTTTGTCCCAGAAGCGAAGATCGGCCCCTTACCAAACACTGAAGCACCGGGATACAAAACTGGATTAAAAAGACCACTTAATGAATCCATTGGGAGCATCCAAAGCTTATAGGACAAACCAGTGCGGATCACGGACCCGAATACACTAATATAATAATTACAAGACGTATGTAAGAGTGTATACTGCTTCAGGTAGCAATGATACAAACCTTAGGGATTATTATTTGTCATTAACGTCAGAGAATAAATAACACGTATTGTGAAAATAAGGCATTCCCATCACCGTACCAAGTTTAAACAGTCTACATTACTTATTCTAAAAAGCTATAGAAATTAAGCATTAGCAGGACTAAAAAATCTACACTATTTTCCAAAAAAAAAGTATGCAATACAAATATTAAAACAAAATTATAAAATGAAAAATGTTTATTATAAAGTATTTGTACAACAATATTCCTCGTAGAACAGGGAAATGTATTTGCCGCTACAGGTTCGTCACGTCATTGAGTCGTGCAGCGGAAACAGAATCAGCCAGAGATGTTCCCTTGGATCCTGCCGCCCTATCCCGCGTGGAGCGGAGGGGAATGTAATTGGCGGTCAAGGTTCGTCGCGTCGTTGAGTCGTGTAACGGAGACAGAATCAGCCAGAGATATTTCCCTTGGATCCTGCCGCCCTACTCCGCGTTGAGCGGAGGGGAATGTAATTGGCGGTCGTGGTTCGTCGCGTCGTTGAGTCGTGGAACGGAGACAGAATCAGCCAGAAATGTTTCCCTTGGATCTTGCCGCCCTATCCCGCGTTGAGCGGAGGGGAATGTAATTGGCGGTCGTGGTTCGTCGCGTCGTTGAGTCGTGGAACGGAGACAGAATCAGCCAGAGATGTTTCCCTTTGATCCTGCCGCCCTATCCCGCATTGAGCGGAGGGGAATGTAATTTGGGGTGGAGGTTCGTCGCGTAGTTGAGTCGTGGAACGGAGACAGAATCAGCCAGAGATATTTCCCTTTGATCCTGCCGCCCTATCCCGCATTGAGCGGAGGGGAATGTAAGTGGCGGTCGCGGGGCGTTGCGTCGTTGTGTCGTGGAACGGAGACAGAATCAGCAAGAGATGATTCGCTTGGATCCTGCCGCACTATCCCGCGTTGAGCGGAGGGGAATGTAATTGGCGGTCGAGGTTCGTCGCGTCGTTGAGTCGTGGAACGGAGAATGAATCAGCCAGAGATGTTTCCCTTGGATCCTGCCGCCCTATCCCGCGTTGAGCGGAGAGGAAGGTAATTGGCGGTCGATGTTCGTCGCGTCGTTGAGTCGTGGAACGGAGACAGAATCAGCCAGAGATGTTTCCCTTGGATCCTGCCGCCCTATCCCGCGTTGAGCGGAGAGGAATGTAATTGGCGGTCGAGGTTCGTCGCGTCGTTGAGTCGTGGAACGGAGACAGAATCAGCCAGAGATGTTTCCCTTGGATCCTGCCGCCCTATCCCGCGTTGAGCGGAGAGGAATGTAATTGGCGGTCGAGGTTCGTCGCGTCGTTGAGTCGTGGAACGGAGACAGAATCAGCCAGAGATGTTTCCCTTGGATCCTGCCGCCCTATCCCGCGTTGAGCGGAGAGGAATGTAATTGGCGGTCGAGGTTCGTCGCGTCGTTGAGTCGTGGAACGGAGACAGAATCAGCCAGAGATGTTTCCCTTGGATCCTGCCGCCCTATCCCGCGTTGAGCGGAGAGGAATGTAATTGGCGGTCGAGGTTCGTCGCGTCGTTGAGTCGTGGAACGGAGACAGAATCAGCCAGAGATGTTTCCCTTGGATCCTGCCGCCCTATCCCGCGTTGAGCGGAGAGGAATGTAATTGGCGGTCGAGGTTCGTCGCGTCGTTGAGTCGTGGAACGGAGACAGAATCAGCCAGAGATGTTTCGCTTGGATCCTGCCGCCCTATCCCGCGTTGAGCGGAGGAATGTAATTGGCGGTCGAGGTTCGTCGCGTCGTTGAGTCGTGAAACGGAGACAGAATCAGCAGAGAATCCTGCCGCCTATCCCGCGTTGAGCGGAGAGGAATGTAATTGGCGGTCGAGGTTCGTCGCGTCGTTGAGTCGTGGAACGGAGACAGAATCAGGCAGAGATGTTTCGCTTGATCCTGCCGCCCTATCCCGCGTTGAGCGGAGAGGAATGTAATTGGCGGTCGAGGTTCGTCGCGTCGTTGAGTCGTGGAACGGAGACAGAATCAGCCAGAGATGTTTCGCTTGGATCCTGCCGCCCTATCCCGCGTTGAGCGGAAGGGAATGTAATTGGCGGTCCAGGTTCGTTGCGTCGTTGAGTCGTGGAACGGAGACAGAATCAGCCAGAGATGTTTCGCTTGGATCCTGCCGCCCTATCCCGCGTTGAGCGGAGGGGAATGTAATTGGCGGTCGAGGGTCGTCGCGTCGTTGTGTCGTGCAGCGGAGACAGAATCAGCCAGAGATGTTTCGCTTGGATCCTGCCGCCCTATCCCGCGTTGAGCGGAGGGGAATGTAATTGGCGGTGGAGGGTCGTCGCGTCGTTGTGTCGTGCAGCGGAGACAGAATCAGCCAGAGATGTTTCGCTTGGATCCTGCCGCCCTATCCCGCGTTGAGCGGAAGGGAATGTAATTGGCGGTCCAGGTTCGTTGCGTCGTTGAGTCGTGGAACGGAGACAGAATCAGCCAGAGATGTTTCGCTTGGATCCTGCCGCCCTATCCCGCGTTGAGCGGAGGGGAATGTAATTGGCGGTCGAGGTTCGTCGCGTCGTTGAGTCGTGCAGCGGAGAGAGGATTACCCAGATTTAGTAGATTTTTAATTCACAGGCTATCGTCGGCACAGCAGATGGAAGTGTCTCTGTTGTTTAGAGTTCTCCACGCCGTTGAATTTTTCAGCGGAATGTCCATGGTCTTCAACAGAAACAAGATAAAAAATTTTTACATGACTTCGAGCTTGTTTCTTTTTTTTTTAGAATAATGAACAAAATAACGTTGTTTTTCCGTGATTACTAATTTATATGGTTTTTGCCAACGTTGGAAAATAAATTTTTTTCCTCGGATATGCTCTTATGTTTAGTCGTAGGTCGTGTAAATATGTATATTTTTTGTTGCGCGGTAAGGGTCCGTGGACAGAAAAATTCGCGAGGTACAAATCAATAAATATCAATTACTTATGTGGGTTAAAATGGGAAGAATAATGCCATTTTCAGAACTAGTTATAAATAGCTACACAGATTAGGTATTGGGAAGAGATTATGATAAAGCGATTTTCAAAATTTCCGAAAATGATAAATGACGTATTTGCCAAGAAGTAGGAGAAATTATGTCATATTTTCTCAGTTTGTCCAATTTTAGCAATGATCAAATATATGTAAAGACACGAGAGGGTGTGTAATTACAATAGTAGATCTATAACGCCCTCAAAGTTCAATCATATGCTCTAAGTGGTACAAATAATCACCAATGGCGGTGACATTATTTGGACTGCGTACTGTATTGTATGACATACAAATTCAAACTGATCGCACGATTTCGGCAATCCATCAGGATATTGTGATCCGGATTTGAAGAAAAACGTGTCTACTTGTAGAAGTTGCTGTGCCGTGGGATTAAATTGTAACCAAGGAGGCAGATGAAGGTCTAAATACGAGAGTTTGAAAATCGAGATTAGCCGCATGTGGGTCGTAAATGCAGAGGTCGTCCCGATAATTATGTGAGCTTTGGAATATGTTCCGCAAAGTTTGTGCAAGAATTGGCGAAACTCCCAGATATTTAAAACGACTGGGAAGGGCAAAACTGTATTGGGAACAGCCCTCATTTTGCGCAAAGTATTGTAGAGACACTGACAGTCCCTAGAAATGCTCCTTAGGAAGGTGGGTATTGGTACAGAGCGTTCAAAAAGTCTCTCCGTAGTGGCCGTCTCCCCACCCCACCAGCCTTTACGGGAAAATGTCAACATCGCGGGCTCATTCAGCGCAACGGCATTCAAATGTTATTCCCAGAAACGCGCTCGCTGCAAGCAAGCAGCAGTTGAAATAAAAATACGTTATCGTATTATTTGTATCCAAGTGACCTATTCAGTTTGACTAAATACAAGTTGTTTGTTCAGATTCTGAATCTGAATTGAACGTAAGGCAGTCTTCTGTATGTTAAGTTTACGAGTTGTTTGTTGTGAATGAGGACTCAGATTATTACTTTTAGAATGCTGATACTGGAAGAACTTGTATTTTTGGTGGAACATGTGTTTCGAGCAAGTAATAAGTACACGGATGATGTGAAACAAATGTTTGTGACGAAATTTCCAAAATCTGTAGTGCCACATCGTGGTACTGTACGCGATTTAATTGCGAAATTTAGACAAGCAGGTTCTGTAACAGATGCGCCGAGAACTTTCTTTGGATCTGTTGGAAGTGTTCGGGAAGCGCATAATTTCGAAAGGGCTATGGCCGTCACGATCACCGGATCTAACACCTCCGGATATATTTTTCTGGGGTGTAGCTAAAGGAAATGTCTACAAAACTCGTTCCAAGATCATTGATGAATTAAAAAACTCAATATCTTCGTATATAATGTCCATATCTCAAGAAAGTTCAAAAGAGTTTTTGATAATAAATGTAAAAGAGTAGCGCTTTGCCTTCAAAGTTCTTGTAAACATTTTCAACATATGATCTAAGGAGATAATTATGAAAAGTAAAAAATAATCTGTTTATTTCAAATGTTTTTTATTTTAGTGTCACTATATTTTTGCCCACTGCTTTTCATGTTTCACATCACACTCCTTTGTTGCTGTTGCTGTCGCGGCACGATTGAGCCCGCGATGTTGCCGTTTCCGCATAAAAGATGATGGAGTGGGGAGGAAGCCACTGCGGAGAGACTTTTTGAACGCTCTGTATTCTAGTAATAATAATAATAATAATAATAATAATAATAATAATAATAATAATAATAATAATAATAATATGTTTATTTGTACTTCGTCATAAGGCCTGCTGTTCCACCTGGCCTGTTATACCAAAATTTCAGTTAATGGGATCGAGTGTATATTATATAACTGACATTTCGTATTACAGCGGACAATGCAACATAATACCATCTATATGAAATTATCCTCATAAGTCGTAACTTACAAGTGAATGTTATAGATATTTCTTACCTCTTTCGGAAGTGTCTTGCGAAGGAACGAGTCATAATGCAAGGAGATGAAAGAGCTTCTACGTCCATTTCTTAAAATCAAAACTCCTAATTTCGCGCAAAATGTCAGTTGTCCTCATTTAATCGGAAGTGCTTCAACTAAAAACAATTAACAAAAAAGATGGCATATTTTGTGGGGTGAGGGCTGGGTAAACGAAGAAAAAGGTCAATCAGAAGGACGGAACACAAAAAGTAAGATATCAGAGTTGATACTGAGAAAGGAAAAAGAAAGAAAACAGAATTAATGGATGTCGACAAGAGGAGCAAGTAAGCGATGATAATAAAAAAGGGAAATGAAGTAAGGAGGTAAAACGCAATACAATTTATAGATTTATAGACATATACGTTCCAGCTAGTAATTTTAGTCATTCATAATTCCCAAATCAAAACAAGGGGATGGAATTATCACAAAAATGCGTAGTGAGTACAATAATTCACTGATTCACCCCGTATGGCTGATGCCACCCCTTCACGTAATAGACCGGTGAGAGGTCCATTTCACGAAGCAATCAAGAGGCACATAACGCCCACAAATATTCTTAAGAAAAAACAACTCAAGGCAAAGTTGTGTCAATGAAATGAATGTTAATTTCGCCAATGAACATTACTTCACCTTAAGACCTTCTATAATAAGATTTTAAGTTCTTCGCTAAGTATCTGTGCATTAAGGGAATCCCATGGGATCTGACCATAGCCACCTGGCAACTCAGGGCCGTATTTATAAACCTCTTCCAGGGGCTTGCCAGGCCTAGCAGGCTGCCAGTGTTCAGTTTTGCGATTTATGAACGACCCCTAGCCAATTCCAGTCGCGGTTGATTGTCCCTTGACTTTCATGTAAGTGTGCTGTCGCGGAAGGCCACGTGGATCTGCTGACTACAAACCGAGGAGCCCGCAAGTGTGTCAGGTTCTAGTGTAAATTATGTGTCAATAGGAACATAGTCCCTCGCACGGATAGTCGACAATTGGAATCCCTTGAAGAAGGAAAACATCCCCGTAAGAACAAAAACTGTAAGAGAGAAAAGAAACGCGTGGCTAAAGAAAAGGAGAAATAATTTGGACCAAGGGTAAGAAAATTTCTTCCAGATAATTTTGTTAGCGTCACGATTTAAGAGAGAAAGAAGAGATAATTCAGAAAATGCGAAAAATATGAAGTAAAATACCTGGATGGCTTGTCTTGTCAGCTTAAAGAGGATGACCTATGGACCCTTCTAAATTCCGAAGCTAGTTCACCACTATCATCACCTGGCAGCGAGTGCCATTATCACTCCTCACAGAGCATTGTTAACTATCACCTGATTCTTAACAAAGCCTGTGTTATTTTTCGCACAGCTGTAATGCACATCTAACTTTTCTCTGAATAGTATGTTAGGAATTGTGTGAATAGTATGTTAGGAAATGTGAATAAATTCTGATTAACAGTTCTTCCATTAACTTTTGTTAAGGCGAGAATGTGCATTTCCGTCAAAATCTCCGAGTTATGGAAACTTTTTTGTTCCTGTAAATTTTGCTTAAAAATCCTCATGCCAAACATACATTCTACATTTTCAGATCGATCAATATCCTTGGGTCTCCAATATCCACTCTGTTCACTTTTTAAAATGACAATTATTTAAAAATCAAATGATTGTTTAAATATTTTATGTCAACCATTTTTGTATTACTGTTCTTTAATCGTGCCTTTTTATGTGTCACCATTTTAATTTATAGAATGTTTTAATTAATTAACTACGAACGTGCACAATATTATTTTCTACTTTTCGAACATTTGAAAAAAATAGTTTTGAGTTCATACTATGAATTCAACCATGAGTTTATTTGGTAAAGAATGAAATGGTTATCAAATTTAAAAATACAAATTATGTAAGCCAATTTACTGTAAAGTACTCTTTTAACGTAGTCACATCTCGTAAAAAGTACTAAAACAATGTGGAAATGGCAAACGACAAACTCACAATACGCAACGAAGTTATTTCTATTCTTTTCTATTCTATTCCATTCTATTCTATTACAAATTTCTTTTAATGAATATTAAAGACACACAAACACATTGTAATATGACAAATCAAGGAAAACAGCAGCGATCTGACGAGCTATGGTAGAATTCAAACTTTCCTCGTGATATGCAAATGTTGAGCAACTACTCGCAGTGAAAGCAACAAATGTTCGAAGTTTCTCACCTCCCAATTTCCATCACGTAACTAAAGGTACTTATACCGTCATAATTTTTCTGCTCCATATTATAGACCTACTACATGCGCGAGCAATTAGTTTTACTTTCTCGAATACGTATAGTACTTAATATAGTATACGTATAGTAAAATAATATCTTAAATGTAATTATAGAATGTACCAAAAAAGAGTTAAATACCTCGTCGTTCCCACTTTTCGCTGTAATAACCGATGCCAATGTGATCTCTGGCCGACAACCTTTTAAGGTAACACACCTCTTTACCCAATTCCTGGGCGACGTACACACTTTGTTAGAGAAGAACAATATTTTCTTTGTTACATTGAGACCATTCTTGCTCTACATTCAACGTGGCATTTCTCAGCGTGGACCACACGTTTAAAGTGAAACTGTGATACCTGGTGATTGAATAGTGAGCTAAAAATTGTACGAATAGGTATTTTATATCATCAACATTTTAACCCATCAGATAACGATGTGGACTAGTTGGTTGATATTGCAGCTGAAAGAAAGTTCTGTTGGTTAAAATGAAAATGGAAAATAAAGATTATTTAATATCTCGTCCGTAAAAATAAAGGGTCCGAGTGTTTGGACGTAAAATACTACTTATTTTTATTTCATTATTGTGACATACCGATATGTCACATGAAAATAAACAAACATTTATTTGTAGACTATATGGTGGAAAATGCATTAGGAAATATCACGAGATGGCTTAGCAACGACCGTGAATAAACAATGTAGTTTTTGGTTTTTTGTAAATGCATTAAGAGGTGGCTGCATGCCGAAAGTAGAAAATTTGGGATTGGGCGAAGAAGTGTAGACGATCGAAAGGCCAGCTACACCAAAATATAACGAACGTATGGATTGGCTGGGTGAGAGGACGGTCAAATGTTATAAAAAAAGAGGAAGGTAGTTGAATACGAAGTCTTCGAGGGGTGAATCATGCAGGAAGATTTCATTCTGACCGGCATCGCGTTTCTGAACTGATCGTAGGTTCGTGAGAGGGAGCGAGTGTAGTGCAGATAATCAGAGTCGGGTTATCAGATTGTGAAATTTTAAGGACAGTAAATGATATTGCAGATATTGCATGTGGAAGTAATATTGATGCATAAATTGGGACTTTGTCGGGAGTGGTAATCGAGTTATAGATTTCGGGACTATGTCATAGGACGTAATCGGGACTGATAATTTTGATAGTTTGAGACCAGTTTGGATAGGAGCAGAAGAGGATTTCTTGAGACTTTGGACTACGGCAAGCTCGCAAGATATTTCGACTGAGAAGTCTACGAGGGACATCAACGAAGAATAGATAAGTTAACCGCGGTATAAAACTGTAAATTCAAAGATATCTTGATCAAAGGCATAACATCAAATTATTTTATTAAATTCACAAAATTGTTTGCTAAAAAGGTAACAATAAACTTTGTTAAATTTTGTTCTTTAGAAAAGAAAGTGATCTTTCATTTAGTCAATCCAAACAGTAATGAACTAGAAATATAGAATCATTCTATTTCAGATTCCCAGCTGCGCTGTATAGTCAGCGGATCCTATAATCCATTATAAAGGTAATAAGGATTATAATATATCGTGACCCATTGACCCAGCAATCCGGACGCTAAGATCTTTGCAAGATATTAATGTAGAGAAATTTTGTATATCTCATATTCTTTACAATTTTGTGAGTAAAACATTGAATTCCTGAATATGATAGACAATAATTGTCTATCAGAACAATTATTGTACTTGAGTAAGACTCATCCAATTCATTTTACTTTCTCGTATACGTACGGATATACGGAGTAATATATGTAATATAGGAAAAGTTATGCAATGCTGCGCGAAAAAACGTAAAATTTTCGGCACAAAAATTCATTCCTGGGCCCTGATAACCAGAATGAGGATAAATCCTAAATGAAGCGAAAAAATCTAACACGTGGTGTAGCCGGAAACAATGTTAGACGGGTCCTTGATGCCGAAAAACCGATTGAAAGCAAAATCCGTTCGTCTGTGAACACTCCTAGCACAGAAACCATGCATTGGATTTTTTCAAAATTGAAGAAACCCTTGACCATCCGGCTCTAATTGAAGCTTTGAATTTTTTAAAACATTCTTTAAATTTTGGGGGTTGCTTTACATTAAGCCCCCGAATATTTTCAAAATTTTCTCCAAAATGGCGACAAACTTTTTCTTTAAATTTCTTGTAAGAAAAGAGTAAAATACACTTATAAATGTGACATAGGTTTCATTTTCACGGTTATCTCTAAATTTTCGAAAATTGCAAAAGTTTGAATTTTTTGGCGTCTTCCTACAATAATAAAATCGAAGACAGATTTTTCTTCCTAATAATATTTGTTGCCTACAAATAATTCTTTCCCTAAGGTCATGTTGATTTTTTTGAAAATGGGAGTAGTTTTTGTAATGATGTTCATGCAATATTTGCAATTTTAAAAATTAACAAAAAATAATTTTCTCAGAACCGGCTCCAAATTGTTTCTTTAAATTTTTGATACGGTTAGAGATAAACGAACCCTATACGATGACATAATCGCCATATAGCTCTATTCTTTTTTTTTTCTTCAAAAAATACAAAATTGTATTTCTTTACTTGTCTCCCACGTTGGTAATACTTACTTTAGACGCGATTTCTTCACATTATTGTATTTATGAGTACATGTGCTTTAAATAATGTCAAATAATATTGCTCAAAAACACAATAGTTTGCGGTTAAAATGAGCTCAAAATTTGGCATTTCCAGTAATGCTCAAACGCCATTTTCTCAATAATAGTTCCAATTTTTTTCTTTAAACTTTTCCAATCGATAGTGCTAATTGCACTGTTTAATATGACGTAAAGTTCATTTTGGTTTATTCTTTTGTATTTTCAAAAATTACACAAATGTAATTTTATTTTTAATATCTCTCACGTCGTTAATATACACATTTTAGCACCTTGTATACCTTATAGCATTAGGTGAGTGTAAGTGTTTCAAATGACTTTAAATGACGTTTTCCGAAATCTTAATAGATTCCTTTGACAAAGAGCTTCAAATTTCGCATTTACACTAACGCTTCAAAGCCATTTCCTTAAAAACGGCATCAAATTTGTCAAAGAACATTTCTATTTAGGACGAGGTTTTTATCCTCTTTAATATTCTGAAAGTAATATTTCGGTTCTACTATTATGAAACCGAAAAGTTGGGAAAATGTTAAAAAAAAGTAATTTGGGCGACGATATATGGCAGCTGGCAAAACGATGGGGCAAGACCGTCAAGCGGGTCCTCACCAAGGGAATAAGAAAACTTTAGTACAAGTAGTTTGTGCCATTCTGCAGCACCAGTAGTTTACTTTCTCGTATACATACGTATATACGAAGTAATATATGTAGCATAAAGAAAATTATGTAATGCTCCGGAAAATCGATTTCGAGATTTCAACGGACATACACATTTTGGGGTCCCCTGATACCGAAAAGGTGTTTTTTTGAAAACGTTCGTCCGCCCGTCTGCCCGTTCTTCGGTCCGTCCGTCTGTCTGTCCGTCCGTCTGTCGTATGTAATCAAACGTAGCGCCTAAACCACATGTACGATCTTTTCCAAATTGAAGAAGCCCTTGTCCATCTGACTCTAGTTGAAGCTTTGAGATTTTGTAAAACATTCTTTAAATTTTGGGGGTTACTTAACATTAAGCTCTCGGATATTTTCAAAATTGTCTCAAAAACGGCTCCACATTTTTTCTTTAAATTTATTGTAAGAATAGAGTAACATACAGTTATAAAGTTGGCATAGGATCGATTTCCACCGTTAAATCTAAATTTTCGAAAATTGTAAAAAGTTTGAATTTTTTGACGTCTGTGAAATTGAAGATAGACATTTATTCTTCAAATGAAATTGCTAGTCCATAAATAGTTCTTTTATTAAGGTAGTTTTCTTGCAATTGGTGTATATTTGCAATTAAAAAAATGCAATAACAATATTTTCTCAAAAACGGCTCCAAATGCTTTTTTAAATTTTTGGTAGGGATAGTACCAAATGCACCCTATCCAATGACATAAACGCCATATTTCTATATCCTTTGGTATTTTCAAAAATTACAAAAATGTATTTTTTTACTTGTCTCTCACACCAGTAATATTTACATTAGAGGCAATTTCTTCACATGATTAGAATTATAATTATATGTGCTTTAAATAATGTCGAATAAAATTTCTTGAAAACTGCAAAAGGGAACAAAGAAATCTGCATTTTTAGAAACAGTCAAACGCCATTTTGAGAAAATTGCTCTAAAGTTTTTCTTTGAACTTTTCCAAGGGTTAGTGCAAATGACTCTGTTTAAAATGACCT
Source organism: Teleogryllus occipitalis (assembly GCA_011170035.1). NCBI lineage: Eukaryota > Metazoa > Arthropoda > Insecta > Orthoptera > Gryllidae > Teleogryllus > Teleogryllus occipitalis. The sequence goes on along the minus strand of BLKR01000122.1, from coordinate 456,437 downwards.
AAGTTCATTTTGGTGTATTCTTTTGTTATTTCAAAAATTACACAAATGTATTTTTTAATATCTCTCACAACGTTAACATGCACATTTTGATCTATTTGTTTACATTACTGAATTTTTAAGTGAATTCTCATCAAACTACGTCAAATGAAGTTTTTCGAAAAGTCAATGTAGTCCTGTGAAAAAGAGCTTCAAATTTCGCATTTACAGTTACGCTTAACGTCATTTTCTTAAAGAAGGCTCCAAATTTGTCAGTGAAAATTGCTATTTAGGATAAGGTTTTAGCCTTCTTTAATATTATGAAAATAATTTTTGGTTGTACTATTTGGAAATTGTAAAGTTGAGAAAAAAATGTTATTTTGGTGGCGACAGATGGCAGAAGAGCAAGAGTGTACGGTACCAGTCCACACTAAGGAAATTAGAAAAATTTACTACGAGAAAATCTGTGCCATTCTGTGGCACTTCTAGTTAGTGTTCTTACAACCGTGAAAGTGCTCGCCACTCGTTCAAATACAAAAGACTTCACTCGCGATTCAATAAACAAACCAGAGGCTGCACACCTGAACACATGCACGCCGCCCAAAGGATATTTGTTCTCCACATTTTTCTTGAATTAATTTCGTATAGTTGTTTTAAATTTTAGTAGTTTTCTTGTAACGTTGAGCAAATTATGGTCAATTTTAAAAACGAAAAAGATTTTTTTCAAAAGGGGCTAAATTTTTTCTTGTAGTTTTCTGTTTGGATAAAACTAAAATGCACTGAACAGGATAACATAAACGCCATTTTGATATATTATTTTGATTAATAAAGAATTTCACAAATGGATTCGATTTGAAATATCTCTCACGTCGTTAAAATTTACAGTCGTTGTTTATACATTATTGCATTTGTTAGTACAAGAGTGTAATGAAACAAAAAAATTGAAAAAATGTACGTGTTTTTAATTAAAAAATTCCTCAATGTACATGTATTTTATTTCTAAATGTTTATTTCTTTTTTATATTTCTGTTATTGTTATATCTGTATTCTTGTTATATTTATGGTTAGATTATTTACTAAATGCTTATTTTGTTTGTAAATATTTTTATTTCTTAATGTACGTGTTTATTAGAAAAGAATCCTCATTTCAAATATAGTACAAAACAAGACTAAACCATTGAGTTAACGGCACGTGATGTAAATTTTATATCCAACAACAGTTTGTGTAGTTATTTAAATTTGAGAAAAGAGTTCCTTTCTGATTGCGTTATTGTTAGGTTTGATGCTAAAGTTATTTTGTTTGCGTTATTGCTATGGAAATGAATGCTGCCTACGTTATTTCGAAACACAGATTCAATAATACAAAGGACTCCAAAATCTTCTTATGCAGAAAAAGAACAGTTTTTGATATATTATTGGTTTTATAAAATTATTATGTTACAAAACTGTAACCCATTTACAATGGATCAAAAAATTCGGCCTTGCGTGTCAGAACTTGCCAGACAGTCCATGACTGGGGGTTCAAAGGCCACACTATTTTTATTCCTCCAATTATTTTTAATTGTTCGAAGAAGGTTGGAGGAATTCACTTTGCAATGAAACCAGGTTTGATACAGTTGACTGTTATTTAAAACTATATTAGTTTTCAATCACGATCCTCCTATATTTAAATTAATCTTAAAATGCCTAACAACGATCACTTTTAATCGAAATTTTATTTGTACTATGTATTTATGTTGATACTTTAGTTAATAGTTGAATTCATTACTTATATCAAGTTCTTGATTTTGTATTTTTTTCTGGCTATTTATAAAATTATTGTCATCATTGAGAGAACCTGAATAGGGAAACCACTTATTTTTAAGAAACATTGATCTAATAAATGTAAAATAAATCTTGCAACTATTAATAATATATCAACGATTTTCGGGATTTTGTTTCCTATAAAATAATAGTTGTATTGAATATAATTTGTTGCGAATTGATCACTTACGAAGAATAATGTATTAGTTCCTGCTCTCCAAACCTAACAAAATGAGTAAAGAGTGAAAAAAAGCAATTATTTATCAAATACGCAGTGCAATTCATTCGTCCCTTTGAATATCGCGGGTCGGAATGAAATTCTTGGGTTCAGAAGTTGGCGGTACTGCCAGACAGCCGGCAACGCCACCATTGCGGTGCGGCATGTTAGGCTACCCCAAGAGTAGTCAAGATCGAGATAAGTGCATGCAAACGTCGGGGGAGCGAACGTGCTTTTCTCTACTACCCAGTCTTTTACAAACCGTAGACAGGTCGAATTCAGCCGCTCTCTTGAGAATTCTATCGGTCGGCTGCTCCTATTTGGTAGTTCTGCAGAGTTTCTCCTACTAAAACCAGGCGAACGACGGAGCTGCACTTAACAAACGGGGCAAGGACCGCCTCCTTTTCTTTAAGTTCCAGCGGGGGAGGAACACTGCCACCACCCAGATACGACTTGCTTTAGGCTCACCGGACTGAAGTCTTCTGTCGAGTTCATACACTACATACTCACTTAAACATTGTGGCAAGCAGTATTTACGTGATAATTATTAAGAGGTACATATTCGTGTTGCAGCATTTGGGCTTCAAACGGCAATGTTTGGAACCCAAACATTTGAGCTCAATATTAATTGTATTAGAGGTTGTTCTGCGAACGCAGTCTCCCTTGGAGAGTGATGAAGTGCTCTTCGCTAGCTCAGCGTAAAGCGTGTCTCGTATGGTGCACACCCAAACTGAAGACACAGCCGTACAAGATGAGTCGAAAGAACATCACTTCGTCACTGACGGAACCGGCAAAGCTGGCTCTGGGCATCAACTGAAGTCACTGCAGTGCCTCTGACTGAGAGGACCTAGGATTCGAATCCCAACAGTGGCAGGATTTTCGACACTAGCTAGTCGGCTAGGTCGAACTCTGGCGCTGTCTGGGGGAGAGTTCTAGCAACTGATTGTTCTGTTCGGTAGTGCTCCGAGGTTTCTCAATCCCTCCGATGAACATCGGGTGAAAGCCGGAGCAGTGCCCTAACAAACGAGTCGTGGATCCTGCGCGATCTGCCCTTCCTCGTCCTTGTCCAATCCTCACCTTATTAACACCCATTTACATTTACATGCACTACACACCCACACACGTCGAGAGACCAGTCGGGGGCTTCAGGCTTGTCCTGACTGGGGCGGTGCCCGGTGGTGAGAGATACCTGGTTTGGGAAATCCCCGCAAGTCGACGTAGGTCGCCTCTGGAGCTCACCAACCAGTGGGGAAAGATCACCATCTCCGGTGATGAAAATATGTACTACTCTTATAAGACATTACTTTAGCCGTTGACGCGATTGAAATTTTTTTGTCTACAAACACAGGAAAGAAAAAGAACACGATTAATTTAAACTTATAATTTTTCTATCAATTAAATTATTAGAAAGTAAGTATTCAATACAGAAAAATAAATAACTGCCTGTTTTTGATGAATTATTAATTTAATTATTTTTAAAACATTTAAAATAAGATTATAACTGTCTATGAAAATAGGGATCATTAGATATTAAAATTAATTCTAATAGACAGTTCATAATGGAATAGGTTCAGCTTGACCACTACGCCTCGGACTGCCCGCAAATTTAGTGCTGTTCTGTTGTACGACTGTCTACAACTCCTTTTCTGCGATGTAATCGTAAGTTCTCAGCTAGAGCGATCTTAAAATCATCGCTTCCGTGAGTGCAAAACCACTTGCAGTTTCGCTCCTGCCACATAACGATTTACGATATAGGTTCATGTGCACTCTGAAGAGAAGCAGGTTCCCCGATTCCTGGGAATCGTTTTCTTCGTTCAGAGTTATTTCATACACCAACACTCAATTGGGCGAAGCCTTTTAAGGTATGCAGAGGCGTGGATTGCACATAAAACAAAGAGACTTCATGCAATGATCGTGTTGGAACTTCTTAGAACAGTTTATTGTACGACAGCACCGATCGACTATTTATTTTTCGAAAAAATCATTTGAATAGTTTAGGCGCTAGTGTTGTTCCAGACGTACAGGAAGAAGGAACGAATATTTAAAAGTAACTTCTCTTTTTGGGTGTCGTGGGATCCAAAAACTTGTATTTTCTGTAAAATCACTGCAGAATGACATAACCTTCTCTTATACTACGTTTATTAGTCAGTATATACGTACTAAATTGAAAATATGTAGTATGTCATATTTTCATTCTAGTATAATGGCACCGAAATTTTGATAAAGTATGATAAAATATTCGTGTTTTTTCATTGAACATTATTTCTTGAATAGGAATATTAAAGGAAAGTACACAAAACTATTATGTTAACTTTTGAGTTTTTTAAGTATCATCTTTTACAACATATTTTTGTACAATTAGTTAATTTGGAAAATATTGTTCGTTACTGATAAGTTGAGAAAGAAAACTGTCTTTAATAATTTCTTTGCAGGAAAGTGTTAAAACAATTTTTTGCGATTATCGACACGATGCTTTAATGAAAATCCCATCGATGCAACAATATTAAGGAAATTCCAGCTAAACATTTAGAGAAAATTTGAGAATTTTTAAACATCTACTTAATTTACTTTCTCCTCTACGTTGTTATGTATTAAAGAATTGGTTGTTAGAGTAGCATACATTCTCTTTTTGTAATAAGTGAAAGTATGCAAATAATTATTTGCAAGGGCTAAGCATTATTATAACACTACTTGAATCTGCAAAAGTGTTTCGAACCAGCAAAATGTTTCTTCCACGGATTCGAACTCAGGTCATTACGTTTATTTTTTAGGTTAATCACGTTACTCCTACTAAACCAATCTCACCTCTAAAAAATTTCCAGATGCTTAAAAAAATGTTCAACATTTGAATTTGCAATTTTCAAAATTCATTGGTGTAATTTCAGACTAGTGGTGCTAGAGAATGGCACAGACTTTCTCGTGGTAAAATTTTCTAATTTCATTGGTGTGAGCTAGCTTTACAGTCTTGCCAGCTGCCATCTGTCATCGCCCAAATACATTTTTTGAAGGTTTCTCAATTTTTCGGTTTCCTGACGGTATATACAAAATACTACTTTTAAAGTACTAATAAGAGTAAAACCTCACCCTATATGGAAATATTCGATGAAAAATTTGGAGCGTTTATATGAAAAAAATCGTTTAAGTTCTAATGTAAATGTGACACACCTTTATAAGTGAATTTTAATTTATTCTTACAAGAAATTTAAAGAAAAAAAATTGAGCCATTTTTGAGAAACTTTTGAAAATGTCTCAGGGGCTTCTTGTAAAGTACCACCAAATTTTAAAAAACGTTTTTCAAAATCGCAACGTATTGAGTCGACGCAGATGGACTGGGGAATATCCATTTTGGAAAACAATCTATGTGTGTTTCAGGTGCTAGTGGTGTTCTCTCGAACAGACGGACGGAAGTTTTGCCGCCAATTGATTTTTCGATATTAGGGATCTACAAAACAGGGATTATGGCTACACCATATGTTAGAAGATTTGTTTCTAAATTTACCAACTGAATTTATTTACTTTTCCGGTATCGGGGCCCGGCAATGAGAGGTTTTTGCCGAAAATCCGTTTTGTCATTTCACAATTTTTCGCGCAGCATTACATAACTTTCTCTATACTACGTATATCACTCCGTATATACGTACATAAACGAGAAAGTGAAAAACATAAGATATGATTTGGGACTATCGTATCATAAAAATCCTCAATGAAATGGGATTTAGAGGAATATATTTTATGTCCAATTGTCTGAAAAAAAACAAACAACAGATCTATTCGAGTACGAATTTCAGGCCATTTATCGGAACCTCAAAAGAATCCCATAAGGATCCGTCATTGGTATTTCTCTTTCTCATATCCATGAACCATATGATATCAATTCTCCTAAAACTTATTAAAACAAGAACATTTTGGAATTTTTTTAAGTTTCGGTCAGTAAAAAACATCATTTAAATTGCCAACGTTTCGGCTTTTATTAAGCCTTCATCACGACTACAAGGACATTTCTTATTCACTCTGTGCAATTAATTGATAACTCCTCTAATACTAGTCTATAACACAATTTTGAATAAATATATTATTATTTTTTTCAAATGATTATATAATTCAATTTTTTCAAGAATTTCTTCACTGCAGATACATTTTCTATGTCATTCAAATATTTTCTTCGGTTGGTGGAGAAACCTCTTCTCTCACATTGATATTTACTGTATGCTATTAACAGGTAATGTCAGATGCACACTTACATTTGTTTTACTTTACTTTTACTTGGTATTACCATTAACATTTGTTTACATCAGCTTTTGACGTAAGGGGATAGAGAATTCTCCATTCTTAGGCTAGTAAGAATACATTGAGTTTTCCTATTGTTGATAGTAGGTTGCTGTTCCCAGACGATATGTCGGACCGAGTGAAGTGATGATGTTGAATTTTTCATATATTATTCCATTTATTCCCAATATAGTGCTTTAATATCCTTTTTTGGACTTGTGAACAGTCGATTCCTTCGATTATGGCTCCTTTTGCTGCTGAATCTACTTTCTCGTTGCCTGGAATACCTTTGTGTGTTGATACCCAACCTAGGGCTAGAATAATATTATTTTTAATTAAATGCTGTCACTTTTTTGTATTACCTGTATTCTTTGATTTCCATTTTAATGTTTTTAATGAGTCTAGAGTTTATTTGGTATCAGTGAAAATTATAGCTCTATTTAGTTTAGAGTTCAAGATTAAATCGATAGGTTTTGCTATGGAAAATGTTTCACACGAAAATGTAGTGAACGAATCTGGTAATTTATACAATGTCTCTTGTTCCTCGAGAATAATTGTTCATCCTTTCTTCCCGTTAATTATTGATCCATCTGTAAATACTTGGGAATAGTTCATATTTTTAAGTATGAATTCACTGAATAATTGTTTACATATAATGTTAGGAGGTTTTCTTTGCAGTACATCCATGCCTCGGGTATGGATATTTGTCTGCGTTGTCCTTACGTGTTTTCCCCATAGTTAAATTAGTGGTGCTAAAACATTACGTTCTTTCTCGCCTTTAGTAATGGTTATGTAATTCTATTTATGCCATAATAATTATTTCTCTCCAAATTAATTCATCTCTGCCATCAGTTTTGGTGAAACTCATTTGAAATCGTAGAACGTTTGGCGCGAAAATTAAATAGTTTCAAGCAATATATTTTTTATTCAAAACTTTAAATGAACATAAGTATAATAAACATAGTATGAGGCATGCAGTGTATTCACGAACATATCTGATGAGTTTTTTAGCCTTACAATATTCTGCGTAAGCAGTATACGAGGAAGTCAAGTAATGAAAAGTTAATAAATAATATGGTACTGATAGCGTTGGAAAACAAATGCAAATACATCGAAAAATATATAATAGTAAATATTAAACATTACATTGTTGTAATATTCTCCAAGTATATAAAAGTATTAGTTTATAGTATTAGTATAGTTAATGCGAACAAAAGACAGCCGTAATCATTGCCTTCTGTTGGCAGTGCGGCGTTACAACCATGGGTTACAAGAAACAATGACCGCCAATTCGAGTGGGGTACACATTTTGCCAATTTGCGTCGTTGATACCGCTAGCAAGAAAATGAAAATGAGTAGAAAAATGTAATAATTAAATATAATATTTTTATATTCATCAAAATTAATAGGTTTATCTTATTAAGCAAAGAAGGATCGTTTTCAGTTTTGAAGAAAGTATTACATTAGTGAAGGAATACAATAGGATATAAATGATTAAATAACTTGGTCAATTTGGATACAGCGCAGGAAATATTGTAAATTGCATTAACACTGCCAAAATAATTGATAATTTTCCCATTTTATTATCGCTTGAACAATCTACTTAAATTAAGCCGCGAGTGGATTCACTTTGTGCAATATTGTAATTTAACCCAGGTGAATGCTTGAAGTTTGAAAATATTTTTGAATACTTGCTAGAGAATTCGATAGAGAAGATGCGATGGGCTCGTTTCAGACATTCTCAGAATACATGTTACTCTCATAGGAAACTGAAGATGAGTGTCACAGAAACAAAGTGAACACGTTTCTGAGAAAACTGAACGAATTCTATGTTGCTGGCAGACAGAATCTACAAGTCAGATGTGTTACGTCGTTAAGTTATTCTTTGAACTTTCCGGATAGACTGTAAACACTGTCAATGAATTCTTTTCCTGTAGTTTGCGGAAGCAATATTAGAGGTTGGTAGGAAGGTCTCCGAGTTGAGTGAAGTAGTCAGAAAAGAGATCTAGCCTGTTTTGTTAACGATTCAGAAAGCTTACATCATGTACCTGCAGAGAAACGCCCGGGAAACACATCTTTTGCATTTGAATGCACAGAAATGCCGCCGTGCGATGTCAGTTTTTCCTTATACTTTGAAAACGTTATACTCAACGTACCCATGAATTTCCAAGGAAGTGATAGTATGGAATTCGTTGAGTGAAATTCATCTCATTTATTAAAGCGATTGTTCGACAGAAAAGTTATCAAAATTGTGTCGATCTAAAAACTGTCAAAACTGTCGAATTACTGAAACTGTCTGATTACAAAAACGGACAAATTTTGTTCCTATTTATAGTAAATTACTTTCTCTAACACGTTAAGTATTCAGAATCCACGTTTTGTGGGTCCATGACACCCCCAAAAATCAATTGACGGTAAAATGTCTGTGAGCCCGTCTGTGGACAACGCTATGGTCTAAACCGTTCAGATGATTTTCGACAAAAATGACATTTGACAATTGATCATTCCGAACTCGAGAATTGCGAATTTGACAAATATATTTTGATTTTGGAGTTACTTTACATTATATTTCATCTATTTTCAATTTTTTCTCAAAAAGTGTTACAAATGGTGTGATTAAACTTGCTCCTTGAATAGCAAGACAGAGTGCTTGAAAAATGGCGTAGGTCTCATTTTTGTTGAAATCACTGAACTATCGAAAACTTCTTAAGTTCAAAATGTTTTCATCAATTACAATATTGAAGATAAGAGATTTTTTTCTTAACAAAATATACAATATTTAACAATACATAAATATACAATATTTCGACAATATGAATAGTTTAGCGTAATTTAGCATGAAATGTAATCAAGTTTTAAACAATTGTTTTCTCATAAACAGCTTCAATTTTTTCTTATTTTTTTACTTTCATACATTCATATATACGTATATACGGGAGAAATATACCTATGTATATTGTTAATTTCCGTGCTGCGGAAAATCGATTTGGAGATTTCAACGGAAATACACGTTTTGGGGTCCCCTGATACCGAAAAAGTGTTTTTTTAAACGTTCGTCCGTCCGTCGGTCCGTCCGTCTGTCTCTTTTATATTCTTGAAGTAATGATTCAGTTGTACTACTAGGAAAGCAAAAAGTTGAATTGTCAAAACAATTTGCTTTAGTGGCGATAGATGGCAGCTAGCCAAAGAATGGAGCAAGACCTTAAAGGCAGACCACACCAAGGAAATTAGAAAACTTTATTGCGAGAAAGTCTTTACCATTTTGTAGCACTGCTAGTTTTCTTGTATAGAATGCTTAAAGAATGTTATGTTTTTTTTGTGGATAAGCTCCTAGCTAAAGTCTAAGTAGGTGAGTTGGAATTCCACCTTGGGCAATAATTTTGCGAATTCGAAACCCCTTGGCGAGTTCAGTTGGTTAATAATATTACGTAATGGTTTCAAATAATTAATGCGAGAAAATATGTGCGCACGGAAAGTACGTGTTCGAAAACTTTTTTGTCCGTATTACTATCTTGATTGTCTATCATGATTGGAGAAAGCAGCGGGAGGACCTCTATTGTCAGTGGAGAGGGGGGTGTCTTTCATTGAGTGTTTTGTATCGCGGAGGATTCCTGTAGAGGAAGGAGTAATGAGAAGCTCGGACGAGGTGCGAGGTCCGTGCCTGGCGGCGAGGTGTCGTGGAGCGCGTCCTTTGTGATTCCCGCAGGAGTTCCCCGGGGGGCCGTGCCCCTTCCACCTCGTCTGGTGGTTCGACGCTCCCGGCCAGAGCGCGCCCCGCCCCTCGCCGTCCGGACGCAGCGTCCGCACTGACCTCGTGCGCCGCGACGCACTTCCTCCCCCTCGCCGTTCGGAGAGGTCACGGAAAGCAGGGACATGCCTGGAACACAAACCCTCTTTCCGAGGTGTCACACCGGCGAAGGCGTTGTCGTTGCCAACAATACTGTTTATTTGAATAAGAGCAGCTTTTCATGGCTTAGCCATCATCCTCAGTTTCCTGATGTCTGGGAGCCACAGAAACGGCTTAGCCATCCAAAACTGCTCTTATTCAAATAAACAGTATTGTTGGCAATGACAACGCCTTTCATCATTTCAATTATGTAGAAGCCAACGACATTTCACTGCTAAACCGGCAAAGGTAGCTGCGACCATCAACTGATGTCACTGTAGTGCCTCTGACCGGGAGGTCCTAGGGCTCCAGTACCGACGGTGGCAGAATTTTCGACACTAGCTTGACAGCTAGGCCGAATTCAGCCTCTGTCTGGAGGAGAATTCTAGCGGCCGGCTGCTCTGTTCGGTAGTTTTCCGTGGTTTCTCCGGTCAGCACCAAGCGAATGCTGGAGCAGTGTTCTAGCAAATAGACAACCGACTGCGCGCGATCTTTCCTTCCTCTTCCTTGTTCTATCTTCACCCCTTACTTACACATACTTTCACTAACATGCATGTAGTAGTGCACTATCGCACTTCTCGGTACACAAATCAGGAGTTTAGTGCTAGTCCAGGCTGGGGAGTACCCATCTGATGGGAGATAACTGGTTGCGGTAAATCCTCGCAAGCCGACGTAGGTCGGCGTCGGATCTCGCCATCCTGCGGGGGAAAATCACCGCCCCCTCCTGCGATGAAAATTTCCACTACACATACGGAACTAATAATCTTAGCAGTTGACGCGCCAGAAATCACTAATCAATTCGTCAATCAATCAAGAGTTCACCGGCTGAGACGGCCCATTGACAAGAAGCGGTACCGCTCTGTCAACTGTGATTGGGAGGATCTCGTTTTAGAGTCCCTTAGGTGGCGGATTTTCTACATTACTTCGATAGGTCTAATTCAACCACTGTCTGAAGGAGAGTTCTAGCGACCTAATGATCTACTCGGTAGTTTGCAGTAGTTTCTCGAGTCACTACCTGGCGAAGACCGGAGCAGGCCGAGTAGTTCCTGCTGGGGCGGTGCCCTGCTGAGGGAAATACAGGGAATCACGAGCACTTTTCGAAAAGAAATGCATTTATCCAAGAGGGCATCTCCTTTTTTTTAAAAAAATTGCATAAAACTTTCCAATTTCAATGATGTTGTCAGTAAACATGCTATCATTTCCAATAGCTTGGTTCGGTAACAAATTAGTGGGAATAAATGTTGTATATTAACAAAGGTGATAAAAAAATTTCTGAAACAATAACTTTTTTTGGTGAAGAGTATTTTAGTCATAACCTCAAACGAAATGTCTCGAACCATCACCCAACTTCTTCAATCCTGTGGGTATGTAGAACGTCACTCTCGTGTTTATTGAACGTCTGACCTCTCTGATGTACGTCTGAAAATGTGGTCTTTATATTCTCATGCGTGAGGCAAAGCACATCATTTCCATGTGTATGGTTCACAAATCATCTTACAAGGAGTCCACTACCGAACTTATGCTTGTTGGGAGTGCACAAACTGTTAGGGTTGAAAATAAGCTGAATAAAAGTCGCGCAGCCAAACATTTCCCAACCGAATCTAATGGTTCTTGCGTCCGACGTGCAGAGCAGTGCCATACAACTAACCGTCCTGTTGCTTTGGTTCCTTATTCACCAGCCAAGCTTCAGTGCGTAATCTAGTGATGTTAAAACAGTGCGTAATTTGTCGCATTACTTGAAACGGCTACACAATATTATAATGATACTTCGACCTGCAAAACCAGCTGAGGTGGCTCAGGGCATCAACCGATTCCTCTGCAGTGTCTGTCACCGGGAGGTTTTTGGAGTTCGGGTTCCGACGATGGAAGGCTTTTCAAGCTAGCTAGATATCTAAATCAATCTCGGCCTCTGACAGTAAGATAGTTCTAACGGCCGGTTGCTCTGCTCAGTAGTTTTCTTTCTCTGATCAACACCAGACGAATGCCGGAGTAGAACCCTAACAAACGGGCCACGGACCGGCGCGAAGTATTCTTCCTCTCCCTTGTTCTTTCCTCTACTCTTATTTACACACACACACACACACACACACACACACACACACACACACACACACACACACAATGCAATACACACATTGAATTTCCTAAAACAAGTTTTTCATTTGATGTCTTATAAAGTTTCTCGAAAATTCAAAAGTTTTCTGTGAAAATTGCTCAAAATTCCATATTTTCAAGAACGCTTAAAAGATATTTTTTTGAAAAAACTCACTTTTTTCATACCTTTTTTTGATTGCATAGTGCTCAATGCACGGTTTAATATTACGTAAAAGTCATTTTGCTGTTTTCTTTTTTTATCGAAAGATACATAAATTTTTTAAAAAAACTCTCACACTGTTAATGTGCACATTTCCAGCAATTTATATGAATTTATATGTATTCTTGCATTCATGAGTGAAAGATTGGAAATGACTTCCAATGAAGTTTTTTGGAAAAATCAACAATTTTCTGTGAAATAGAAGACCAAATTTTGCATTTAGAGTAACATACGATATTTCCTTAAAAAAGGCTCCAAATTTTTCAACGAAAATTTCCATAAAGGCAAGATTTTATAGTTGTATAATATTCTTAAAGTAATATTTCAATTGTACCATTAGAAAATTGAAAAATTGAGAAAATTTTAAAACATTTACTTTGGGTTTGATTGATTGATTGATTTTTTCGTGTTTCCGGGCGCGTCAACTACTTCGGTCATTAGTCCCGTTAGTGTAGTGCATGTTATATTTCTCGGGAGATGGCAGTGATCTTCCCCCGCTGGATGGCGAGATCCGGCGCCGACCTACCGTCGGCTAGTGGGGTTTCCCCCTAACCAGGACTCTCCCACCAGCGGGGCACCGCCCCAGCCGGGACAAGCTCTAAGCTCCCGACCGGTCTCCCGGAATATGTGGTAGTGTAGTGCATGTTAGTGTAAGTGTGTGTGTGTAAGGGGAGAGGATAGGACAAGGAAGAGGAAGGACAGATCGCGCGCGGTCCGTGGCCCGTTTGGTAGGGTACTGCTCCGGCATTCGCCTGGTGTTGATCGGAGAAACCACGGAAAACTACCGATCAGAGCAGCCGGCCGCTAGAATTCTCCTCCAGACAGCAGCTGAATTCGACCTAGCTGAAAAGCTAGTGTCGAAAATTTACTTTGGGCAACGATGATGGCAGCTGAGAAGAGAATGGGACAAGACCAAGAAGCTAGCCCAGACCAAATAAATTAGAAAACGAACTAATACGGAAAATTCTGTGCAATTTTGTTGTACCATTAGTTTTCTTTATATAATATTATGTGTAGCTTGACTGAGTTTCAATACAGAGCCTATTTGTAAGGTAATATTTTTCTAAAGCTATCCATGAAATGTGTTTAGGCGGAAGAGCAGGCCTTACGGCCTGAACGTTGCCAGAAATAGACATTATTATTATTATTATTATTATTATTATTATTATTATTATTATTATTATTATTATTATTATTATTATTATTATTAATATTATTATTATTATTATTATTATACCACAACTTCCAGTTATCAACATATGTAAAAATTGTAATATTTGAGAGATCATACTATCTCAGTCTGGCTATAATGGGCTACTATGGGGCTCAATACTTAAAAAGGGTAAAAGTCAACTATATTTCGAGAAATATTTCTTATATTTTGAGCATATTATACATATCTTTAGAACAAATTACGATATTTGAAAATGTTTGTTTATGTGTGGCTTTTTTGCCTACTCTGTCTAGCTATTAAATGAGGCTGAACAAGATCTCATCACTTAAAGTTTAGAAAAATGAGAAGAACAGATAAAAGTTATCAAAATTCGGAGAAATATCTCTTACATTTTGAGAGTGTAATTCCGTTGTGAATCGAACACCATTTCGAACTTTACTTCTCAATGTCGTAAATTATTTTATGTCAACTATGATTCAATTAATGTGACTCGTATTTTTGTAGTTTTGACATTGTGGGTATAATTTCAGGGACATAGTTTTTTAAAAGTTTGAGCAAAACCGCGACTTTTGGGGTATCGGTATTTTGAATATGCACTTACTTCCAAAGTCTTTAAAGTACGGACACAAACTATATGCCATTTTAAAGGTAATTAAATACGATTTTATTTATTGTTTTACATCAAAAATAAATTTTAAAAATTGTTTTTGAATGATTTTTGAAAAAAATATGAACGCAATTTTCAAAATGATAACCACAAGATACTTCATTTTTCCACAAACCAAATAAAAGTAAATGACATTCTCTTTTTATGACATAATTTTCAAGATGGAGAAACAATGCAGCATGTGACAATGACGCAACAATATATTTACTACTCACCTACGTATCTCGGTAAGCAGGCGCTGGGTATACAGAAGTGATGTTCGTAATATTTTATATACAATTTAATTTACGTTACAACTTACTATACACAAACACATGCAGTAATTTTAATCACGACAAATATCATATCTAGAGATTTTGATAACGCTTTTGCTATTATGGTTCTTTTTGAGTACGATAGAAATGCGTGAAATGATTTCGTGCAGTTGAATTTCTAGCTTCAAGTGCTTTCTCCTGTACTGCATAAGCCTAAGTGGCAAAAAATGTGTTTGAATATTCAGGATGATTTTCTAAACCCATGTAAAGACCTTACTTCCGTCCGTCCGTCTGTGAACACTACTAGCGCTTAAATCATCCGTACGATCCCTTCCAAATAGAAGAATCCCCAATCGATCTGGCTCTAGTTGAAGCTTTGAAATTTTGAAAACGTTCTTTAAAATTTGGGGGTTCTTTACATGAAGCCCCACGGACATTTTCAACATTTTTTCTAAACGTCTCCAAATTTTTTCTTTAAATTTCTTGTAAGAATAAAGTAAAATACACATACAAAGGATTTTCATGGTTAACTCTAAATTTTCGAAAATTGCAAAAGTTTGATTTTTTGGCGTCTTCCTACAACTACAAAATTGAAGATAGACATTTTTCCGTCAAATGAAATTTGTTGTTCATAAATAGTTCTTTCATAAAGATCATGTAGATTTTTTAAGAATTTTATTGTTTTCGTGCAATAGTGCGTGCAATATTTGCGATTTTAAAAATAACAAAAAAAGATTTTCTCAAAAAGGGCTCCAAATTTTTTCTTTAAATTTTTAATAAGGCTAGTGACAATGATAGGGGTTACGATGACATAAACGTCATATTGCTCTATTCGTTTATTTTTTTTAAATTACAAAAGTTTAATTTTTTTGACTTGCCTCTCACGCCGTTAAAATTTACATTATAGATGTATTTCATTGTTCAATGGGTTTCTTAACACATGACCTTTAAATTATCGCTAATTATGATTTTTTAAGTGTCCATAAGTTCTCCATAATCCTTGAGTATAATGGAACAATTGGCGAATTTTCCGAAATATTCGAACAAAATTTTCTCAAAAACTATGGAAAATGTTTCGTCGGAATTCTCCACAATCTAAAAGAGTTCAATTCTCTCCGATATTCCAAAAGCTTGATTTGGGCAAGTTGTCTGGGGCCCCAGTATCAAAATAATGCTGAAAAATGTAGGTAATTTTAAAACAGAAATAGAGTAAAGGGTGTCTATTGCAAAAAAAAGTAAAGCATCCTGTCAATTGAAAAAGTTTCTCGAATTATTGTAAATGTTACCGCCAATGTGATTGTTCTGCATTCGTTTGCCTAGGCAATTCTCCAGTAGTTCTGGGATAAATTCGTTACCATGACAAGAATGTTGTTATTATACAGTGTATTTCTTTTGATGCAGTCTGAAATATAAACACGACTGCAATTTGACCAGTGGAATATTGAACGAATATTCCGTATAAGTGTGTGTGTGTGTGTGTGTGTGTGTGTGTGTGTGTGTGTGTGTGTGTGCGTGTGTGCGTGTGTGTGTGTGAGAGAGAGAGACAGAGAGAGAGAGAGAGAGAGAGAGAGAGAGAGAGAGTCATAATACATATTCGTGTTCTGGTTTAAGTGTCATTGTAGTGTATTACTTACGTAGTGATTTTGTTTGTGTGCATCCGTTGGAATCAATTGTATTACTGAAATCGTATGCTGTTTGCGTACGCGGTTGCGAAAATTATATTATACGCGCACGTTTAGTTGAGCTCCGGAATACCTACCCCCACTTCTTTGCCAACTTTATTTGAATTAAGAATAAATGATAGCGGCGAGCGTTGTAGACAACATCTGATAGCCAGATATGTTCACTTCCGTGTAATACAAACTATTTTGCGCAGAAAACGAACTACAAATTGGATGTAAAATTCCTTTTGTCAAAATAACCAAACTTCTTACTCCTCTCGCAACTAGCAAAGCGAGGGCTCAAGAAAACGTGCGTGGGAACCCATTACTTCTATGTATTACAAATCAAACCGCTATAAGGTACGTAAAATGAAACCGCAATAATGTACGTAGGCAGTTGAGTAAAGTAATTAAAATTTCACAGTGAATGATAAAGCTATATTTTGCGTGCATCATTTTTGAATCGTTTGTAGTTAGAATATTGTTATTACGTATTGCTTTCCCTGCTTCAAAGTGCTTGAAGTAAAGAATTTAAATATTTGTTTTCAAAACCAGCTCCAAAGTTTTCTTTTAATTTTTTCATCGGATAGAGCAAAGGACACTTAAAAAACGGTCCACCTTTTATTTTTATTGAACTCTCTAAATTTTCGAAAATTACACGAGTTATAAATTAAGCGCAAAAAATGTTCTGTTATATCACCACAAGTTCTACTCTGCAACTAGGGGACAAAAATTACTAAATTGCGACAAATATTTTTATACGCCAATAGGCATCAGCCAGGGCAAGAGATGGGCACAAAACCGAAAACCAGACGACACAGATTAGGAAGCTAACTAGTACGAGGAAGTCTGTGCCATTCTGTAGCATTACTAGTTGGCTCTGCAAGACTGAAGACTGCCCCATGGTGTCAAACGCTTGATCGTTCCCCGCATTACATCACAGGGTTCTTTACAGAGCGATGTTGAAAAAAGTGACATTCTGCAGGAATTATTCTTTATGATGAGTTCATAAATACCTTTTTTATGATAATTTGCACCATTGGATAAGTGCAGTGTACATAAGTAGTGTTCTAAATATTCCGAAATAGCAACAAAAGTGGTGTGCTTAATTTCTTTGCTCTCTTTAGAGTAAGGGAGAAATGGATGTTTCGTACCTTTTTCGTTGTTTCAGTGAACTCCTTGAATTGCGTCTGAAAGAAAAAAAACACTATTGAATCCTCTTCTTTCAAATTGGAATTGAGTCACTGTCCAGTTCTGTAGATGTGCCTTGAACAGACGAATTTTCACTGCTTCTACCTCCTTCCTCTTGGTCACTAGATACATATCTGATCGTTGAAATTTTCGATATTTGTCAAGAATCACATACTTTTAAATGTAAGGTCAGCTTAATATTGTGACGTCGTGATGTGAAAAATAATACAGACACGAGAGTTTTTTGTACTGGTTTATTTACAATGACTGTGTATTACAATGTTTATGTACATACTCCTCCGAAAACTACCGCTGCACTCCACAGCACTCCCATTCCTAAGGCAAGCCGCCCCAGCGTGACCAAGAGTACCCCAGCGTGCTAACTTGTAGCACGGCTCCGGCATCTGACCTGTGGCCACCCTCGGAACCCTGCGTTCACCTCCTCACGGATCAGCAAAAGTGCCTCCGCACCGCGATTCAGCCCAAACTCGAATGCCAACGGTTTCCTCCACCAAGCCTTAAACGCGAGGAGTCACGTGACAGACTTCCCACGCAGAAGACCCGCGGACCGCGTCACCTCATTACAGAGTTGTGGGCCGGTCGCACAATGGGGCCCGCCGTCCAGCTGCAGACGATCTGTCCTCATGCATCATTCTGCGCTGGCTGACCCCCAGATGTTCCCAGACACGCCCCCGGCGGCCTGCACCCACCCTTGGTGACAGCTCCGATTGCACTGCCAGTCCAGCGCCTGGATCACCCACTCCCACGTGCCGGCCCGCGCCTTGTGCGGTGACGAATGGTACGACGTTACAATATAGTTCTCTTCGACTTTTCGCTGGAATTCCTTTACTCAAAGTTTTGACACGTTTCCTCTCATATTTTTACTTTCTCGTATACGTACGTATATGAGTGTACGTAGTATAGAGAAAGTTATGTAATGCTGCGCGAAAAAACTACGGATTTTCAGCAGAAAAAATTCATTGCCGAGCGCTGCTAAAGAGAAAGTGCATAAATCCAGTTGATAAATTAAGAAAAAAATCCTCTAATACGTAGTGCAGTCAGAAACTGTTTTGTGGGTTCTTGATACTGAAACGTGAATTAACGGCAAAACATCAGTCTGTTCGTCCGTCTGGTGTATGTGAACACTAGCAAATAATCCATGCGTAGGATTTTTTCCAAATTGCAGAAACACCTGTCGTTTTCGCCTGAGTCGAAGCTCTGCGATTTTGAAAAACATTCATTAATTTTTTTGGGGACTTTATATTAATTTGGACATTTTCAACTAACAAAAAAAAAGGCTCCAAATTTTTGCTTTAAATTTATTATAAGAATTGAGTGAAAAACACTTACAAACGTGTCATAGAAGTGTTTTTCACTGTTAACTCTGAATTTTTGAAAATTGTAAAAGCATTGAAATTTTTCGGCAACTTCTTACAAGTACAATACTGATGATAGAGATTTTTCCTTTGACAGAAATTTGTTGTCCATAATTAGTTCTTCCATTAAGGTCATGCATATTTTTCAAACTTTT
This sequence comes from Teleogryllus occipitalis, assembly GCA_011170035.1. Classification (NCBI taxonomy): domain Eukaryota; kingdom Metazoa; phylum Arthropoda; class Insecta; order Orthoptera; family Gryllidae; genus Teleogryllus; species Teleogryllus occipitalis. The sequence continues at coordinate 437,497 of BLKR01000122.1, read as the reverse complement.
AGTAGTTTCCGGACAATGTGTGCAATTTTAAAAACTTACAAAAACAATATTTTTTCAAAAACGGCTTAAAATTATTTCGTTAAACTTCGGTAAAGTTAGTGCTAAATGCACTCTATAAGATGACATAAACGAATTGCTCTATTCTTTTATATTTTCAAAATTTACTAAAATGTAATAGTGTTTACTCGTCTCTCACATCGTTAATATTTACATTACCGACAATTTGTTTTCATTATTGTATTTATGAGTACCTGCGCTTTAAATAATGTCATATAAAGTTTCTCGAAAACTCAACAGTTTTTGTGAAAACGAGCTGAAAATTCCACATTTTAGAAACGTTTACACGTAGTTTTCTCAAAAAAACGGCTACAAATTTTTTCTTCAAACTTTTCGTACGGATAGTGCTAATTGCATTTTTTAATACGTAAAATTGATTTTGGTGTATTCTTGTTTTTTCAAAAATCACTCAAATTTATTTTTTAAAACCTTTCTCGCCGTTAATATGCATCTTTTCAGCAATTTGTAAACTCTATTGCTTTGGTGAGTTATCTTGCTTCAAATTACTTCAAATGAAATTTTTTGAAAACTCAAAAATTCTCTGTGAAAGTTAACTTGAAATTTCAGTCTCACAGTAAAGCTTAACACCATTTTCTTAAAAACGGCTCTAAATTTGTCAATGAAATTTTCAGTTTAGGAAGACGTTTTACTCTTCTTTAATATTTTTAAAGTAATATATCGGTTCTTCCACTAGAAAACCGAAAAATTGACATTAAAAAAAAGTGATTTAGGTGAGGATAGATGGCAGCCGGGAGGAGAATGTGGCAAGTCAGAATAGCTAGCCCTGACCAAAGAAAACAGGAAACTAATACGAGATAGTCTCTGCCATTCTGTAGCACCTCTAGTTCTAAATTAAAAGGATTAAAAAAACATCGGAGCGCCACACTTTGTGACTTGCATTTTACTTTTATAAAACACTTACACCAGTGTTCACGTTGACACTTCTTTCCCATCCACCACACTTCGAGACCACTTCCAAAATTGGGACACGCAACCTTCAAGTAACACGCAACGCCGACTGAGCGAGACCTCTGCAATGCCATAAAGAAATCACTCTTTTGAAATAGAACTGCCAACAGCTCACCCTGTTTCACATTCTTCCCTGTCCCTGTAGAATCGTTTACAACACTCAGCCAGTGTGTCTCTGGGGGCGGGCGCCCGGCCAGAAATGCGACCCTTCCACAGTGGGCCGAATGCGCTCGAGAGCACAAAAATTATTTTCATCACAACCAATGATTTCTCCATCCTAAGTTATTTTATATTAGTAGAGCATTTAAAATAGATTATCAGAAAAAATGGTTACCGAAAAATCTTGTGGTCTACTACACGAAAAATTAAGTTACATGTTTTTCATATTTAGGACTTTATGTCGTGTGTGCTTGCTCTAAAAAACATTAGTGTTAAACAAAGCAGAATTTCATTATCTTTTCAGTGAAATTGTGTTTGAGATTCTCAAGTTAATGTTTTTTTTTATTTTAAGAAAACTGACAGCATGTGCTCCAAATGACATTTTACCCGCCAAATTAAAAAAAATCATAAATTCCGAGAGAATGAAATTTGACGATTTAAGAAAACGGGTCTCATCATTTTGTCAGTAGAATATGTAAAAATTACCAAGAATATTAAAAATAGTGAGTTTAAATTTTCTTCAAAAGTATTCGATTTGGCATTAGGATTTGAGAATAACAGAGAAGAACAGCTTACAATTGATTTGTGCATATTAGCAATAATCGTAAAAAATGTAGCTGTACTAAACTCTTTTTCGTATCATCAATGCCTTCCAATTATTTTTTACGATAATTATAATTTTGTAATTGCAATATTACCAGTTCATATCTCGTTTGATGGTAACAGACAAGGTCATTAGATGTTGGGAATTTTTGAAGAGGAATGTAACATTATCAGCTACTACAATTGATTGGCAAGTCCAATGCCATGTACTATAAGAACATACCTGAACAAAGCTAAGCATGAAAGAAATGAAGTATGAAAGAAATTTTCAACACATTAAAATACTTTTAAACAGTTTACAGCGACGGCAACGTCACATTGAACTAGGTTTGAGTCTTACACAAATATATTTTGCAAAATATGTCAGAATTTATAAACGTTAAATTGTTTTTATGTACTCATAGTCTGCTAACTCGGGGTTGACTTACCTGATTATTTCTGTCGGCGACGCCACATTCAACTAGTTTTGACAGTATTACGCGAATATATTTTGCAAAATATGATAGAATTTATAAACGTTAAATTGTTTTTATGTACATATGGTCTGCTAACTCGGGGTTGTCTTACCTGATTATTTCCTTGGAGGAGAATATGGCCGCAAGCCATTACAGGAGTGAAGAACACCGCCGCCAGGCGGCTACACATCACAGCACTCATGGGACTAACGATTAATGTGTTGACGCGTCCGAAACCACGAAATATTCATTTAATAACGTAACATGGCGCCTCCGGAAGGTATATTAATTTTAAAAATATAAAGAATAATAAATATAAATTAAAATACTTTCATCTTAGGGAATAAATTTTAAATGAAATAGTTATTTGTGTATCTAGGGCATTAAGTAGATGTTTTTGCCCCGAGGGCGACTTCCAATCCCGAGGGCTTCTGGCCCAAGGGGTTGGAAGTTGCCTGAGGAGCAAAAACATCTAGTAACGCCCGTGGTGCATACAAAACTTTATGGTTTACTAGTTCATTGCTAAATCAAACGAGAATTCGAAACACATAATTTTTCTTGTGTCTAAAGTGAAAAGTGAGTGATTTGTCAAAATGACGTCAGATAAACATGGCATAATCGTTGTTGGACTGTTTTGTTCGTACATAATAAAAGAATATTGTGAAGTTCCTGCGCAAATTCTCGCAAACGCTAACAAAGCTACGTACAGTGGTTTCCAGTAAAATCCCGAGATAGATATTGACATACCAGACTGTCACACAATATTTTGATGGGAATTGGGGACAAACATTTATTAAATTCATCTTAAAACGTGTAAATGTTGAGGTCATAGGCATGCAGGCAGGATGTTCCTTAGCAACCAAAGAAGCGGAAGTAAATAAACATAGCGCGGCAAGTAACGGACAGAAGATTGTGATATAAGTGCATGTAGGATTGGTGGTAAACTAGTAATGGGGTATGACGTAGAAGGAAACTGGAGATTGTTTTGTAAAACAAGAGACAACAATGTATGAAAGTTATGGAGGGTTGAACTTTTTGTAATAGGAGAGATGAGCTTTACACCGCGTACCGTGCACATCGTACTGCAAAGGTTATTGTAAATGGTAGATGCGTGACTCTGCGGAATTTTGCGGGAAATAATTGAGCAGTGAGGACTTATAAATATTTGGTGGACGTAATTCTATTTGGGACTTTTGAATAATTCTGGCACTGGTAGTGCGCAAATCGGACTTAAAAATACAGACGTGAGAGCAGGGAAGAGAGGTTCGAGACATATCTTGTAGTTTAGGGGATAAACTTTATGTTTTATCACGTTGAAAGTTGGAGGAATTAATTAGAAGAAATAGACTTTCGTGTATCGTGGATTAAGTAAAAGGTGACAGTCTTGGAGTTAGTGCCCATCCGTGGCAAAGATTAGGAAAGTAAGTGAAACAATTAATAAGTTGAGAAGGACATTAACCCGACAGCGGACCGAGAACAAGATACAAGAGAGAAGATTGGTCGGAGCGGTGGATTCCTCCTGGCCTCATCGTCCAAGATCGCATGGATATCTAAATTAGTAAGAATTTTAGCGCTATAGACAATTTTTACGATCGGTCATGACCAAGGTGACATTTTATGTTAAAAAGGATTAATCGATGGATAAACTTATAACGTTCTCATTATGAAAAAGAAAAGTTGGTTTTCATTTTTTTAGCATCTTGTGCAATCCACAGTTTAATAATTTCTTTCCAGAAACAAATTTCAGATTCCTCGCTTCTTCCGTATGGAGAGCGGATCGAATGATCGTTTGCTAGGAAGAAAGTAAGTACCGGCGACGATTATTTTCGTAAGAACCCAACCGGCAGAGCTAGTAGGATAATTATTTCCCTTTAGATGTGTTTGCGGGAAATTTAAAATCGAAACCCTTTCCTTGGGCCCAAAAATGATATTAATTCGGAAACCGGTTGCAGAAATAATTTAACAGAAACGGAGAGCGTTTCAATATGGAAATGTTTACTGTGTATTTGAAAGTTATTTGACATCTTGAATTGCGCTGATGAAACAGTACCTTTAAGTTGTTTGCCAAAAGTTATTTAGAATATTTAGTAACATGATAATATAACATTTCGAGGATGTTAGCTGATATGCCTTATACATCTTATTACTGCTAGAAGTACTGCTACTCAAGAAGCACATACTATGTCTCTAAAAAAGGTCATACGCAACGAGTGACTGATGAATAATATAAATTCACAAGCACATTTCAAAATTGTAAAATTCTTATCAACTAAGCTATATATATACACAAATTATATAAGAGCGAGTAACTCCAACACCGTATGACCAATCACCATGAAAGTTGGAACGGTGCATCTACGTGCACCCAGAAGGTTTGTGTGTTGTTAATTTTTTTATAACTCCACTACATGGTCCTATGGAACAAAAATAAATATTAATGACAAATACAACCCGCAACACTCGGAAGAATTTTTGAATTTACATTGTTAAATAACTTAAAGCGTTCTATGGCATTAAAAACCAAACTTTTGAGACCGAAGGCCTCGAAGAAACATTTATCACACCGTAATCTACAGGATGAGATCTTCTTGAACATTCTGTTACATTGTTGCTGGTCCAGCGCTTCTCGATATTACCCCACCTGCTCAGACACGTGCAGAATTTGCAACTAAATGAGAATGAGAGGGACAGAGTGTGGAAGAGACAGACAGAATGACCGGGAGAGACAGAGACACAGACTGAGACAGGGACAGAGAGACGCAGAGAGGGAGAGTCGAAGAGAGATGGAGAGACGGAGAGAGATACGGTGATAGAAAGGGAGAGAAAAGGATAAAGCGAGAGATGAAAGCCAGAACAACGACTGTCGAGTTCCGCTAGTATATAACGAGTTATTTTACGCATTTGAGCATTATGCCATTTATTTATTGCATTCTCTGGTATCTTAACTTTCATAAATCGAATTCATAAAAATATTGTATTTATTGTGTTGGTATTGGAGTGGTCCATGAATTATTGAAAAGGCTCGCGCGGGCATAAAGAATCAGAAAGGCCCGCAAGGGTATTAACAATAGTTACGTATTTTGTTTCCGGTTCGTAAACACACAGCAATGAACTAGTAAACCATAAAGAAATTAACACCGCCATTCGAGGTGCACTAAAAACATTAAAAAAGTATTATTTTGGTATTTTCCCTGAATATTCTAGAGGGATCCGCTTTATGATAATGCTAACAGGTTCGTTTTGTCGAAAGGAATTGAACGAGTCACTGATTCGACCACCTACTTGACATTTTCACCCTACTCCTACCTTCTCCCACCATATAACTATGTAGACGATACGACCAGGCTCTCGGATAACTAGTCCTTGCATAGATGACTTTATAATGCTTCTTATATGACCGACTACTCTGCTAAACGACTTAGGTACCTTAAAATCCAGAAATTTTTCCTTTTTCCAACAATCACCACATACCGCGTACAGTATCACCAATACCTTAATAAAACAACCAATCGCAACGCAGTACCTTCAAATAAAATAACCCATTTTCAACCCCTTTAACGAAATAACCCGTCGGACATGTACTCAGCCCCAAAATACACCCACATTAAAATATCCTCCGATCCCTTCCTACACCTTAATAAGCAACGTATCTCTCCCCACAATACCCTCCCTTTGACAAAATAACCGGTCTATATCGTAGACATAACAATTTAACCTGTCTTCTCGTGTCCAATGCATCATTCATCCATTCACGCTGCCTATACGCCATTCTCTCCTACCACCAGTTCATCTGGGGGGCGGAGAGACGGTAAAGATTGTTTTCTTCACCAGGTTTACATCACACACATATCTGAGGAGTACAGTACATGGAGCACACTCACACACACACACATACGCAAGTCATGAACGATGAAGAGATAAATCATAACCGTTCTTCCCACTTGAGGACAAAAACACTTGAGGACGTAATAAGGAATGGGAAGAGCGAGGTGAAAGAAAATACTCGATACGGAGTGGTCACTCTTTAATATGCTCTCGCGTGTACAGATTTTAGACGCATGCGCAACTGTGGCGGATCAGACCTTGTGGGACATCAAACCTACTTTCAACATCACTCTTCAAATGCTCAGCTGCAGACGCGATTTCATTACTCCTCATGCAAATTTTCATTTTTTCGAGTTTTAGGCACCGTGGGCAAGGTCGCAGTTCTAATATTTCATTGTAAAAATATTCTTGTTCCGAAAATAAAGTCGCCTGGCCTCTTAAATACTGGAAGTCTTTTAGTAGTAATTTCTACCAGAGCGCCAGAAATATCTGATAATTAATGCCCCCACGTTTCTTTTCCAGTTAGTTAAGCGTCTATTTCTTTCATGAAACGGCGCCTATCCGTTCCGCCTGTTTGTCGAGCCATTAATAAAAGGAATGGCGCGGTCGCGGGGCAGGAATTTCGCGGCGCAGGCGGGCGAACCCGTTGCCCGCGCGGGCTGTGCGCCTTCCCGTCCCGTCTCGTCCGGTCCCGTCCCGCCAGCGGCCGGCGCATTCCGCGGCGCACCGAGCGACCACCCACGCCCGACCTCCCGAGATGCAACAATAAATATGGGATTAAATTACGAGGCGAGGCCTTGCAGACCTGCGCCGCCGCCGCCGCCGCCACTTTGAGTTATTGACAACAGGTAACATTAAAGACATGCACGACTTTTTTTAAAGCTCATTACGAGCAACAAAGAATGTTATCAGGAAAGAAAAAAGAAATTTCCTGCCATTTTTCGGCGTTCCTGGTATTCTAAGCACATGAATTCCTAGTTGCGAGGCGGATTTCAACGTTTGTGTATTCCTTGAGTTTAAGAAAAACACGTCGTTTAGATTTGAAGGGCAATCGTCTAGGTTTGAAGTAAAAAGATGGGAACACTCACAGTTGTAGCTTTTGTGATATTAAAATTTTTGTGCTCTTCCATCTCTGTGCATGATCAATGGCGGATATTTGGGGAACGGGGGCAATGGCCCCCTTGAAATAAATTTTTGTTTAAAAGTAACGTTACAATGTTATATAAAATACACATTAATTTTATATTCTGGTTATTTAAATAAATAAAAGATTCTTTGAAGACAGTTTGTTATTATAAGTGTTCCAATAGTTCAGGTTATTAAAACATGTATTATTTTTTTCTGTATAACTCATGGTATTCGCTCGCCCCTCTCTAGATACGCCAATAGGTAGCAAATTTTCTAGATCCGCCCTTGGCTGTGATTGTCAAATAGTCCACTTATGATGCGTAGTTGTCGCCCGCCTCGCCTCGCCGTCTAGTTGTCATCTTTATGTCCCCCATTTAAATCCTTTCCAGCCGAAATGTATGAGTTTGAATTGCTTGTATTTGGCAATGGGTTACCATGTTTTCTTGCATAGAACGGGTGGCGGGGGCGTGTCTGCGCGGCGGGTGGCGTCAGGCGTCAGGCGCAGGCGCAGCGCTCCACCACGAGCAGGCGCCGCCGCTCGCCGTCGCGCGCCGTGTAGCGCCGCGTCGAGGTGCGCGCGGGGGCGCAGGGCGAGGGCGCGCGCGCGTGGCGCCGCTCCACCAGCCACGAGCGGCACGGCGCCGGCGCGCGCCAGAAGGGGTCGGCGCAGCGCCGCGCCCCCGCCCCCGGCCCCGCCCCCGCCTCGCACGCGCCCTCGCACGCGCCCACGTCCACCTCCTGCAACACACCACGCCGCACCACTTTAACACAAAGGCACATTTCTTTCCTTTTCACTTTACAACAAATTCATTTTATGCTTTCACAAAGGGGTTTCGGATTGATTGATTGATTTTTTCGTGTTTCCGGGCGCGTCAACTGCGTTGGTCATTATTCCCGTTAGTGTAGCGCATGTTTTCTTCTCTTCTTTTTTTTGAGAGATGGCGGTGACCTTCCCCCGCTGGATGGCGACATCCGGTGCCGACCTACCGTCAGCTAACGGGGTTTCCCCCTAACCAAGACTCTCTCAACTGCGGGGGACCGCTCCAGTCGGGACAAGATCTAAGCTCCCGACTGGTCTCCCGGAATATGTGGTAGTGTAGTGCATGTTAGTGTATGTGTGTGTAAGGGGAGAGGAGAAACCACGGAAAACTGCCGATCAGAGCAGCCGGCCGCAAGAATTCTCCTCCAGACAGCGACTGAATTCAACCTAGCTGAAAAGCTAGTGTCGAAAATACTGCCACCGTCAGGACACGAACCTAGGACTTCTCGGCAGTGACATTAGTTGATGCACTGAGCTACCGCACCCGGTTTAACAAAAGGAAATGACCAATTTTTATAGTCATTATTTTGCATTTTTTTCTTGACTTCGACTAATAAGTCAGTTTTTCCTTTTCTCGTCATTTTTAATCCATTTTTTTGCTGATTTCATCGATTTTAATGGTAGTTGCTTCAAATAATATTTACGAGATGCAACAAATGTTCCTCTCAGAATTACAGCTATTTGATTTGTTTGCTCAGAAATTGTTTTGACAGTCGTTGTGCGTATGTAATTCTTGTGACGTATAGCTGCGCCATTGTCAGTTCAGCCGATTTCGGGATAACTAAAGACAGAGGTTTCCTGGTAAAGAACGGCCTAAACCAAAACTTTGCAAGCTGGTTCACTCAAACGAGTGGAAGAAGCGTCAATTACATCAGTGAATTATCCAAAAGTGTGAGTTGTTCTTCCAAACTGGTTTTGATAAATTTTTTGCGTCATTTTTCTGTGATTGTAGGGTATTTTTAAAGCAGTTTAAGAGCATTTCATTGATCATTTTTGGCAATGTTTTAGGTTATCAAAATCTACCCTCTAGTAATTATCATGAACGCACATCTACACAATCACATATGCCGAGACACTACCATACCAGTCGGGAGCTTAGAGCTGTGCCGGCTGGGGCGGTACCCCGCTGATGGGAGATATCTGGTTAGGAAAAAGCCCACTACCCGACGGTAGGTTTGCGCCGGATCTCGTCACCCAGCGAGGAAGATCATCGCCACCTCCAGCGATAAAAACGTGCACTACATTTACGAGAGTAATGATCTTAGCCGTTGCGGCCCCGGAATCTCTAATCAATCAATCACCGCACATTAGGATGTTCACCAAATATACATGTGTATATTAGCATGCGAGAGTCAAAACTTTATGGTTATATTTGGAAGAAATTAATTAATTAATGATCTTGATGTTTGGTGGTTATAAACATGTTGTATAAATGATGAGAGTCAGGGATAGGAGAGAACTTCTATATTAAATCTACACTAATTTTAATTTACGGATTAAATTTAATGTACAAACATGTGCTCTAAATTACGTTTCTTGTAAATTAATGAATTAATCTACATTAAATTTAATGGCATTTCTGACAATGTAGTATTTCTTCTTTCCATTAATTTTTATTAAAACACGATTATATTGCGAAAAATATTTAATGACACATGCCTGATAACAAATAACAGAGTCCGTTGGTTATAACTCGGCTATCGCATCAGTGCAAACTTCAACTAAATCTACCATATGTTACTACGCAAGTGTTAGCACAAAGATTTTGCGTAACCAAATCCGAGCGCGCGTAACCAAATCCGAGCGCATGTTATACTGGGTATATAACATGTTATACAGGAAGTCCTTTTAAGGTAACGAGCTCAAAGGAGAGGCAAAACTGTCATCGAATCGCGAGTTTTCCGATTCTTTCCCCCTCTTTTCAGCTCGTGATCTTGAAAGGACTTCGTGTTTAATCGAAGAATGTGCCCATGAGGAATTACTCACTTTTAGTCCAGTTACTCGCTTTTAGTCGAGTCAAATGGTATAAAAACAGGAAAGTTTTGGTGTAGTTTCGAAATTTTGTTCGTTTTTTAGGTCTCTGAACACAAATATCAGTTACCATTGTAGAAATCACGACCGTTAATAAGTAGTAGGATACAGGATGACGGGATCGGTCAATTAATGGATTACACTAGTTTGCCAACGTTTCGGAATATTTTATTCCATCATCAGGGCTTACTAATACATATACTGGTCAAACATTCAAAATACATACACATACATACATATACTGGTCAAACTGGTCACATATACGGCCATACTTTCTTTCGGGCCGTGGCCATGGTCGGACCTGCTATGGACGTGGGTGCTTCAGCAACTCTGTATTGGAGTTGTGCTGTGGAGGAAGATTATGTTTGACCAGTATATGTATTAGTAAGCCCTGATGATGGAATAAAATATTCCGAAACGTTGGCAAACTAGTGTAATCCATTAATTGACCGATCCCGTGATCCTGTATCCTACTCCTAATATCAGTTACGCCAACAAAACGTTCGCCCGGAATCACGTTTTATAATGCATAAAATATGGAAACATAACTTTTTCGTTCTTTTCAAAATAACTCATAAGCTGTCCATTTCTCAAAAATACTCGTAATTGTTCTGTATGAAATAACAGATGAAATCACCTACATTTAATGTTATTACTCTTTTTTTCTCTCAATTAACGGTTTAGTCATGAGAGCACCGCGAAAATTAGTGAAATAAGCAAAGCACACGAAACTAGAGGTGCTACAAAATGACTCACACTTTCTGGTAGTAAAGTTTTCTAATTTCCTTGGTGTGGACTGGTACTGTACAGTCTTGTCCCTTCTTGCCTGCTTGCATCTATTGGGGCCCAAAGAAATTGTTTTTGAAATTTTCGCAACGTTTCCGTTTCCAAATAGTAGAACCTAAATTATATTTTCAGAATATTAAAGTATGACGTCGTCCTAAATAGCAATTTTCATTGAAAAATTTGAAGCTGTTTTTAAGAAAATGGCGATTAACCATTACCATAAATACGAAATCTGAGGATCTTTTCCACAGGAATGTTTTGAGTTTTCGAAAAACTTCATTTGAAGTCATTTGAAGTACTTCCACGAAAAAATGGAATAATGTATATAAATCGATGGAAAAGTGCATATTAATGGCGTGAGAAAAATTAAAAAGAATTATATTTGTCTATTTTTTGGAAAAATCCAAAGAATACAGCAGAATGAACTTTACGTCATACTAAACAGTGCAATTAGCACTATCCATGGAGAAAATGTGAAGAAAAAATTTGGAGCAATTTTTGAGAAAATGGCGGTTGAGTGTTTCTGAAAATGCGGAATTTAGATCTTATTTTAACAGAAATCTGTTGAGTTTTCGAGAAACTTTATTTTACATATTTATAAATCTAATAAAATGAAGAAATCACGTCTAGTGTAAATATTTCCGACGTGAGAGAAAAAGTGAGAAAAATTACATTTTTGAAATGTTTGAAAAAGCAAAAGAAAAGAGCAATATAGCATTTATGTCATCGGATAGGGTGCATTTGGTACTATCCCTACCAAAAGAAAAAAAATTGAAGCGGTTTTGAGATAATCCTTTTTTTGTTATTTTTTAAAATTGCATCTATTGCATGCACTATTGCACGAAAACTACTAAAATTTTTTAAAAAAATATACGTGATCTTAATGAAAGAGATATTTATGGACAACAAATTTCATTTGTAGGAGAAATCTCTATCTTCAATTTTATAGTTTTAGAAAGACACCGGAAATATTCAAACTTTTGCAATTTTCGAAACTTTAGAGTTAACCGTGGAAATCAGGCCTATGCCACTTTTATATGCGTATTTTACTCTGTTCTTACAAGAAATTGAAAGAAAAAATTTGGGCCGTTTTTGAGAAAATTTTTAAAATGTCCTGGGGGGGGGGTATGTAAAGTACCCCCAAATTTCAAAGAATGTTTTTCAAAATTTCAAAGTTTCAACTAGAGCCAAATGTACAGGGGTTTCTTTAATTTGAAAAAGATCGTACGTGTGGTTTAGGCGCTAGGTTTATTCGCATACTACAAATGGACGGACAGACGGACGGATAGACAGACAAACGGACAGACGGACGAACTCGAAATCGATTTTCCGCAGTCTTACAAAACTTTCTCTATACTAGGTATAATACTCCCGTATATACGTATGTACACAAGAAAGTAAAAACGGCAATTATCTCATTTTATCTCAAGATAAAATTATCAATTTTTATTAAAATTATCAATTATCAATTATCAATTTTTCGTAAATATTTACCTAATATAAAATGAAGAGGATAAAATTGCCTACATTTTATGCGTTAAATGTTTTTTATATGATAATTGGTCCGGCTGTTTGTGTGCAAAATATGCTTGGATGTTGTTGCGAAAATGGCATTCCACTTAAACACCTCAGTAACTCTTATATGTAATTGACCTCCAATAAAATTGTGCATGAGTAAATATGTCGCCTTTTGAATCAATTTACACTTTAAATGGAGAAAGAAAAGTGGGCAATTAGTGGCATGATAAAAAATTAATACTTTGGAGGACGATGAACTGCACCTTTACCGACGCGTATGTTTTGAAAGCCCTGGCTGAAGGCAACATTTCCGATGACTAACTTGCTATTCGTGTTCAGCGACCCCAAAACATCCAGGTACCAAATTTCAAAACTTCACGAAAACCTTGCGCACTTTGCCCTTTTTGCGCACCATTTGACCGGCGTCCTTAGTGCTCGGCCGAGTGCGTGTGTGTGTGAGCAGGTTTGTACCTTGAGCACCGGGTGCGCGAGCAGCGCGCCTCCCTCGCCCTCGTAGTCCCTGACGACGCGCAGGCGGCGCACGCGGTAGCAGGCCTCGACGCAGGCGCAGCGCTCCACCACTTGCAGGCAGCGCGCGCCGTTGGGGCCCTCCACGGCCACGGAGCGCCGCTGCACCGCGCGGCACCCCCGCCCGCCTCCGCCACCGCCTCCGCCTGCACAAACGTCGCACAGCGCTCGCATCACTCAAAACATCTGAAGACTCTGTTGAGACAATTTTGAAAATGACGCAGGGACTTCATACAATGTACCCCTAAAATTTAAAGAACGTGTTTCAAAATCGCAGAGCTTCGAGTTGGGCCACATCGACGGGGAATATTCATTTTGGGAAAAATTGTATGCTTAGTTTAGGCGCTAGTGTTTTCACAGATCGTATAAGCTGTCGTGTTTTCAGTCGTATAAGTTGCACCGCTGCTGCAAGAGTGGAGTAAGTTTTTCTAACGCTGTTTTTTCTTGCGACTCACAAAAGTACTATCTTACAAAAAAATTGATTATTGAATTACTATAATTAAATTAATTATTATTAGGTATTACATAAAAATGTTGATTTATTTAGTGTTCAATTCGAGGTTATGCTGTTCATCAACAAAAATGTAATTGACATACAAAAACTCTGTAAACTGCGGTAATGTGGAAACACTTAGGGCTAAGTTAAAGTAAATATTAAAGTTTCAGAGCCTACCTGATCATAGAACCGAACGAATATTAGAGAATGTGGCAAAGAATAAACTTCGCCTCCTTACAGACACAAAACCTAATTTAGTGCTCATTGGAAAGTGGGGATGTGATGGAAGTACGGGTCATTCACAATACAAACAGACTTTCGAAAACTGTCAATGTGTCGATGATTCCGACAGATTTGAAGCTCATTTGTTCCCTTTTCCCCCAAAATTAGACGATGTCGGACGATGAAATAAATATTATGTGGAACAGCTCTCGGACATTGTTACCAAACCTTTGCAGACCAATTCGTCTTCTTTTCGCAAAGGAAACACCTGAAGTTTTGGAGGATGAAGGGACAATAATTCAGAAGCAAATTGATGCTCTTGTTCCGTATGTCATTCCGTGAATGGAATTCTTATAACTAATAATGAGAATATCGTAATGACAAATTTGTTATAACTAACAATGACAATGATAGACGGCAAAGTATGTAACACAATAAGTCAACTTGCCCTAAAGAACATTGACATTGAGATACTATTGAAAAAGCAAGTGAATAAAACGCAGTTTCTTTTGGACTATCCTCGCGCGCGTTAATTCGTTGCGTGGAGTGCATTTCGTCAGTTGTAAATAGATTGAACGAAAAATGCCAAGCAACAGGAAATGACAAATAAATATTAAAATTTCGGAAATAACATATTGAGAAAATTCTGCAACAAAAAATGGGACATAGAGTAGATAGAGCAAATCCTGGCGGAAGTTAAAATACTAATAACGGTAACACGGCACGTCTTTTTTTCTCTTTTCTTTTCTCTCTTTTTTTTTGGTGGTCCAAAACTGCTTCACTTATCACAGCAGTAAATCAATAAATTATGAAATGATTTTATACTGTTTTGTTAGTAATTTCTTGTGGAAAGCACGTCAATAGTGAAGCATTCAATCTCTACGCTCCAGACAAAGCAAGACTGTTTGTAAAGAATTATCCTTCATTTTACCTTCCAGGAAGTGTTCATAAACTTTTACTTCACGGTTCACAAGTTATAAAATGCAACCAAACTCCATCCTTTCAACAAACGTTTTCCAGCAGGCGCGTCATAAGAACATACGAGATTACAGAGGCCATCACACAAGAAAAACAATTTCATTCGAACACGAGCGATCTGTTCCATCTTCTCCTAGTTACATTTGATCCACTTATTACAAGTCTGAGGAAACCTTATGGCAAAAAACAAGTAGAACTTAGGTCGGAAGCTCAGGATTTATTGAAGTCGATCATTGATTTACCAGATGATGAAGATCTGTAAATTCAGTGAAATTAATAGAATTGCATGTAATAATTATTTTGTATCAATTAATTAATGAATTGTTTTTAAATTGTAACGTGTGATACAATATCAGTAACTCTTCCAACTTATCTTGGGGACATGGGAGAAAATTGTTGGTCTACAAATCATTTTGTGGACCACACATAACAACATTATCATTATTAAAATGAATGTTAGGATAAATAGTGGAACATTTTTCATCTGGAAATATTTTTGTCTCATTTTGACCTCCTCCTGTCCCAGTATGCATGGTTAGACCGCCCATGGCATTTTGGAAATTTCTAAAAGATTCCATCCCGCATGAGCGAGATTTATAAATTAAACAAAAAGTTCAATCATAATGATTTTTAAATAATAACAATAATAATAATAATAATAATAATAATAATAATAATAATAATAATAATAATAATAATAATAATAATAATAATAATAATACATTCCGATTAAAACAGGCAGTCCTTTCAAGGTCGCGAGCTGGCAAGAGAGGAGGGCACTGTCATCGGATCGCGAGCTTCGATGCAACTGAAATGTTTGGAATTGGAGCTCCCGATTGGAGGACAGCGTCCCGCTTGTCTTGAAAGGACTCTCTGTTTTAAGCGGCGTGCAGAGGTGGTACCGTGTGCGCAGCGTCCGGCGCAGGTGCCCACGTCGACGGTGGCCTCGAAGGGCGTGTCTGCGAAGAGGCGCAGCGCGAGCGGGCGGCGCGCGCAGGGCGCAGCGCGGGGGCGGCACGCGCAGCCCTCCACCACGCGCAGCTCGCGCTCCTCGCCGCCCACGGCCTCGGCGCGCAGCGCCGCGCGCGCCGTCTCGCACTGCCACGGCCCCGGGCACGCCCCCACCTGCGCAACACACACTCGCTCACGTTCTGCGCTGACCTACCGTCGGCTAACGGGGTTTTCCTCACCAGGTATCTCCCAGCAGTGGCGCACCGCCCCTGCCAGGACAAGCTCTAATCTCCCGGCATATGTGGTAGTGGTCGTGTATGTAAGTGTAAGTAAGGGCGAGGATAGGAGAAGGAAAAGGAAGGAAAGATCGCGAGCGGTCCGTAGCCCGTTTGTTGGGGTACTCCTCCAGCACTCACCTGGCGTTGATCAGAGAAATCACGGAAAACTACCGATCAGAGCAGCCGATCGCTAGAATTCTCCTCCACACAGCGACTGAAATGGGCCTACCTATATAGCTAGTGTCGAAAATCTTGTCACCGTTGGGACTCGAACCTAAGACTTCCCGGTCAGAGGCACTGCAGGGATCAGTTGATGCACTGAGCCTACTCTCCAGGTACTTGAACACATAATGGATAGACACGGGAGAGCTAGTACGGCGCACCGAGTTTTGCTCGTTCTGCGCAGCCTCAGTATACGCCACGAACCTCGTGATCACAAGACGGGCACTTCGTTTGAAAAGTCAGACCACGCGCTGAGCACCATGTGGCATGGAGAACGAGACGTTTTGATAAATATTTTGTAAGTGTCTTCAAGTGACTATTTTCAACAGCGATCAACAGTAAATAATGGGATCAATGTGTAATTGAAATGAGAGAAGCAATAAAAAAAGCTTCCTATATCTGTTTCAGTGACTTGTAACAAGGTGTTCATTTTCGTCTCTGACTGCATTTTAAATTCCCACTAATATTCTGACGCTAACTGGTGCTTAGAGGTCATTGTCTGACGTCATATATGATGATCAATAGCTCACCCATGTGTGTCCATAATGGTTCAACAATTTTATAGTTACCAAGAGATGGATATGCATGTTGTAATCGACTACAGCAGCAAATTCTGCTATTCACAGAATCATCATTGAACAACATTTCTGAATAAACACATGCGTCATGCGACTGCTGGAAATTGCGTGCATATACATATTGTACACTAATGTTTGCATTTAAGAAGACATAATCTTAAGTAAGGCCCATTTTTTCAATACCCCTCAACGGAGTCAAATTCAGGTCATTGCCCATTAAGAGAGTAAGGTTAAACAAACGAATAATAATATGACACAAGTACGATTTTCATTAAAACATCTGTCATTTTGAAAATTGCAAATGTTAGATTTTTTGAACCCGTCTTAAAACTTCAATATTGAGTCTTATTATGACAGTAATATTCCTCAAAATCAATTTCTTTAAACTGTTTCGTGAAATTTTTTTGAAAATATTAGTATTTTTTGCAAAATTTTGAATTGAAATGTGGAGTATCACAGGTAAGGGCAAATGTGAATATGTTCTAATTTAGTCTGTGCATAGCTTTTTGAGAGTTAGCTCAGCTGGCAAGTATAGGTTTTTTACCTGCAACCCCCAGATTAGAGACTAGCTTAGGTTAATACGTTTTGCTTTAAATGTTTCAAAAAAATAGAGTGCATTATACTAAATTGAAGGCAGAAAGTTATTTTCCTTTGAACTTTTGAAATTTAAAAAATATATGATTTTTAACCCTGTCGGACAAACTTCATCTTTGTCAGGTCATATCATTTGTCACGTCATGTTATTAAACGTAGAGTTTTGTTATATAATGCAATTGTTTGATATCTCTGAACTTAGGTCTTTAAATCTTATTACGTTTAATTTTCGAAACAGTACATTTCAACTAATATTAAACATTACGTCCTACAATACCATTTTATGCGAAATTATAGTCGCTCACTTCCATCTTTCATTGTAGTGTTGCAGCTTCAGCATTCTCGTACTGATCTGAATTTCGGAATTCGATTCCTGCAATTTCCAAGGAAAATCAATTTTTTAAAAACTGTTTTCCTCAATAAAACCAAAGTGCGCTTATAAATATGGTACAAGTTCGGATTTCATTCAAACAAGTGAACTTTCCAAAATTCAAAATTCGAATCTTCCCTTATTCTTTTGCTGATGGTAGAGTTTCGCGAAATTAGGAAAAAATAGTGGGTTAAAATTGGTAATATTTTTGCTTGTATTCCTTACAAACAATACAAAATCGAATGTGCCGGGCTATGTGCTTGTAGCGGCTCGCGGCGCGTCGCTTTGCACGGGCCACGGCACACTCCCACCTGCGCAACAAGGAACACCGGCTTTTTACCTCTTACCTCAAGCAACTCGAGCGTAAAATTAAACGATGAAAACTTCCCAATTGCTGCGGGATTTCCCTCTCACTTAGAGGCTCAAGCGAAAGTGAACGGTCGGGACCTCCCACCGGAAGACCTGCAAAATTCCCCTTAGCTCTTTTCCCGATGCAGAAGTCACATCTCCATTTTTTAAATGTGTTTCCCATCTCTTTTTCTTTCCTAGTGCGCAAGTAAACGTAATTTGATATCCAATTGCAAATTTTGGCACGAGGCTTCTTCTTCGTTATTTGTGCTGCTCATTTTCAACCTTGAATGCTCTGGGAAGTGTTAGAGATAAAATTAGTGGAAGAGCATGGTAAATGTTCAACTGCATAGCAGAGTACGAAAAGCTGTGCTAAGAAACGTGGAAAAAGAGTAAAGATTTTTAACAATGGTGAGAAGACTTAAGAAGAGTTGAATTGGACACGGGTCAAGATTAGATTGTTCAGTGAAGCAACAACTAGCGAAGACTATCAGCAGCTATACTATCAGCAACCAAAACAGTAAAGATTCCACTTCAAAATATTTTGAATGAGCTTTCAATACATTCAAAACATGCACACATCAAGTGATATTGTATTTGGAACAATTTACATTAATTGTAAGTTAACAATCTACAGGTGTCTGATAAGTCACTCCCTATTTTGGATAGAGATAATTTCTTTAGTTATGAACCAAATTTTGTTCAACTAGTTTTGTTAGAAACAGTGCTTTTTGAGGTTTAGTTTAACATCTTTACAAATCTCCACTTAACCTCTAGCATTCTCAATGTATTTTTTTTAAACGAACTGATACTTTCGAAGCTGCTGCTCACAGTATGGTCCATGGAACATTGATTAACACACAAGATATTGTTGCTTCAATTTTATCCTTGTGCTTTGGTTTTCTGTTGTAAACTTCCTCCCTAGCCCCACCCTTCAGGGAAAAAATCCAAGACGTTCAATCAAGGCTACGAGCAGGCCATTTATTCATTTCATTTCCTTTTTATTGACATTGCAATTACATAGATCAGTAGTATAGTTCTTTTACATAGTATGTAGTTTTGGAGGCTTAAATTAACTTTAAAATCTACCTTAATTCTAAAACTTAACTACTCTTTAGGGTTAGGGAGCTCTTAGGGTTAGGGAGCTCATGAAGTGCCTTACGTATTCTCCAACTTGGTCTGCATGTTCAAGAAAGCTTGAATTGGGAACATGTTTTTGATTCTTGTACGGAAATCTGGGAATGGTCGAGGTTGAAATAGCATAGGTGGTCGTTTTGGTTGATGAATAAATAAAATTTGCTAGAGATCTTGGTAAAGAACGGGATTATGTATGGAATATTTAATTCTTTGTGCAACTTCAGATTTGAAACGAACCTTAGAGCTTGAGTAGTTGTTCTGAGGTATTTATTTTGAACGTTTTGGATTTTGTTTAAATTGGTTCTTGAGGAATTTAACCAGATTGGACACTCGTATGACATAATAGGTCGGATATAATGTTTGTATAAGGCTATTGCGTTGCAGATTTTACTTTTGTAATTAATAAGTGGTTTTAGTTGGAATATCTTTATTTTTGCTTGACTCGTTTTTGCATTTATATGATCTTTCCATTGAAGCTTTGTATAAATATTTAGTCCTAGGTATTTGATGTTTTGATTTGGTGGAGTTCACGGAATTAGTGAATTACTGATTTGAAGGTGAGGCCATTCATGTGCACCACAACTGCCTATCAAACGACCAGGTAAATGATCATGCAGCCATTTGCGGACACCATTTGTAAAGTGTGTAAGTGCTCCGTTGTGTATGAAGTGAAACTGTGGGTTGTTTCACTGTGAAAATATAGGCCGTTCAGTGATTTCTTAGGGCTCCACAAGAACATTTCACGAACTTTGCTAACATTCTCTTCTTTCTTCGAAGTTGGTCAATCTGACTTTGCATCGGCGGTACTCCCGGTTGTTAGTGATTTGAAATGGCAGTTTTCAACTGTTTTGGCATTCAGTGCTGCATGGATCCCTTGTTCACCCCATCCACCACCTTTTTACTTGCACCACAAATCCCCAAATCTCATAACGAGCTGCTATTCTACCGCGCTCTTGGACACATCGCAGGCGGCATTTGTGAACTGAAATATAAGAATAAACATGTTAAACAAAACCTCAAGGATTGCTCTTTCTGTCAGATTTGGTTGAAAAAACATTGGTTCATAAATGAAGAAATTGTAGCTATCCAAATAAAGAGAGTGACGTATCAGACACTCCGTATATTTTAATTAGCTTTAAATTAATATCTAATTTAAAGATCTGTTTGACGGCACTTCCCACATATTGCGGAAAATAATGCGAGAAGCACGTTTTCTGTGACACTTCTTACGTCTCTCGCTTCTTACTCATTCCCTGTGTTCGTTCACATATCTATCTTTTTATTTTAAAGGAAGCATGGTAAAAGTTGAGGCTCTTATTTGCCCTGCCCCGTATACCCTGCACATGCCTTGCCAACTTCGGTGCGCATCAACCACCATTGGCTTCACAACGGCCTCTCCCTCCGACTTCACCACAGGCATAGCAGCTAAGCACGGTTTTAGATGATTCGATCCGACGCAAGGCATGTGTACACCCTAGCAGGGAGTGTACAATGCCTTGGCGATCACGGCTAAATATGTTATCTGGCATTCACGAAAAAAAACTTGCTTTCATGGCTCGTTTAGGATGTCTATTGAAGAAATAAAATTCGCAAAATTATTACACAGATATTGAAACAATGCCGCCGCGCCGCTGTCAAAATTATCGTTACCAGATGGTAACACTGGGGACTAATGGGTTAAGAAGTAACTGAGATTTATGAAGATTGTAAGAACACGCGATCAACGGAGGCACTTACCTTGCTTTTTCCGGACAAATAACGAGGCGCATACTACATAAAGTCATTTTTAGTTCTTTAAGTGTTAGATGGCATTGACTTGGCACATGAGTTTGGTGGCCGTTGGCGGAAAATGCCTTCGAAGGTTCTCCTAATGACTGCGAGATGTTGCTGAAGTTGAGGTGTGCCGATTACCTGCTCACGCTTTTCATACATACTCCCATCACCTCCTTACAGTCTTCGTGATGAGACTTGATTTTCTTTGATATTTAATTAACGTGAACCGACGTAAAAATAAGAAATTTTCATTTTCATTTAAATCAGAAATTTAAAAAAATAAAGATTTTATAAAATATAGTATTGAACATTATTTCAAAACTGTTGTCGTGCATTTTCCGGTAGAACTTCACTTACTAAAACACAAATTATAGGTATCGGATTTTTTATCGAGATCTGCAATTAAATTTATGTAAAAATTAAAACTTTTTTGCTCCAGAATTTCTTGTGCCATGTACTAATGAATTGACTAGAAAAATAAATGTTTTAGATTCTGAAGTTGTTTCAAGAGCACGTAATTTCTCGAATTATTGGGAAAATTTCGTAATATCATAATATTGCAATTTCTGCCATCACTTCAGCCATAATTTCAAACAAATTCAAACGAGGCGCCCGCGGTACATATCTACAATTATTTCGATAGTCAGAAACAGTAAGTAGCCATTTATACAAAAGAACAAAATTGAATAAATCTCAACTGTTCCAATATTTGCAGCACATTACAGAGAAGCGGGGAAGATTTAATGTACAAGTTAAACACCCCGAAATGAAGGTCATCCAATATATCTCCTTATGAATGCATATACTATAGTAAGTAGCCACGCCATCATTACGTAATGTCTATAGTTTCCAACTGGTTCCTAGGGCTTCAAATAAACTCCCCGCAAAAATTAATGAATGTTTTTCAAAATCGCAGAGCTTTGGCTCACGCTAAAACGACAGGGGTTTCTACAATTTGGAAACAATTCTACGCATGGTTTAGGCGCTAGGTTTGTTCACTTACACCACACTGACGGACGGACGTTTTGCTTTCAATTGGTTTTTCGGCATCAAGGACCCTCAAAACAGGGATTCTGCCTAAACCACGTGTTATAGGATTTTTTCCCATAATTTAACAACTGGATTTATTCACTTTTTTGTTATCAGGGCCTGGCAATGACTTTTTTTCTGCCGAAAATGCCCCGTTTTTTCGCGTAAATTTCTCTATACTATGTATATTAATTCCGTATATACGTACGTATACGAGGAAATAAACATTGATGAACAAATTTTCATTTTTGAGAAAATTTTGAAAAGTCTTTCTTTTTACAGAGTACTTATAGAGTTCCACCCAAAATCAAAATGTCCATTTCAAATTCAACGAGCCGCGACGTCAGACATTGATTGCCGAATATCCATTTTGGTGAACATCCTGCTTATGGTTTTGCCGCCGGCATTCTTCACAGACGGACGGACGGAGAGACAGACGTTTTGCCGTCAAGCGATTTTTCGGTATCAAGGACGAACTATACGTGAATTTTGGGTACACAACTTTACTGCTTGTAGAAACAAGATTTATCCACTTTTTCGTTATCAGGTCTCGGCGATCACTATTCTTCTATCGAAAATTCCTCGTTTTCTCGCATAGTTACAACACGTTTTCTGTACTGTTTAAGCAATAGGCGAGAAATTAAAAATGAATATCGCTTGCATTGTCTCTTCCAGATGAAGGAGTTGTGTTTTTGAAAACTGTAAGTGATGCATCCGGTTCCACGCCATAACGTTCTCTCTACGAACGGTACCCGCATGCCGGTTTTGTCAGCAAACGTGCGCTTTGTGATGGGTGCAGAGGCGGAAGCAAGTGGAATCGAATTGTTTGCTGTTGAGGCTGTGTTCTGTCGAGAGGAACACGCGCTGCTCTGACGGGGTGGGGTGGGGGCGGCCGCTCCCGGACGCGCTCCCGGATCCGCTGGGCGGCGGCTGCGGCCGTGGGAGCGCCCGCTGGCCGCTGGCGCCTGCCTCTCCCACACTCCCACTCACACAGGCGCCGCCCTGGGGGCGCTACTTTGCTGCTGCGGCCAACACGCTCCGCACCATTGTATTAGTCTTCGTAATAAACACCAGCTTTATTTTCTCAGTGGGGGTCAATTTAAAATTACGAAGCTTGGATTGTCTGCATCTTTTCAATTTCGTATGCAATTCGGAGGAAACGACCAGACTTTCGAGTCGCCAGAAATCCTCGATATAAAACACCGGCAAAGGTGGTTCAGCGCGTCAACTGATATCACTGCAGTACCTCTGACTGGGAGATTCTAGGGTTCAAGTCCCGACGGTGGCAAGATTTACACGTCCACATAGCTGGGTCGAATTTAACCGCTAGCGGGAGAATTCTAGTGGCCGGCTGCTTCGATCCGTTATTTCTCCCATCGATACAAGGCAAATGCCGAAACAATAGCCTAACACCTCCTTCCATCCGTGTACCGCGCTCATAGTTTTCGAGAATTAGAGAAATTTTCGAGTGATTTGGTGCCAAATGTAGAAAATTAAAAAAAAAATAAAACAATATTTTAGTCTAAAACGCCACAATTTTTTTCTTTGAATTTTCTCCTCGTATGTACCAAGGGACGGTACAAACTATGATGCTTGTCCCATTTTCGGTGAACTCTGTACTTTCGAAGTTTGCAAAAGTTATCATTTGAAAACTAAAAAGTTAATGATTGCGTCTCAGACCAAGTCTGTTCCAAAAACTTAGCTCTCTAAAAACGGTATGTACAGTTTTTTTTAACTAGTAGTTTTTGCGTAATTTGGGCTTGATATTAAAGAAATGTATTAAAAGAATTCTCAAAAACCCCTCCAAATATTTCTTCATATTTTTTCCATGGACAGAAAAAAGAATACTTAAAAGAATAGCGCGGCTCTCATTTTCGTTGAACTATCTGAATTTTCAAAAAATTTAAATTTTGAAATAATGGGAGAAAGTATATGCTGTTGTAGCAACATTAGTTATTGTTTCATTTTGTAGTACATGAACGTATGATTTATGTCATATTTAATAGGAAAGTCAATTAATGGGCCGAGAAACTGATGTGGAGCTTACGTTTTAATTGTTTACGGAGTGAATTTTGTTTGCTGATTTTGAAATGTACTGCCAAAAGAATCCGTTGAATTTTGGGATGAAAAGGTGATGACAAGAGAGAAAAAGAATAGTTACAGGAGAATGTTCGAATTGGAAACGTTGGTGTCAAATTGAAATGCGAGGTTGCAGTTTGCCTCACTGACTTTCTTGGACGCTTGTCGTGTCGTCTCTTTCTGGATTAAGAGGTGGAGCCCTACATTTGGTAAAAAGGAAAAGCAAAAAGACAGCTCTTTCGCATGGGAAGCGACGATGTCTACTGTATATTGCTCAGCAACATCTTTCCAGATAAGTATATCTGATAATGCTGTCCGTCTGGAAGATTCGCACCTGAATCTGGGGTGGCATCGTTGTTTGAATCTGTAAGAGGAAGTAGTATGTTAAGTACAGGTATTTTTAGATTGGCACAGACGATGGTTAAAAGAGGTTCGACCGGTAGGACGAGCCAGGTTTTATTTCAATGTTCTAAAATAAATCCGAACTTACATGTACGGTAGAACTCATTTTATTTTCATCAACGCATTCTGCATGCCTTTCTTTCGAGTTATTTAGTGGAACGGGCTCGTTATTTTTGGAACAAGTTAAAGTTGCTTACAGATGTCTCAATTAAGAAATCTGTTCTTATTTCCCCGTTATTCTAATGAAATATTAAAGCAATGGGTTTAAGAAACGTGCACCTCAATTTCTTCCTTAATTATGTTACGTGGATAACCGTGCAGGATGCGACTGGATAATTTAGGGAGTGTTCAGGGGTGGCAAATTTTCAAGTTTTAGGCTCCTCGCTTTGGTGTGTTCCTGCCAAAAGAACAGGAAAACTCTAATCAATCGACGATACATGATTGACGTTGGATAAGAATACAGGGGAATCCTACGAGCCTTCCTCTTGGCGGATCTCTGTTAGAGGACGCCCACTTTCGGTGCCCGTTTACTGTGAGTACTTCCCCGATGCGGGCAGGGATCTCCAAATCAAACTCAACCGCTGGGTGTCCAGAATCGGAATCATCGCTTTAACGTAGAGTGGGCATTGACGATATTCAGCAGGAAGCTGAGGGAAAAGAATTGACTGGAAAAGTGCATAATTAGGGAGCACTGACCTCTTGAACCGAATACAGACATTCGACACACAATAAACTAGTGGTGCTATAGAATGGAACACACTTTTTCATACTTCTTTCTTAATGTCTTTAGTCCGAATTAACTCTTCGATGTTGACCCACCCTCTGGCCAGCAGCTATCCATCGACGCTTAAACACATTTTTTCACTTTTGCTTTTTGTTTCGACCTCCTAATAACATAATTACAATATCACTTTAATAATATTATAAAAGAGCAATACATAGTCTTTTGTAAATTTTCATGGAAAATGTGAAGTCATTTTTGAGAAAACATCGTTGGAGTGTTTCTGAAAATGCGCAATTTTGAGCTCATTTTAATAGAAAATTCAATGTTTTCAATTAAATTCATTAGAGCTCATTTGAACACTTGCACTGAAAAAATATTAAAAGATAAAAATGACCGTAATGTAATTACCACCCATTACGTGAGAAATATTTGAAAAAAAAGTTTATATGTAAGTTTTGAAAAATTAAAAGAATAAATCAAAATGGGGTTTATATCATGTTATTCAATTCATTTAACTCTAATTGTTCAAAAGTTCAAAAGAATGGAGCCGCTTGTAAGAAAATCTTGTTTTTAAAATTGCCCATTTTTCTCTCAAAATTACTTGAAAATGGCTAATATTTTGTTCTAAACTCTAATATTTTATACTAAAAAATTACATTACATTAATTAAAGAATAACTGGGGAGAGAAAATTTTATTGGAAGGAAAAACTCTACATCTTCATTAATATAATTTTCCTATTGGGTCTAATATATTTTAAACTTTTGCACATTTCTAACATTCAGGGATACTACTCATGCCATCTTTGAAAAAGTATTTCACTCTATTCTTATAAGAAATTAAAAGAAAATAATGTAAGTGTTTTGGGGAAAATTTTGTAAATGTCCTTGAGGCTTTATGTAAAGAACTTCCAAATTCAAAGAATTCTTTTCAAAATTGCAGGGCATCGAGTCGGAACAAATCGGTCGGGAAACATTTATTTTGGAAAAAATCCTATGAATAGTTTAGGTGCTGGTTTGTTCAAGGGAGAAAAAATGGACGGAATAAAACCACTTTTACAGATAGTACATTGCTCCGTGTAGTCATACGTATGTAAGAAAGTAAAATTAATGACACTTTACAATAGCGATTTGTTCACATTATTGTATTTATGAGAACATGTGCTTTAAATGATGTTATATAAAGTTTTTTAAAAACTCGAAAGATTTCTGTGAAAACGAGCGCAAATTTTATTTTCAAGAACATTCAAACGCAATTTTCTCAAGAACTGCTCCAATTTTCTTTCTGCTGATTGCATTGTTTAAGATGACATCAACTTTAGTTTTCGAAATTCGTCTGTTTTTTCAAAACTTCACGAATGTATTGTTTTGAAAAATCTCTCTAGCCGTTAATACGCACATTTTCAGCGATTTGTATACATTATTGCTTTTATGAGTGAAGGTGCTTTAAATGACTTCAAATGAAGTTTTTCGAAGACACAAAAGATTTGTATGAAAGAGAACTTCAATTTTTTCATTTACACTAGCGCTGAAATATTTTTTCCTAAAAACGGCACCAAATTTTTCAACGAAAATTTCCATATAGGATGAGCTTTTACTCTTCTTCAATATTTTGAAAGTAATATTTCGAATCTACCGTTAGGAAACCAAAAAAGTGAGAAAAAATTTCAAAACAAGAAATTGGGCGGAGGTAGATGACAGCAACAGGAGGATGGGGCAAGAAAAAATAACTCAGATAAAAATAAATTAGAAAACTAAGAAGTAAGAGAAAGTCTGGGCCAATCTATAGCACTACTAGTTATGTTATGTCAATTCAATACATTTTCAAGTTCTTGGAAAATTTTCATTACTTCTAAGTTCTAAATTTCATATTTTATACAGCAATGACCGACAGAGTACCTTGCAACGAATTTGTGAAGACTGGAAAATGAATTGGAAAATGGAAATCTAAGAAAATGAGCATCTATTAATACGTCAATTATAATTTTTACCGAACTATTAATGTTGTGTTGCAGAAGTGGGAACTTCATATTGCTAAATTTTAATGAGAAAGAAGATAGTTTACGTTTCACCTTCGTGAATGTTCTATTAATATCTCGAGTCCTTGAAGATACAGTCAGCTTTGCGGAGGAGCTTTCATTGGATGCATAATTGTTTTCCAGAAGCCAATTTTGAATGATTCCCAGAAGGCAGGTGCGAGTGTGGAAGACAAAAGCTTTGCATATTGCAAGCGGAGAGCTTATAAAAAGACTGAAATTAACTGAACACGTCGAAATTGTAAAATTATTTTTGTTCATGAAATGTAATTAATTTATTTTTTATTTAACAGGAATTGACTACTCTAAAACTATGGTTGCATTGTGTTCTAGGTAGCAATTATAACTGACACCATTATCAGCTGAGATATCTCTATAAGTAAGATTTTCTTCATTTGATTGGCAGTAGATATAATATTTCCATTGAAAAGAATTTTTTTTTCAGTGCTAAACGAAAGATAAGTCAATTAATTTAATGAAAGTGACATTCCTCAGGTCCTTAAATTTCGTAATATGTCAATAGGATCTCACTTATAAAGCGGTCGAATTTTGGTAACACACATGATTACGATCTGTGAATATAAGATCCTCCAGTGTAGACCAATGAGCTATTTATATTGGCAACATTGCACATGCGTTTTTGTAGAGCAAATGGCGCTTAAAAATGGGGCAGGTCTCGTATTTTTTGAACTCTGAATTTTCGAAATTTGCAAAAGTTACAAATAATACGAGAACGCATAAGATATTAGATAAAAGATGCAGATAATACAAATAATACACTTGTAGCACAATTAATTTTAGTTCAGCTTCATCTTTCATGAATTTTCTACGATTTATTTAGTATTATTTTGCCTTCGAGATTATAATATTTCGTTAGTACCATGGGAACATGACATTCTGATAACCCCACAAAGGTATCATTATTAGTGATAGTAGTGCATCACTAATGCCTAAACGACTCTCAATGTTTGGCTCAAAATGGATATTCTGTGACTGAAATGCCTCAACAAGCTACCCTAGGAATTTAAACTAATGGTGCTACAACAACAGGCACTTTCTTTCGCAAAGTAACGATTACGTAATTTTATAAAACCGCAATCTCTGTCCTTATTCTCAGTCATCACTTATAAAACTCATTACAAATAGAGGAGTTTGTTATAAGAATCAACCAAGTCCAAAATTCCATATTATAAGATATTTCACCAAGTTATTCTCTACAACTGACGCTATCTTCAGGAACATTTCCTTCCGGCAAGTGCCAAACACGTTGAAAGCTATAAGTGGGGGAAAACAATAACTTCATTACTATGCACGTCTTCGCTGTGAAGTTTTTGGTTCTTCCTGAATTTGGTCTAGTTTGGCTATTGTAAGAAACCATTCAATTGTAAAACAGTAGGAGAGAAAACTAATTATTTTTAATAGTTCAGTCATTACTCAAACAAATTGTGGTGTAGTTTTGATTCTTTACTCCTTTATCTTTTTTGGAGTACTGAATACGAATGAAGTTTGCCAAAAACAATTCCGTTGAATTGACTTACAACAAAACTTAAAATTTTTAAGCCTCTAGGATGGCACATGTGCAGCGTACTTAGTTGCCCTTTGTGCGATCCCGAGTTCTTTTCCCGGTCGAGGCAAAAATAGAGTTGTAGCATTCCCGGTCGATGCAAAAATAGATTTGTAGCTTCCCTTTGAAACCGTGTCAGTTTCTGTACCTATGTGATGAAGAAATGCGCAGGTACGCGGGGTTTCCTAGTTGCGATGAGGGGAATGTCTTATTCACCACTTGTCTTACTCCGAAGTGTGGGAATTAAATTAGGCCTCTGCATGGGGACGAAAAACAGAAACCTTGTCAGTTTCTATTTAACTATCTGCCTTCCTAATAATTTTCTGTTTTAACGACTTATTACACAATACTTTTTGCCAGTAGTTTTGATCTCGAATGTCAATATTACTGTACAAATGGATAAAATAAGATTTGAATTAAATGTCTTGACTGCTGAAAAGGGGCATAAAGGATGGGCATTCAAAGCCCCCTTGAGTGAGAATTTATTATTTAAAATTGTTAAACGACAAACTGTATTTCCCTTGTGACCGCCAGTCTTGGTTAGGCCGGTACGCCTCACATAGCGACCGACGACGCATTTTGAATTGGCGCCCGTGCGACGTGCTACGCGTCACCAAACATCCGTCGCCTAAGCGTAAGAAAGGGTAAGAGAACAGAGGAAATATGCGTCGACCAGCCGTTGAGCTTAATATACACTATATAGTGTATCAGCCAGTGAGCATAATATCTTTGATCCCGGTCAAAACCGGTCACGGTCACCGGCCACGATAAAAAAATATGAATTATCAAATAGGTTTTAAATTATTTCTGAAATATTAATTGGTAAACGTATAACTTGAGTACAAGAAACGAACAAATAACAATGAGATAATATGCAAATTCTAACTTATATAGTATCCTGAAACATTTCTATCTTCACTATTGTAGTTGCAGGAAACCACCAAAACAATTTGAAATTTTGAAAATTCGGAGAAAGCAACCAGAATGCGTCTGAGGTAATTTCTTTGGGCTACTTTTGCTCAATCTGTGAAAAAAAATTAAAATAATTTTGAAGCCATTTCTTAGAAAGTTTTGAAAAGTGTCATACGTTATGTAAAGTACCCCCATAATGAAAATATACGTTCCAAATTCAAGACGGCGCGACGTCTGTCAGATCGAACGAGGAATGACGATTTTGCTGAAAATCCAGCTTACGGTTTTGCCTCTCGCGTCGTTCAGACACGTATTTTAGTCAATCGATTTTTCGATATCAAAAACCCACCAAACGTGGATTTTGACTGCACAACGTGTTACAAGAAGCAAATGTACTACATGTACAAATAAAACTTTTTCGTTACCAGAGCAAAGTTTTTTTGCAAAATGCGCCATTTTTTTCGTAGAATAACAATAATTTTTGTATGATTCGTAAGCAATAGGCGCGAAAGTAGCTAATAGCGCTACAGAATGTCACACTCACGGTCCGCATTTTTTTCCAAATTTGCAATTTTCAAAAATTGAGAGAGTTCAACGAAAATGAGTCCTGCGTCTTTCTTTTAACGGTCGTTTGTTTTATCTGAGGACAAAATTTGAGCCGTTCTTTGAGAAAATGTTATTTACTTTGTCGCCCTTACTTCGTAAGAAAAGCATTGTAATCGTGCGCCGGAAAACTGTAAATTTTCGACCGAATAACTTCCGGGCCCTGGTAACAAAAAGGGGATAAATGTTGTTCGTACGTACAGTAAAATACGTCATCTGACACATTGTGTAGTTAGAATCGATGTTTGTAGGTTATTGAAACCGAAAAATTGATTGACGGCAAAACTTCTCCCTGTCCATTCGTCTGCGTGATCAACCCTAATGCCTAAACCATTCAGTTGATTTTATCCAATATTCATGTTTCTCGATTGATTTAAAGAAGCTGGAGGCCCTGTGAGTTTGACGCCGATGTTTTGATTTTTGACTGTTCTTTACGTAAAACCTCAACATATTCGAAATATTCTCAAAAATGGCACCACATTTTTCCATTAATATTTGTCTTCGAATAGCGTAAAGGACCCTTAAGAGAATGGTGCAGATCACATTTTCGTTGAAGTCCCTGATTTTTCAAAAATTGAAAAAGTTTAATTTTTTCGCCGGTTCCCTAAAGCTACAATATTAAAGATAAATATTTTTTCCGAAATAAAATGGGTTCTTTGAAGACAGACCTTGACATAAGGTCAAGTACAATTTTTTCACGTAATTTTGCATGAAAAATAAGCAGATTTTGTCAAAAAAACGGCTGCAAGTTTTATCTTTCTAAATTATTCTCTCAATTTGATGCATCAAATAACAGTAAAAATTGGTGCTAGACACATTTCCGGATAAGTCTGCATTTTAGAAAATTGCAAAAGTTAACATTTCAAAACTACAAAACAAAAATAGTTTTCCTTCAATAAAATGTGATTTAAAAAATCAGGTCTTCAAAATAGGTCATGAACATTTTTTGGTAAAAGTGAATAGTTCTCGCATAATTTCTTCGTAAAATTAATGCAAATTATAAAAAAACATTTTCTCAAAAACCGCTCCTAAATTTTCCTTTAATTTTTTCATGCATAAATCAAGGGACCCAAAAAATGGCACAGTTCCCAGTTTCTGTAAACTTCTGAATTTTCGAAAGTTGCAAAAAATGAATATAGCAAAATTAGAATGTTGGTGCTAGAGAATGTTTTGGTGAAATTTGTTCTTCGACATTACGAGCTCTTTAAATAAAATCATAAATACATTTTTTTTAAAAAATACGAGCACTTTTGCGTATTTTTTTGCGTTCAAATTACAGATTCGAAGTACCAGCACTTCTTTTTCTAGGATATATCACAAGTTATCAGTTTGCAATACAACAATGGGAACACCGCAACAAGGCAGTTTGAAATTCTAAGAATAACGTACCATTTTTTGGGCAATGTTACTGAACTAATAGAGTGGAGTTTTGGATTGCCAAATGTGTTACCTTTAAATTAATTTAATTTTCCCGCCGAGTGCGCCACGATTGAAATCGAGTTTTATAAGCGATGACTTGAGATTTGTTAATATTGACTGAAATGTGGCATTATAATTTTTCGTAACCGTTACTGATGTGAGAAAGTACATGCTATTGTAGCACCACTAATTTATTTCAGCACTATTGCATTTATTTATTATATTTTCGTGTTTCTTAAATCAAATAAATGGATTTCATAAAATATTAGCGTTGTTAATATTTTGGTATCGGAAACCGTATAAATTATTCAAAAGGGCATTTATAAATTGTAGGCATAAATATCATTACGTGTATTGTTTTGGGGCCATAATCACAAGGTAAGGAACTAGTAAACTATTACATAAAGTTATGTATCTAGGACGTTAAGTAGATGTTTTTGGCTCCAGGGTGACTTCCAAACCTGAAGACCACCGGGCTGAGTATTTAAAAGGTGCGAGTGGACATAAATCCGAAAGACTTGAAGGAGTATTTGTGTATCATAAACGTGTTTGGTTTCACGTCAATAAACAGTGATAGTCTAGTAAAATCTTTTAACGTTTTCTCAATTTTCTGACCTATTAATGGAATTGAAATGAGACTCAAAGAATATTATAAAAAGTTGTATATTTTTATAAAGATTATTATAAAAGTATTAAACCAGGTTGTATAGTAACACTGCAAAAGGGACATACATTTTATTTTATACCATTGTCTAATTCACAGCAGTTTTCTCCGTTTCCATGTGCAAATTAAATTACTTGCTACGTCGCAGTTTGATGACATGTAACATGAAGGTGTAATTGCTACTTTTAGAAAAGCAAATGAGAAAAAGAAAGATGAATATTATTAGTATGCTGCCGCACGCAATGCTGTGCTGCCCGAGGGCGGTGCAGCGCGACGCCCAACTCAAGGCCTTGCGCCCTTGCTTTTTTGTGCTCTTCTAGCAGGCACTCGCGCCGCCCGCCGGTGGCCGTTGCTTGGCAGGGGGCGTGGCCTTCAGAATGACAGACGAGACGATTCATTACTTCGTTTCTGGGCGTATCAATTGTTATGCTCATTAGGTTAGGTCCCGTAGGTTTAATATAGGTTTTATCACAAAAGGTGTCCCTCCCGCAAAAACGTGAGATCTGGCGCCGACCTACACGCTGTTTAACCGGATGCCCCCTCCCCTCCCTGGTAACTTGCCCAGCACCACCCAAGCTGTGACTAGCTCTAAGCTCGCGACTGATCCCCTATCCCGTATGATAGTTTAGTGCATGCAAGTGTGTGTGTGTGTAAAGGAAGAGGGGGCAAGTGAGAGGAAGGAAAGTTCGCGCGCGCAGCATGACCCATCTGACATTCGTCTCACATTGATCGGAGAAACTTTGCAAAACTACCGATCTGACCAGTCGGTTGTTTGAATTCTCCTCCAGACAATGACTGAATGCGACTTAGTTATCTAGCCAGTGTAAAATTCCGCCACTCGAACCCGAGAACTTCCCGGTGAAAAAAGCTGCAATGGCATCATGTTGCCCTGAGACGTCTGCACTCTCTAGTAAATGTGGTGTCTCGCCTAATTTCGTGTGCTAAATTTGGGCTGAACAGATGAAATGAGTGTCCCATGGTAAACACCTTTATTTTACCCCTAAATTTAAGAAAAACAACAAATGCTTACGAATAGGAAAGGAATTGATAAATGTGTTTCTAAAGCGGGGATATCAAGGTCACGGGAAAGGTAACAAACTTACTGGAGCTCGCGAGAGGAATTGGCGCAAGATTTATTAGTAATGGTTGTACAAATGGTTGCGGAGTAGCGGTAAGTAATTGAACACCTGCCCCATGACATTCTTTAAGAGAAGTTCCTTGACAGGTAGACAGAAATTTAGGCATATTAATTCCCATTTTCTGTTTAAAGCAGAGAAATTATCCATTAAAATGAAATAATACATCAGTCAGATTTCAAATTCTCAAGTGAGAATAAATTTAAACATTTTAATTCTAAAGTACCTTGATTTAGTAGTCGTATTTACTTAAGAGTGATATAATAGCATTAAGTTCCTACGTTCAGGTTAGGAGGTTCAACAGACAAAGATTTTTGTCTGCTAAAAGCCCTGCCGGTACGTATGCGAGAATTGTTAACATAGAGAGACGTGTTTATTCATTTCACATTATTGTTAAATAGAGTAAATAACTAAATGACTTTAAACACTATTACTCTAACCAGTGCATCTAGAGACCATCCCGCTTTTATGCGACGTCCTTGTGTCTTTAGGTATAGATGTAGATGCAAATTGTAAAGCAATTTATGAAGAAATAGAATGGAAACAATGTTCTGACTGAACATTGTTTGCAACAATGCGAACTACATTTTTTGTTGTAATTTCAACTTTTTCAGAATTCGAGTCAACAGCGGGCGTGTAACACACCTTGGTGGCGTTGGTTGAAAAGAAACGTTCGGTGGTACCAACAAAATACTTTGCATCATACCTCAATAGTTTTGTATTTTCGAAATACGTAGTTTGCAAGAGGTTTCAAACGACAGCAAGATTTTGTGGAATTTGGTTCAGTGGTTTTCTCGTAGGTGGGAAAAAATAATAAACTTTTCACAGTTATCTCTGTTTCACAGATACAAATATTTTGTCAATGTTAAATATCAGTATTTTTTTAAATCACAGACTATACACAAATTTGAAGTTGTAACATTCAAGTTTTTATTCTGTGGAACGTATGACTAATTTTAATGAAGTTTGATAATACTTAAGTTTTTGCGCATGTACTTAATTTTTATTTCTTTTGGAACGGATATCAACATATTTCAAGTTTTTCGGACGAATAGGGACCCTAGAATTTGTTTCCCTCTCTAATGAATTAGTGGAAAAAGAGAAAATGGAATCAGAAGATTTATAAATTGCAGACACATCAATGCACTGGGACTGCGACTCCTCTATAGGTCTATTAGAGGTGTATTTTTGTACATTTTAAAGACGTAAAACGCCTGTCAAATATTATGAGCATCGATTATTTATAGTTGTAGACAGAAAGAACATGTTGAACTTTGTTATTAAAACATTGGAAATGTTTTAATAATTTCACGTTAACCATTTATCATATCATTTTATCAAGTTTAATATTGGTTTCAACCTACCCACATGCGCCATAAATAAGCAAAAAGGTGAAAATGTTTCAACGTCATAACTTCCCTCTATACTTCACTGACACTGCAGCATAGCAATGACATGTGAAGTCGTGACGATGGTTTTACGAGAACACGCTCCGTGCGAGCGGGCGACGTGTGGGATGGGATGTCGGGGTCAGATAGGGAGGCGCGTGAGAATCGCCCCTTCCACGTCCGGCTCAAAGCGAGGCGGCCTTTTGGGGCAGCGCCGGGCGTCGAACCAGGGCGGCGGCGCCTGCCCTCCGCCAATAGCAGCATTGTGCCGCTGGCGCGCGACCAATAGCAGCACGGCCCTGGGAAGGGTGGGGGTCGGCGGAGGCCCGCGGCAGCCAGGGCGCCGCCTGGCGGCGGACACTCGATTTTCAGGAAGTCTCCGACAAATTATGAACATGTTGTCGTCCCGTTTTAGCGGCCATTTTGGTATTTCATTCCTGAAGGAAAAAAACTAGTGGAAGACAAAAAATGTTCCGCAAACCTAAGTATCAATACCGTACTAAATATAGTTACTATCTAACGGCAACATTCCAAACAATTTAGTTCTCAACAGTTTAGTCTGAATTTTATTATTATTAATCAAATACGATTTCAATCTCAACAAATTGGATAGTAAAAACGTAAATTTTATTGTACGGAAAACCTGGAGGTCCTTCACTTTACTAAACAGACACTTAAAAAGAGTATTGGGACAGAATGAGAATTAACCTATCCAAATATTGTTCGTCAATGGAATATGACGTGGTTTGTTGGGCTTCTTTTAGAACTCTACAACGGAAAAACATGGATGGAATGGAGAAAAAAATTAACTTTCTGTCTGAGGCCATAGCAAGAAAGTAGAATGGGAGCCACAAGAAATCAGGAGGAAGAAGACAAGACTCGTCCACATACATAGCATAATGAGCTGAAGTGCAGCTTAAACTTCCGACTTGGGAGAGCCACGTACTATAATAGAGAAGCGCAAAATTCATTTAAGGTAACAGGGAACAATACATTTTCCAGTATATAAAGATTATTACTAGAATCTCTAAATGTAATGAAACTTTTGAACATGCCTCGTTTGAAGGTCAGGAGTAGTGCAGTCTATGATTTACAATCTTAAACCTTTATATATACACAAAATAACTAATTAATTACTAAATAATTACTTTTCTGAACTTTTTTCGCCTAGCATTACATCACAGATTCAAGAGTGCATCAACATGTAATAATTTAGCTGCGCGCCACCAGATGACGATTGAGATCTACGATTGAGTTCATCAATGCACAGAATTGCCTATTTGTAGTAGAAGACTGCTTATTTTCACTGTCAGTTGCATAATCCGAAATGATTCGAAGTTTTTCTTCGCTCTATTTATAAAAGGAACTTGGATATTGATTTTAATTGCGTGTAAGCGTGAATGTATTAAGTGTACCATAGATCTGAAATGATTGGAAGAAATCATTTTCTGAAGTACGTGTTTAATATTTTCGTAAGGAGGTATGAATGCACACATGTTTAGTTGTAGTAAATTAAGCGTGATTATTATTTGCGAGTTTCTCGAACGACATTGCAAGCTAAAACATATTATGAGTGATTTACGTGTTATGCTGAAACTGTGACGGATGGATGAATTTTTGTAGGGAGGTTTATTATAGTAGAGAATGAAAGCGTACCTTTCGGTGATGAAGGTATGATTGTATGAATTTATGAAAGTCCGGCAAGAAGTAAAATTCAAGTAAAACAGTAATGGTGAATGAGTATATGGAGCAATTGAATGCATGTCAACGCTGGTTTTCGTGTTCAAAACGAAACAAGAGATGGTAATTTTGGATAATAAAAAAACTTTTATCAAGCCAGGATCCACTGTGGGTCTCGGGTTTTTGGAGATATTATGATTGTCTAAGTGTTTAATGGATCCTTTCCGTCAGTCACTACTTACTCTAAACGCTTACTCGAATTCAATTAATATTACTTTAATTTTATTTAAACGTCAATTGATGCGGGAAAATCAGTTTCAAACTTCTCTTTATAAATACGTGTGAAGAAGAAAATATAAAAATAGTAAGTTTTACAATGTGATTATTGATATGGGAATGATTGTGATATTGGAATAATATTTTAAAATTCCCCAAAAAAGAATATACGTTAGTACATGTATTTTATTTTGTTTAGATTAGATGTGTTTATTATTTTTGGTTATGAAGTGAATAAAATTCGGGACCGGAAATCCCAATAAGAAAAAAATATAAATACTTTTTAGTGAGGTAGTGTTTTAGTAAGTACAGAAGACATTTGCAGAAGACATTTGCAGATGGGAGCGAGGCAGAGAAGAACGGTGAAGGGGGCAGAGCAGATACAGTAGAATAGATAGAAAAAGGCTCCGCCACAGGGCGGGAATAGACGGAATTCTTCTTCCTGTCAAATAAATTAGTATGATAAATACCCGTGGGGTACTTCAGTTAATATGATATAAATTTTTAGTTTAAATGAAGATTTTTTTAAATTGGTTATTTAAGGTCGCATCAACATCTAGGTCATTAGCGATCATTATTGGTGTTAACGGTATGGTAACTATGAAGATGAAACGATATGGTGATGATAAGAGGTGAAAGGACGAACACAAATACAACCGTGCTCGAGGCGGGACTCAGAACCCGCGACCCTTCGGTCGAGATCACTACGACACTACTGCTTAAATGAAGATTGTGTATTTGAAAATGAGGATGTAAATTAAATAGAATGTGTTTTTCACTACAGTTCTTGCGAACTGTTATTGACAAAGTGGTTAAGATCCTATTTTGTTTCAAAAGCAAATAACATTCCTTGGTTGTTATACTAACTCAGTAACAAAATAAGAATTTGTGAAGGAGTGGCCTCTGTGACTATACGTACTTGCTTTTCAGGGTATTTGAATGTCATTGGACTTTCAATTCCTCTGAAAATTAGGATTTTTTTCCCCAAACATCCACATGTATTTCTAGTATTTCTAAATTCATTCACATGTAGTTAGTACACGTTTACTATACAATTAGATAGCCAGTTATCTGTTACAAATCCTAATTTTAACAAGGTTTGACTACAGTTTTTTTTCAAATGAATATATTTTGTACCCAATCCTATTTAGTCAGCAGGAACAACGAAAAGAAACTTGAATCTCAAAATATTATTTTTCGCTACCGTAACTTTCAAATATATAATTTCAATGATTCATTGTTGTTAATAGTGAAAGAAAGAAATCTTGTTTACTGAGAAGTGCAGAAAACACAAAGTAGTATTTGTGAGTGTCGTAAAGGCTGTTGAATGAGTGCAAATAAAATTATCGGAAAGATTTAATTATTAAATTATTGAAGATTATTATAGATTATTTTAAAAGGTATATTATTGTTAGTATTATTATTAACGTTTTATAAAAAAATCAGATTATTCAAACGTTGAATCTAAAAAGTATATAATTAGTTTTGAAAATGCAATAGATGTAGCGTGTGTGTAGCAATTCATATTGATTTTAAACATTTCAACTAATATAGAGAATAATTCCCAATGTTTAAATAATTCAAAGTTTAATAATGAGATGTTAGTTTGTTTGTATTATTTCTGTAATTACGTTACAGGCAGAAGGCCAGGCAAAATATTGCTGACGTCTTGAGAGAAAGAAGGACAAGAAAAATGAATACGAGCCAAAAAAACATACAACGAAATGAAGATCTCGTTCGTTTACTGGAAAGGTAGGTTACATTCATTACAGTAGACACAACATAAAGAAGAGGTGGATCCTACTCACTGGAAGCAAACGAGGAGGAATTTCTTTTAGTTAATATATATTTGTACGTTATATGTGAATATTGCAGGGCACAGCATTTTGCTTAAGTATTTTCAAAAATAATTATAAAAATCTGGGGTAAGATATGAAAAGAACATTTTATTATAAATTATACGATAAACGTACCCCGAGCAATTGCACACAGGCCGATGTGGTCTACAGGGGAGGTGAAGGTAGAGCTCCACCTACTCGTCGCTCTCGTCACAAGGAGGAGTTTGTGTGGCGAGCACAACGCTCCGGCCGCCTTTACCCAAGCAACGATCCTGGTACTTACTTGCAAAGCAGCTGAGTCGACCTCAGAGCCGCCCTGAATGGCAATCACCACATAATTCCAACCTACGAACCAGGGCACTTCAGGTCAGGAAGCCAGTACCTAACCGCTGAGCCACCGCGGTTCCATTATAAATTATGATTATGTGAAAATGAATGCAGCTACTTCCTCATTGTGTTCCCGGGTTTGGTTCTAGGCCAAACAATGTGCAATTTGTGTTAGAAAAGTGAGCCAGTGACAGGTGTTCTTGGGGTTCACCCATTTTCGCTATTTCGTCTCATTCCACCGTTTCTCCATCGTCCACTTTATTGATCATTGACTCATTAAAGTATCACTCATAATGATGATGCAATATCCTTGATAATTAAAGTACCTAAAGGGGGTAGTTATCGCAAAGAGATTTTTCTTGATTTTAAAAATGAAGTATTGATCGTAATATCTAAAAGTTGTGTGAGAATAAATATTACTTTCTCATTGGGCTGTTTGGCAATATTTTTTTTAAAATTATAAAACCTTGAATGCTCATGCAACCATTTTTGTACATATATTCGCTATTCTTTCTACAAAACGTTATCAAATTCATCAAATAAATTATTTTATTAGTAGCATCCTCAAATATTATCTCAAGAAAAAATTGAATGCTACTTGACTTAACATTGGTCAAGTTTAGTACAAATCAGAAATAATAAGCAGAGTGGCAAATTCAAACGCGAAAAAATAAACAAAATGAATTTATTTATTTATTTATTATCTTTTATAAACTATTTTTATATTATTCGGTTCAGCTTTTAACGTCAAAATGTCCATATTTTCAATTACAAACGTAGATCAACGTGTGAAGATGTAAGTTTGTTGTAAAGTAAAGTAATATTCAAAATATATTAAACAACTTTTATGTTTACTGATAATGAAGTAAAATTAGTTACTTTAATCTAAGATTTTAGTTAAAAAAGCTTCAAAATAATATGATTACTACTTGTCACAACGTACCCTCAATGTGAAAATGAAGCCTGTTTTTGCGAAAGTTTAGAATTTTTTAAGAAATACTTGAGTCAAATCTAAAAGTTGAAATTTTGACTGTAGTTTGGTATTATAAAGATCAAGTATGTGTGTATTTTCAGATTTTTATCTGGTCCCCCAACAGAGATATTATAGTTGAAAGTTTGGAAAAAAACAAAATTCCAATTTTAGTAGGGTGTAATTTTCAAGCGGTTACTTACCAATGATATTTTACTCAAAATAACTACACTGTTATTTGTAAAAGCACAGATAAAATTAAGGTTGAGATTCTATTCCTTCTTTGAGAAATTATTCTCTGAAAATCGAACTTGGTTGATTCGCGTTCTATTGATTTGGTTGCCAACATTTCTCAAATAAAAACATAGAAGGTTGGTAAATAATATTTCAATTTGTAGGCCAGAGTTTACTTAATCCATTGCCCTTTATTCTAAAAAGCTAGAATGCTCGTACAAAATATAAATTTTTTTCGAGATGGTCGAGCGACCAGTATTGAACCACTTAAAATGAATTGACCCATTCAGAAAATAAATTGTAGCAACACTTTTCAACAAACACATTTTGCGAAGGCTTCTCATTCGTCTGGGCATTTCCCTGCAAAGTGCTGCGATAACCTGACACAAATCGTAAACTAAGTTCATTCCAACACTACGAATGAACATTTTCGGGCATTTTTATTTTTTCTTATACGTACGTGAATACGAAGAACATGTGTATAATGTGAATGTGAAAATAATAAGGACATTAGTGTTACCAGCACAATTGGGAAACTGTATGGCCGTATGTTAAGGGAAAGATTGGAAATAGAGATGGAGGAACAGAGTGGCTTTTGCGGAGGGAGATCTTGTACTGACAACATATTCTGTCTAAAACAAATTATTGCAAAAAGAATCTGTGTTGACAGAGATATTCATATGGTATTTGTAGATCTGAGTAAAGCATTTGACTCGGTACCCTTAGCCAAACTGGGATACTATGGTAAATGAGAATATAAATATAGTGAATATAAATGTTGTAAAGCGTCTATTACGTGAATTGTCAAAGCTG
This sequence comes from Teleogryllus occipitalis, assembly GCA_011170035.1. NCBI lineage: Eukaryota > Metazoa > Arthropoda > Insecta > Orthoptera > Gryllidae > Teleogryllus > Teleogryllus occipitalis. The sequence goes on along the minus strand of BLKR01000122.1, from coordinate 396,579 downwards.
CGAAAAAGTTGGTTCAAATAGTTCTTCACCTTTTAAAGTAAACAAAGGTCTAAGGAAAGGTTGTTGTATATTCCCTACTCTATTTAAAATTAATATTAAACGAGTTATTCACATCTGGAAAAGAAAGTGTAAGGACGTGGGAATACCTTTTGGTGCATATTTCGTATATACCTTGATATGTGCAGACGACCAAGTGGTCCTAGGTCGAGGATGATATCCACTACGGGACTCCAAAAGTAATTGAAGAACATGAAAAGTGGAGACTTGCCATTTATATATCAAAAACCAAATACATGTAGTCAGAGGCAATGGTCAGGAGCTGTTAACCCATAGGGACACAATTAAATGTGTAAAGGAATTTTACTATCTGGGTGTAACTTTAACAAGTGATGGTAATAGCAAAGATGTTCTAAAAAAAACAAATAGAGGTAGGCAAGTTATTACATCCATTGACATGGAAGTCAAAGATAAAAAAAGGAGCTCAAAAATTACACTGTATAAAACAATTGTTGTGAGCCTATTCACATACGGAGCTGAGTTATGGACAATGAATGCTAGGAATATATGTAAAATCCAAGGTACAGAAATGGAGTATTGGAGGCGGTGTTGTCAGGTTACAAGAAGGAAAGAATTAACAATCAAAGAATAGTAGAAATAATAAAACCTAGAAAATCAACCTTAGAACTGACAGAAACAAAGGGTCTATTATGGTATGGGCATTTAAGAAGGTTGACAGTGAGCGACTGCCAAAGATGATGTAGGAACACCATCCTAAAGAAATAAGATAGAAAGGCAGAACAAGAAGGAAGTGGGATAAAGACATAAGTTCAATGATGCTTGCAAGAGATTTAGAATATGATGCCTGGTAAGATCGAAAGAAATGGAGATTAGGCAGCGAGAAACGACGACAGCTGTAGAATATTCGCTTTACTACTGCTTCTAAATGTGTGTTTTATCCCTCAATAAAAACATTTTTCAACAAATGAAAATTTCTATATAAACTAGATGAGATAAAATGTTTGAAAAAATATAGGCGTATTCCTTGTTCTATTTTCTATAAAATACAACAACAAAAAGTGGGCACTTCACACATACAGCTCTAAAAAATAAATTGTATGAATGAACGCGCTCTCCCTACCCATGTACTAACGAATTGTGTAAGGTCAGTCTTTGATCCAAGTGCTGAAGTCCTGTAAAAAGAATGACCATCTGCCTGATTAGGGTTTCAAGATATATTCGTATTTCAGATGTTCACTAATCCCCCAGAATGGATGGGTGACAGTGAAATGAATTCAAATTCGACCCATTCCACGTCAAATCGCTCAAGAATTGACACGACCTTTTTTAAACGTAAGGCATTTTTTTTATAAAATCTGGACATCAAAAAAAGAGACACGTGTTTCTTATTTACCTGGATTTTTATTATTTGTGTAGTTATACTTATATTAAATTTTGGAATTTACGCGTACTTCGCAAAATATGATTGATAGATGCTCCGAGTGTACTTAACATAAGAATTCATGATTTATTTCATTTAATACTTTGATATGTGTTTACTTTGATATTCCTCTGTAAATTACTTTCTCAAAAATTAAACATTTCATTAAAAAATTATAATTATTTTAAAAAAATGAAAAGTTATATATGATCTCGCTCAGAAAAAAAATTAAAAAATAGGCGTATTTCTTGTTCAATTTTCTCCCCCCCTCCAAAAAAAAATACAAGAAAAAAGTGGGCACTGAACACGTACAGATCTAAAAAAGCTATTGTAAGTACGCGGGCGCGCGCTTCTTCCGCCTGCACTAACGAATTATATTTGATCAGTCTTTGATACAAGTGCGGAAAAGAATGACCTCTCCTTGATTAAGGTTTCAAGAAATATTAGAAACTCATATGTTCACTCTGTTCCTAGAAGGGATGGGTGACAGCGAAACGAACTTTACTGCAGGGTACCTTTGCGCCCTAGGGATGGGGTGCCTTCTGACCTTGCTCGTGAAATACAACAGACCATTTCTGAAGAGACATGAGTAAAATTTTCTGAACTTCAGTCGCAATACGCATCTTATAAAGAGTGTGATAGATAGTGAGTGGCGACCACCGTATGGGATACGATAGATGTTTCAATCCAATTCGTCTTCGTGATCCAAATGTTAAGAAAAGAAAATCTCCAAAATGCGTAAACCATGATTTACTAGTGAAACTTGATTAGCGATTTGGCGAATTAGCGATTAGATTGGCGAATTTGTGATTCATGTCAAAGGGAATCGGCTTTCAACAAGTCTTTTGGTTAATGAAGAGCGCGTCGAGATGAGTGGCTCCCGTGGCATTAACGAAAGTAGCAAAACGTCCAGTGAACGTAGTGAAAACAGTGGAAATAGAGGAAATGACAATTTAAGCTCTTCAGAACATTTGTCAAGTGTCTGTGAAATGAATGTAGGGAAGGTAAAGAAGAGTTTAATTGCAATAGGAGAAGCTTTTGTCATGAAAAGAAAATTGCAACAAAGCGGTATTTTCATGAGAAATTGCAGAAAGTACACAGTGCTATCATATATACATTTTTTTCACACTGAAGATCCTTCGACAACCAATAAAAAATCAAACAATAAAGATATTATTAAGAAATATATCGATTCCTTTCGCTTAATAGACGACAAGACATTGAAAATTCAAATTTTGACAATTTTTGAAAGTTGGACATGCAATAAAATTAAACGACACTTTGCAGCAACCGAACACATGAAGAAAGTGGCAAAAAAGATAGCTCAAGAAAGTGTAATTTTGTCCAGATTTGAAAGTTAGTTCGGTAAGGCATTAGAACTGTGCATTGTAACGAAAGTACAGGAATTATAGGGTAAGCGAGAACATATGAGGGTTGGGGCAGAAGCCATGGCAACAATTTTTTTTCTAAATGAAATGTTATCAGATCACACATTTCATTTGTTGCTTGAAAGAAATTCTATACTAATGTGTGTTCACAACAACAGATAGCTCTAAGAACGTCTCTATTAGCAAAGAGAGCAATGTGAAATCAGTTGTCTAATTGCCGCCGTGCCATATGAATGAAAGTCGTTTTGAGTAGTACTCATACACAAAGCCGCTCTCCATGGAAGAAATGTCCGAGAAAGTCACAGGAAAGAGGTGGAAACTCTTGGGAAAAATGCCCTTTCATACCGGACAGTCGCGAGAAGTGCAGGGGAGTTTCTGCGAGGATGCGCAGCAACCAGTGATCAGCAACGCACGTTACGGCCTGTGAGTGTGCGGACCGATGTGTATGTCTTTTGGCATGTTGTGAACTCCTATTTGGTAAAATGCTCTGGAACATGAAACCAATATGGTTATTTAATATAAATTAATTTATATCAAAAACACAATTTTTATGTGCTGTTAAATGTCCATGCTTTTGATTTATACCTTGTCCTTTCATGTGTATATTTCACTTTTTTCACCCGTGCTTGTATTCTCACAAAAAAGTTGCCATGAGATATGCCCCAACCCTCGTATTTGAAGTGAATTGTGAGGGACCAGAAAATTTCAAAATGTCAGGCAAAACGTGAGTCAAGAATCCATCATTTAATAACCAAAGCAATCGTGAAGTTGCACCACCTGAAGAAGTACTTAAATTACTGTTTCATCCAAAGTGCTCGACCGCCAGTAACGCAAGAAACGCATCTATTGTAGCAATCTCCTTCACACTAGTTCGTAAAAAATTAATATTTTTTAAAGTTACTGAGAAACTACTTTGATTTTTTCTGGAGTTGTCAACAATTTTCTAGTGCGTTTATAAATAGTTTTCAAAAAATTTTAACTCATCGAGTTACAAAAATATTCAATTTTCAAAATTTATTATTTTTAAACTGAAAATTTAAGAAATTATTTTGCAAAAACCAAAAATTAAACATGGTTTTCAGTTTAGAATGGAATTTGAACGGAGTTTCTATAATTAAAGTATTCTAATATGTAATGTTTTTAAGTCATTGATGCGCTTCTTTTGTAGCAAATTTCATTATGCTATATTTCCGAAAATAAGAAAGTTAGAAAAAATAAAAATAAACGTGTTAACATATTTGATCTATATAATAAATGAAAAAATAGTAAATAACTAAAAATATGAAGGTCAAATTTGGGTCTTTTTTGTGCTATTTGACGTGGAATGGCTCTAAAGTAAGAAAATATCCTGAAGAAAATAACATGCAATTTCACGAAGAGATGAGAATTGGCTTAATTCGAATGAAGAACATATAGCCATTAAAGCTAAATAAAATGTGCGTAACGTTCAAACGTGACATGAAGCAAAATGGACAATATGGTAACCAACCACGTTTTCTTAAGGTAATATGTTCTAAAAAATTAGTTTTTCCGAAAAGGTTATGTACATTTTTTTAGAAAAGGAGTAGTTTTTGTCTAATTTCTGCATGAAGTAAAGGCAATTTATAATTTTTTCTAAAAAACTGCTTCAAGTTTTTCTTCGGATAAAGCAAAGAACGCTTTAAAAATGGTGCAGGTCTCATTTTCGTTGAACTAATTTTTTCGGAAATTACCAAAGTTGAAATGAAAAAATGTCTTGTAACCGTCTACAGGTAGCAGTTGGGAAAAGGAGTGGGTCAAAACAGGAAACTAGCCCAGACGAAAGAAAGGAAACTAACTAGTACGAGAAAGACTGCTATTCTGTTGCACCACTCCTAAAATCTGGTTTTAAAAATTAGATCTTTCAATGATGTCATCTACAATTTTCAATTAGTGGTTCTTCAAAAAGGTTCAGACTTTCTCATGTATGTTAGGTTCCTATTCTCGGGAATCGGAAGGTTTACAGTTTTGCCCACCTTCAATTTGTGCGTAAAAGTTCTACTGGATCCTCCCGTGGTACCTGCTGCTCTTGTGGGGACGTTCCCAGCTAATAGCACGATCCCGCTCCCCGAACATCGCATTGGCGTGGTTCTGCCCCGAGCCTTTACCTATTTGTCCATTGTACCGTTGTTCTGGTTCCAGTGACTGTTCCGCAATTACACACTTACCTCGTACCCAAATTTCCTAACAGACCAGGGGATTATGGAAGGATTAGAATGTCGATGTAACGCACGAGGAACTTGGAAAGTTTTTGTGAAACTACATAAGATATTTTTTTAAGAACTTGTATTCACAAGGGCAATAAATCATAAATCTAGTGGCGCTTTATAGCACGTTCTTTCTCGCATAATTTGTAAGGTTCACGTAAAATTATAATACTTGAAAGAGTTTCCAACTCGCAAAATTTTACCAATGCTTTGTTTGAAGGCACATACTTAAGTTTAGCTAGCTATGAGCATGCCCACTATATCACATAACTCAGACCACAAAACCCTCCCGAAGATGTAAATATAAAGTTGAAGAGGTACAACTTATATTTTCATTTTTTTAAATTTTGACGTTATTTAAAGATCTAATTTTGAAGAATATATTTTATGAAGAAAATTCTTTCTTCTGTATTGTTGTTGAAGGAAGAAATCGAAAAATTTTTTACAGTTGAAATTTTTGAAAATTCAGAGATTTTCTCAAAAACTGCCTCTCATATTTCCTTTTAACTTTTTGTTAAGATAGAACTAAATGCACTGAACATGACACATTAACGACATTAACACTATTTTGATGTAAGCTTTTGTTGATTGATTTTTTCGTGTTTCCGGGCGCGTCAACTGCTTTGGTCATTAGTCCCGTTAGTGTAGTGCATGCTTTTTCTCGGAAGATGGCGGTGATCTTCCCCCGCTGGATGACGAGATCCAGCGCCGACCTACCGTCGGCTAGTGACGTTTCCACCTAACCAGGACTCTCCCACCAGCAGGGCACCGCCCCAGCCGAGACAAGCTCTGAGCTCCCGACCGGTCTCCCGGAATATGTGGTAGTGTAGTGTATGTTAGTATAAGTGTGTGTGTGTAAGGGAGGAGGATAGGACAAGGAAGGGGAAGGACAGATCGCGCGCGGTCCGTGGCCCGTTTGTTAGGGTACTGCTCCGGCATTCGCCTGGTGCTGATCGGAGGAACCACGGAAAACTACCGATCAGAGCAGCCGGCCGCTAGAATTCTCCTTCAGACAGCGACCGAATTCGATCTAGCTGAAAAGCTAGTGTCGAAAATCCTGCCGCCATCAGGACTCGAACCTAGGACTTCCCGGTCAGAGATGTAAGCTTTTGTGTTTAAAAAAATTACACATGTAGATTTTAAAAATATCTCTCACGTCGTCAATATTTATATTGCATGCGTTTTACTTTCTATCTTACTATATACATACGTAATGAAGAGAATGTATCATAATGTTGTATCGAAGAGTGTCAATTGTTCGACAGAAAACTCGTATGGTGAATACCTTATACTGAAAAAGTGGATATTTATGTGCAGTTTTGTGTACTTATTATTTATATATTATATACATATTATGTGATACTTCTAAGTGCAGTAAATTAATTCATCTGATATATTTTTTAGTCAGAATCCACGTTTTGAGTGCTTTTTATCGAAAAATTGATTCACGACCAAACGTCAGTCTGGATGACCGTCTATATATCCGTTCACTTGTTCGACTGTGCGTAAACTACGCTAACGGCTAAACTCAAAGTTTTTCAGCAGAATTTCCCTGTCGATTGTCTTCATCCCTTGTATTTGAAACGGATGTTTTGATTTTTGTGGGTACTTTACAAGAAGTCTAAAAGACTCTTTCAAACAATAATAAAAAAATAGCTTATTTTTTCTGGAACATAGATAAGTACGCTTATAAAAATGTCGCAGTTTCGATTTTCATTCTCTAAATTTATGATAATGGAAAATGTAAAAGTTCCAACGTCTTCCAACAACAATAATATTGAAAATAAAGATATTTTGTGTTAATGAAATTTGTTCTTTTCAATTACATCTTTAAGTAATCTTAAAATTAAAAAAAAATGAAAATACGAGTTGGACCTCTTCAATTTTCTTTTCAAACATGGGGGTGTTATCTTGGCCTGAGTCATGTGGTATAGTGGATACGCACATACCTTGTTAAACCAAAGTACGTGCCTTCAAACCGCACAGTGAGCAAATCTTTTGCGGGCCTAGTATTATAATTTTGAACTTGGAGGTTAAAAATAATGCATGAAAGTGTGAGTAGTTGTATCAGCACTAGTTCATGAGTGAAGAGGAAGAATTCGAGAGATTAAAAATGTACTTCGGATGGCACATGGCGTGGTCGCCACCCCCTCTGGGCATTGGGGTTCATCTGCTGGTGGATGCTTGTGCAACCTATCCGGGTTTCTGAGATACTTTTAGGGATTCTCTCACTTTCCCTGCCCGTTATTTCATCAGTAAGCCATTGTCATTACTTTATAGATAAACATACAAGAATTGCACAGTGCAGTCTGCACAATTCTACGCTTAAGATCAGAAAAGAGTGAAGTGATGCACGAAGAAATGTAGCTTGGAATAATGTTGAAAATGTTGTCCAGAAGTTGAGAAATATTACAGAACTGATAAAGAAGAAAAATGAGCTGATTAAAATTGTATTTTGTTTTATAAATACTGTGCTGAATGAACTCGTATATCCGGGATAGAAATAAAATAGTTTAGTGTTTTTTGGGGTGAGTGCTTCAATGCGTATTAAAATGACACCTTTCTGATATTATTAAGTGATAAGTACGGTCTTTGAGAACAGGTGTATGCTTTGTTTCGAGTATGTAGGTTTTGATGTGTACTTGCATTGAGGTATTTTCGAAATCATTTCCATATGCACTAACAAAAGATATTTTGCTTCCTAGAACTAGAGCGATTAAGTTTGGCTTCATTGTGTTAAGTAATTCGTACACTCATTCTGACGGCCATGCATCAAAGCTTCAATACGCTGATACCTGCTTATTAACAAAACCCTCGGAAATGATGTGCTAACTCTACTAAGCGGATACGTGACGAGGCATTTTATTGACCCAACCTCCCTGTGATTAATATTACAAATTAAGTAACTATCTTTTATGAGCCCCGCGTAAACGGGATACTTGGTCGGTCGTTTTCTTCAGCAGGATCGAAAAATTCAGCAAAAACGAGGCATCGTTAGTATAGATTAGCGTAGATTTGCCCGTTTCGGAGAGATAAAAATAAAAAGGCGGCGGCGCATAAAAACGAGGCAGGCGCCGACCGTGGGCGCAAGCGGGACAGCGCCCAAACAGAGCTTCGCGCCGGGCGGGCGGCCTTCCCGCCGCGACGCCGCCCCGCGTCGCCCGGCGTCGCCTGGCGTCGCGACGCGTCACGGGCGCCCCGGCGCCGCATCCATCTCCCGCTAACGGCGCGCTATTTATAGTGCGTAATTCGCGGCCCCCGTCGCGATGAAGTCGTGCCGTTAGCGGCGATTTGCGGCGCCCATAACCGACCGGCGCCTCACCGCCTCCGTGACTGGCCGCCGCCCCGCCCCCTTCCCCGCCCCGTGAGAGCGCAGCCCCGCCAGAACCGGTGCTCGCCCGCTTCGCTTCGCTTCGCATCGCCCCGAGATCCGCCTTGGAATGAGTGACAGCGGGAACTCCGCTACAACCTCGCTTGTGTTCCTCAATTAAGTACACTTGGCTTCGGTAAAACCATGGCCCATCCTCGCATGATCTGGGTTCTAAAGGGGCTTCGACGAGAGTCCGAGATGCGGTGATAAAAGTTAGCAGCCATGAAAATACAAACTATTGTCGACACATCTCATCTCAAATCGGTATCATGTTTATTTATCAAATAAGACTAGTCAGACGTGTCTTAGGTTTTTTAGGTCCTTCTGGGAGGGGTGTCGATTGCTGGGCATGGTGTTTATACACACTCACTACCATTCGTATTAAAAGCACTCATTGATCGTTGCACTAAAAACCTCGCTATCGTCGCTTCTGTACCTCACACTGACAGGTTTGCACCCACCAGACAACGAAATCATGATGACGAAGCGACGACAACTTTCGATAGACCGACTGCAATTTGCAACAAACGTATGAACAAATGGAGGCAGATAAGCGTTCTTTCTATTCATTTTAACATCTAATTGTTATTTAGGTTTTATTATGTAACGCAAGATAATAATGGCAAGCTATACACAACTCGCCCTGCTACCATTAAAGCCATAATCACATAAGTTGGTTGAGAATAAATCTTAAATAAAGCCGGCCTGGATAGGTCTTTAAAGCTGAAGGGCTGTAGCTGTCTTGGCTCGAGGGGTCGCGAGTTCGAATCCCGCCTCGAGCATGGATGTTTGTGTTGTGCTTACGTGTTCTCCGTACAGTTCTCCCCACAGTTTGAAAATCACAGTGGTCGCTATATGACTCAAGATGTTGCAAAGCAGCCTTAAAAGCTCTAATTTCATTTTTAAAGGAACCCCTTATTTTTTTTGTTATTTTTATTGTCATTTAATTTAAACTTCCTTTTACTTTTTCAGTATTTGATCCCAAACCTTTTTAACAATAGAAGGGAAATGAAATAAAAAATACTCCAGCCTTGTATCAGAAACATTAAGTATAAAATTAATCAATCTATGAATTTAGTGGATAAAAGTAATTAGTTTATAAAAAATTATGCTAATATTGTACTACATAAAATCAAATAGTTTCCTGCTCTGGTTTTCTCTTCCATTTTTCTTTACGTTTCGTTAATGTTTTAAATATAAAGATTATTATTATTATTATTATTATTATTATTATTATTATTATTATTATTATTATTATTATTATTAATTTTCACGAAATTATAATTATTTTACATAACCTCAGGTTAAGTCAACCGACCTCATGGCACTAGGCTTGAGGAGATGCACCCAATACGGGGCTCTAAGGCTGTGTATTAGAGCCCCTCGTAACATCGGATGTTTTCAGTTGTTTTTGTGGCATTCCAGTCCCTCCGATTACAACACTCACAGCAATGCAACACGCACCGAGCAGGGCGCACGTGCTACTAAGTGTACGTTCGCGATGTTTGGCAACCGAGATGGACCTAAGGGCAACCTCGAAGGGAAGCATAAAGTTTTTTCGCCGGGAATAGTCCCCATAGGGAGGATTGATCGGTTGATTGATAAGTGATTCCTGGCGCGTCAATGCTGAGGTCGTTAGTTCGTAAGTGTAGAGCATGTTTTATTGCGAGAGGAGACGGTGATCTTCTCCCGCTAGATGGAGAGGTCTGGCGCCGACTTCCAGGTGGCTCCCGACATGTGTGGTCAAAGAGTATCATTAGTGCATGGAGATGCACTAATTAGTGCATGGTAATGCAAAGAGTATCATTAGTGCAGCGATTGAATTTGACCTAGCTACGTAGCTAGTGAGGTAAATCCTGCCACCGCCAGGACTCGAATCGTAGAACCTTCGATCAGGGGCACTGTAGTGACACCAAATGATGCTATGAGTCACCTAAGTCGGTGCCAGAGGAGGGAGAACCAGGTAGTTCCCGAAAGCGTTGATGTATGGCAGCCGGAAGAGAATAGGGCAAAACCGAAAAGCCCAGCCCAGACTCAAAACTAACCAATGCGCGAAAGTCTAGGCCATATAGTATCACTCTTACTTACATTAGAGGTTCATAATATTTACCAATTCGATTTAATCAACTGTCCCCTGCGTCGCATAATTGTGTACAATTCGTTGAGAGATGGAGGGGCAAACTGTGGTTTGCTTTCTGGGAAAACCGGAGCTGTCAAAGAGTATCATTACATGCATGTAATGTTCGGGTGTGTTGTAAATGTAAGTCAATAATGAATGATAAAAATGAATGGAATAATTTACAAAAATAGATAAAGTAACACGGTAGCTATAGCATAGAAAAATTTGTAATTTCCATTAGTAAATCATATCAACGTTTTATTATTTTTAAGAACTTCGAGAAGCATAAAAATTTATGGTGATATTAATTGAACTGTTTTCACTGAATTCATTAACAACCGTTTATTTTCCTTGAAATTAAAAACGCGTGCCGGGAACAATGTTAAATACCATTCATTTGGAACAACGGTTTCAAATGCAAAGAAGCGTTTCGTGGGCGGCATGAGCATTCCACGCACCTTCTTCTCTGTCAATAGTCGAGTGACATTTGCATGCATTTGGAGAGTAAAGTGCGTTTGGTGGCGGGACTTCCCCGGCGGAGGCACGTGCTCGCAAGAAGCGGAAAACGGCGGCACGTGGCCTTAAAAGGCTGCCGGACGCGTCCTTGCGACCTCTTCGTCCTTCCCGCCTCCGCCAGGGCGCCGCGTCGTCACTCAGGAGCCAAGTGGCGGCCCCCGCTGCGCATCACGGCCCGGACGCCTCACCCACGCGCGCCAGACGGGCTCGGCCTCAACGCACGGCACTGCGGTGCATCTCGCCAGGGCCACTCCCGACGGCGGGCGGCAGGGTTTCCGACACGAGCTTTTCAGTTAGGGCGAATTCACTCGCTGCCTGGAGGAGAATTCTTGCGGCCGGCTGATCTGTTCCGTGGGTTCTCCGATCAATACCGGGGCCCAACAGCCACGGGACGACGCGATCTTTCCTTCCCCTTCCTTGTCATATCCTTACCCCTTACACACACACACACACACACACACACACACTTACATGCACTACACCACCACACATGCCCGGAGACCGGTCGGGAGATTGGAGCTTGTTCTGGCTGGGGCGATGCCCCTCTCGTGGGAAATACCTGTTTAGGGCAAAGCCCGCTAACCGACAGGTACGTCAGCATCGCATCTCACCATTCAGCAACGAAAATCCCCGCCACCCTGAGAGGAAAATGCACTACACTTACGGGACTAATAACCTTAGCTGATGATGCGCCCAGAATCACTAATCAATCAATTAATTGGCCTCACCTACATGCCCACGCTCTCACGCTGCCTGCATTTAAACAATTGTCAAACGTCTTCATACTACAGATATTATCAATTGGCCAATTTAGATCAAATAACGGACGCTGTACAGCTTTGTGAATTGCTCAATTGCGTATTAGTGTTATTCCCACCGCGTGTCGTCCAAGAGTTTTCGTAATACCACTTTATAAGAGAAAATAATTTAAACAAGTAATACCATGTTTTGGAATAGAAGCATTCACGAACCATCTTTTGATTCCACTCATTTCTTTAGATTGTTCACGTACGACGGAATGTTAAAATTCTTGATAAATGTGGGCCATTTAGAGTGGCTTTTTGTCTCGCTGGTTGCGTTCAGTCGATATACCAGTACAATTTTACCAGAACATCTATTCGTAAATCTTTCAGACGCACGGATTGATGATTGGGATAACTAGTGATTTGAACAGTATTTTACTCTCTGTAACCTTTACTTAGCATCCACCGCACTCCCACTATTTCAAGTGCTGCACAGCGGCTGAATAATTAGTAATTTTATTTTGGAAATTTTAGAGTAAGTAGTAACCCTTACGACGGAATGTTAAAATTCTTGATAAATGTGGGCCATTTAGAGTGGCTTTTTGTCTCGCTGGTTGCGTTCAGTCGATATACCAGTACAATTTTACCAGAACATCTATTCGTAAATCTTTCAGACGCACGGATTGATGATTGGGATAACTAGTGATTTGAACAGTATTTTACTCTCTGTAACCTTTACTTAGCATCCACCGCACTCCCACTATTTCAAGTGCTGCACAGCGGCTGAATAATTAGTAATTTTATTTTGGAAATTTTAGAGTAAGTAGTAACCCTTAGCAGAAACAGTTCTGCTAAAGAAAACCTCGCAAATTGGTTTTCCAAAAAGTAGAAGCACACTGCATAAGAAAAATAAAATAATCTCGTATAAAACTAGAAATAATTAAATACTTTAACGAAAACAGTCTTCACAAATATTCCAATAACATAGTAAGTTATACAGGATACACAGATTCTTTACATACTAAAAATATACTCTTAAATGAAGTTTATGATCCGTAACGCGACATGTGAATAGCACATATTTAAAGGCAGGCGGTCTCTTCCTTGGAGCCTTGCTATGGCATGACGTTAGATGTGTCATAAGTGGAGACGCACTGAGTATGAGAATCAAGTTGATATACGCAGTTTGAGAATAGGCGGAATGAAACAATCAAATACTTGCATTTTCAGTCAAAATTAAAACCGTTTTATTAGTTCTGAATTTCTTCTAAGTTCCTGTGGATCTAACGAAACCATCGACACCGCTCACGTGACCGCAGGCGGCGTAGTTTTCTTTCTATGTCGCGCGCATTGCAAATCGTAATGTAGATTTAACGTTCTTCGACAGTGAACAGGACTTGGGATATTGGGGCGAATTTCAAAAGCTCCCACTTTTTTAGTAACTAAACAGGAATTTAAATTATCGTTATGGTCTGATAATGATTTATACCTAGAACCGATAGCAAATTATTTTCGACCATAAAGAAAAATTACAGCAAAGCTCTGTGTTCTGTAAAAGTTCTTCATTTTTTACTCATAAAATTACCTTGATATTTTAAAAATACTGGCGAAGGATATATGTAAATTGATAAATGCTAAAATTAAACTTAATACTCTGCCATTATGATGAAGGAGTTGGCAACGTAATCCAATATCTCTGTAGCATGTAAGTTATTTAAGTTTTTCTGGAGCCAAGTGTCGAGCCATTTTGGCCTTTTTTCTTTCATTAACTTTCCTAGAAAATTACGTTCTTAGAGCTGTATGAACGCATTATTCTTCCACGAGCAATTGAGTTTCGATGTTGAGTTGCAGTTACAGAAGCAGATGAGTTTCGATGAAGGATTTTATTATTTCCAAGGTCTAAATATTTTGAAGTTCCATAGATCCGGGAATTCTAGGTTCAATGGATGGGGGCAGATTCTTCCCCTCAGAGAAAGATCTTAGTCGATGCCGAACACTGCGTGGCAGGGATTTGTAGAGACCGACGGCTCTGATTTGTCGCATCCGAAATTTCCTCTAATTCATTGATTCCAAGTGAATGTCTTTGAAGTGTCTCTTCCGTCAATCCTCCTTTTTTCGCCCTTCTTTTGTGATCGCACGATCTTTCCTTCCTCATCAGTTCCTATCCTCTTAAACATTTACATGCACTGCACTGCCTCACCGTCGGGAGCGTAGAGCTTGTCCCGGCTGGTGAGGTGACTCGCTGTGGGAAGTACGTACCTATGTGGAAGCAAACTTCAAGCGAAATGTACCTAGGCAACGGATATCACCATTCAGCGGGGGAGGCTCACCACATCCTCCCAGCTATGGCAGTTACGGAGTTAATGACCATAGCAGTCAGCGCGCCCGAAACATCAACCAATCGCTTTCATCTTCGGAAAACAAAGCCTTCCCTTCATCTTCCACTGCCTTACGGTCCCTTCCCCAGGGATCGAGTTAATCTCCCATCCTGACAAATCCACGAGACGTTTCACGAGAATATGTAGATATTGTAATTTTAACAAACCAGTTCATTACGAAAAGTCATAATCTCAAAGACTCCTACAGTAATTTATATATGGTATAAGTGGAAATCACACTTAGAAAATGATTTCAGAACGATTTCTTTATATTTTAAAATATTTGTTTGGCAACAAGAAGCGTAGAACTATTTAGAAGAAACGACCCGCAATAATACAATAAATACAAAGTCCTTTCATTAAATAAACATTTTTAAATATGCAATTACCTTTAACCCATGAATTAAAAATACTTGACATCTGTTCATTGGAGGTTTGTAATGAATGTTCATAATTTCTTTCATAGCGGTCATATCGGCACTATTGAAAATTGCTCGTCGTGTGTTTCTTATTTCACTATTTTGAGTTATGAATTGCCTACTTTCTCATCTAATTCTGCGCTTCGCTGCTCTACTTGCTGATATGTATTATGAAATTCAATTCATTTCTTTATAGTTCAACATGAGAAATTGATGCCCCTTGTTTTTCTGTTCTCTTACATTTTTTTAAAATGTAAGTCTCAATAAAAATAATTCGTCTAGTGTCTACCAAACCATTTGCAAACTTCTTTAAATCCGATAACTTACGTAATACAATTTGTTAGCGTTATAGTTTTTAGGGTTATTGAGGCAATACATAGCAAATAATGAACGCGACTGAAGTTTGTGGCAATAGACAAGGTTTATAACCAAATGCTTTTGTTATTTCGGTTGTCAGCCGCTTGCGTTCAATACGTTACATAAAAAGAACTTTTTTATAAGAAAGAGTTTATAAATAAGAAACATATTCTTGGCGATAAGAGTACTCATACGCTATAACCCCATTTCGATTCTTCTTAACGAACGGAGGATGATAAAATCCTTTACGAAAACCGGCTGGCTATTCGTTACTTTATGTGGCAGCGTTATGTTGACATAACAGTGAAACTAAAACATTTCATAATTGATGGAAAGGACACTTATTGCATGAAAGTATTGTACGAGTAATAAGTGTAATATATAAAAGTATTGTAATAAAATGTAGAGTTGCTGCTACGAGTATCACTGTTATTATTATTATTATTATTATTATTATTATTATTATTATTATTATTATTATTATTATTATTATTATTATTATTGTCTTTACTATTATTACTATTATTATTTTAAAATAATTTAATGTTACATTGAATTAATATTCTTAAAAATTGTAATGTTTGTAAATTGTTGTGTTCTGCCAGCAGGGTGCATAAAGCTGCCAGCAAAAATCATAACTATCTATCCAAAGCGTGAGCTGGCTCCGGTCGCTTCGCCCTCCGACCTTTACCGCCGTCGATGGGCCGGGGGTGGCTGGCGCCGAGGCGACGCGGCACCGAGTTTGGAGTGGTCGCTCGCCCAGCCCTCGGCCGGCTCGCGCCTCTTATTTGGGTAGGTGGCACACGATGATATTTCCACAAGATATGAGCCTCTGCGCCTCGGCGTTGCGCAAATGGCACCAGAAAGGCCTTTTCTCCACTTTCGCAGTTGCTCAGCGCTTCCACTGCAACTCGCTACTCTCCCCTCCCCTCCCCTCCCCTCCCCCCTTTAGGACCTGTCTCTCCTTTTTATGTAGGCTACACAGGTCCACTAAGAAAATCTTTGTCCGTTAAGATTTTGAAATCGAAGTTGCACAAGATTTTAGCACGTATTAGTGAGTTCTTTCGTACTCGAACTTCAATTTGGTTTCTTTTTTAGAACATTTGCGCATTTTGTATTATAGAACGCACATTTAACAATTGTCTAATATTTGGCTAACATTTTCGAAATCTATATTATGGAGGAAATTCACAAATTAAATGACTGTAACGTGGGATCAGGTAATACAACATATTATATACAAACAATTGGAAATTAAATATTTATTCCAGCGTTTTGTCAGCAAAATGCGGTATATCGTCATTAACTTAAGAAACTCTAACTTAATCTATTTTGTTAACAATACAGAAAAATCAAATCTGTTCGTTCGTTTACTGTTAAAAATAAATTTTCTACAATTCGGCAAAAAAAAATATTTAGTTTTTGAAATGTTAATCTCTCGCTTTTTAAATTTATTATTATTATTATTATTATTATTATTATTATTATTATTACTGTTATTTTTTCATCTTTCAACTATTAATAGTAAAATTGCTGGGAAGGGACTCTGAAACTCAAGAAAGCGTGCGCAGATGATTTTCTCCCCCATACGTCACATAGAGTTTTTGACTAAATTGAAAAAATAAAAAAATAAACAGTTTCCTTTAAAATTTTTAGCCAGCTGACATTGTTTTCTAATTATTTTATTTCATAACAATTCAATCTTCTCAATATACAATCGGCAATTTTAAACAATGTATAAAATTCCACAACTGATGGTTGTGCGAAACAATTTTAAAGGGACCTGTTTCTTAAGAGAAATATAACTATAAGTTTGTATAAAAAATATCAATATTCAGGTGTATTTGCAACATCCCCCCCCAACAAAAAATAGTTTAGAAAACATACATACTGATGGTTGTGAGAAAACATCCGCATAATTTTATTATCTGTATTAACAAATAAAACCTCTATCTTGAATATTAATGTTGTAGGACAGATTAAAAAATAATTTGAACTTTGTCAACATAGAATTTAAATGAGGGAAAGTTTCAGTTCAATTTAAAGATCTTTTATCGAGGAAAAAATTGCAATATAAATAAATTCTAACTTCTATTAAAGGTACCTGCTTTGATGGTATAGTGATTATCGTGCTGGGCTAGTGACCCCAACGCTGGTTCAAAGTATGGGAGGGGGCATTTTTGAGGTGCCAAAAATCAACGGCATGCATGAGCACGATTGTAAAACAGATCTCTTGGCTGATCCTGGCAAAATTAAATCCTTTAGCAATTTAGCACCAATCAGAGTTTTGATTTTCTTCGAATTACTGGATCAGATGGCGGATATTGTATCTAGGCCTGCGCTATCTGGTATAACGTCAAAATTGACGCACTAACGCCCGTAGGGAAAGCAATGGCAAACCACCCTAGGAAACTTGCCCAGGACAAGTCTCACAAGAAGACGCTAGCGGCTAGGGGCTTCTGGAGACTAGCCTATGCACTGATAAGTATAAGGCAGTAAAAGAAGAATATTAAAGGTGAAGCAAGATTCGAAAAAAATGAACGTTTGCAATTTTCGAAATTCCAGATTTCATAATGAAAATGGATTCTATGTCATGTCATTAAGCAAAATGTTTTCTATTTGAGAAAAAAATAAAACTAGTGGTTCTACAAAATGGCACAGACATTTTCGTACAAGTTTCCTTATCTACTCGGTCTGGGCTACCCATACCTGAGAAGAGTTTTTCCGAAACTCTTCTCAGCTGCAATCTCTTGGCGACTAAAACACTCTTTCAGATGTCTAATAATAGAATTTAATGCAAAATACAATGTTTACACAAGTGAATAAAAGAAACTAATGTTGCTATAGAATGGCACAGATTTTCTCGTTCTAGTTAGTTTTGTAATTTCTTTGGTCTGAACTAGCTTTTCGATTTTGTCCCACCGTCGTTCCAGTTGTCATCTATCGCAAGTATATTTTTCACATTTTCTCAATTTTTCGGGCCTCTAGTGGTAGTACTGAAAGCATATTAGAGATGAGAAGAGACTGTATAACGTCAAAATATGTAAAATATAAATATGTAATGAACACAGTGAGAATATGTAATAAATAGAAGATGATCGAACATTTATATAATACGAAATAACATTTATAAAAAAATATCCTAAAACATAGAACTGCTAAAAATCATTTGGAGAGTACACGTTTTGCACCATAAACTTTCCCGTCAGTAGCAAAACCTTTATGAAATGAAGCAGGCGCGCCGGACTGTGAGGTCCGACCGTGTCGTCATGTAGCGCACGTCGTGTAGACAGCACGCAGTAATAATGTTGGGAAAAGTGCATTTTTTGAAAATTCTCCTTTGCATAAAAAATAAGCAAGAAAATTGATAGAATAAAAATATTTTGTGAAAATAGAAAAATATGTAAAAATATGTAATATAGGACTAAGTATGTAAAAATTTGTAATGAAAAATTTTGATATTGTGTTAGGACGGTGGGGATTCGCCAAGATTTCAATTTTTAGAACGATATAGAAAGACAAAAAATATACAACTACATAAAAATCCGATCTCTAGAGATGAGTAAAACCTCCTTCTGTATAGGAATTTTTGTTGAATAATTTAGAGTCGTTTTGAGAAAATGACATTTGAGCGTTTCTGAAAATGCACATTTTGAAGTTCATTTTCAACCAAAACTTTCGAGTTTGGGGAAAATTTCATTGCTAGTAATTTGAAGCACTTCTCACAAAAGCAATAATGTAGTCTCATTGCTGGCAATGTAAATATTAACGGCGAGAAAAATATTTTAAAAAATTAATTTTTATAATTTTGGAAAAGACAAAAGAATAACATCAAATTATCATTTATGTCGCTCACTTCGCGGCTAGATGTCGTCGAGCATAGTTCTGTCAGAGCGCGTCGATCGTGTATTCACGAGTGAAGGTGTCGCGAGGTTAGAACTGAATAGTGAAGTGTTTATTACATTCAGAGTATCCAGTTGTTAAAATTAACCTATACTGGTTATTAATTATTATTAACCTAACTACTATCAAAACGTAGATAGCTGCTTAGGCAACTAGTAACATCATACCATGGATTCTTCAGACTTCAGGGGAGCGTAACCTACAACATCACCGAAAATCAACATCAAGTAAGGAAGTTATATTCTAGTGCTACTTTATCAGACGTTTTCCCACAAGGGAACAAGCTTAAATAATGGAATTACAAGAGGTGCTATCTATCAAAGATTATATTAGTAAAGTTGCCACGGTTGTAAATGATAATGACATGAGATTCGTATCTCGTATCGGTAACAACAGAATATGTATATTCTTTGCCAATGAAGAGATTGCCGATAAATTCACAGAAAACCACCAAATAATAGAAATGACGGTTCATAAGCTAGCAGTAATACAATTTGTTAGCAAACATAAAAGAGTAATAATATCAAATGTTTATTCTGTCATTCCCAATGAAATAGTGGAGGAAGAATTTTGTAATAGAGCAGTTACAATATCTTGTAAAATATCCTTTGTGAAAGCTGGCATATCAGAACCTAGTTTTCTCACATAGTGTTTTCAAATACAAGTAAATGTTGTTCCAGAACACCTAAAAAAACTATCCAATTCTACACTTATAGTGTATGAATGTACATCATATAGAATATTTTCTTCTGATAATCTCTTGCTTCATCTGCAATGATAAGGCTCATATTGCAAACCAAGGTCCATCAAAAACATTGAATAGTGATTCATTGAAAATCATTCTGTGATAAAATCATCTAAGGATATAATAATTTAAAATATATTAACATCATCTGAAGCTGATAATCAAAATAAAATCGCAATGTTTAACAACATAGCATTTCCTACTCTTCAGAAAAGAGCCTGCCCTTCTGGATCTTCTCAAGAAATATCTAGTAATAAAAGAATAGATAATAATAATGAACATAAAAAATGTCAAACAATCAAAAAATCAGGAGACAATATAGAACATAAAATCCCAGAAACCACAAATAGTAAAAAAGTAGATAAGTAATTGTAATACTAACTAAATTTGATATTGAAAACAACAGATAAATTTCCCTAAAAGTATCAACAATTCTGAATGGTTTTAGGCAACTGGTTTTTGGCCCAATGATATGATAATTGTTACTGAAGATTTTACAAATGATTTTCAAGATTTATTTCAAATGATGAGAGATACTTACTCTCTTCTTGAGGAAAGAGTCATTAAGAACAGATTTAGCAGTTTAATAGGTAGAATTAAAAAAGCAACTCAACAGTTAGAGGATACAGGTACAGACACTACAGAAAAATAATTTAAATACATTGTCAGTACAAAATATACTAGAACATATCCTCTCAAAATATTCCTTTTTTTCACACATAATTATTTTTAACCCAAGCTATTTTACACCATAATTCAATGGAACTTAAATGGACTTTACACCAGAACTGAATATTTAAAATGATTACAAAATAATTATGATCCAGCTAGTGAAGAAACCAATCTTAAAAACAATAAAATCCCCAAATTAAAAGGTTATAATTGCTTTCAAACAAACCTACCAAACTGTGTACATGCCAGTGGAGGAGTTTCTATTTTGATTAACAATAATATTGAAGCTCAAGAAATTTCTCTACAGTTTAAATATGATGTCATAACAATCAAAACCAATCTTCCAATTAACATGACTATATGCAATATCTACTTGCCAAACAGTCAACATGTTAGATTAGAGGACGTTGAGAACTTGTTCAGAAAATTTCCAAAACCATTTATTTTATTTAGAGATTTTAATAGCCTCGATGACATGTGGGGATCTGCTTATACTGATAAAAGAGCAAAATAATTGAACAGACTCTAGAAAATAATGATATTTTAATCCTCAATGACAGCAATCCAACACATTTTTCTGTAGGGTCAGGTCACCGAAGTGCTAAGATTTATCAATTTGTAGCACGCCTATCTCAAGAATTGTTCAATGTTGTCCAATAGAAGATTAATTGTATAATGACAGAGATCATTATCTACTATTAATTAGATTAGAGGCTAACAAATACACTAATCTTCAAGAATTACCATACCAACCAATTAAATAGTATTTTAAAAATACGAACTGGTCATCATTTAAAAAAACATAAAACACCACATTAAACATATTGTCCCATTATCACCAGATTTAAATTGATCAATCGATCAAGTGTTACAGACCCTTTTAAATATCTTAACTCAAGCTGCAGATTGAAGTTTCCCCAGAGTAAAATTCAAAAAATCTATTCTGAAAAATCAGTTCTTTGAAAAAGGCCACGTACATTTTTAAAAGAAATATGAGTTGTTTAGTATAATTTTGCAACTTTTCGAATTTGCAAATTCGAATTCACCGCGTTTGTACATTTATGGTCCCGTATGTACGGTCTTGAGGAGGTATCAGATTGGAGTGCTACAATAGCATACCGCGCCACGCTGCGACACGGCAGTTTGAAATTCTGTGAATTCTTTCTCATGGTTGGGACATGTTTATGGCTGTATGAAACGCAGTTTCAATTGTGGAATTTGTGTTTATATATTAGATTTAGAAGAAACAATTTTTTCACCTAATGTTCTATGATTTGTAATAAATTTTAAAAGTGATGACTGAGATGTGTGAAACGAACAGAGATTGCTGTATTATAATATTACGAAACCGTTCCTAAGTGCGAAAAGGTAAGTGCTGTTGTGGCACTTCTAGTTTTTACTTTCTCGCTACTCCTTACGCAGTGTAGAGAAAATATTGTAATTCTGTGGGAAAACCGGCGAAATTTCGACAAAAAAAAACTCTTACTGCGGCACCATGGTAACAAAAACGTGGATAAATCTCGTCCCAATTACAGAAAATTACTTTCTCTAACTCGTTGTGTAGTCAGAATCCATGTTTTATGAGCTCTTTATACCGAAAAATCGACAATTATAATATTACATAACCATTAACGATATTGCGAGAAAGTATGTGCTGTTGGAGCACCACTAGATTCCATTTAATATTTGACTTCAAAATCTACATTAAAATGTTGCATAAAAATCTATATTGCATAAAAATTCAATGATTTTTTTTCTCAAATCGTTTCTTGTTATTGCTATATGTCTTCTCTTAAGGGAATGCTTCAAAATCAGTATTACGGGGAATAAAACTTGATGCAGCAAACTTGTCGCAAAGCGACCGAGATACAATTACTACTATGAATTCGTCTTGATCCTGATTTATATCCCGTCACACGCTGAATTGTGGCGTAAATTGTTCACAAAATGCAGCTTGTTTTCTTCTTTAGCAATCACTTGCCCTCGTTACTGACTTCTTTCAAATGCTTCAAAAGAAGAAGGCGGCTTCTTTTGCTACACGCTTAAATATTCCCGCGTAGTAGCTGAGTGTGATTCTTCTGTTAGCGAACAGATCGCGCCACTTGCTAAGAACAAACTTCGAATGTTTCCTACCACGTCTAGTGCACGGTTAGTTGAAGGTGAACAGACGATCCGTATTAGCCGGGACAGTCCCTTATTTTGAATCCGTCTCCCGTATTGTTTTGACAGGAAAACCGGACGCTAAAAGTTTCAATTTGTGTAACTGACTTGTCGGTATTAAATGCTGTCAACAATATTAAATGTATCAAAATATACTCCGTTTGATTGACATTTGTTTATAAAAAAGTAAGTGCGACAAGTTTTTGCGCTCATGTACCACGTAACAAGTATGTTTAGAGTCAGTTGTAGTTTCTAGAAATAGAAAATGTAGCAATGGAATCAACTTGTAACGATATCGTTATGGAGAAATTCCAGAATCCGATTGTTCTGTTTCTGAGAGTTTTTCTGCTAATTGATCCAAAATTAAATGAATAAATGAGGGGAAGTGCAAGTTAAACAAATGTTTTTTTTTATTTCTAAGTTTCTGTATAAGGTTCTCTGGTTGGCGTGAATTTAATGTTACTACATCATGAAAGTTATACGTTTTTATGTAATTATTCATTTATTTAATCTTAATTTACAAACGTAAATATTTAACGTAAAAGTATAACGTCCTCTTTTGCCCCTTTTATCCTTGTAACAAAAATTAAAATGTCCCGATTTTATGATTCCAAAATATGATCATCTTAGGTTAATTAATTGCAAAACGGTCGATGTAATTTTCGGAATATCGAGACTTTCCCCAATTCCATAATCATTGGATCTCGTCGTCACCCATTGAGTGTGTCGTTTGTCATTGACTCTCAAGTTTAGTTGACTCTTTAGGTACGGGTTACGTGAATATTATACTTATATTGTTAATATATTTTATCTCTTAGACTCGGTCACAATGACCTTTCATACATGTGAGTCTAGTGTAGAAAATAAGATTTAATAAGATCTAAAATGTTGATTTTTGCGTAAAATATGCAAATGCAGATTGTTGATAAATGTTGAACAAAAATAAAATTACTTGCGTGTTATTGAACATATCATTGTCATTATTATAAGGACGATAAATAAAATAGGGCAGGAATTTTTGTCTATTTTAATTTAGTGTAGAACATCATTGATAGTTATGCATATATATGCAGAAAAACGTAGAAAAACCGCCCTTCAGGTCTCACACACTTCAGAATTTTAAATATGATTATGCGATGGGTACCAATGAACACTCATGCCAAATTTCCAAACTCCGGGTTTTCTTTGACATGATCACCATTCTTCGGTCTAATTTGACTGAAATACATAACCATGTTCCATTAACATTCAGCTCATTAGGCCTTTTCCTGGACCTCATGATGCGTCATATGCACGGATACCGACTTCGCTACACACTCTCCCTCAGTGGTGGATTAACCAATAGGCAGTACTAGGCAATTGCCTAGGGCCCTGTCGACATGAACTTTAAAAAAACAAACATTTTTTAATAATTAAACGAATCAGACACTTTAATTTTTGTAACTATGATTTAATCTAACCTTCAAATTCAATGACAGCGTATAACAAAAGCTAAAAGTGAGTACATTTTAAATCGTGAAAACTATTTTTTAACACAAAGTGGCTTTTTTGTTTAAACGTTTTCCATAACTTGTTCATGCCTGCTTCTCGGATATATCAATGGCACAGGAATTGTTTTTGCTTTTAATACCTATGATCTAGTCCACCCTGCTGCATACTTTGTAGTCATGTTCAAAATTCACGAGTAGCTGTTTGAAAGACGAACATCATACTTCTCATTTCTCTACCATACTTTTCCTTCATCCTTTTAAATTGCTGACTGCATTGCGATAATAATTTCTAGAGATTATTGTATTAGATGCAATTGTTGCATAGAAAAGAGATTTTCGCAGTTTAGCTAAAAATTAGATTAATCTATTCTGTGTTAGTACGATGCATGTAGATATACCTTAATATTACTACGAATTTGTAGGTGGGAGAGCAATTCAACAAAACATGTTGTGCAAAATTAATAGTTTCATTCTAACACGAAACTACACATTATTAATGTTAATACTGAAATAAACGAGTGGTGCTACAACAGCACCTAATTTTTTGTATAATTTGTAACAGCTTCACAATACTATTATACTGGATGAAATAGCAAAAGTGTTTCAAGCCAGCAGCAATTTTGTCTCTCCAATGAATTTGAAGTAAAGTTTATTTAGTAAAGAAGACATTTATTTTACCCAAATACTACAAGCCTCGTAGCTAATCATATTCTACCCTTTGTCTTAAAAAAGTTTAACATTTGCACTTGCAATTTTCAAAAATCCAGAGACTCGTATACATTACTTCAAGCTTTAGTTTTAAAGAACATATTTTATTAAGGGCAAAGACCTCTATCATCAATTTTGTAGATTTGCAACGTTACCTTTTTGTTTTCCAATTTTTAGAAACATAGGGACTTTGACTAATACGGGACCTACGTCATTATTTAAGCGTCAATTGCCCTGTGCGAGGAAAACGTTTAAGGACTTGTGTTAAAACAGCATGTACTTTCTCGACTGTACTTTCATAGCACATTACGTGAAAAGTACTCAAATTTAGAAAAATTGAACCTGACCTTATTTCAAAATCCATCTTTAAGGAACAGATTTCTTTAAGGGAAAAAATCTCTATCTTCATAATTGTAGATGTAGAAAGACGTTAAAACAATTTTGAATTTTTGCAATTTTCGAAATATCAAGGTTTTCAACGAAAATGAAATCTACACTGTTCCCTTAAACGTTCTTCTCACTATCCAACAACAAAATTTAATGAAAAAATGGACCCAATTTTTTTGAAAATTTCGTTAATGTCCCAGGGGCTTCATGTAAAGAACCCTCCAAAATTAAAATATCGGTTTCAAATTCCAGGGGCCATGACATCAGCCAGATCGATTTGGGATTATCATTTTTAGAGGAAATCCCCTGAACGGTTTAGCGGCTTGCGTTGTTCACAGAAGAATGGACGGGCAGACAGACAGACGTTTTGCGGTCATTTGATTTTTCGGTATCAAGGACCCACAAAATAGAATTGTGGCTGAACCACGTGATAGAGAATTTTTTTGGTTCAAAATTTAGCAACTGGATTTATATACTTTTTTGTTACTAGGAGCCCTGTAATAAGATTTCCGCCGAAAATTCGCCGTTTTTTCGAGCAGCATTGGATAACTTCCTCTCTACTGCGTAAGCGGTAGCGAAAAAGTAAAAAAATTGCAAACCATTTTACTTTCTCGTATACATGTGTATATTCGGAGTAATATACATAGTATAGAGAAAGGCAGGTAATGATGCGGAAAATTGATTTCGAGATTTCCAAGGAAATTTACGTTTTGCGATCCCTTGATACGGGAAAAAAAGTTTTTTTGAAACGACCGTCCGTTTACAAGTGTATGAAGAATACTAGCACTTAAACTATTTGTAGTATTTTTTCCAAAACGAATATTACCCGATCGGTCTAACCCGACCGGAAGCTCTGCAATTTTGACAAACATTCTATAAATTTTGGGGGACTTTACACGAAGCCCCATGGATAGTTTCACAATTTTCTCAAAGTTGGTTCAAATTTGTTCTTTAGATTTCGTGTAAGAATAGAGTGAAGGTCACGGCGTACGTCCGATTTTCACTAACACTGAATTTTCGAAAATTACAAGTTTAATTTCTTTCAGCGTCTTGCAAAAACTCCTTTATTGAAGATGGCGATTTTTTCTAATAAAGTTTGTTCTCTACAATTAGGTCTTTCATTTGTCATGTACATTTTTTTGAAAATTTTAGTAGTTTGAGCCACTTGAGTCTAATATGAGCAATATTAAGAATATAACTAATGATTCTACAGAATTTCTCGTATTATTTTTCTATATTCTTGGGTCTGGGCTAGCTATTCTGGAATGCCACATATTCTTGCCGGCTGCTTTCGTCACCCATATTAAAATTTTTTGAAATTTTCTCATATTTTCGGTTTTCGAATAGTACAGCTGAAGTATGACTGTAAGAATATTAAAAAAGAGTAAAAACTTCTCATAAATAGTAATTTTAATGGAAAACATCGGAGCCGTTTCTATGAAAATTACGTTTAAGCGTTACTACAAATGCGAAATTTGAAACTTTTTCGACACAAAACTACTGAGTTTACGATAAACCACATTAGTAATTATTTGAAGCACTTTCACTCACAAGTGCAATAATGTATACAAATCGCTGGAAATGTGCATATTAAAGGCATGAGAAATATTTCAAAAAATTACAATTGTGTATTTTTTTAAAAAACAAAAGATCGCAGCAAAATTAATTTTAGATCATCTTAAACAGTTTAATTTGCACTATCCGTACGAAAAGATTGATGAAAAAATTTGGAGACGTTTCGAGAAAATGACGTTTGATCATTTCTGAAAATGCGGAATTTTTAGTTTTCGGGAAACGTCATATAACATCATCTAAAGCTCATCTCCTCGTAAATGCAATAATGTAAACAAATCGCCGCTAGTGTAAATATTAACGACGTGAGAGATACGTCAAAGAAATTAATTTTTTCTATTTTTTGAAAAAAAACTACAAAAGAATAGATAAAACTAGCGTTTGTCAAGTGTACATTTATCCGTATCCCTCCCAAAAGTTTAAAGAAAATATTTGGAGCCATTTTTGACAAAATCTTTTTTTTAATTTGCACATTAGGCACGATATCTTGCGCAAGAACTACTAAAATTGTCTAAAGAATGTACATGACCTTAATCAAAGAACTGATAAAAGAGAAAAAAATTACTTCAAAGAAAAATCTCTATCTACAATTTTGTAGTTGTTTACAAGAAGTTTAAAGAAAAACTTAGAACCATTTTTGAGAAATTTTTTTAAAATGTCCCAGGGACTTTATATAAAGTATTCCAAAAATTAATGAATGATTTTCAAAATCGCAGAGTTTCGACTCAGGCCAGACCGATAGGTTTTTTTTTCAATTTGGAAAAAAACGTACGCATAGTTAGGTGCTAGTGTTGTCCACATGCACATGACGGACGGACGGGTTTTTTGAAGTAAACCACTTTTCAGGGAACCTCAAAACGTGTATTTCCGTTGAAATCTCGAAATCGATTTTCCGCAGCATTACATAACTTAGTCATTCCGTATATTACTCTGTATATATGTACGTAGGGGAGAAATTAAAAAATTAATATTATCTCAAAAACGGATCGAATTTTTTCTTTCCATAAATTTAAATTTTTAATATCTCTCACGTCACCATGGAACCATGGGTTTTGTCTATAGAGCGTGTTAGAAGACGTTATTTTAGTACGTAGTGAGAATATATTTATCCACTTTCTCGATACCAAGACAATACTTTTAAATTTCATTCTGGGTTACTTAACTCTCTCTCTCTCTCTCTCTCTCTCTCTCTCTCTCTCTCTCTCTCTCTCTCTCTCTCTCTCTCTCTTTCCTCTCATTTTACTTATTTCAATACTATTAACTAAATATTGAACTTCAATAAGTGAACTAATCTTTGTGAAGCACAAAAATACCATTCCTCTTTTTATTTTATTTTTACATTTTCTTTTTATCAAATAATTTGACTACTGCATATCTTATCAATTTGTCTGTGTAATCTACTTTCTGTACACTCCCTCTATTATTTTTAAATAACGTATGAGGAACCAACCTTCGGCCAATACATAACTTTTGTTACAGTATGCCCATGTGTGCATACCTGTTTTATGAGCAAATAAGTATGCCTGAGCTTAGCACGTATGCGCGTGTACTCAGAGTATTATAAACTGCGTTTTCTAATTTGTTTTGTTGGTGAGTTTCAGTACTTTGCAACCTTTTTGTTTCATTTCATCATTTCTTACAACCTTCACCGTATTTTAAGACATAGTATTTAATTGAAAATATTTCAGTTTTTCCTTTGCATATTGTGTTCACTGAAATTGTTTACTTGTATTGTGTTCTTGACAGCGGGTTGCCTCTTGGCCTTAAGCCGCCATCCTGACAGGTTTATCCAGGTTTATTCAATCGCTTAAGACGCATGTCAGAATGGTCCCTTGCTTGCAGTCTCAGAAGTAATAATAGTATAAATCGGGTCTTACGGGTGAGAGATGGGTGAGGGGTGAGGTTACGGGTGAGGTCAGGTTTTCACGTTTTAGGATTATTATAAATTGTAAAAAGTTCCTAAACAGAAATGGTCGCGTCCACTTCTGACAAATGCAATCACTTGAAACATTTCTGATTAATTTTGAATACATCTCTAATATGAAGTTAATAAATATAACCATACAAATACTGTGAGAGAATTCCACTTCTATCAAGTACCTCCTCCCTCGCTCCTGTCTTGCGTGAGAAACGCTTTACCCTAACCGCTTATTATTTTCTTTGAATGGCCCCCTTTTCATTATTGTATTAAAAGTTTTGAAAGAGGTCAGGCGAAATGGCAGGCCAAATGGGCTGAGTTTCGCCACCAATAATGACATTTATTTATTTATTATACTAATTATTTTTGGACGCATTACAATAATTTCTGTTTACTATCTAAATACGTAGTACGGCGAGAAAGTCAATTTTTTTTGACAGAAGTCTTTTGTGGATTCTTGAAACGAAGTTGTGGTGCTTCTAATTGGCACATTTTTCTTTTTTGTTCATCTTCATCGTTTTCCTTCATCCTCTTTCCAGTTGCCAAACGTATGGAGCACACAAAGGCCTAGGGGCTGCTCTCACAGTGAGGGGTAAATTGCGAACAACTGACCTTTTAATGCTCAGGAGGCCTTCAATTTACTTTGATGTGCGGTTATTAAACTATGAGTATTTAATCTATTAAATGAATCTATGATATTCAACTTATTAATTTAACCTTTGTAATCTTGTAGTAAATAAATTTTGTCCAGATGTCACTCATATTAAAGGATTTCGAAGATGGTGCTAATCCTTTGTAATGTTGTATGATAACTCACTTTTTCAAATATGTTGATAAGAACTTTGTCACTTGCCCACGATATCAGTGGTTAATTTATCTTCAGAAGGTAGTGTTTTATTGAAATTACAATACCACTAGTTCTACGATAAATCCATTAGATCCTTTGTACTATAGTGGAGTTAATTGCGTTAGTCGTTCATTGTGGTTTGGTCGTCGATAAAGTTATTAATCCCACTAAGGCGAGAAGCAGGAAATTGTTGACCCGCTCGAAGTTTGTAAATCGAGGCCAAAGCCGCTTTATGACGGTTTTAGATAAAGATTCGATCCGACGCAAGCCTTGAATATATCAAGTACAATGCTCCAGCGATCTCGGCTACATCGACTGCTAGCATTCAGGGGCGCTAAAACATGTCTGCATATTTAGCATGTCTCCATCAATTGGTGTAAGAAGAATAAAATCGACAGGTTTCTTATAATTAACAGTGGAAGTGAAAGAGGTCGGCAGACTGTGAAATCGTAAACGGAAGCCAGCCGTTATGAATAACTTTTCGATCCTCTATTTGGTTGTGTTAAACCGATTGATTGGTGATTCTCAGCTCTTCAATGGCTAGGTCATTAGTCCCCTAAACGTAGTGCATTCTTCCCTCGGGAGGTGGAGGTGATCTTTCCCAGCGCCGACATACCGTCGGCTAGCGGGGTTTCCCCAACAAAGTATCTCCCATCAGCGGGGCGCCACCCCAGCTGGGACAAGCTCTAAGCTCCCCATTGATCTCCCGACATGTGTGGTAATGTAGTAAATGTAACTTTTGGTAATGTCGTACATGTGCCCGTTTGTTTGGCGTACTTCTCCGGCATTCGTCTGGTATTTATCCGAGAAACCACGGAAAACTACCGATTAGACCAGTCGGCCGCTAAAATCCTCCTCCAGACAGCGGCTGATATCGACCTAGGTATCAAGCCGCCGTCGGAATTCGAATCGATGACCTCGCGTTCAGAGGCATTGCAGTGACATCAATTGATGCCCCGAATCACCTTTGGCTGTTTGTGGGAAATAGATACAACATGCGTTATGAAAAATCCGGTAAAGGAGAAGCCGTGCCGAGAGTGCAGTGTAGGGTTTAAATGGTGGGGCGTGGCCGGAATCGACACCCCCGCCCGAGCCCGTGCCCGTGCCCGTGCCCGTGCCCGTGGCCGTGCCGGCGGCGGCGGCAGCGACGCGAGCGACGCCGAGCGCGGAATGTGGAGGTAAACGTCTTGTTGCGTGCAGGTCTTCAGCCGGCCTTCGGTGGCGCCGTCGCCCGCCGGCCGCAGCGGCGCGAAAGCCCTGCGCCACAAGGCCGAGGGTGAACGCCCCCGCTCACGCGCCGGCCACACCCGGCCCCGCTCCCATTCGACGCCCCACTCAGCACCCCTCAGCGCGGTGCACGGGAAAGCATGCTCTCCGTCTCCTCAACCTCCAATTCACCACTCAACATGGCATTATTTCCTTCATTATAAAGTCGACTCCGGGTGGCAACCAGCTTCCTAGGGAGCACATCTAGGGACTGTCTACAATACTTAGCGCAAAATGTGCACTGTTCTCAATAAAAAAATGTCTTGCACTTCCCAGATTTGTGTATGACCTGGAAGTTTAGACAAGTCCTTACACAAATTTTGCGGAACAAATTCCAGAAATCTGATAACTATTAAGACGACCTGTGCTTTTACGCCCCACATTCTGTTGATCTCGATTTCCAAACTCTCAAATTTAAGACGTTTCTCTGCCTCCATCGTTCCGACGATTTGATCCCATGGCACAATAATATTAACTAGTGGACACGTTTTTTTCAATTCGCCGATGATAATATCCCAATACAATAGACATCACCGGTTTTGGGAGTGTTCATACCACTTGGAGAATATGGTTCGAACTTCGAGGGCGTTACGGATCTACCTGTGAAAATAACTACACATCCTATCGTGTCTTTTCAAGTATTTGGTCATTGCTAGAATTGGACAATCTGAGACGATATGATCGATGGTTTCTACTTGTTCCTGCCGAATACGGAATTTAATGTGGGAAATTTTGAGAATCGCTTTGCCATTATGTCGATTTCTCAATGCCTCATCTTAGGTAGGTATTACAACTATGTAATTACTACTCTGACTTCATTCTTCCCCTTTTAAGTCACATAAATGATAAGCCCTCATTGATCTGCACTTTATCCATTATTTTTAGATATTCTCACTGAAGACGTTTGTCTTTCCACGATTTTTAAGCCTTTTTTGTGTCTCACATTTCATGTTAAGTAGCATCAGAAGCTCAGTGACTTTGTTTTTCTGCCTGTCTTGCATAGTCTTATTTGCAATGCTGCTTGCTATACTTACAATGGTCAATTCGGTCAGATTTAATGTACTTCCTCATTAGTGGGTCATCTTGTTGCATGACGACATACTTTCCCATCCGGACTATTGCATTGTGCCAGGAGGCTTCAATTTGTCTGAGGCCTCGTCCTCCTTCCTTACGTGCGTATCGGACAATTCTGACCACGCTACACGTTCTCTTCCGAGGCCCAGTCATATTCTAACACCGTGAATTATGAGGTGATAGGATGATGATGAAGGGTGAAGGGACAATCCCAAATACAACCATGCCTAAGCAGGACTCGAATCTGCAACCTCTTCGGCGCTGACGAGGCTGCCGCAACCGCCTGCGCCAAGGGGATCAGCTTATTATTATTTATACTTCACAGTTATTACTGGTCGGTATGTCAACCATTCCTAGGTATGATGACCAGGTGTGCGGTTGCTTTATTGAAGATTCAGGTGGCTTCTAATAATACGGCATATATTAAAGATAACTGCCTTCTGCATATTGAATATACTCCCGGCATCCACGTGAAAACACTCTAGTGCTCGAAGTGTCATTTTCTTGCTCACTGAGGCTTATTGGCACAAGTGTCACTTTTCTGAAATTTCCCTGAGCTGCGACTTCATGGGCGAGATCGGTATATTTTTGGATTTTCTCTTGATGTTTTGCCGATGTGTTGTGGGTGTTGGGTATTGATACATCAATAAGGTAAGCCTGCTGTTGGTTTCTATCGATGTATGTTAATATCGGGTCTATTGCCGCCGACTTGTCTGTTAGTGATTATTGAGCGATCCCAGTAGAGAGTATACTCACTACTTTCTATCACGTTCTGAGGAACATATTTATAATGATGCGAGGAAGTGGCGAGTCAGCCCGTTTTCATTGGCAATAATTGGTGGACCTGCTTCGCCACTTCATCATGCCTCTTTTTATGCTCCAACTGTGCGAGGCCACTACATCCACTTGTCGTGAGTTCATTAGTTTCGCTTGCGGCCTCACATCCTCTACATCTGTCGGGATGAATAATCGAATCTCTCAGACTGTGTTTTGTGTAGTTCAGTGTTAGTACCACATGGTCCTGGGTAGTTATCATGAAGGCGTCTGTCTCCGGAAAGATATCGCCATGCTGGAGACTTGCGTGCGACGCAAGTGATTGTGGTCTTGGAAGGGTAAAACGTTCATTACTTGAATGGGGATGATGTTCTCGGTGTCGAGTCGTAGCGGTTCGAACTGTCCTCTTGAGGTTGTCGAGGTCGGTATTGCACCATTTAATAGTGCCAAAGGAGTATGTCAGCACTGGAATGACCTACGAATTGATGGCTTGCACAAGATTTGTAGCAGAGAATTGAGTTTTTAAGAGTTCATGCAATCGTTTACACACTTCTGTTGTTAGTATGTTCTTAGTTTATTATTAATATTATTAATTTCTATTATTATTATTATTATTATTATTATTATTATTATTATCTCTTACGATTCTCAGCATTTTGTGCTGGGTTCAATTTGCCCATTCTTGCCACGATAAGGAAAGAGCTCAGTCACTGAGGAGAGAGATTTCTCTCTGACCCCCAAGACCAATATGGGAGCCTCTCTTGTGTTAGTTCAAGAACTTGCAAACTATACGACATGTTTTCAGGATCTCTTTCTGTCCATAATTTAGGATTCGTTGAGGTAATTCCTTTTTTTAAAGTTTTTTTCTCAATTTTTTGTTACTACACCTTCAGCTAAATCACAAGTGAATATGTTGTTACACTCTACAGTTTTATTTCTAAAACAAGATCTTCATATTTGGTAATTTTGTCGGCCTCTGTTTTCTTCAGATTGTTTGTGAATGGTACAGCAATATCAACAAGCATAGCTTTTTTCTTGTTCCTCAATAAAAACTATATCTGGTCTATTGAAAGCCACAGCTTTAAGTATATTGCATGCAGAGAGGGGTGTGGGATTTGCATAGTTAAAGTTTGCGTGAAGAAGGATTGAAGAAAGCTAAAACTTACATATAATATTTGTTACAAATACTGTAAATTAAATCACATATATAGCGTGCGGATACAACCCGCAACACGTTGGACCACGCTAGCCTTCTGTCATGCATAACTCCAATACCATTCGTTTTGACCATTGTAGAAATCACGACCGTTAATAAGTAGTAGGAAAATGGATCACGGGATCGGTCAATTAATGGATTACACTAGTTTGCCAATGCCACGTAGGCAAACTAGTGTAATCCATTAATTGACCGATCCCGTGATCCATTTTCCTACCATTCGTTTTAGTCTTAAAACCAGATTTTCGTGTCCCATAGGGACATAGGTTTTGATGGTCCATCTCCTAATCTACATAATGAGATTTTTAGACGTTTTATTCCAAGCTTATCTATTAAGAGAAGGATACTCTATTCTATACTTGCATTTGTGTAAGTGAAAAGCATGTTGTTAACAGTGTATTTCACCTTTGAATGAGCCCTCTCTGGCGGTTTAGGTCACGAGACCAGTTTTCATTGCGTATCCCACTCCTGTTGGTACATCACTGGTGTTAATTCAAAATAATGAGCTAAAATAATGCAAAAAATCAGTTATTGTGTTAAAGCCGATCTTGCTCGAAGTCTTTCATTCAAAACTTTAAATTATCATTGAAGAATTGAATACAGACAGTATCTTATATTATTTTAGTAGTACATATACACGTGAGACCTTTTGCGACTCTCACTCGCAACCAATTATTTAGATCAAATTCTCAAATTAATACGTCAAATTAATTCTCAAACCAATAAATTAGATCTTGAAAGAAAAAGAATTTCACACAGACGTGATGAACTGCAATTTGACTTTAAAAATATGAAGGATTTGTTTAAAAAAACGAATCTAAATATTCATGTCAAATACAATCTGCAACACTGTCAGCATTTTTTAATCAATACGGTTAAGTAACTCCTAAACGAAGCTTTCCAGGGCCTTAAAAGTTTGAGGTCAGAGGCCTCAAAGAAACGTTTTCCACATCGTAATCTACATGATGAGATCTTCTTGAACAATCTATTACAATCTGGCTGGTATGTGAAATGAAACTAATTATTTGATATTCTATGCGATTGAATTGCACGAGTATACATCTCTGTGCGGTAATAAAGTTAAATAAGATTAGTTTGTATTGACAAGGATGTATTATATTGTTATCAATTCGAAGGAATGTACGAAAGGATGGAACAGAACAAGTGACGGAGGATAAGAGGGTTTTGAAGGAAAATATATATTACAGTCTTAATATGGAAATGAAAAAGTAGGAAAGAAGGTGGGGTTTAACATGCAAGAGTTATCGCACGGGTACGCTAGTTAAAAATAATTATAGTATTTCAGTATCCTTTACCTGCACAAATATGCGAAAATTTTCACAGGTTCTGGTAGTTATTTTTAATATCCTCAAACACTCCCAAAAATGACAAAGGTCTCTTGAAAGTAGCGATAGCCTTTCTAATAGTACCCAAAACCGTGATACACGTGTGTATCTTCGTGGGTTTTTATCAACCACATCACTTAATAAACAATGATATTAAATGTTTCTTGGTCACTATTTCAAAATATTATTTGTCTTATTTACATTTAAAACTGACTTGATGAAAATATCGAATTAGTACATAAAATCACATTTTAATAAGATATGTGACTCTTCATAGCAATCGCTTCTAAGATACTAATAAATATTCTTATTGAATGCCACACATGTTTTATTGCATTGCTATTATCAGACAGCACACTTGTTATTTTTATCTAACAATCTTCACTCAAATAAGCTTTCAATTTATCACGGAAAATAAAAAAAACCCTTCATATTGCTCTTAATCACACAGTTTATCATTTATGTAATAGTAAAAACAGATAATAGTGAAAAACTATACTTGGATGTATTGATCTTTTTCCTTATTACTCAGCTATCACAAAATGCTAAATCAATATGTTTCAGTGTCCATTACTTACGAGCATAAGCCCTAGCGTTTGTATTGAAAAATTAATTATTTTTGGTATATTGTCTTGTTTATAGTTTCCTGTTTGGGGAGGGCATAACGTTCTTAAAATATTAACGGAATATATGGGGGGAGGCAAATTAATGCTTGTTCTAATGCAGCAATATTGCGAAATTAGAAATGGGCATTGATAAATAAAACGCTAAGAACCCCAACACTTATTGCCAGTTGATGAATACGCTATACGAATTATGACTTGATGGATACGTTATATACGATTCCCAACACTTAGTTGATGAATACGCAATTTTTTTGAGAGAATATTCTGACAATAGCCGCGGTTCCAATACTTGAATTTAAAAACCATAAAACTTTCATAACTCTCAATCTCCAAAATACAATAAAACAATCTTGATAATGAATATCAATAAGAAGGGAGATAAATTTGCACGTATTGGAATGTTCTATGGTTTCCTTAAGCCTGTTTACAAACCTCATACCTCTGCGTAAGAGTTAATCGATACTGCTATTGTATAGAAGCTGTTTATTTCTTTTTGTGTTCATAGTGTGGCAGAGGTAATATCAGGGAGAAAATATACTCGTAAATGAAAGTGACTAATATGACATGAAAACAAATGTCTCTACGTCGCTACACAGTACTCTCATTTACTTCAAAGTGTGCCGACTGAATGAGATGACAGACTTATCGATATTGCCTCATAAACTTATATGTCGTAACAGTCCTTTCTGCGGTTTCATTAGTGAAAGTTGTCTGTAGGTGCAATGGGCGTGAATGCATATAATATGAAATACGTAATACAAATGCGGTAGGATTAACGATTTGAAATATGTTATCTCTGGAATAATCCTCTTACATCATTTATTCATATTTGCAATACCTTTATTTGTAAAGTTATAAAATGGTCTTTTGAAATTACTGACCTAGAGAAATTACAAGAAGGAAAGTGATTTTGAAGCATGGGGGTGTGAGATGAACCGTCAGAGTGTTAGAATGTACATGTAAAAATTAACAAGACAGCAAGACGGGACATCTTTCTACTTCTTAATATGTCAGATTAATGAAGAGAAAGCTAATGCATAGACTTCTAATTTTTATGAACTTTATAAACAGCACGGGCGGGAATTTGATGAAAGATGACTTGTTTATTGGGTGATGAATGTGTATTGTATCAAATTTGCCCAGTCGACATGTGTCAGAGTTCAAATATGTCTCGTTATATTGTGCATGGGAAATCTGAATTGTATCAAGTATAAAATTTGATTATAAGTATCTTCGCTTTTATAAATTCACAACACAAATTGTGTATTATGCTTTTCATTTTATTATTACTCTCTCGTATACTACTTCGATATGTATAGAAAATATTGTAATGCTGGAGAAACAAGTCCCGATTATTCTACAGAAAAACTAGATTTGTGGGTTCCTGAAACACAAAAATGGCGTTTGTTGCTCCTGCATCTAGTAAAATTAATTTCTCCAATATGTACTGTCGTCAAAATACGCTTTTTGTGGGTTCTTGATACAGAAAAGGTGGATTTCAGCCATCTGTCTTCCGTTTGTGAACAATACTAGCGCCTAAACCATGTAGAGTATTTTCACTCATCGATATTCCACGATCGATCTCACTGACGTCGCCATTTAAACTTCTGAATTTTCAAAATATTGAAAAATTTAATTTTTTGTCCACCACCTCCAACTACATTATTGATGATAGATATTTTTTTCTCAATGGAATATGCTTTTCAAAATTAGAGCTCTAAATAGTATTACAAAGAATGTTTTGAAAATATTCAGTGTAATGAGTGCAATCAAGACAACTGAAAAATCTCATAGCCACAGCCAAAACACTGGCTGAGTTTAGCTCACAGCCACCATTACCGCTGTGCAACAATTCTGACCGGGAGGTCCTACGGCAGGCATGGCAAGGTCGCGGGCAAGGAAAGAAGCTCTCTTGAGCTCTCGGGCACTGCCTCTAGAGGCATTGGCAGGAGATTGAAAAGTAAGGGTCGAACAAATTGCTTCGGAGTAGCGGTACGTCATTGGATACCTGACCCACGACAGTCTTTTAAAGAAATTACTTGACAGTTATCACACATTTAGCTATAATCATTCCTATTTTCTCTTTAAAGAAAAGAAATGATCTATTAAAATGAGTCAATACATTAGTCAGATTTCAAATTCTCAATTAAATATCAAATTAAACATTTTAAATCAAAAGTATCTTAATTTTGTAATCGTATTTACGAATGAATATAGTGTGTTATCGAGTGATATACACGTGATATATCGTGTGATATATACGTGCTACGAGTGATATACTAGCACTAACTTTCTACGTTCAGGTTACGAGGTATAGTAGACTCTTGTGTGTTAAAAGCGTTGTCCGACCGTAATTGAAAATTCTTAACTTAATTTATTTCACATTATTTCTAAATGCAACAAATAACTTAATGATTTAATAACACAACACAAAACGAAAAACAAAGAATTCGCTATTCAACATATTCCTGCCCTTTTGGCAAAACTGTTTATACAACGCAGGATTTAAAAATAAACGAAACATGAAATAATCATAAATAGAATAAGAAAGTAAAGAATATACGCATCAATAAATCAAATCTCGGTTGTCTGGCAGAACAGATCTGGGAAACATTTTCGTATGAAGCCACTATTGTCGTTTCCGCAATTCTGGATTTGGAAGGGAAATGAGAGCTGGGTCAAGGAAAGTCGCCCGCGTTCGCAGGAGCACTGGCCGAGAGGTCCTAGGTTAGAGTCCCGACGGTATCAGAATTTTCGGCACTAGCCAGATAACTCGGTGGAGTTCTATCGCTGTCTGGAGGAGAATTCTAGCGGCCGTCTGTTCTCATCGGTAGTTTTCCGTGGTTTCTCCGATCAACACCAGGCGAATTCCGGACCAGAGCCCTAACAATCGGGCCACGGACCTTTCCTTCCTTATCCTATCTTCATCTCTTACACACACACATTTACACTAACATGCACTACAATACCATACAAGCCGGGAGACCGGCTGGGAGTTTAGAGCTTGTACCGGCTTGGTTGGTACTCCGCTGGTGGGAGATTCGTCGTTGGAAAAAAAACCCGCTAACCGACGGTAGGTCGGCGCTGGATCTCGCCATCTAGTGCGGCAAGATCACCACCACCACCATTTTCCGAGAAAAAACATGCACTACACTTACAGGTCTAATGAGTTTAGCATTTCACGCTCCCGGAATCACTAGTAATCATTCGTATAAGCACCGATCTTCCCTGGTGGGCAAGTAACTCGTGCGGGCAGAGTTTGACAAGCCTGTCATAGGGTTGAGTCCCGATGGAGGCAGAGTTTCATAAAAGTTCAAAATAAGCCGCGGACTGGAGGAGAACTCTAGTGGCCTGCTCTACACTAACATACATGTCGGGACACCAGTCCGAGGCTCAGAGCTTGGTGCAGCTGGGGCGGTGCCCCGCTGGGTTAAAATACCGAGAGGGGGATTTCCCCGCAAGCTGACTTACAAGTTGGCGTCGGATCTCACCACCCAGTGGGAAGGAACACCGTCATCTTCTGGGAAAAAACATTCACTACACGAAGGGGACTAATGGCCAAAGAAGTTGACGTACCCAGAAACGGCAGTCAATCAATACAGCCATCACTATTCAAACAGCCGGTTTGGAAGGATTTATAGCCTGGCGCATGGCACAGCCTACATTGCCACACTAAGGGACTTCTTACTTGCCACTGAAACCCGTGACCATCCATCGGCTCCTCACACCAGAAGCGTCTGGAGAGGAAGATCCAAGAAAATATAATACAAACATGTTAGGAGGCCGTACCGAAGAAAACGAAGAAGAAAGCTGCACTTACCAAGCGATATTATCTCAAAGAGAAAACAAGAACTGAAGTCATCGGGGCAATAATTCTATGGAAACTATCACTGCCAAGGAACGTGTACACAAAATCGTCATGGATTGAAACATCCAAAGCGGCACTGACATCGCTAAGGTTGAGAACTTCAGTAACCGCAATGGCAACCCAGAAATGGAAAAAAGAGGCGTATTTATTGAAGAGTCGACGAGGTGGTAGGCCATCCAAGCCAAAATCGGTAAAGACGATTGCTGCAAGTGCAGTCCAGGCAAACAACAGAAAGAAACAGTCAGTCGTTTAATCAGTACGTACCACTTGCACAGACGTTTTCTACATCGTGATGACTGAGTATCCATCTTGATACACTGAAATCTGTGTCTGTCAAAATATGCCATTTTCATAAATTATGATCAATGTCGAAGACAATCCGGGCAATGTGTTATAAATCTCTAATGCGAAAATACTAAGATACATCACAATTCACACAGTTGGGTTACAGCGTTCCAGGCCTTACCGTCGTTAAAGAGAAAGGGTATGGTTAATAGAAGTGGTTATCCTGGCAGAGTCCAGTGTGGATTAGAAAGAGACCGAAAAAAACATAGGCAAATAAATTAGGAAACACTGGAGACTAAGCATTACGGATGTACTATTGGGACTCTATCAGTGCTGAAAAGACAAAATGACTTAGCATCCTAGAACACATATGGGCCTACCTGCCAATTGCAAAAAACCGCAATGCTGGGCAGGGCAGGGCAGGGCATCGTTCACATCCTACGTAGGTAATACTGCGATACATTGGTCCTTGCTTGGGGCCGGAATCAAGAGAAGTAGATACAGTAAACTTTCGTTAGCACGAACTGGCTTAACACGAATTTCGCCATAACACGAACCAAACTTCGGTCCCGGCAAGGGATTACGATTAAACGGACATTTATTGTACTCGAATAACACGAATTCCGATTTTTTTGGTCCCTTG
Source organism: Teleogryllus occipitalis (assembly GCA_011170035.1). Lineage (NCBI taxonomy): Eukaryota > Metazoa > Arthropoda > Insecta > Orthoptera > Gryllidae > Teleogryllus > Teleogryllus occipitalis. Next base: position 356,126 of record BLKR01000122.1, on the reverse strand, counting down.
GAATTCCTGTTAAGGAGGGTACTGTATTATTCAGAGTTGAAGAATTATTTTTATAATAATAATAATAATAAATACGAATGTACGAATGTGAGTCCCTTAATATCACATAAGAAAATAATCTCCAAAAAAGGCAGCAAATGGGAGAATAATCACTGAAGTGAAGATTAATATCAAGGATGACAGGTATAGAAGAGATAAGGAAGTGGAGGTTTGTATGGTCAGGTAGATTGCATTAAATGGAGATTGATGGGTGATGTGTACTTACATACACAGAGTGTATATGTGTGAGATAGAGGGAGAGAAGAAGCAAAATGAGATTGGATGAAACAGAAAAGAAAAATATTAGATAGCATTTGGAGGAGATTTTAATCTAAGGACAGAGTGTAAAGGCAGTTGAGTAGATAACGAGGGGAAACATGAGGTCGTAAGAAGGTCCAAAGATAATACAATCAATGAAGATTCTACTACCACTACTATTATTATCACCACCACCATTACTACTATCATCACCACCACTACTACTCCCACCTCCACGACTACCACCACCACGACTACCACCATCACCATCACTACAACTACTACTACTACTACTACTACTACTACTACTACTACTACTACTACTATTGCTTGTACTGCTTTTACTACCACCACTACTACTACTTCTACTAATATTATTACTTCCACTTTTACTACCACTACTATTACTACTACCACTTCTACTACTATTACTACTACTACTGTTACCACTACTGCTACTACTATTACTACTATCACTAGTATTACTACTACTATTACTACCACCACCACCACCACTACTATTACTACCACTAGTATTACTACTACCACCACCACTACTATTACTACCACTAGTATTACTACTACCACTAGAATTACTACTACCACTATAAATACTACCACTAGAATTACTACTACCACTATAAATACTACCACTAGAATTACTACTACCACTAGTATTACTTCTACCACTACCACTACTACTACTATCACTAGTATTACTATCACTAGTATTACTACTACTACTACTACCACCACCACCACCACCACCACCACCACGACTAGGTTTTTCTAAATGTGCCCTAAGTTCCAAAACTGGTCTTGAAGGTTCGCTGCCCGCCTCGTTTGTGCAACGCAAGCCGCCGGGCCACCTGCGCAGTAGTTCCGATGCCCCCTGGCGTCCGATTCGGATCTGACAGCGCGGCGCCTTTCTCCGCTCGTTTATTCTGCCGATTCATTCATCGCGCGCAGGCGTAGATCGCGGGCGCGATGACGCCGCGCCGCGCGCTCTCATTCATAAGGAGAAACGCAAGCGCGCGGCGCTGGGGTTGCGCCACACACGAGGGCTGGCGGCAGACAGCGGGTCGCCAGCGCTTTCGCCCCGCCCCGCCCCGACACTCGACCTACTCCACGGCGTCCCCGGTTGCGCCCTCCGTTCACCAACTGCCTCAGGGCGCAACTCACATCTCCACAGGCTTAGGTAGCTCAGGGCGTCGAGTGATGTCACTGCTGTGCCTCTGACCGGGAGGTCCTAGTGTTGGGGTTCCGATGGTTGTAGGGTTTTTGACGTTAGCTAGATAGATGGATCGCATTTAGCCGCTGTCCGGAGGAGAATTGTAGCAGCTGGCTGGTCTGATTGGTAGTTTTCCGTCGAGTCTTCGATTACCACCAGGCGAATGCCGGAAGAGTACTCTAAGAAACGGGCTAAGGACCATTCACATTCATCTTTTCATCATCTTTCTTGCCGTACCCTCACCACTATCTTACTCTCTCTCTCTCTCTCTCTCTCTCTCTCTCTCTCTCTCTCTCTCTCTCTCTCTCTCTCTCTCTCTCTCGTACTGTACACTACCACACATGCCGGGACTCCAGTCGGTAGATTTGAGCTTGAAGTGGTTGAGGCGGTTCCCCGCAGGTGGAAGGTAACTACCGGTTGTGGAAAGAACGGCCTTCCGACATGTCCGATATTGTAGTGTATTGCATGGAATGTTGTGTGTGTCACGGGCAAGGAGGAGAAAAGGAGGCATTGCACGCGGTCTGTGGTCTATTTGTTAAGGTACTCCGCCTGCATTCGCCTAGTATTGATCTGAGAAACTACGGAAACGTACCCTGCCGCTAAAATGATACTCCAGGCAGAGGCTGCATTGGTCTTAGAGACCTAGCTAGTACCGAATACCCGCCACCGTCGGTATTCAAACCGAAGACCCTCGGCTAGAGACGCTGCGGAGGTAAAGGTTGTCATTCATCTCAGCCGATGACTGTTTGAAGAGATGTCTAATGTGGTCCTTAACAGCACACACTTTCTCGCAATATTTGAATCGGCTACACAATATTATAATAAGTATTTCCAACCAAAAATGTTCTCTCCGCGCTGGAGTTCAAAACCAAGCCTTTAGAGTTACCAAACAAGTCACGTTGCCTGTACTCCACTAGCCATGCCATACTCACCCTTCCCGCCGCTAAAAGAAGGTTAACAGGTGCATTAGTAATTTTCTATATTTCAGAGAATTTCATTTACATGATTTCAAGATTCAGCTTTAAAGATCAGATTTCATTCAGGAAAAAAATCAATACCAATTTTTCAAGTGTTACTTTGAATTATTTACTTTTTATTTGCAATTTTCAAAAATATAGAGAAATCGCCGAAAATGGGATCTCATCCATTTTTATGCGTAATTTGCTTGTAAAGTTTGTCAGGATATTTTCTTACATTATTGTATTTTACTGGATAACTGGATTACTGGATTTTACGGCTAGTGTGAAAAAATCGTGTGGTTGTCAAACTTTACAAATTGTGATATTTTATGAGGCACACGCATCAATCAATTAAACAGAGAAGTTACCTTTGTTAATAACGAAACTTCAACTACAAAGGATTTGAAATGATCAATGCAAAACATAGCTTCATCATTCACTGCGAGTCGCTAGCGTTGTTCAGCGACATTTCTCAGCCACTTACCCTCAGCGGTTTCTCTTAAGGCAATTTACATGCTGACGCAGGTATGACTCGCATTGTAATTTTTTTTTCCAACCAACACCACACGAATCCATTTCAGTTATAAAACAAATACAATTATCTTGAAATACAAACACTACTAAGTAGTAAACTACAACGACAATGATACCATTCTAATATTCTCCACCTAAACCACATTATTCACTGAAATTAATCTCTAAAACTTGGTCTTCAATGGCTGATGTGTTCATACATTCCACATGGTCAAAACAAACTCTTTGTTCAACAACGATCTTGTAATGATAGCCAATTCCATGCAACCCACTTGCCAAATCTTAAGCGAGCGGGTAAAATCAATCACATTTTCAATCATATTTACGAAAATTTGTCAAAATTATTTTATGACAAAATACTTAGAGAACTTTTCAATTATGCGCTGGTTTACTTTTCGTTTTGTACAATACATTTTTATCCTGTTTGATTAAAGCATCTACATTTTTCAGTATTTGTTTGATTTTTCGGGCCTCAAATATCTTGGTCAAAATCGGGCGTTTGGAATATCATACGCAATTGAACTCTTCTCTTGAGAGATTTACGGGTAAACATTTTCCGTAGGTATTAAGAAAATTTGATTCGAACGTTTTCGAAAATTAGCCATTTTAATTTTTCATGCCCTCACAAACTTAAAGATTTTTGAAAAAACATCATTAGAAATTGTAATGTGTTAACAAACGCATTAAGCAATAAAATTATATATAATGTTAATTTTAACGACGTGAGAAATATATATATATAAAAAAGCATTTGTATATTTTTTGAAAAATTAACTGAATACATGAAAATGAATACATGGCGTTTATGAAATCCTAAAAATATTTACCACGTTTCGCTCAAGGGTCTGAAGAAAAAAATTGATGGCGTTTTCGAGAAAATGTTGATTTTAATAATTTTTTAATATTGCCGTATTTTACTCACATTTGCGTGAAAACTACTAATACTTCCCAAAAAATGAATGGAATATTAATTAAAGAACTACTTGTAGACAATAAATATTTAAATAGCGCGAGATATATTTAAAAAAATACATTTGTGTATTTTTAAAAAAAGAAAAGAATACACCAAAATTAACTTTACGTCATATTAAACAGTATAATTGACACTATCCATTGGAAAAGTTTGAAGAAAAGTTTTGGAGCCGTTTTGCAGAAAATGGTGTTTGAGCGTTTCTGAAAATGCTGAATTTTGAGCTCATTTTAACAGAAAACTTGAGTTTTCGAGAAACTTTATCTGACATTATTTAAAGCACATGTGCTCATAAATATAATGTGAAGACATTGCCTCTAACGTAAATATTAACGACGTGAGAGACACGTAAAAATATTAAAATTTTTGTAAATTTTGCAAAACAAAAGAATAGAACATTATGGCGTTTATGACATCATATAGGGTAGCATAAACACGGCGACCACATTCTTGTTTTTGATATTTTTAATATTGCAGATATTTCACGCTGCCCCGGCCCCGCCCTGTCTCGCCCCTCTCTGCCTTGCTCCCAACTGGAAATACCCGGTCTTCTTGATTCACTTTTTCACTAAAAAATTTTTATTTTTTCTCTATGGTGTTCCCGCCCCAAATTTTACTCACGTTATAACTAAAATAAATAAACAAATCCAAAATTGCTTTGTACGAATTTAAATATTCGGACGTGTTTCCGTGGTGTCTACGCAATACTGTTCCCTGTATTAAACTCGCGTTCTTTCGATCACTTCGTTATTCATGTCCTTGTGGAAGACCTTGTATACCTTCTCGGCTTGTACTACGTACTTGTGTAGTAAGGAGGAAGGATTGTATTGCTGGAGCAAAAATTGGCGAATCGTTGTCACGAACACTCGTATTATGGGGCCCTGAAATCGACAAAATGGATAAATATTGATACCATAGCTAATAAAGTACTTCCTTTAACACGTTGTATAGTCAGAATACAGTTTAATGGGTCCTTTATTCCAAACAATTGGTATACATCTCGCTCCGTCCGTCCGTCAACTCAGCGCATAATCCTTTCAAGCGGTGTTTCTCAAAGTTGATATTCCTCAGTCGATCTGGCCGAACTCGCAACTCTGCGTATTTAAAACGGATACTATGATTTGGGGGAATAGTTTACAAGAAGCTTTAATATTATTTTCAAAAAATTCTCAAAAATTTCTCCAATTATTCGAATTAAATGTTTGGCTCGGATGCAGCAAAGAACACTTAAAAATGGTCCTTGCCTCATTCTGTTGAACTCTGAACTTTCGAAAAAACAACAAATAATGCGGAAATGTAGGTGCAGTTTTGGTATCAGAAGTTCAGTTTTAAATGACTCGGAATGTGCGAAATGTTGGCACAGATCCAACTAGCTTGAATTTTCTCGATCATTTACAAATATTTGAATTTGTCGACCTTTTACTTTCTCCCCCTAACTTCGTAAGAAGTTAGAGATCGTCCACCAAAAATTGGTGAATATTCGACAGAAAAATTCTTAATACAGGGTCCTGGTAACGAAAAAAATGTATAAATACGGATTGTTCAGATATATAGTAATTTTCTTCCTCTAACTGTTGTGTAGTCAGAATCCACGTTTTCCTTGATATATTCCACGTGAGTCCTTGATACGCAAAAATCGATTGAAGGCAAAACCTGTCTGTCTGTTCTTCCGTCTGTCAGCGTTAGCGCCAACACCGTTCAGCCGATTTTCTCCAAAATTGAGATTTCCCGATCGATTTAAAAGAACTCCAGGTTCCATGAGTTTCAAATGGATATTTTGATTTTTGGGTGGTACTTTACATAAAGCCTCAAGTTTTCAAACTTTTCTCAAAAATACCTTCAAATTTTTGGATTAAATTTTGTCTACGCACAGCGTAAATAAAGCTTATGAAAATGGTGCAGGTGTCATTTTCGTTGAAGTTCCTGGTTTTTCGAAAATTAGAAAAGTTCAATTTTTTCCGGTTTCTTCCTGCAAAGCATTATGGGAGATAGAGAAAATATTCGGAATGATATCTAGTCTTTAAAGTCTAATCTTGAAAGAAGCTCATGCACAATGTTTCGAAAATATGTGTAGTTTTGCGTAATTTTGTGTGAAACAGGTAATTTTTTTAAAAACGTTAAAAATTATTTTCTCAAAAACGTCTCAACTTTTTCTTATATTTTCTCTTCGTGTGTATAATAGGACGCTAAAAAATGTCTCATTTCCAACGAACCTTTTCCATTTTCGAAAATTGGAGAAAATTAACTTTGCAAAAGTACAAAGATAAAGGTAGTGATTTTTACCTTTTACAATGTCTCTAGTAAAAAATAATCTTTTATAAAAGGTCATGAGCAGTTTTTTGAAAACAAAACGAGCATTTTCCTGTATTTTGTGAATAATGCAAAATTTAAAAACACCCTCAGAAATCGCTCCGAAATTTAATTTTTAATTTTTTCCCGCGGATAAAAGAAGGGAAGCTTAAAAGAATGATGGTCTCACTTTCGTTGAACTCCTTGAATTTTCGAAAATTTCAAATTTAGAAACAATGCGAGGAAGTATACGCTGTTGTAGTAACACTAGTTATTTTCCTCTTGACGGTAGCGTGTTTGCATAGTAAGAGTTTTGCTCTTTGAAGAGTAAATTATATTCATTTCCACACAAGGGCTCTCTCACCCGTGAGAGAGCAAAATCAAGATGATTATCAACATTTTATAAATACGAGGTATGGCTGATTGTTCCACAGGATGTGTTCATCCATTAAAGCGGTGAGGTGGAAGAGAAGGTCTGATTACCGGAGCCTGGCAACAAATAAAGGAACTTTTTTGCCCTAACAACCAAATCAAATGGACCAGTGAACACGTGTGAAATGTAACGTACAATAGGCGATTACTTAAACATCTGTCTGGGGTGCTGGGTCAAGGAAGGATCCTAAGCCCTTCGACCTACCAGAATGATACAAAAACACCCTCGAGACCATCCCACTCATTTTGCATCGAAATATATTACGAGCTACTTGATCTCGCTTCAGTGGCATAGTTCCTACGTAATAACTTGCAGTAAATTGAGTGGGGGCATTCCATACGTGTCCTATTTACCCGTTTGCTTTGGCGAGGAAATATGCGGAGAAAATAGTAGGGGTCGGGGGCTGCAGGTCGCGATGCAGTTGGCGAAATGCCGCAGGGGGAGGGGCGCCCCGCGTGCCGCCTCTCTCAATGCCGCAATCCGTGTGACGCGGCGCGGCGCGACCACTTGCGCGCTGATCTACTGCGGCCGTTGCGTCTCTAGCCACGCCGCTTTCTATCACGCAGGCCCGCAATTTCTTCTCTCCAAATACGCAATGCACTGGCTCTCAACACGGGTGAATTAAACGAGACAGACAATTATCGTCTCCATCCAATAAACCGGTTTAGGTGACTCAGAGTATCAACTGATGTCATTGCGGTGCCTACGGTTCCAATCCCGACGGTCGCAGGATTTTTGACACTAGCTAGATAAATGGGTCCAAGTCTAGTGGAGAATTTTAGCGACCGGTTGCTCTCATCGGTAGTTTTCCGTAGTTTTTCCGATCAACACTAGGTGTAAGCCAACGAGTCACGGACTGCTGGCGATCTTCCCTTCCGCTTCTTGTCCTTTCCTCACCCCTTAAATGCACTTTACTCTCACAAACACTTTACATCACACAATGCTTAACTTAAATGCACTTTACTCTCACACATGTCGCCAGGTCAGTCGGGAGCTTAGAAATTTGCAGAAAGTGTATTAACAGTATTGCCTTGGAACTTATTAAACTTGAACTTCAAGTGAATACGGAGAATCCCAAACTGTGAGTAATTATACAGAAGCACATTTAGGTTCTTACGTTCGACGTCTCTAATTTACATTCTTAAGCGTGCAAATGCCGATTTTCAAGAGCATATGACTAACAGCTAATTCTTATTAAACTTGACTAACACCTTATTCACATAAACATACAAAACAGTCTCTTTTTAACGTTTGTATAGATTCGCCTGCAAAACGATACATGAAGCAATTGTGAAAGTAGAAGTGAATACAAATAAACTGACTGTGGGGTGTTAATCTTCAAAAATTGTATCAAAAAAATATGGATGTGTTCAGTAAATTTGGGGAAGAAGTTGTGAAGGGAAGTGTAGTTGTACTATATTTTCTGTCAGAAATTTTTGGAGCTGATTGAGACTGATATTATTAGAGAATAACGATGAAGAGCAGCTTATAGATAATTTTTATATCAATTTTTGTGCATATTAGCAAGAAAAGTAAAAAAATGTACCTGTACTAAATTCTACCTATTCAGTATTCATACCTGAAAGTATGTTTTTACAGTGTATACAATTATGAATTGCAATATTACCAGCTCATATCCCGCTTGGAGGTAACATACAAGACCATTGGGTGTTGGGAATGTTTGAACAGGAGTAAAACATCATCTACTACGATTTATTGGTGTGTGCGATGTCAGAGACTGTAAGAACCTATTTGAACAAAGATACATAAAATACATGTCATAAAGTTTCAACACAGGAAAATAGTTTAAAAACAGTTTACAGCGTTGGCGACGCCACACTTTACTAGTTAATGATATTCGGAACACCCGCAGCTGGAAAACAGTCCGAATTGAAACAGCGTTCTCGATTTATTCCTCCCTTCGCTTCTGTAAGGAGAGTGACTCACCTCGTCGCTGTCATTTGCCTGCGCTTCTGCATCTGCGTCTAGGAAGCTGCGGCGGCAGCTGCGGCTGCAGTGGCCGACGTCCACGCTTCCGCCTTCACCTGCAGCACCACACAGCACACGTCGCGTTACACAACACAATTCAATTTTGCTTTTTCGCTACAGAGTAGAGAGAAAGTTATGTACTGCTGCGCGAAATTTCGGCAGCAAAATTTTATTACAGGGCCCTGGCAACGAAAAAGTGGATAAATCTAGTTGCTAAACTTAGAAAAAATATTCTCTAACACGTGGTAGAGCCATAATCTATGTTTTGTGCGTCCCTGATACCAAAAAATCGAATGACGGCAAAACGACTGTCTGTGCGTCCGTCCGTCCGTCCGTCCGTTCGTCCGTCCGTCCGTCCGTCCGTCCGTCCGTCCGTCGGTCTGTCTCTCCGCCCGTCTGTCCGCTCGTCTGTCCGCCCGTCCGTCTGTCCGTTCGCCCGTCCGTCCGTTTGTGAACAACGCCAGCAGCTAATCTGTCCAGCCGATTTTTTCCAAAATTAATATTTCGCAATCGATCTGGCTGATGTCAAGGGCTCTTGAATTTGAAACCGATATTTTCATTTTAGGGTAAACTTTAAATGAAGCCCCTGGAACATTTTCAAAAAAAATCTCCATCGTTTTTGATTAAATTGTGTTATTGGGTAATTTGAAGGACGTTTAAGGGAGTGGTGCAGATCTCATACTCGTTGAAAACCGTTATTTTTATGAAAATTTGGGTACTTTTCGCGTAATTTTGCGTGAAAATACGGGCTAGAAATTACGTGGTTTTAGCGCCACTAGTTATTTTCTAACTTATAATTTCTCATTATGGAAAATATGAATATTCAATGAACAATTATTATTGCTAATTTCTAGATCTTCATTAAAAGATCCAAGGTGCCGACGTCGACGTATTTAAATCTCTTGATGTAGAGCCAACCTAGTCGGTGCTAACAGCTGAAGAACTGTTTAGAAATTTTAATTATTTTCTGTACCGATTGTTCAATATACTTGTACAAGTATGTTTTGTTACTGACGAAGGCATAAAACTCCAAGTTCTTTTCAACGAGAACAGATCGCCACCGTTTTTGACTAGCATTGTTTGCCAAATGTGTAAAATGAATTCAGATGTTTCTTACTAAATAATGTTTAACTGAAACGTGAAAACGAAAAATTTGGAATACTAACATCGACATAGTCACCATTTTCATTTACTAGTAAACATAGTTTCAACATAGAGAAATTTATTCTCAGCGATGTGGGAGAATACGTTACAGATATATCTTTCCCATACGTCATGATAATTGTTTCATCTACTTTGTCAATACTCTTGTATTGACGGCAATGTTGAAAATCTTGGTATTCTTTCTCATAACTTTTCTTGGTCATCACGGGTAACAAGTCGAAACTTACTCCACTTGCAATATCTAAAACATCGTCTGGAACATCCTCCATTTTAAAATTTGGAACATACATCTGCTTAAATATGTTGCTTTGGAACATACATATGCTTAAAATTTGGAACATACATCTGCTTAAATGTGTGTAAAAGTAAAATTGCCGCATCTCACGCAACAGTGGAATCGAAATGAAAGACTTTAACGTCTGATGCATCGAAGAATCGAATCGAATTGAGATGGAAGATAGGGTTGCACTCATACATACATACAGGAAATATATTTATTTGTATTGTTTTTGTTATAAGAATATGGTACTACGAAAAGCATTGAACGACACACGACCGAATAAACTAATAACAGGCTTGGTTCGTCATATAGCGCAACTTTTTTTGGTGTCTATGGGCCTAATGACACTAATAACAATTTCAAAGTACTGTTATCCCATATGGACTTTACTTACTTATCTTCTTATTCTTATGCATTTTTGTAATATGTGATGAGAGTGATTGTGTTATTTAAATATTATTAATATCTTGACAAGAAATAAACTATTTTCTTTCGGTAGTCTCAAATGTGAGTAATTGGAAGCATTTAAAGTTATTATTATTCATGGATTTTTCTTGTAAAAAAGTGATTTTAAGGAAAGGACGGCATTGAACGACACACGACCGATATTACAACTAACATCCTCACTCATATGTTGCCTCGGCGAACACGTTTCAACTGCCTCTGTTAGCTACTCTATTTTGGCCTCGGGGACGATAATAACCGTGAGGGGCTGTGACGGAACCACACGGGGATGCAGCCGGCCTGAGTAGTCCCGAGCAGATCGTGGCGGCGCTCGCGACTTAGATCCTCCGTGTAGCAGGTTAGCGCGCCATGGACCAAATTCTGTCAACATTGCGTTGGTTATATAATGTTTTATTCATAAAACACATAAAGCGAATTTGAATCCTACGTGACATTGTAATTTCTTCGTTTCGTTGTTCTTTGCTCCACGTCGGCCTAAAAAATAGTACACTCGCTTCCAATGTTGCCTTTATCGTCCGATAAAATTTTATCGGCCTACATTGTACAGACGTTAGAACCAACGTTACGTAAACAAATCTCCCTCCAAGGAAATAGTATTTCAAGTATTGTTTTAAGACGTGTAACTGTGTTATAATACTTCACTAATGTTTAATTTTAAATATTGAAGTTAAATATACGCGTGTTTAGCCTACATTAAATGTGAACCAAATTAACAGTGTAAAACTTGTCAATCAATCTAATATTCAATCAATATATGATTGATGAAAATATCTTTTCAATTATTGTAAATATTTATGCATCATACATTTTTAGTTTACATTTTTAATTTAATTAGTTAATATTTAATGTTTTAGTGTAAGACTGAATAAAAAGAATTATTTCAGCTAGCTAAAAAATAAAAAAAAAACAATATCATAGGTAATATCACGAGGGCTTTGGAATTTATCTGAGAATTTCTAAAGCACGAGTAGTATTTAATAGGACTGCTCCACGAAAGAAATTACGTCCAACAGAGTTCCGAAATGTGCCAAATATTTATATTATATTAATGTACTTTATTCAATTACCTTTCATATGTCGCTAGTTCTACCATGGATATCTACTAATGTAGCAGATAGGCAAGGTTAAACCGTGAAGTTAATACTCAATAAAAATCGAGATAAACAAGTGAATATACAGACGATGACATGAAATGTATGTTTATTTTGCTTTAAAGTAACAAACATACAATTCTTTCAGTTGAAAATACATTTATTAAACATTTTTTTAAATTAAACGTTGAAGGAACTTCATTTTCATTCACAAACCAGTAGGATTCTGAAACAGATGTGTTCGATGATGGATGTGTCTGCCTAAATTTATGTATGATTACTCAATGGTGTTGCTCATTTATTTTCAGGTATGGCTTCATTGATGATGTAGTAGTGGCATCTCCTATACAATTACAGAGTATACTTACCCTCGGCCTAGCCACATTGCATCAAGATTTTTACTTTGCCTGTAATAATTACCTATTAAATTAATTACTTACCTTTTGCAGCTCTCACACGCAACCAATCTTTATAAATGTAGTCTCTAAAGATAGAGAATTTCACAGAGACGTGACGAATTGTACTTTGATTTTAAAAATATGAATGATTTGTTTTAAAAATCTCATCCAAATATTCGCATCAAATATACTTTCTATTCTTCTCCATGTTTTCTGGAGCTTTACAAATTATTTCATTGATTTGGTCGTGAGACGTGTCAACGAATTTAGCTAAGTTGTTACTATTGAAAATAACTGAAAGCGATGTTAAAATCAGAGAGGTTATATTATACATACGTGGTTTATTGCACACAGCGAGTGGTACCACCTCCTAAGATACACGATCCGGAGCTTATAATTGGACAATAGGTAAAAGAGGTAAGAGACATCGGATACAAAAAGCGATAAAGTTTTGGACATTCACCGCCCTGATTGGGGCGGTGTATGATATGTATATTATATATATAGTTAAACACTATTGATTTGAATTTCACGAGTAGAATAGTCGACGTAACGTATTAATAAACCAACACCCCTCCCCCAACTGACGCAGCCTAACACTTCCTCCGCCCCCTCTTTAGTAATTGATGGACGTCCCCTAAACTAAAATTGCTTGGAACGCCGCGAGTTGGCAGCGCCCGACGCCGCGGGGGCGGAGCGCGTGGCCAAACGCCCTTCTCCCTCGGTGGGCGAAATGGACGCTGTGCGAAATGGGCGCGCCCCGCCTCGCGACGCGTCTTCCGGCAGCGGCCACGCGCGACCGCATTCCGCCCGGGGCAGGGCAGGGCGGGACGGGGCGGGGCGGGACGGGACGGGGCGGGGCGGGACGGGACGGGATGGGATGGGGCGGGGCGGGACGGGGCGGGGCGGCGCCGGCGCCAGCGCGCGCGCGCGCGCGCGCGCATCTCGCGGCAGGAATGCGGGCGACGGCGGGGGCGGGGCGGGGGCGAGGGAGGGGAAAATAGGAAGGCGGAAGCGGGGGCGCCAACGCTGGCGGGGGGCCAGCGCCCTCCCCTCCCCTCCCCTTCCCCCTCCTGCTCTAAACTGCGCCCCCAGATGGTGGCCGCGCAAGGTGTCGCTGATTGATTGATTAATCGCTCCACGGTTTAGGTCATTAGTCCCTTAAATATAGTGCATGGTTCATCGTGGGAGGTGGCGGTGGTCTTCCCCTGCTACTTGGGGAGATACGCTGTCGACTCGTCTTGCGGTTTTTTCCGAGGTATCTCCCACTAGCGCGGCATCGCCCCAACCGGAGCAAGTTCTAAGCTCCCTACTAGTCTCCCGACAGGTGTGCTAGTGAAGTCCATGTGAGTATAACTAAGGGGTGAGGACAGCACATGGAAGCGGAAGTAAAGAGCGCTCGCAGTCTGTAGCCCGTTTGTTAGGGTACTGCTCCGGCATTCGCCTGGTTGATCGGAGAAACCACTGGCTTAAGGGGCTCTGGGCATCAGTTGATGTCACTGCAGTCCTTCTGATCGGCTGCTCGCGATTGAGCGACCAGTAGCTCGCCACTCGGCGAATGCCAAATGCGTGGAGCCGCTTTTAGACGAAACCTTCATTGTGCAGGAATCTTTCAAAAATTGTAAACCTGATGCCGGGGTTTTGAAAAGAAGACATTATTTTACAGTTACAAAATTCTTATATTTTGCAGTGTTACTTATGGAAGCATTGTGAAGAGTTTTTCAGCAGTAACTTTTGCCTCTCACTTTTTACAGAACATCATCACACCATTCGTAGTACTGAATATTCTGTCACCAAACTCGCGAAAAAAGCTTCGTAACATCTCATTAACTGAGGCTTTCGTTTTAGGTATATTGAAACGCGCACCTGCTGGAAACACTCCATAGACTACTGAAAATCACCATGTCGTTATAATTATATTTTTTCAAAGTATGCCACCAAACTAAAAAAGCCTTTACATGAATTTGATTATAAAATGTGACTTATAGAAATCTACCCGCTTATTAATATTACCTAATCTTTTCAATGTTCCCATAACAATATTCCAAGCCTTTATTCGACATTGAATACGAAGTAATCTCCATGAATTTGGACATGTCATTAAACATGGAGTAATTCTCCTTGAAAATAATTATTTTGTTATGTTATTGGTTATTATCCTTATCGGCTAGGTGCCGAGATATTATGAGAAACTGTCGTTGTAGCACCACTTAGTATATTTCATTCCTGTATCTACCCAGGTATAACTATCACTATGACAACTTGAGCATACCTGTGTATTAACATAAGTAATTCAAAGTAAAATGGAATGAAAACTATATGATGGAATAATAAAGTTCAAAGTAACATAATATTAAGACACTACTAAATGTTTTATTGCATTTCAACAAGTATAAATAAGTTCGAGCAAGAAAAAGATTTAAATGTTGACGTGATATTATTACGTAAGCAAATTAGTAAGCGAAATGCGTTTGCGTAAGAGACAAACTACCAAATTCCTAAAACATTTTTAAAAGAATTTCTTACCATCTATCATATATTTTCACCCCCCCTACCACTCCTGGGAATTTATTAGGCGAAAGTATTTATGGCTTGGCAATGATTTAACGGTATGTTACAAATGTTTTTCTTAGTTGAAAACTGGGTCATAGGAGAGGAAAATACTTTAAGAGCAAAAATTGCAGGGAACTAAATAGTCTAATATATATTCTGTAGTACATATGTGAAGATGGTAAATGTGAAAACTACTTTAAAATTGTGTATATTTCTTATAGCTCTACCTCTATAGTGTTTCTCACAAGACATGTTAGCAATTACGCATAAGTAAGATTTTGAATGCGATAGACCACATCTACCCCACATGCGGGATTCTCCCTGGGGCATCGGTGGGGCCACTTCCTCCCGTTCTTCACTTTCCTTCCCTTCCTTCTTCTCCAAGGGGCGCTGCAGAAATTCAGAGATGAGGAAAATAGTTGAATTTGAAGGTATTTTTTCAACCAATTTTTGCGTCAATGTCAAATAGCAAAATTCACACACACACACACACACACACACACACACACACACACACACAGACACACAGACACACACACACATGCACACGCACACGCACACTGGCAGTTACTCAAGTACTGTACAGGGATATACGTGCATTTGTCAGCTGGACTTTCTGAATTTGCAACAAGAATACAAAACATTTTTTCGTTTTTTCCACCAGCCTAAGGTAATTCATTCTTTTCATTCTTCCTATTTCACATAATTTGAGCTTCTTAATGACGTCGTGTCATCTTCAATTCTGCATTTTAATCTTGAGTAGAATTGAGACTCGAGTGGCGGAGTCAGCCCGAGCGTGAGGTGTTCGGTGGAGCGCTTTTCGCTCGAGGCGTCGAGGCGCTGCTCTACAGCGGATTTCGTTTTCTGCCTTGAGGCTGGAGCGTACCGTCTCGTGCCGAACTAGACGACATTTGCCAGTGAACGCTGGTCGTAAGTGCGTGGAGGGTGCCTCGCATGCGACGGCCAGGGCCTTGTGCGCAGTACATCTGAGGTTTTTGCGCGCGCGTGCCGGGCGCGGCGAAGCGGCGGCCAATGGCGTCGAACTGCGCAGCGCCCCTGCCTGCCGCCGCGGGCGCCGCGCGGCCTCTGGCGGCCTCGAACCCGCACCGGCGCCGCGCCGCGCCGCGCCGCGCTTCCCGCAGCCCCCCCCCCCCTTTACCGTCAATAATGATCATTTCAACCTTTTTTATTCAAAAGTAATTAAACAATTTAAACGTACTTTCAAATTATTATTCTATTCAAATTTTAAATTTAAAAAAATTTAACAATCGTCTATAATGCAATAATATCTCTATCTCAAGCTAACTGTAATATTATTCAACACTATATTAATCATTAATAAATAATTGAACTTTTTACTTTCTCACTCTCACTTCGCAAGGTGGTGTAACGGTGCTCCGGAAAAGGGCAAATTATCGACCCGAAAACTCATATTGTCGCGACCTGGTAACGAAAGAGTGGATAAATCTTGTTCCTATATATAGTAAATTAATTCTTCTAACACGATCAGTATCCATGATTTGTCAGTCCTTGACACCGAAAAATCGATTGACGACAGAACGTCTGTTCGTTTATCTGTTTGTGATTAAAGTTACAGCCTAAACCGTTCAGGCAAATTTCTCCAAAATCGATATTTTCGATCGATTTAAATGAACTCAAGTCCCTCTGAGTTTGAAACGGAAATTTTTATTTTTGTGAGTACTTAACATGAAACCACAAAACATTTTTTAAATGGCTCCAGACTTTTTTATTAAAACTTGATCATCGGATAGCATTGAGGGCGCTTAAGATGATGATGAAGAAATTATGCAGGTCTCATTTTCGTATCAATCCCTAATTTTTCGAAAGTTATAAAGTTTTAAAATTGTTATCAGCGTCTTTCTACAATTACAATGTTGAAGGGAGATATTTTTTTCCTTAACGAAATATGTTCTTTAAAGGAAAATCTTGAAATAAGGTAACGGACAGTTTTTTCGCAAAAAAATGAGTAGTTCCCGCGTAATTATGCAGCACCATTCACAAATAAGCCAACCTACTGGCCCACACACCACAATAAATCAACCTGATATTTTAGGTCTCTTCATATCAACGAAGTTTGTCCCCAAACTTCATTTATATTGAAGAAAAGGGTGATCTGAGCTCAGATCATTCTGCTGTGATTCTTACCAAAGAGAGAGGATAAATTAAAAAAATGGCAGACCAACATTCATAAACAAAACTTTTAACAACAAGTTTTAGAATTGAACTGGAAGTAATATTAATCTAAGGACTCAGATAAAGACTACTCAGCAGTTATAATCGAAAGCTGAGAGATTTATTAACACAATCCAAAAAACATGCAAAGACACGAAACAAATTACCGTGAAAAAAGAAGGAAACAGCTATCCTACAGACATTAGACTCTTATTTGTAAAAAGAGACTTGCTAGAAAAAGATAGCAACACACGTAATCCATCTGATTAAAAAATCCTAATAAGACCTAAATTCGTCAGAGAGAAATTCAGAAACTAAATTAAGTGTCACTGGCAAACTGTACAGAAAATTTGACAGAATAACATCTGACTACTCATTTTGGAGACAACTACAGGACTCAAGAGACCAGTCACTTAAATACCACACATTAGACAAGTAAATGGTTCTTTAACGCGAGATAGTAAGCAGAAAACTTTTCAGAAGCCGACACGGAAGCGAGGCAGATGGACTGACGGACGTTTTCAAAATTACCACTTTTTCGGTATCAGGGGACCCCAAAACGCGTATTTACGTTTAAATCTCGGAATCGATTTTCCGCAGCATTACTTAATTTTCTACTCCCGAATATACGTATGTATACGAGAAAGTGAACTAGAGATGCTACAGAATGGCACTAACTTTCTCGTAGTAACATTTTCGAATTTCGGTGGTATGGTCTGGCTTTAAGGTCTTGCTCCATTCTCTGGCCAGCTGCCATCTATCGTCACCCAAAGTACATTTTTTTGACAATTTTCTCAACTTCTTGCTTACAGTACAATCGAATTATTACTTCAAGAATATTAAAGAAGAGTAAAAACTCGTCCTAAATAAAAATTTTCATTGAAACATTTGGAGCCGTTTTTAAGAAAATGGCATTACTGTAAATGCGAAATTTGAAGCTCTTTTTCATAGGAATTCATTGAGTTTTCGAAAAAGTTCAATTGAAGTCATTTGAGGAACTCCCACTCACAAATGTAATAATGCATACAAATAGATGAAAATGTCCAGTTTAATGGCGTGAGAATTTTTCAAAAATTTTACATTTCCGTAATTTTTGAAAAAAAAACAAACAATAAATTAATACACCAAAATTAACTTAACGTCATATTAAACAGTGCAATTAGTACTATCTGTTGAAAAAAAGTGGAGCCATTTTTGAGAAAATGACGTTTGAGCGTTTCTGAAATTGCTGTGTTTAGAGCTAATTTTTACAGATACTTTATTTGACTTTCAATTTTCCAGATACTTTATTTGACACTATTTAAATCACATGCACTTATAAATCCAATAATCTGAAGAAATCGCCTTTAATATAATTATTACCGACGTGAAAGACAAGTCAAAAAATTTCCTATTTGTAATTTTTGAAAAAACAACAACAAAAGAATAGAGCAATATGGCGTTTATGTCATAGTATAGGGTTCGTTTGGCACTAACCCCACCAAAAATGTAAAGAAAAAATTTGGAGCAGTTTTTGAGAAAATCTGGTTTTTGATATTCTTTAAAATTGCAAATATTGTACGCACTGTTGCACGAAAACTACTAAAATTTCAAAAAAAATCTACATGATTTTATTGAAAGAACTATTTAAGCACAACAAATTTCATTTGAAAGAAAAATCTCTGTCTTCAACTTTGTAGTTGTAGGAAGACGCCAAAAAAATCAAATTTTTGCAATTTTCGAAAATTCAGAGTTAACCGTGAAAATCGAACCTATGCCACCTTTGTAAGTGTATTTTACTGTATTTTGTCAAGAAATTTAAAGAAAAAATTTGGAGCCGTATTTTAAAAATGTTTAAATATATCTGGTGGGCATTATGTAAAGTACCCCCAATTTTAAAGAATATTTTTTTCAAAATTGTAAAGCTTCATCTGGAGCCAGATGGACAGGGGTTTCTTGAATTTGAAAAACTCTGCGCATAGTTAACGCGCTTGTAGTGTTTACAGACAGACGGAGATTTTAAAAAGCACTTTTTTGGTATCGGGGAACCTAAAAAGGTGTGTTTCCATTGAAATCTCGAAATCGATTTTCCACCGCATTACATAACTTTCTCTATACTACGTATATTACTTCGTATATTTGTACGTATACGAGAAAGTAAAAATTTAGAGCCGTTTTGAGAAAATATTTAAAAATTGCTTATATTTCTCACAAAGTTACGCGAAAATGAATAATAAGGGTGGATCAAATATGAAGAAGACATTTGTAATGAACGTGATATTTTTCTGTCAGTTACGTGAAAAATTCCCGCCATTCGTAGTAATGATTTTTTCTCAATCAGCGTAGGACTTTTATTTCTGATTGATTTCTTTTCATATTTCGATTTCATTTCTTTCTATATTGTTTTATTTATCACAATGAGAGAATGCTACACGCTTCTGTTGCGCAACGCCCTATTATTCGGTTTTTGGCAAATGAAAGAGTGAAGCCGTAAGAAATTTTGAAGTGATTGGGTGCACAATTCTGTGGTGAGACCCTTTCGAAGCCTCAAGTCTACAAATGGTACAAGTTGTTAAATGGCGGCAGCAAAAACTTTCCCAACCTCACTCATGCTCGGTGTCCACGGGCGAGCATTACGTTGTACAACATTTGAAGAGTGGAAGACATTATTCGTGATAACAGACGTATGAAACTGTTCGTGATATGTGTGTGAAACAATTTCATTATCTTTTGGAAGTGTGCAAACAAGCATTAGGAAGTACTTAAAATATCGGAAAATGTGTGCGAGGTGGGTACCGAAAATTTTGAATGCCAATCAGAAGACAGAGATTGAACTTTTCTCAAAGACGTTTAGACGGTTATGGTGGAGAAAGAGACTCATTTAAGACGTTTTCTCACATATAATTAAAACGTGGGTGAACCACTACACTCCTGAAACGAAGAAGTCCACTATGTAATGGCGATCAAAACATGAATCAGCGCCAGTCAAAACAAAGACTTGTGTGTCTCCCGTGAAAGCCCTTATGACTGTCTTCTGGAATGCCAAAGGTGTGGTATCCATTGCTTTCCTGCACGAGCAACGAATCGTTAATGCAGCTGAGCTCTTGAGGAAGATTAAAGATGCCTATCGGTTGAAATGACGTAAGAATCCAATATGGGGGGGTTTAATTCCTTCATCATTGCATCGAAAGATCTCAGAACGCAGCTGATACCCAATCAGAATTGAAGGAATTACTCTGCGAAGATCGGGAGTATAGCTATCTCTAAAGCCCCCTGTCCATTGCAACCTACTACACGTCAATTCATAGTTTCTGAGAGCACACACACTAAATATTAAAAAAAATACTCCTAACATTCACTCTTCTTGAGTTTCCGAAAGCAATTTACTATTAAATTTCGATTTCAAAGTATTGGAGACTCTCGCCCCAAATCCCCTGGTCTAACTCGCTCACTTTCCTACTAAGAATATTTAAAAATATATAAACTTAAAATAATATTGTACTCACGTCTAGACTTTTTGTGGAGTTTCATACATTTTTTGAACAGATTTTAAGAATTCCGACATAATGTCAGTAATACCATTCTTGACATTTTTTCTCCATGTATATTCAGAAAGGTAGGTTCAAAACTGATTTTTGACGCCATGTCGAGGCGCATGGTGGCGCGTAATTGCTGTCCAAGTACTTTCGATTGTATTGGTGAACGCATTATTGGCTGGATCCTTGAAATGCAAAGAGTGGTTGACGGCGAAGTGCCGATAATATTCGTCTTTTAGACAATTATAAGAACTGCAAGAATCGTAGATAACAGTGGATCCCTTTGATAAAAGTTTCTATAATGTCTAAAAGAACATTTTCCTCTATTTTCAACAACCTTGAAAAAACAGCGTTTTGACACTCGTTCAATTCCCCCAAACACCCATTTTCTATTCACTCTCTTACCTCTGTGATACTTTCTTTTACCAAATTTACTTTCATCAATTTTCACAATCACACCTTCACCACCCAAAAGTACACTTTCTCTTTCCAGAATCATAAAACATACTTCCCTGCAAAAACTCAACGAATCCGTCACCGTTTTTGCATCTATTTTATTTACATCAATCGTAATGTGCTTAACATTCGCTCGCGCAACCCACAAACAATTATGTCATCCTAGGATCCTGAATCGTACTTAACTTACTCCCACCGAACCATGAACCCTTACATACCCGTCAGCACTTTTTTAATATATAATTTCATTTCTCTTCCACACTTCAAACATTCATACACCATTTAAAACTTTCTAATATTCCTTTCACATGCAACTCTCAGAAATTTCACTCATTCTAATCAATACGATTAAAATCACAGAAAACGCAATTAAAGAACAATTTCAATCTTGCCTTTATTAATATATGTGGAGAAGAATAATTACGAAAAAACACCTTCATTAAATAAAAAGTGAATGAAAAACGAACAACTGCTTAGAAACGTAACTATTGACGTAGGGGGTAGCTATTTTCCCGATTAGCCTTACACTGGGCAGTGGTGGAGCATCTTCCCTACAGAGTGGTCAGCAATCTCGCTTTTTGCAATTCAAAGTTTTTTCCCCCGGTTTTCCAGGTCTGAGAATATCAATTTTCCAGGTTCTGTTGCACACATTACAAGACATGTTTTCTGAGCATTACTTAACCGTCAGGGTTGGGCAGTATTTAAATACTTGTATTTGAAATACATATTTTAAATACGTTTTATATTTGAATAACTGTATTTTTGAATTTTTCGACTTATATTTTATACATGTGTTTAAATACATAAAATAGGTGTATTTAAAAACGGAAATACTTCGAATACAGATCAAGATAACGAGGAAAGTTTCTTTTTGTTTGATTGTCTTAGTGAATGCAGCTCATAGAAACAAAAATAAAAGCCCCTTTCAGCTGTTGAATTTGAATTCTCTTCATTTTTAAATTATAAATCTAAATCATTAAAAATGCTGGACAAGTATCCTACAACAAGAAATGAATTTATTCCTTAAACTAGAGTCCGGACAATGCCCTTTTTGCCTATTTTATTTCGTTGAATGTATTTTTAGGCCACTTACCCATTATCAATGTTTACCTCAGAAATGGCTTTTGCGAGGGTTTTATAATGCCTATAAATATCTATTTTAGAGATAATTGCCTAATCAATCGTTAAGAACCTATAACTACCTACATTAAATTTTCTGTATTTTTAATATTTTTTGTTCACTGTATTTTGTTTTCTACTTGTTGTTGTTGTTGTTGTTGTTGTTGAGAAATCACTGATGGACAATTTTGTACCAAACAACGGCGTAAAATCTGTCATAGCTTCCTCCGATCGAGAAGCTCTATGCCGCTGTGTGTGTTCTTGCCCGTAACACGTCGAGCAAGGACACCGCTTTGAGACGTATGAGAATTTGACATCGTGCGGGTTACCGTATCTGCTTCACCGAAGCCCGTCAGGACGCTCCAGAGAACAGAAAATTGCTCTCGTCTTTCCGATCTTCGACGGGAGCGGCAGCTCAGTGCATCAACTGATGTCACTGCAGCGCCTCTGACCGGGAGCTCCTAGGTTCCAGTCCCGACGGCGGCAGGATTTTCGACACTAGCTTTTCAGCTACGTCGAATTCAGTCGCTGTCTGGAGGAGAATTCTACCGGTTGGCTGCTCTGATCGGTAGTTTTCCGTGGTTTCTCCGATCAACACCAGGCGAATGCCGGAGTAGTATCCTAACAAACGGGCCACGGACCGCGCGCGATCTGTCCTTCCTCTTCCTTGTCCCATCCTCTCCCCTTACACACACTTACACTAATATGCACTACACTACCACATATTCCGGGACACCGGTAAGGAGCTTACAGCTTGTCCCGGCTGGGGCGGTGGGAGAGTCCTGGTTAGGGGCAAATCCTGCTAGCCGACGGTAGGTCGGCGCTGGATCTGGCCATTCAGCGGAGGAAGATCACCACCATCTCCCGTGAAAAAATATGCACAACACTTACGGGACTAATGACCTAAGCTGTTGACGCGCCCGGAATCACCAACCAACCAACTTTCCGATCTTCGCAATGATTAATGAGTAAGGGGCGGATTTTGATAAATAAAATGCTTCAAAAATGGCCTAAAACCTAAGAAAAATGACGTAAAAGTCTTATGAAAATCAGTTCAGATGAACACCTCAAGCTGTTGGATACGTTACTAATATAATCGAGGCTTCTTCCCTTCGTTCGGAGTGAATTCAGCTTGCGCACTTTTTCTATTTGCACTGTTCTTTATCGGGAAATTTCTGTCTTCAGTTATCCCGAAAGCGGTTGAACTGGCAATGGCGCTGATATACGTCACAAAAATTATATACTCACAACGTCTGTCACAACAATTTCTGAGCAAACAAATCGAATAGGCTATTGAGTAATTCTGTGAAGAACATTTGTTGCATCTCGTAAATATTATTTGAAGCAAGTACTATTAAAAATGATATTAAAATCGACGAAATCTGCAAAAAATGTTTTTAAAATGTATTAAGGCTTGATGTAAAGTACTCTCAAAATCAAAATATCCATTTGAAATTCGCAGGACAGTTCGGCAGATCGGTGGATAAATATCAATTTTGGAGATATTCCCCCGAATGTTTTATTTTCTTGCGTTGACCACAGACGCTAGAGAAAGGCGATTTTCCGCAAATCAGTTTTTGGAGTCAAGTATTCATAAAACGTGAATTCTCATTAAATACGTTAGAAGTAATTTACTACATTTAGGAACAAGATGTATGCACTTTTCGGTATGAGGTCCCCACTATACGGTTGTTTTCTGACGAAAAGTCACCACCTTCCTCTGCAGAATTACGTAAGTAGTACGTACTAGGAGAGAAGGTGAAAAGAAAGCAATTATCCACAATGAAGCCGAACCGAAGAAGGAAAAGAAGATAAATTTAACTGGTGGTCAATAATATGAAATTCGACCATTACACGAGACTGAAAAAGTTGTTGAAGAAAATGTAAGTGAAATATGGTAAAAAGACATACACATTTCTCCGACTTTGAGGGGAGTCGTGATATCCTTTTTTGCGAAAATTCTTTCCCATCCTCAATGAAATATAAATTAATGTTTTATTGTGTTCAGCGCTACTTTTTTATCTAAGTTCCCTTTCACTTAATTTGTAGCTATAAGCACTTAAAAGAACGAAAATATTTTCTCTTTCTTTTCTTATGAGTTGTCCGTAGAGGTTATGGGAGGAGGTAATAAAATTAACGTGAGCATTGTAATAATTGACCTAATGCTACTTGAGCTGCTGAAGTACTTTATCAAGCAAATGTGGAGTCTTGACTTCTGGTTTGTCTCGCCTGATTGCGGTGGCAATTTCTGAGGCGAGAGAACGATGTTAAATCCTCCTCGCACATGTACTTAATACGATTACCAAATAAATATATTATGTTTGAAGGAAAATATATAAAATTTAATTTTTCTGCTTCAAAGAAAGTTAAGTTTGAATCAGTTTTAAATAACGCTGGATTGTAACCAACGCAAAAACTTTCTGTAAATCTCTCTTTAAGAGGAACTGGGAGTCTTTTCCTCTTTAGGGTATTAATTGTCCTTATTTGACAGTGATCCGGCAGCCACGGGAGATATCCTTTTAGTGCTCTTCAGCTCAAGGGAGAATCTCCTCCTCCCTGTAACTACCATCTACAGGCGTTTCTGACAACTGCATTAACGCTACACGAACCGTGTGTGATGTACGCCGTCGAGGGCTAGGGCAGAAGAGCTGTCGCACCAAGGGCCGGCGGAAGCCCATGTAATGGGTCAGCGGGCGCATGGCGTTTAATGCGCAATGCCGCCGCCCGAGAGCCTGGCGTGGCCGGGACTCCCTGCGGTCAACCAACGCTGCGGAGGCCGCGCAGGGGGCGTTGCGTGTGGTCAGCGCCGGCCCCAATTACGCGGGGCCTTGCGGTCGACGCCGACGCCGACGCCGACGCCGACGCCGGCGCCGCGGCGCCGACGCCCGCCTGCCTACCTGTGCGAGCGCGCGCAAGGTTGGGCGTCGCGGCGCGCGGGTCGGGGCGCCGCGTGGTCGCCGCACCGCGTGGCCTTCTCCTGGCTGGCCTTGCCGCCGCCCCCGCCCCCGCCCCGCCGCCGCCGTGAGTGGGTGGACGGCGCAGCGGCGCCTGGAGTACCCTGCGCCCGCATTGTTTCACTCCCCATTCACACACATAATAACTCTCTTTTATTTTATAAGTGGTTAAAATAGATCATTATTGCACCGTAACTTAATTACTAAGGAGCACATAAAGATCTTTCAGCGACGTGTAATATACAAAATTTATCTTATCCGAACTCTTTTGCAACTTTTCGAGCTTATTCTCTTCTATAAGTAGGCTAATAAATAATAATAATAATAATAATAATAATAATAATAATAATAATAGTGCCTTTATTAATAGCGAGGCTTATGAATGGCATTCTATTGATTTCGGCGGTACATTGCAGACCTTGGAGGTTATATTTGAGTTGACAATCTCTGTCTTGTGAAAAATGAAAAATATTCCTGATGATAATAAAAGTGAAGCTGTTAAAGCTGCGGAAGATTTACTACCCAGTAAATCTTCCACAGCCTTTCGGGCAATATCGAAGAGGTAATTTAGAATAAACACATTAGAAAACTAAATAGTGTGAGTAAGTGTTATCCATTCTGTTGCATCAGTAGTTTGGGATAGTTACGTACAAAACATTTTGTAATAGAATGCATGTGACCGCGTAAATGAAGTCAAAGTCTCGTTCTAAATATTCATAAAACTTATTTCGACACATTTATTTTATCTCATCCGATCACTTTCGAAAGGTGTGTGTGTTAGATTTACTACCAAGTAAATCTCAAGATATAAATCGTAAAGAATTAGACGTTTTCAGGGAGTGGAGGAGAGAAAGAAATAAGAAAGGAGTGTCCCAGGAATGTATATGTTCTTATTTTGCAGCGAATATTCAGTGCCAATATTTAGGCAAGTTTATAGGAATACATACGAAAGTGTATATTATTGTTTATTTGATGAGTATTAGGAGTAAATGTATTATTTTCCTTAATAAATTATGAAGTAATAGGGCGTTCAGGTCCTTCAGTTTACCGGCAGCAGTTTTGCTGTTTTTTACAGCTTCAATTGATAGCTACCTTTTTACAAGGCCGTAATAAAGAGCCATTTCACCGACTCCGGACTCGTAAGTAAACAACCTACAAGTTCGATTGAATGATATAAAATAAATATGTCGAAACAAGTTGTATCAATATTTAGAACGAGACGTCGACTTCATTTACACGATCACATGCATTCTATTACAAAATGTTTTGTACATAACTATCCCAAACTACTGATGCAGCAGAATTGTTAACACTTTCTCATAATATTTAGTTTTCTAATCTGATTATTATAAATTATCTTTTCGTTATTGCCCTACAATATTCCCAACTGTCACATATCGGTGTCAATGTGTTTTTCACATTTTCTCAATTTTTCACCTATTGAATCGAAATATGACTTTAAGAATAGTATAAGAGTATTGTATACCGAAGAATAAAATACGCTAACATAAGTAAATTTTCGTTGAAAAGGTTGAACGTTTGTCGTTTGAGCGTTTCTGAAAATGTATTGAGCTGATTTTCTCATAAAAGTTCTGAAATTTCAAGAAACGTCATAACAAATTATTTGAAGAACTTGTACTCACAAATTCAATTATGTACAAAACAATATACAATATAAACATATACAAACTGATAGATATTAAAAACCATAAGTGTAGTTTTCGAAAATCAAAAGAAAACCTCCAATGCCTTCTGTAACATATAATTCGGTGCATTTAGGCACTATCCGTAAGAAAAAAAGAAAAGAAACAAATAAATTTGGAGCCTTTTCGAGAAAATACTGTTTTGAGCGTTTCTGAAAATACGCAATCTTGAGCTAATTTTCTCCGAAAACTTTTGAGTTTTTCAGACATCATCAGAAATAATTGGAAACGTAACTCACAAAGAAACTAATGTATAAAAACGTCCTTATTGTAAATAATAACGACGTGATACATTTGAAAACTAGTGATGTTACAGAATAGGACAAACTTTCTCGCACTAGTTAGATTCCGTACATCTTTAGTCTGGACCATCTTTCCGGGTTTGCCCCAGCCTCATCTTAGCTGTTATCAATTGGCGTCTAAGGAACATTTTTTTTCAATTTTTCGGTCTTCTAATGGTATACTTAAAAGAGGACTTTGAGGATAGTGCAAAAAATATAACCTGGTCCTGTATGCAAATTTTCGTTGAAAAATTTGGTGTCGTTTTCGATGAAATATTTTTTGAAAACTGCTTTTGAAAGAGTTTTGAAAAATGCAATTTTGAAGCTCATTTTAACTTCAAACTTTTAATTCTTCGTAAAATTTCATATTTTTTAAAAAAGGAATTATACTGTCAAATGCATTAATGTGTAACAAACGCCGGTAATGTAAGTACTAACGAAATGAGAAAATAGAAATAGAATACAGAAAGTTATTTAGTATAGCAGCTTATTCAGTGCATTTTGCAATACCCATGCTTAATAGTTTAAAAAAATTCGATCCGTTTTCGAGAAAAAGACGTTTCAGCGTTTATGACAATACTCAATATGCAGAAACGTCATAAGACGACATTTAAAGCCCTTATACTCACAAATGCAACAATGAATACAAATTGCTGGTAGTGTAAATATTTACGTATGTATAAATATTGAGTGTATATATAAATAAATTGACGTGAAGAGATAAAAACTCGTGGTGCTATAGAATGGCACAGACTTTCCCGTAGTAATTTTTTTAAATTTACTCTTTGCGGAATGGTACTGTACAGGTTTGCCCCTCCTTGTTACCTGCTGCCATCTATCGCCACCCAAATTACATTTTTTTGAAATTTTATCAACTTTTGAGTTTCCAAGTAGTAGAACCCAAGTATTAATTTAAGAATATTAAAGAATGCTAAAACATCATCCTAAATAGCAATTTTCATTGAAAAATTTGGAGCCCCTTTTAAGATAATGGTGTTAAGCGTTACTGTAAATGCGAAATTTTGGAGCTCTTTTTCACAAAAATCTATTGAGTTTTCAAAAAACTTAATTTGAAGTAATTTGAAGCACTTTCACTCGCAACTGCAATAATGTATCAAAATTCATTGAAATGTACCTATTAACAGCGTGAGAGATATTGAAAAAATTACATTTGTGTAAATTTTTCAAAAACAAAAGAGTACACCAAAATGAACTTTATGTCATATTAAACAGTGCAATTACCAATATCCCTTGCAAAAGTTTGAAGAAACATTTGGAGCCATTTTTTAGAAAATGGCGTTCGAGCGTTTCTGAAAATGCTGTATTTTGAGTTCATTTTTATAGAAAACTGTTGTGTTTTTGAGAAACTTTATTTGACATTATTTAAAGCACATGTACTCATAAATATAATACTGTGAAGAAATTGCCTCTAAAGTAAGTATTTCCGACCTGAGAGACAAGTAAAAAAATTACGTTTTCGTAATTTTGGAAGAAATTGAATAGAGCAATATGACGTTTATGGCATCTTTTAGATTACATTTAGAACTATTCCTTTCATAAGATTAAAGAAAATTAGAGCCAGATTGAGAGAGGTTTCTTCAGTTTGGAAAAGATCGTACGTGTGGTTTAAGCGCTAGTAATGTTCACAGACGACGATGGACGGACGTTTTGAAAAGAACCACTTTGTTGGAATCAGGGGACCCCAAAACGTGTATTTCCGTTGAAATATCGAAATCGATTTTCCGCACTATTTCATAACTTTCTCCATACTAGGTATATTAACTCAGTATATACGTATGTATACGAGACAGTAAAAATACGTTTGTTAGTTTTTTTGAAAAACGAAAGAATACAGAGGATTGACGTAAATGAAAGAAGTAATTGTGGCGAAATCATTTTATTTGATGGAAAAATCTGTATATTCAATATTGTAGTTGTAGGAGGACGGCGAAAAAAATCAAATATTTTTAATTTCCGAAAATTTTAGAGTTAACGGTGAAAATCGGACATCTTTAAAAGTGTGTTTCACTCTGTTCTTTACAAGTAATTTGCAGAAAAACTTTGGAGACATTTTTAAGAGACTTTTTAAAAATGTCCCAAGGGGTTTCAAGAAATTACTCCCAAAATATAAAGCATGCCTTTCAGAATCCCAGAGTTTTGCGATCCAAACCGACTCCGTAATGGAAAAATCTTACACATAGTTTAGGAGCTAGTATTCTTCACAGACGAACGGATGTTTAAAAAACATATTTTTTTGTATCCAATTGCAGCCAATTCCCTGAACATTTGACAATGTTAAGGGTGTTTCGTATAAAGTATCCATAAATTTGAAAATATCTCAATGATCTCCAGATCGGCACATCTAGATCTTACTCCTGACATATTTACCAAGTTTCAACTCAAAAATTACTCATCTGGCACTTAGGCGTTACACATTCTTCCATCCATACAGCCATCGCGATTTTCAGGTCCAAAGTTGCTTGAATGGTCTCGCTACAACAAGTCTTAGTCATCTTTTAAATAGCACTAATAGATCTCAATACTGACGTGTTCGTGTTTGCTCAAAATATTCTTAAACTGGATTTTACAACCCAAAAATATAAACCGCATTGTTGAAATATTTTCAATTCTTTTCCTTTCATAATCACATACGAATTTTTCAGACCATACTACTTTTACCATTTTTTCAAAGAATGAATCGAATTACCGTGTGTAATGCTGGAACATTTAAAAGCACTGGAGAGATATTATGTCGTTGCATTTAATTTTGTAAAAAGGAACATAACTTCTGTAATGATTAGTAATAATCTTTATGCGTTTTTCACATATAAAAAGAAATTACACACGTATTGTTTAAAAAATAAAATCATGTATATGAGACAATATATAAGAGACTTGGGAGAAAAATGTATCTCTTGGGAGTTATTCTTTCTTCCAAGGGTTTCTCCCTCCCCGTATTTAACACTTACTATTTAAATCACTTGAATTTATTAACTTTTCAGTTCGTAATCATAAATTGCTGTAGTTAAAAAATACTGTCATAGCTTCGAAATGTTCTTCTTAGGTCACAAATTTATAATTAGACATTCGGCAATACAATTTCAGAAGTCATGATAGTTACTCATTTAACAAATGCATTCAGTAAAATATTTCATGCTAAGTTTGAATCAACTAGTAAGATTCATTAAAAATCCTTGGATGAAGATTGCAAGTGGGATCAGTTATCTTCAAATGCCTCTGTATAATCACCGCTATTTTTACTTTCTCGCAACCAATTACGTCGTAGAGAGAAAGTTTTCTCAAACCTGGTTCATGGCTTTCTTTAAATTTCTGGTAAGAATAGAGTAAAAATAAACTTGTTAGGCGGTATACGTGCGATTTGCACTGTTAACTCTGAATTTTTGATAATTGCAGAAGTTTGATTGCTGAAGAAAAATTCAGTTTTGTATGTGCATGATTCGGAAAAATTGGATGATTCCTGCACTAATAACTTCATCTAACACGTTGTGGGGTCAAAATCTACGTTTTGTGGGTCCTTGAAACCGAGAAATTGGTTTACGGCCAAACGTCTGTTCTTCTTTCTGTTAGTCTATGAACAACGGTAGCGACTAAACCATAACGCACGATTTTCACTAAAATTGATTTTCTTCAATCCATCTGGACGATGTCGCTGTCCTTTGGATTTCAAACTGTTATTTTGAGTTTTAGGGGGCACTTTACATGGACCTAAAGGACATTTTCATTTTTTCTCACAAATGGCTCCAAATTTCGGAATTACATTTTTTATGGAAGAAAGCACAGTACGCTTATAAATATGGCACAGGTTCTATTTTCGTTGCAACCTCTGGAATTTCGAAAATTTCCAAAGCATACTTTTTTCGGCTTCTTCCCACATTTACAACACTGAAGGTAGAGATTTTTCTTCTGATGAAAAATGTTCTTCCGAATTAAATATTTAAATGACGTCATGTACAATTTGGTTCAAAATATTAGTAGTTTTCGCGTAATAGTGCGTGAAATAAAGGTAAGATTTTTTTCAAGTGCTTACATTACGGGCATGTTTGTACATTATTGTATTTGTGAGCACAAGAAGTTGCAATGATTTCTGATGAATTTTCACGAAATCTCAAAATGTTTCCATAAATATTAGTTGAATAGCCACGCAGTTTCAGAAACACTCAAAATTTTCTCACAAAATGCTTCAATTTTTCTCAGGAACGACTCAAATTGTTTCAAGAAAATGGCCAAATAGAACCACTTTTTACTCCTATATAATATCATATATTAATTCTAATATGGGGGACCCAAAAATTGAGAAAATATGAAAAATAGTATTTTAGCCGCCGATAAGTATAGACGGAAGAGCAGGCTCGAGTCTCGCCACGTAAAATAAGGCATTAACTAACTAACTAACTGGGAAGAGGGTGGGGCAATACCGAAAAGTTAGCCTGACTTAAGAGATTACAAAACTAACCAGTACGAGAAACTCTGTGGCATTGTGGCTATATTTTTCATCGGCAAATACCAGGACGAAATCGTGTTGAAATAACTCTGTAGTTTTTAAATTTTAACTATGTGTTTAATATGCAATTGTTTTGGTGTTTTGATGCTTATATTTATTTATAATGTGTTCGAAAGAATTACGCGCGTGTCCTTTTGTGGATAGTAATTATATAAGTTTGGTCCTTGTAAAAATAGAAGAGCACATCTCCCCATAAATAATATTGTCTCCACATCCATCATCAGATAATACCTTACAATCGTTATTACTCCGGTAATATATCACCTATTAGGGATTAATGAAAAACAATAATTTGATTATACAATAATAATTTAATAATACTTCTTTTGAAGCTGTCTTTTCACTTGATGGGTGATTTACATAAAATAGTGGCAAATTTGTTCATTAATTTATTTGCACATTCATTACTTAGTAATATTTCATTATATTCATTCTCTTCTTGTTTATAGTTGAGAATAATATGTGTAATATTTTTGTGTCAAATTGTGTACAAAACATATGGTATAAAAATTAGAACTTAAGTATTTCGTAAGCAATAAGTATTATGTAAGTTAGTATTCTGTCAGACACACGCAATGAGACGTCACTGTTAACATTTCAGAAGTGAGAGCAAAATATAGTAAAAAAGGCATTGGTCAGAATGAAATACAAAACTTTAATTCAATTTACGTGAATATGACAGTTACCTGGATGTTAGGACAAGTCCCAAATAACGTAGTAGTCTCAAGAACATTCAAAATTCAGTTTGATTAATGAACGCATTCCTATTTTTAAGATGGTGTTAACCGCCTTTTACCTTGCCCTTTGTGCTAAATCTTTCGAGGGGTGTCAGTGATGACTTGGCATTCGCGTCCAAGCGCTGTGTTCACATGATTGGGCCGCATCCCAGTTGGCGCACGTTTCAATGCCCAGTCATTTGCTGCCCCGGGCTGTCAAATATATATAATAATGGCGACCGCAAGCCATGTTTGGCTGAGTGCCCGGGAACAGGTGGGGACTAGAGATTTTTTATTTGTGCACAAGAACTCTGAACGTGCGAAATTTACTGGCAGTAAATATTTGATATTTTTAAGGTCATCTATTTTAAACTTTCTGAATAAATCAGTTTCGTGAAGAATCTTCACAAAATATTACGTCGATTGATGATATACAAGTAAGGTAATCAAAAATTCAAAATATGCTGCAACATTATTAACATACACTTTTACGTAATGAGTAATATTTTGTTGATCTATATAAACTAACTTAATTGATTATTTTGTGCATCCAGGCCCATCAACCGCTATGCTCATTAGGACCAGTAGGGTACAGCATGTTTTTATGACGGAAGATGGCGCTGAACTTCCCCTCATAGATTGGTGAGATACGGCGCCAACCTACACCTCGGATTCCAGGAGTATCCCCATTCAAGTATCTCCCACCACCGGGGAACCGCCCAGCCGGGAAAAACTCTAAGCTCCCATCTGGTCTTCCATCAAGTGTGGCAGTGTGATGCATGGAAGTTTGTGTGTTCGCAGGGGGTGAAGATAGAGCAAGGTAGAGGAAAGACAGCGTGCTGTCAGTGACCGGAATGCAGGCAATTTCTATAACAAATCAGATATGGTGTGTCTGAGCAAAACATTATTTTTTTTTCAGAGAGATTTCGTAACTTTGAATTCAAGCAAGTATTTAGATTTCTGAACTGTTGTTCAGCGTAACACAGCATCATTTTCATCCTGAAAAGTTAGTTCATGATATGTTCTTGAGATGTACTGTCAACTCTGAGATTTAATACTTCCCCCCACATTGTGACGTTCCAAGGTTTATCAGTCCTCGGACTGCGCCATTCGACAGTACAACGAAGGAGTAACTCAGAAGCTTCACTTTACAGCCAGATGGTCTTATCCTTCGCATTCTTTACTCCAAGCAGTGTCTCGAAATGAAGTGCATACCTTGGCTTCGAAGTGATGTCTTTGTACCAGAGAACTATCAGGCTTTTTATATTTGTTCTTTCAATATAAACAGGATGAGACATTTCGGGTGAATAAAACAAACCTGTGGAAACCTCATAATATTAACGATAAATAATTCCTTTTCCGTTTGGTCTCAGTTGCATAGATTCCCGAAGAATTGTTTGTAATTTTTCTTTTTGTCGCAGTCTGTACATCACCATAATTTTATCTCTATTTCCAAAACTCTAAGAAATGGTGCAGAGTGGGAAAGTTATGAGCGTTATTTTTGAACAGCGAGGGCACTAAAATTTTGACGGTGGTGTGGCATGCTGTGGCTCTGAGGGCTTGAAATCGGGCGCGATTGCGATACACGGCTGACGTAAATTTTCACCCAAATTCCGTCAATTCACGTATTTCCGTGTTTCTTTGTTTGTATTGAAATATACTTTCTCTTCCACAATATTTATAACTATTCTCAGAACTTCCACTCACTATTAACAAAACCTTCTAGACGACATAGAAGAGGAGAAATCGTGACAAAACTGCTGTACAAAAACAACGTGTTTCTCAGGAAACACGTTAAAATTGACACGAAATGTCGTTAAAAACATCTGTGCCTAAAATTGAAAAGACGCTAATGAAATGTTTGCCATTTCAAACAACTCACGCTCTCTCTATACATTCCATCTATCCCATTAAAAGGTGCGACTAAACAAAAGGGACAATTTTAATTTCTCGCACATACTTCGTAAGAAGAAAAACAATTGTGATCGTGCGCGAGAAAACTGCGAATTTTCGACAAATTCTCTAATTGCCGTCCCTCGTAACGGAAATGTGAATAAATCGTGTTCCTTTATACAGTAAATTGCACGTTGTGAAGTCAGAAACCATGTTTTGTGATTGCTTGACACCGAAAAATCGGCTGACGACAAAACGTCTGCTGTCAGTGCGTTCGTCCGTCCGTCCGTCCGTGGTCAACGGTAACACCTACGCCCTTCAGCCGATAGTCTCCAAAATTGATATACCCCGATCGATTTAAATGACCTCAAAACCTTCCGAGTTTGAAACGGATATTTTAATTTTGGGGATATTTTATTTGAAGCCTCAAAATTCAAAACTTTTTTATTTAACTTTGTCCTCGAATAACGTAAAGAATGCTAAAAATAATAGTGCAGGTATCATTTTTGTTGAAATTTCTTAGTTTTCGAAAATTGCAGAGATTCAACTTTATTAACAAGAATTTTAAAGAGATTTTTTATAAACGATAATATGTTCCTTAAAGACATCTGGAATTAGCGTTATGTATAATTTTTTGAAAATATGAGCAGTTTTCGCGAATTTTGTGTGAAATATAGGCAATTCTTTATTTATTTAAACAATCCAAATTTTCTTTTAATTTTCTCCTGGAATGTATCATCAAATGGTTAAAAAATTGTGCAAGACTGATTTCCGGCAAATTTGGTATTTCCGAAAATTGCAAAATTTTAACATTTCAAAACTGAAGATAAGAGATTTTTTCCTTAAACAAAATGTTCTAAAAATCAGCTCTTTATAAAAGGTAATATACAGAATTTTTGTAAAAAAAGCTAGTGTTTTTTGCGTAATTTGTGCTTGAAATATATGTTATTTGTTAAAGTTGTTAACAAGGATGGAACAAGGAACACTAAAATATTGGCGCAGATCTCATTCTCGTTGAAGTCTAAATTTTTGAAAGTGGCAAATTTAGAACCAAATGCGAGAAAGTGTTGTAGCACCACTAGTTCTCTGGGAACCACCCTCAGTATGATAAATACATTTGAATAAATACAATTACATACATAAATACAATAAATACAACTAGTGGTGCTACAACAGCCCACACTTTCTCGCTTTACTTCTAAATTTGAAGTTTTCGAAAACCCGACTTCAACGTTAATGAAACCTGCACAATTCTTTTAGGTGACCCGAATTTTGTACGTGAAAATTAAAGAAAACCTTTGTAACGATTTTTGACAAAATGTGTCTTTTAAATAGCATTAATTTCAAGCAGAAATTGTGCTCATTGATTCAAAAACTTGCACATGACCTTTCTTACAGATCTAACTCTTTGGAACAGATTTTAAGGCAAAAATCTCTATCTTCAACTTTCTAGTTTAAAACTTTATGCCACATTCGAAAATACGGGGAGTCTGCCGGAAACGAGTCTAGCGCCAACTTTTTACGTCCTTTCATACGCATGAAAAGAACATTTAAAGAAAAAAATAAAGCCGTTTTTTGAGAAAGTAGTAATTGTTTAAAAAATTTAAAATTGGCTGTTTTATCCAGAATTACGCAAAAACTTTTCATATTTTCTAAGAATTGTACATTACCTTATTTAAATATATGACTTAAAAAACAGATTCCATTTTAAAAACTATATCTTCGATATTGATTTTGTAAAAGAACTCCGAAAATAATTTGAACTTTTACAATTTTCAAATTTTCAGATATTTCAACGTAAATGAGACCTGCACCATTCTCTTTAGCATTCTTTACGCCATCGGGAGACAAAGTTGAATCAAAAACTTTTAAGCCATTTTTGATAAAATTTTGAAATGGTTGAGGTTTAAGTACCTCCAAAAATAAAAATAACCGTTTCAAACACACTGGGTCACGAATTCCTGTAAATTGATCGAGGAATATCAATTTTGGAGAACATCGGCTGAATTGTTTTGAGGGTTGCTTTGACCACAGACGGACGGACAGAAACGTTATGACGTCTACCGATTTTTCGATATCAAAGAACCCCAAACAAGGACTCTGTCTACACGACGTTTTAGATGAAGTAATTTGCTATGTACAGGAAAAGATGTATTCACTTTTTCGTTACCAGGACCCAGGATTACGAGTCTTTTGTCGAAGATTCGCTGTATTCTTTCGCACGATTACAAACGTTTTCTTACGAAGTAAGGGTGAGAAAGTAGAAAATATGAGTACTTCTCGAGCAATAACTAGTGACTCTAAGAGGGGAAAAGTTCTGGTACGCCGTGCATTCCCACCAAGAAGTCATTCGCCAGAAGTAATTACCAAAGACCAATGGAATTATTTATAGTACATTACCAATGCAATCTATTGAAAAAATCTGCTCTTGAATTGAATGGAAGCCTTATTTCACGTGGCGAGACTTAGGCCACGTGGCCTGCTCTTCCGTCTGATCACGCAAATTCCGCTACGCTCCTTTCACCAACCATGGGAGAAAGAAGGTATTACTTGGGCGTCGAAACAGGCAATTTGAATTTAGCTCAGAGGCATCATTTAGGCTTGAGGATTTTTTACATGCAGTAAATATACTAACTTGGGACAGCCGGCTGCTTTACTTCCCCTCCGAAGGAAGGCGTACAAAGGATTTTTTCGCCCTTAAAAATCCACGGCTTCGATCGGTTTTGAACACGCGAACTTGGGTATAACGATACGCTACTCGTTACATCATCGCCGCCACATTCCACCCCCGCCCTTCTTTGTTTCAAGAATCGATTAATATTTTGATTTAGCATGCTCACTTTGAAGATAACAACTTCTTAAAGTTTTAGAGGTTGTAAATCGGCTGAACGGATCATTATCAAAATTAAGTCGACGAAATAAACTCATAAGCGTTAGATCTTTCCAGTTCTACACGATTTAAACTACGATATCGAGAACGCACCATTTCCTTGCATAAATTTCAAAATATGCTCTTATCTGAACGACTAAAGTTATGTTTTGTTATGATTAATTTGGACTTGAACCTTGAACCTTCTTAATATGTTTTTGCTTATGATTCGACAAAATGCTCTTTTATTCTCATTTAGTTAAGGACGATTCAACAATAAAAAGTTTAGGTTTTTGAACTCCCTTCCCCTAACTTGTAAGCATACTAAAATCCTTTTAAGATAAACCTTCTACTTTGAATCCTCTGTTACTCCCCATAGATATATTTTTGATTATTGTTAACACTTATTATCAATTTGATGTTGATAATTTAATCACAGTAATTACATGAGAACCATCATTTTCCATTTTTCCAATTTTTAGCTATTTTGACACTTCCCCCAAAAGAGTATGTATTTTTTTAATAACCTCGTATTTATTTTGTATTAGATTTTTGCAACTTGCAGAAGAGCAGGTCGAATCTCCTGAGATTCGCCAGGAATAATAATATTTCCGAAAGAAGTATCACAAAATATTTTATTACAACACGAGAGACGAATTATGAAACGAGGTTGCTCGGTTGGGTTGATTACCATTTGAGAATTGTAATAAAATGTTCGTTTTAAATAACTTTTATTCTTTTTATAAAAATTGTCATATACTATAATTTCTATATAAATCTGTTGATCCCGTAAAATGTGACAGACTTGGGTTGACAAGAATATTTAAATTTACTTTCCACATATTTACATTAGTTTGCTTATGTTGCCTAATATTATTGTTAATGCTTCTAATTTAGGAGGCAACGGATTATTAAAGGCTTAGTACGAAAGTGTGTGTACCTGTTGGCGGAGCGTGGATGATGGGAACCTGGAGGGTGGGGCGTGGGCGGAGAGGGGCGCTTACCGTCGTGCAGGGGCTCCGTCCGCGGCAGCCGCACGCAGCAGCCCTCTGGCGGCTCCCCGTGGTCCAGCGCCGGCGCCTCCTCCTCCTCCGCCTCCCCGGCCCCCGCGCCCAGCGGCAGCGGCTCTGCAGCACACGCACACGCGACAAATCACTCCTAGCCAAACGCCACCGAGTACGCGTACCGCAGGGAGAGCCTTTTTTTCTTACAAAGCGATGGTACTACTACAAGCATTCAACGACACACGGACATTACAGAAAAAGGCAGACTTGGTTTGTTATTTGCTGTGGAGCAATTTAGGTATTACACTTATAAAAAAATGAATACGTCATGTTCGCCTCATGTCGCTCTTACCCCCGAGCATGGGAATTTAACTAGGCCCAGACTTGGGGGACCCCGGTAGCTGGCCGGCCAAGTCAGAATGCCGAACCAATAACGCCAAATTCATACATCACAAAATTGATACAGAATGAGGCAATTTATTGCAAGACTTCTATAATCATGAGAAATTCGTCTTTGCCTTACACGAAAGTGTTACGATAAATTTGTGTTGCGGAATGTAGTGGAAAAATGTATTCTCCCTGACTCTGTCTCTGGCATATGAAAGAGGTACCCCCATATATAGAAGCTTTATTTTATGTCAAAAGAATTTATAAATTAGCTTTAAAAGCTTGTGGATATTCAGAAATTTTTTTTTCTAAGCTGAGCTAGTGAAATACCGTAGAATGCTTAGTAAATCACTACAAGTTAATAAACATAAATAATATATTTATTTCAAGAAAAAAAACTATTTTTTTATAATATATTTTAGAAAAAAAGTATTTTCTTTTTCTATTTTGCTGTCAGTATTTTTACATTTTTTCCAAGATCTAACATTGGGTCGTTATTTTCCGTCATTTTAAGGATGTTGAGTAGTGTCTGAAGGAGGTGTTAGACCTGCCCGACATACTTTGCAGCACTTTGCACACTGACGTGAAGATAGTGAGGTGCTACTGACGTGGTGATCTTTTTGCTGTGTAAATGATGAGTGAGGAAACAGTATTTCTTGTTTTGAGGCTCTTGATGGTGGTAAGTCCCACACGTGCACTGCCGGAGTAGCGCCGGGAAGTGGCGGAGTTCGTCCCCGCTGGAACGTGAGTTGCGGGCCGACCTACACGTCGGTTTGCGACGGTTTCTCCTTTGAGGTACACCTAGCGGTGCTCCGGCCCTCTAAGCTTCCGACTGGTCTCCTGGCATGTGTAGTAGTGTATTGCTTGTAAGTGCGTGTGTGTGTGAGGTGGAGGAGAGGACATGGAAAGAAACATCGCGCGCGCGTGGCCCGTTTGTTGAAGTACTACTCCGGCATTGAAATGACAGTGAAATGGGAAGGCGCCCTGCCGGCGGGTGAGGTACGCGGTGAGGGGAGCTACGCACCTGAGAACAGCCCCCGCGCGAGCAGCGGCAGCAGCAGCAGGAGGAGCAGCGGCGGCGCGGGCGGCGGCGCGTGGCGGGCGGGCGCTCGCATGGCGGTTCTGCTCTGCTCGGCTCGGCTCGGATCGGCTGACTGATCGACTGTCGACTGGCGGGGCGTCGGTCGACGGACTGCACGCGCCCCGGCCCCCGGCCTTCTTTTATAATATGATACCGATCTCCTCCTCCTCCTCCTCCTCCGCCGCCGCCGCCGCCGCCGCCGCCGTGGCCGCGTGACGTGGCGTGGCGCGGCGCGGCGTGGCGAGGCGCATCTCGCGGGGGTGCGCGCGGCGCGGCGCGGCGCAGGGGCGGACGCGTGGCGCGGCGCGGCGCGGCGTTTGTTGCAGTGCCACGAGCCAATGCGGGGATCCCCTCCCCTCCACTTGTCCGTGCGTGAAGAATGGGGGCGGTGCGGGAGGTCAGCCGCCGGCCGGGGCCCGGTGGGCCACTCGCGCCGGCCCGACACCTCAGCGCTCTTTACTCCAGGTGTCGGAGAGCAAACACCCACATTACACCGCCGCACTAATGGGAACTGCGGAAAAAGCGCCAGGGCTGGCGCCATCGTCAAGCCATTTTCGCAGTTTCTTTGGAATTCTAACGCTACGATATTCGTTATGTGCATCTCGATGAGCGATTAGCGTACCTCTTTCTCAATAGATTCGTGTCCAATTAGTTCTGTTTCTTCTTAATTTATTTTCAAAACCCGTTTTGTCCAAGTACTGGCCACTTGAGAGTTGCAAAATTTTGATAATGATTTGTAACTTTTCGGTAATGGCCTTTCGAACTTCCCTTTTTGAGATACTTCCCCTTTTGAGATCACTATCACTAGGATCAAGGAGAGGAGCAGGTCTTCTGCTCTGAGCCGCAGTAATAATTACTGACTTATTTATTACTGTTTATTATTATTATTATTATTATTATTATTATTATTATTATTATTATTATAAGTGATCATTACTGTTGCCTAATTGATACTGAGTTTTAAGAGTTAAGTGCGCGGTATAATTCCGATCAATTTACGCAGAAATGTATTAGTTCCTTCATTTCAAAGTTTTCAAAACTACCCGACCCTGCATGTAGTATTCAAAATAGTAACGTTGCATGTGAAATAAAGTGGTTTCAAAGAACCAATCAAAATACTTGTGGTGTCATGAAACTAACACTAAAATTCGCACAACTGCGCCAATCATATCTACTCGCCATCGAAGGAGAACGACTTTTCGAGCAGTAAGTTTTTTTTTCTCTCTTAATTGAACGAGAATTGTGATATCATACGTCAGCAATTCGACTGTTGGTTTTCACAAAATGTCGTGGAGGAGTGCCTCTGAAGACACTGGACGTGTTGTTATTGTGAACTTCAATTTGAGAAGGTCAATTCTGCATCTCGTTTACAGCCCCAGGTTTCCTTCTCCAGAGAAAATGTCTTTCATTGCAATAACTTTTGATTTTCGAGAGCATGTATATCACGTGTCTCTTGTCTCAAGAATGCGGATCATAAAATTTTCTCTTCGCTCGTTGCCTATACTATGTCTATATTTGTACATCTTTTACAGTAAATTGGAATTAAATAACGTCGAAGTTAATGGAAGCATGAATGTCAGAGACGTGGCCGCGTGATATGTAATAGATAACCAAGAGTATTTTTTAAAATTTTGTTTGGAATACGTATAATTTAAATGTTATTAAACAGTATTAGTAAATATGATTCTTTATGCTATTAGTTTTTGTTTTAGTTTCTGAGTGTATTGGAACGAGAGGAATTATTACATACATTTTTATTTTATGTGATTACTAACTGATGGAAGCACGAACTTAGTCTCAGGAAACGGACTCCTTAGATCCCAGCAACGATCTAGAGAGGCTTCGGGAAAGAATTATTACTTAAAAAGAGAATGTCGTTGCTTTCGGAGATTGGGACATTTGCAGAAGAGAAAGATTGGAACATTTGCATAAAGCGGCGATGAGGGAAATGCCTTACATGCTAATCGCAGTGTACCTTATCGGCATTCTGCAAACATGAAGATCGCAAATGTTTCTTTGATGTTGCGCAATTTGACGCAACCTCCACGGAAGATTTCCACGAATACCGCAGGATGCTGCCGATGACCAAACAAAGGACAAGCGGCGCGGCGGCGAATCACCGCTTCTCAGGACAATCGCGTTTTAATAAAAACTTGAAACTGAATCGGCTTCTCAGAAGGTAAGAGCGTCAGCTCTGGATGAGCCAAAGGTCTGTTCTCCCAGTGATTGCAGCGCAGACGCAATCGATTTGTTGCCAAGCCCTCTTCCTCCAGTCGATTGATTTTTTCGTGTTTTCGACCGTGTCAACTGCTTTGGTCATTCGTCCCGAAAGTGGACTGCATGTTTTTTATCACGTGTGGCGGTGTTCTTTCGATGGGTGATGAAATCGGGTACCGACCAAGACGTTGGATTGCGGATTTTCCCACATCCAAGTATCTCCCACCAGCAGTGACACTAGCCCAGCCGGTCTCTTATGTTCCCGACTGGTCTCCCGACAGGTGGTGTAGTAGTGTAGTGCATCGGAGCAGCCGGCCGCTAGAATTCTCTTCCAGACAGCGGCTGAACTCGACCTAGCTAGTCTAGTGTCGAAAATCCTGCGAAGGCACTGCATTGAGAACAGTGGCGCACAAGTCTGGACTTGTTAGTCGACGCGTCCGGAACACGCACTGTTCCCTTCCTTTTCCTTGCTCGTTCGCCCGTGGCGTGGCCCGGCGTTTCCGGCGCGGTGCGGCGCGGTGCGGCGCGGCGCGGCGCGGCGCGGAGCCCGTGCGCCATTCATTGGAGGGTCGTTGCGTCAGCGCGGAGCAACGTGTGCAGCAGGACCTGTTGGTGCGCGCGAAGCGATTTCCATCTGCGTCTGGCCGGGCGCGGCCCCCTCCAGCGCTTCCGACAGCCAGCTGCGCTCCGCCCCGCTGCGCCCCACCGAGGACACGCGTTCTTTGAACAAATCACTTCTTCTAAGGACTGTCTGCGAAGGAGATGCTTTCTATTCCGAGAAATTTCATTTCACACACACCTCTAGCTAATCGATTTTGTACGAATATTCATTCCTTTTTACAGTTCTACATGATGTATATGTTTCATTTCCTGTTGTCGTTTTTAGTATTTCGTGATGTAAATTACGATGGATAAATTTTAACTCTTCAGCATGTAAAAGTTATTCCATTCTCTTGTAAAAGTTATTCCAGTAAACGCTGTGATCACTCAGACCCATCACTTGAATTTTAGCTTACCTTGCTTCACAAAATGAGTCTTGGGCATTTCAGACACAACACACACATTAAGCACGTTTACTGACAATGACATTTTAAGAAATTATTAATTACAGTGTTGAACAATAATAGGAATAAAATATGTATAACAAATGTATATCAGTTGTAAATTGTACTACGTCCTCTGGCCTGCGGTATGCTGCACTGTGCACGGTTTGTTTACTGTTTTCGTTCCCTGGGGGTTCGTTCCCTATTTGCACGAACAGGAAGTTGTATCACTTGAGAATAATAAGAGTCTGAGAAGGACGGTCGTCTCAACACTTTCTGCGAAGCTCCCTACAACGGACTCTCAATCACCTGAGAGGTCGACCGCAAGCCTCGCAGGGTCAACAACACCAACGTCAAAAATTGTGACTTTTCAGGAAAGTGAAAAGAACTTTGAAAAGTTTTCATTAGAAGCTAATAACAATGTGATCAATTCCCGTCATTTCAATAAACTTTCACCTAAATAATGCATTACGTGTCTCGTTATATTGCGGTAGAAGATTATCTTTCAAGTGGCATGATCTGAAAACTGCCAATTTGTCATATACGTTTTGTTCAAATTTAGCCATCATCTAGATGATTGTGAAATAACAATAGAATAGTTTTCGAAGCTTTGACAAGAACTATACTTAAAAAATTTTGTCGATCCATATATTGCAAAAACGCGCTGAAGAGGTTTTGATGGAAAATAATCCGTTGTAGGTTGAAACATTTCCAAGAAAAAAAGCTTGTCCACCAGACACAAGTAAGAAGCGCAGTTTGGAAACATCGCGTCTTTAAAATCAAAGTAAAAGCATTATGAACTAAAATATCAGTTATCGATATTAAACTTTACA
Source organism: Teleogryllus occipitalis (assembly GCA_011170035.1). Classification (NCBI taxonomy): domain Eukaryota; kingdom Metazoa; phylum Arthropoda; class Insecta; order Orthoptera; family Gryllidae; genus Teleogryllus; species Teleogryllus occipitalis. The sequence continues at coordinate 312,687 of BLKR01000122.1, read as the reverse complement.
TCTGTTAATTTTTGTTCATGTTGACAGTTAGTGCTCCTTCCCGAAAGTGCTTTCCAGGGTGAGAAGTAAAATTCGTTGGGAGCCAAAGGTCCCCATTGATCACGGATTGTCGAAGTGCCGGCATCTGCTCCTCCTATGACTGATGTAAAAAATACGTACGATGCCCCCCCTCCAAATGATCGGCTGTATGCAATAAATCGCTGAAGTTCTCAATGACAACGAGAATCTAAAGAATCTCTCTCTCTCTCTCTCTCTCTCTCTCTCTCTCTCTCTCTCTCTCTCTCTCTCTCTCTCTCTCTCCTCTCTCTCTCCTCTCTCTCTCTCCTCTCTCTCTCTCCTCTCCCCCCCTCTCCTTCCTGACTGTCCTGACCTGCACATGGTCTCTGGTCTTCCACCAAAATTTCTGTGACATCCGCTTACTGGTGAATCCAAGGGGGGGGGGGCATGGGGTCCATGCTCCGCCCCCAAAAGGTCTGAAGGTTTCGTTTATATTCCTTCATATGGAAAAATTTATATATCTTGAAATTATGTAATTATTTGAACAATAATATGTATCATATGTAAAGTACATTAATAATATACAATATAATAACAAATATTTTTATTATTTAACAAATATCTACGATGCCCTCCCCCCTCTAAATGATAGGTGGGATCCGCTCCTGCATTTGCTCATGCAATCAATCGCCGAAATATCTCGACTACGAGAATCTAAAGCCCCTCTGTCTCCTTCCTGACTGTCAGCACATGGTCTCTGGTCTTCCATCAAAATTTGGGAGCTATCTTCCTGCAAATGGTAAAAGAATCAAGCAATTTTTCGTTTTATAATTTCTATCAGTTATTATATGCTGATTTATTTTCTCTTGAATGCTTCAATACAATTTTTCAATATCCTGTTGTTGTTTTTTTTTAATTTTTTTAGTGACACCTATGCAGCTGGAGCATTCTAATATTCAGTAAACTTTAAACGGTCTTCTTCGCAAATGACACATTCAGTTGCAACGTGGCAGCTAATATGTTACATCTTGAAAATTATTCAAGATAATTTACTGTTTCTTTCCGCAATTAGAAGATTATATATTTGTATGGAGTGAAACAAATTAGTTCATGTACCATTCCAACTTTTCCCACCAAAGCTCAGATATCCCTTCAGAAATTAAAAAAAACTGTAATCATTTGATAAATTGCCTAAAATAACAGAAATTATTCAAATATTTCAATGATGTAGATACATTGCCTAAAAACAAAATTTTCTTATTATTTTGCAACGAAGAAAATTCAGTTATTCGAAATATTTTTAGATATTGCATTTTCCTTTCAGCACTGCATTATTAGACTTCTTTTATTTTTTTAGATAATTGTAAAAAAGAACATCACGGCAAAATAAAATTTTGAAATGTATGTTAGATATTTTGAAATGACATGAAATGATACCTTAGAAATTTATCATTCAGGCAGCGAGATATGTAACTGTACATGTCTTTCCTCACAAAGTGATTCAATCAACTCAGACAATTAGGTCTGCACGTCCTTCTACCTAAGAAATTTTATTGTTCTACACTTATTCCAATAATTAATCTCAGTTTTATAAAGTGTGGCTTTAGATAATAAAAGTGAGTCAAAACAATGGGTGCTTGGTCGTCTGGCGCACGTGCAAATCGCGTTATTTGCCTTGAGCAACAGCAACTTTGGATACTGAGAACACGTATTCTATATATTTGCACCATCAGTGCGACTAGTCGACTACAGTTACAAGCACCCTCGTTTCTTCTGTATAAAAATACAAACAGAAATTAAAATATCTACAGTAGCACCACATTTCACAAAATTATCCTTGAACTTTTGTGCACTCCATCTCATTGATCCGTTTTAGTTATGGAAAAACAAGAAATGAACATTTACTTATCAGATCATGCTTCTTAAAAGATAAATCCAGACCACCTTAAATCAATATAAATTGAATTATCATTCTTTAAATTAATTTTATCACTAACATAGATTGCCTAAAAAATCATTTTGAATTCAAAGAAAATTATAAAAATATTAAATTGCAAATATTTTTACAGTACGGTGCATTACACATGTAAAAGAAATTATGTTTAAAAACTCAGAAAATTACGAGTACTGCACAGGTAAAAATAATTAAATAAAAATCAGTTATGGATTCTACGCAATCAGAAGAGCGCATCATCAGTGTCTAGATTCAATTGGTCAGGATGTTTAGATCTACTGAAACCTCATACACGGTTTATGAGTAATACGTTTTCGAGAGGAATTTAAGCCTATGATTGCTGAAATACTGGTACAAATGTTGTTGAAAATGTAACTACATTAAGTGAAGTGCCTTCCTCCTTCGTGTTACTTTTAAATGTCTCTCGAGTCACAAACGCAGGCAGTAGAATCATAGTGAAACTTCCTGGTTTTCTCGAAATAACGGTTTACATCGTCGCGCCAATTAGTTGGTAAAGAAATGAAACTTATTCGAAGAATTATTTATTATTCGTAATAATTCGTATGTGTTCTTCATGCATTCGCGAATTTGTTATAAAATAAATTGACTAAAAAATTCATTTTAAAAAAGGCGCTGTTGCCGCAGAAGTAAGATGTACACTTCCGCGTTTCAGAGAGTTTCCTTCCCCTCTCGTGTCCGCACTCAGATACAAATATTGATTTTTAACTAAATAAATACAGCCTGAAATGCTAAAATCGTGTTAGCGTTGGAAACTATGGCCAATAGGTAACAGCATCCCGTTTTATTACATTGCTTTTGGCTCACCTCTTACTTCAGCAGCTCGCTGCACAAATGTCAAGAGCAAGGTAATAAAACGAGAGTTTGGCGCCACTGTGTGCCATGTTCCTGACACTCGTTATGCTAATCACTTTCCAGTAGCAGGCATTACTACCGCTACTGTAACGAAGAACAACAATTTATAGCTGAATGCTGGAATACTAACGGCCAGCTTATCTGACAACATCTGCCGTCTTATCGTCATGTATGAACTTGATCATACATTTATCTTGACATAAAACTGTGCAAAACTTAAAAAAAAAACATTCCAACACCGATTCCGTTAATTTTGGAAATCATAAGATCTTACAGAGCAGTGCTATTTTTATATTAGTGCACGAAACTTCTCTTCATTTGCGATTCTAAACATCTTTTCTTGAATGGCTTATCCTGTTACAACAAATACATATATACAATGGCTTATCCTGTTACATACAATACATGTACATTATTTTACAACACTTTGCCAGATGACATTAAACGATTAAATTCAATAGAGAAGCTTAAATCCCAAGTGAAATCGTTTCTGCTGCATAACTGTTTCTATACAATTAGAGACTATACTGAGCATCACAAGAAAAGTAACATTAATTTTAACAATGATACATAATGCATTAATTACAATATGGACTGTATAAATGAGTATAAACAACCTGTAACAACTATTGTAACACAGCTTCCGGGTCAATGACCCCCATCTCGATCAGGTTTTTCGTCCAGTTTCCCTGATCCATTGAGCAAATGTTGAGATGGCCCCTTGTTTTGCTTCTGGACATAAATGTAACTTCATTTTCTGTGCACGTCTTCTAGAATTCAGTGGGAAATACAATTATTCAAATTATCGTTTCCATGTTGTCGCGGCAGGAAGTGATAAGAGCCAAAATTTATTGCTTATTTATCCTTGAAAATAGATTTTATTACATGGGAGTTTTTTTTGTTTATTTTTTTCTCCCTTTCAAAATTCAAAATTTAAGTAGTATATGACTTATTGTAGGGATCACAGAATTTTGAAAATGTGCACACAATTCACTTTTCCCCATAGCACGTCATACGCAGTTTTTAACTGAATTTTTGACGTAAAATAAATAAAATAAAATAAATAGGATATTCATAAGAATATTCATAAAATAAAATGAATGAATATTTTGATATTATACTAATTTCCAGTGCACACAGAAATTGAAAGAACACATACTACGCAGCCTTCAACCATGTGATTGGTGTCTGTTTTTTTATACCCAGGAACACGGGAAAATAAAAAACAATGAAACGGATTCTGCTTCTACAGAAAATGCAAATAATTGTGTCATGCCACCAGTTCTCAAAGTGCGCATACCAGGTAATTCTCATATTCGGTGCGTCACCGTTTACCCTCTTAACGGCAACATTCATGGGCAGCTGTGCCTCAAAATGGAGCACACAGTCTCGCACGAGTTAGTTCACTCCCGTTTTGAGTTGGGGCTGCCTTTTCGACTCTACCCCACCCACCTTCCCCGCTGCCACCTTTCGATGGGTGGTAAGGATCCTCCAGATTCACCTACGTTGGTGGCCTACGTTGGTGGCACCAGGGTAGCAGTAACTATTGCTCCCCCGAGAACAGTTTTCAGCGAAGAACTCTCTAAAAATTACTACCAAGAAACCCTTAGATCTTTGGCGGCTCTGTACCATTACATAGACCAGTGACGCGTGCCATCCCTCTCGGTGCTTGCATCATTGTTGTGGGTATAGGGAGCCGGTTCCTCACTTATTCCGCACAGACGCATTTCACAGATCTCTCGGTTACTGGTCAGGGTAAGAGGGAGGGATTAACGTATTATGGATTCTAACCCACCACACACACTCACACACACACACACACACGCACACACACACACACACACACACACACACACACGTACATTTTTCACTTTCTCGCCTTACCAAGTTCTTTGTAAGAAGAGAAAGTTATGTAATCGTGCGTCGGTAAACGGCGAATTTTCGGCAGAAAAAAATTGTTTTTGCCGAGCTCTTGTAACGAGAAAGTGGATAAATCCTGTTGCTAAATTTATAAAAAAAATATTCTCTAGCACGTGGTGTGGCTAGAATCCATGTTTTGTGGGTTCAAACGTTCATGTCAAAACGTCCGTTTGACCATCTGTCCGTCCGTGGTCAACGCTAGCGCCTAATCCGTTCAACCCATTTTCTTTAAAATTCCCCCTCGATCTGAATAATCTCATGGCTTTGGTGATTACAAACGGATAGTTTGATTTTTGAGGGTTCTTTACGTGAAGCCTTAAACATATTTTCAATTTTTTATCAATACGCCACCAAATTTTTTGATGAAAGTTTGTCTTCGGGTAGCGTAAAGAACGCTTAAGAGAATGGTAGTAGTCTCATGTTCGTTGAAATCTCAGACATTGTGAAAATTGGGAGATATTGTGAAGATTGCAATTTTTGGTGCGTCTTCCTACAACTATAATATTGAAGCTTTTTTAAACATCTGCTTTATTTGCAATTTGTTCTACTTGAACATTCGGCAAATACAATTGTACATAAGTTATTGACCTGTAAAGAAACCATTCACATCTGGTTCTTACTACATATTATTTTCTAAAAGTTGTTCAAACAGAAAAAGAAAAAAAAATGCATCACATTATAATAACAATAACAAACAATAACTTATACATATAATATTGAAGATAGATTTTTTTCTTAATAAAATTGTTCCTCAGGGACGGATATTTAAATAAGTTCATGTCCAATTTTTCTAAAATATATTATTTTTGAATTTTCAACTTTAAAACAATTTTTCACATCTCTTGTTGGATTTGTAAAACTTTTGTACCATCGAATAAATTGTTGTCTTTCTGCGCGTATGACTGATATAAAAGTTCCGGTTCTCTGCATAACCCGGATGGCCGAATTGGTTAATGTCTGGTATGGGCTCAGCGTTTCAGAGGGTCTTGGTGGTCTATTTTGAATTTTTCAGCAAGTTTTCAACTCTCTTGTTCGATTTGTAAAATGTATGTCACATCAAATAAATTGTTGTCTTTTTGTGCATTTGTATGAACCGATTTAAGTAAACTAATCAATCAACATGAAATTTAAATTCAATATGTACACTGACCATGTGACCGACTTACATATCCTTAACGGCTGACCGCGAGAGGTGACTCAGGGCATAAAATAATTTTGTAGTGCCCCTGACCGAAAGCTACTAGGTTCGAGTCATGACGATGACAGTATTTTCGACACTATCGGGATAGCTTGGTCAAGTTTTTTTGTTCTGTGGAAAAAAACTACCGGCTGGCTTGTTCGCTATGTATGCTATCGGCTGGCTGCTTTGATCTGTAGCTTTCCGTGTTTTTTCTGATTTACATTCTAGGCGAATGGCCGGGCAGTACCCTTCCAAACAAACCGCGTGCGATCGTTTCCTCTCATTCCTTATCCTATCCTACCCTTTACTTATGTACACTTACATGTACCACGCATGCTGGGAGACCGAAAGAGGTCTTAGGGTTTGTCCCGACTGCAGGGATACACCTCTACTGAGAAGCACCTTGTTGGAGAAAATCCCGCTAGCCGTCGGTAGGTCGGTGCCGGTTTTAACCATTCAGGGCGGGAAGATCACCTCTACCTCCCTAGCAAAACAAATTACTACACTTACGGAACACACAATCTTAGGCAAAAAAGCAATGAAAGAAAGTATGTGCTTTGGAAGCACCACTAGTTATATTTCTCTTACCTATAGTGTTATTGAGATGAGACTTTGCGAATACCATAGAAAAGCAAAACATCTTAGTTTGGATACTTCCGGGAACAATTTGGAGCTGTTCATGAGAAAGTGTCGTTGAAGCAATTCTAAAAAGTGCAATTTTGAGCCCCTTTATCGACAAAAAATTAAGACTTCGAGAAAAAATTTCAGAACTAATCATTTAAAGCATTTTTTGTTTACAAATGCGTTAATAAATAAAATACACCTGCAAAGTGATTAGCTACGTACGAGATGATTAAACTAGTTGTGCAAAAACAGCTCTTACTTTCTTACCTGTATTTTTGCGCAAAATTACGTGAAAAGTACTCAAGTTTTCGAAAAATTGTACATGACCTTATTTCAAAATCTATCTTGAAGGAACGGATTTCATTTAAGGGAAAAATCTCTATCTTTAATATTTTAGTTGTAGGAAGACTCCGAAAAATTTGAAAAGGATTTATCTCCTTTTTCGTTACCGTCTCTCTACTCCGTAGCGAGAAAGTAAAAATATTTACCCACTTTCTCAAAATATCCCCGTAATGTTCAAAAGTACAGATAGTTCGTCGGAAATGATACTCGTACAATTTTTTTACCGCTCTTTGATACATACGAAAAACAAATTTAAAGAAAAAAATTGAAGCCTTCTTTGAGAAAATATTTGTTTAAATAATTCTTAAAATTGCCTATATTCCTCACAAAATTACTCAAATTTTGTAATATAATATAATATTTAATTTATATATATGTGTGTGTGTGTGTGTATACATACATACATACATGGACACACACACATGTTCTTCCCGGCTTATAATTGAATGTATCATTTTATTGAAAGTAGAAATATTGTAACATTGTGATTAAATAAGTGGAGTCTTTCTGAGAAATTGCACATGATCTTAGGAGAGTTTCAAGATCGGTTTTATTGAAGATATTTCATTAAAGAAAAACTTACAAGAATTTTCGACTTTTTAGTTGATAATTATGAGTAAATTTACTTTGATAGTGTTTTAAACCACGTGTGCTTTAAGCGACGTCAATACAATCTAAATCGCTCTGAGGAACGAACAGCCTTTCGCGCTCTGTTCATCATCATTATCTCACAGCGCTCCTGCGACCAGAGTAGCGTTTATTGAAGGCAATATTCAGCTCAAAGCAGAATCTACTCTCTGAAGGTTCCATCTACGGGCGTCTCTGTTAACTACATCAATGCGTCACGGGACTTGGGCGGTCACACACCAGCAAGGGGCTGGATGCTACCTTATGTGGGCAGAGTAGCTAGAGCAGAATAGAATCTCACAACGTGAGCTGGCAGAAGTCCTTGTGAACTGAGCCGATAGAGATTTCCCTAGTATTGTATCCCAGGAGGTCATTTAATATGTTGTTTTTCATTTGCCTTAGTTTATGCGTCTGACTTGTTTGTGTTTCCTCCTCGTAAGGAGAGCGCGGGAGCTGCGACCGGTGAAAACAGTGTGCTGCTTGGCGTGCGCCCTCGAGGTCGCCCCGACCCGCTCCTACCCGCCCCGCTCCGCCTCGTCCTGCCTCGTCCCGCCCCGTCCCGCCCCGTCCCACCCCACCCCGTCCCGTCCCGTACCGTGTTCCGTCCAGCTCCGTCTCACCCCGCCCTGTCCGCCCTGCCCCGCCTCGCCTCGCACAACTAGCCTCACCCCGCTCCGTGTGGCCTGCCCCGCCATGCCAAGCCCCGTCATGCCCCAACCTCCCCGCCTCGCGCCGCGCCGGTGCGTCATATCATACCTTTCGGGGCGCCGCTCGCCACTTCTTCGCCGCATTCCGCCGGGGGGCGGAGCCTCCTCGGCGCACGCGGCCGCCACACGTCCATCTCAACGGCTGCTCTCGCTGCGGACAAGATCAGTCCCAACCACGGCGCGTTTAAAAGCTAATTAAGATATTGCGTTCGTTGGCCATACTGCTCCCGCCCGAGATGGCTCAGTGACACCAACCGATTTGGCACTGCAGCGTCTCTGCCCGGAAGATCCTAGAGTTTTAATCTGGACTGTGGTGGATTTGGAATGGTTACGTAATACTGTTTATACGGCAGTGTCTCTTTTGATAAGCGTACCGCTTTTGAGCCATTTTTGAGAAAATTTTGAACATAATGTTGGAGATATTGTGTTGAAAATGGCTTTGCTTCTCTGTTGGAAGGTACCCGAAATCCTTGAATCTAATTTTGAAGTTTAAGGTTGGAACTTGAATACTTTCCCTTCCTGAAAAATGTTATTTCTTGAAGATACGTCATGTTGGAAATCACCTCCTCAATTTTTCTTGTGTTCTTAGACTCCAGTTCTCCCAAGAAATTCTCTCGAACAAACTGGGGAGGGGAAAAAGCAGTCCATAAAAAAAGTGTGGTGTAATTGGAAACGTAGAAGTGCACGTGTGAGGGCGGGGAGTGAAGTTATCAGCGTGAGACAGCGTGTCGGAGCCGGAGCCAGACGTCTGGCGGGTGGAAAAATCAGGCTAATGGTCGTGCGCGCGCGGTCTGCCGCCCCGGTGGCCGCGTTTATCGGCGTCGCTCGGCTGCTCGTCGCCTCCCACGGCGCGACCTTTCGCCCCGCCCCGCCCCGCCCCACCCCACCCCACCCCACCCCACCCCACCGCGCGCCGCGCCGCCGCTGCACCTCATATCGCGCCCCCCCCCGTCGGCGTATCTCCGGCCAGCGCCACGCACTTCCGTCCTGGCCTTCGGAATTCCCACATCGGCGGAGTTGCTATGCTGCAGAGAGGAAACACTGAACAATTCAGTCGCTCCATCCCTCATCCAATAGCGGAACTAAACTCGTTGAAATAGTTTTCACAAGTAAGACCCTTCATGATTAATTTTCAAGATAACATGTTGAAACATGCCCGACGTTGACTGGTGCCAATTTGAAACAACCCCCTCTTTTTATTTAAAAACAAGCCCCACTTGGAGGGACATTTTGAAACATAATTATTACTGATAAATGTAATTTGGGCGTCAGGAAAAGGTTACCCTTGAAACCTAATGATTCCTACGTAATTTAAATATCTCTCCTTACAACATTATGTTGTGCTAGCCCAGTTAATTCGGGTTTGAAGTTCATAATTGTTGCTACTGACTCTGCAACCAATTATTCAGTCTGCCATCCATACGGAGAGGCGAGTAATCTGAAAATCTTATTAAAATGCTGGATTGCACATAACGAACAATGATAATCAGCTTTCTTTCAACTTAACAAATTAGAATTTATTATAATGATAATCAAAAATGAATCAATCTTTGGTCATGACCAGTTTTCTCTATATTACAAAAGTTATAAAACATTTTTATTCATTCGTGGGTCTTCACGCGCTCCTCACTTCTTCGTTCGATGGCGCCCGGTTGAACCTTCTCTGTCGACGCAGCAGAATCTTGCTTCTGGATAAAGTCCTCGCCTAATGTCCGTGATCTGGTTCCACATTCTCCCGGCGATACTATTACAATCCGTGACTTCCCTCACTTGCGTCTCGGGTGGACGCCTAGGCACGTATTTACTTCCTACATGAACGCTCTATCCTAATATAAAAAAACGAAAGTTAATTTAAACAACTGCCATTTACTGTCTTTCCTCGACCTGGTAAAATATATCAGGAACCGACCCGCGATCACCGCGTTGCTCAAGAGAATGAATGTTCTTCTAAAAACTCGGAAGCATCCAATTTTGTATCTTTTTCTTTTGTTTCTCAAAACAATGCTAATTCCGCCTCTGCTCTGTCATTTCAACCTAACGAAAATGATCCTTAACACCGGTTGTTTATTTGTCACATAGCGACACCCTCGCGATCGTCTATTGACATCCCTATATTCTATGTCAAATAAAATGACATTTCCATAATACAAATGGTTTGTCATTTTGGTATACGACAATGTTGAATGCTTTCCTGTTTTTGAGGGGTGATTTTTCCGTCGCTTAGGAACTGTGATGATGAATGAGTAATAATTGGTTCCCGACGCGTCAAGTACTTTAATCAAAGGTACTGTAAGTGTACGTATGCATTTAAATATAATATTTATTACATAATGGGAAGCTAATTAATATGCTCCTCACCCTCTGGGACACCTGATCCGGCGCTGACCTACAAGTTGGCTTTCGGAGTTCATCCCCGCAGCCCAGTTATCTCTCAAACTGGGGCACCTCCTCAGCCGGGACAAGCTTTGTATTTGTTTTCAAATATCAAAGAATAAATATAATTATCTATAATTATGGAACGCGTTAAAAGTATTTTCATTTACACGATCCTATTTTATTTTATCTAATATCGTTAATGCTGCAGTAAAAATGCCGACTTATTTTTACAGAAAAGCACGTTCTGAGAGTCCCTGATTATAAAAATGTGGACTTTTCTTGCTCACATACTATTACTTTCTCGTATACATAGTAAATAAGAAAGTGCACAAACACGTATTTCTATCGAAAAATCGGCATTACAGCCTGCAGCATTAAATAACTTTCTATGAAGTGGATACAAGAGAGTGTAACGGGATATTTCCCCATTGCTGAAAGTTAGTATTCTCAGGTACGAATGATGACCCGCCATACTGATTTCATTTTCCGCTAAAAATCCGCCACATATCATTTAAATTTTTCCACCAAAATCCTACGAAACAATTTTCTGTTAAAAATCTGCTAATAGCTAAGAAAAATGACAATTAAAAACAATGTAACAAAACGTATCTAGTAGGAAAATAATTTTAATAGTGACTTATGTACAACCTAGTCCTCTACGTAGGTCTGAGTCTTTAAGGATGGAGACGGCTGAGTTAATCACGAGGCGGAACGATGGCGAAGTCGAGTATAGAACCTTCGGACCTCAACCTTAAGCCACCGTTTTCCGGCGGCTTCCTCTTCTTACGAAGTACGTGCGAGAAAGTAAAAATTTTGACTTAAACATATCTGTACCAAAGGAGTTTTAAAAATAAATGTTGTTCACAATTCCGGAAATTCTTTTTTATGGCAAAGACCAATGTATCTAAATATTTATGAGCACTGGTAAAATCTAAACCCTAAACTATGCTAAACCATTTTAATGGACTCGAGCATTTTAACGGCCGTTGCTATGGAACATATCTTAATTCGATGTTTAGGTGGTTGATTGCTAAGGATCTAAGCCTTTATTTGTCGTAAAAAACCAAACTTATTAATAATACGTAAATTTTGATTAAAATTGACAATTTTTAGAAAATGTGTCAATGTAGTAAATAATACAGCATACATTATATTATATAATAATATAAATTAATGTAGATTAAATTACGTACATAAATCATTTTTTGTTTCAATGAAAGGTAAAGAGGGACATTATTTAAAAGTTTAATAGTTAACGTTTGAATAATGTTCATACAAGATCTAACAAAACACTTAAATCCTAATTTTCTGAATCTTTGTTATATTATATCGCGTGATAATCTATTTTGTTTCAACTATAGCAATATAAATGATGTGCAACAGTTATAAATTATAGACTCAGCTTTAAATGTAATATTGCCATGTTTTTTACCGAAGATAAAAAAAATTCGATTTCTTTACTTTTTAGAGTTTTGAACCATGAAAGTTTAACTTTATAAATCCACCGATGTTCCGCGACTATCAATAATATCACTGTTTTTCTCGCTGCCTGCCTGCGGGATTCTCTCTGACCTCGCGACACTGCAGAAGGGGCAGCTTAGCAAGTCCTTGCTCATTGAATCCGTGCTCATGCAACGTCCAACTGACTTGACGAAGATAATCAGGAGTTCGATTCCGTCATATCTGATTCGGTTCGGCGCTTTCCAAGAAGCTACAATTATCTCTCATTGAGTCGTTAATGACCTCTGCCAGGCTTTTGGCGGTGGTTTCCCCCACTGGATGGTGAGATCCGGCGCGGCACTACCGTCGGCTAGCGGAGTTTTCCCCAATCATATCTCCCGCCAGCTGGGAGCCTGGACAAGCTCTAATCTCCTGACTCATCTCTCAACAAGTGTGATAGTGAAGTGCATGTAAGTGCAAATATGTCTAAGTAAGGGGTGAGGATACATCAAGGAAGAGGAACGAAAGATCGTCCGCAGTCCGTGGCCTGTTTGTTAGGGACTTCTCCGGCATTCGCCTGGTATTAATCTGAGAAACCAAGGAAAACCACCGACCTAGCTATCCAGCTAGTGTCGAAAATCCTGCCACTTTCGGGACTCGAATCTAGACCCTCCCGCACTGAAATATGATATTAAGAATATTATAGAAGGAAAAAATATAGTTATATGTCCATTTTCATTATAAAATTTGTACCCGTTTTTTTAAAATGTCCTTTCAGTCTTTCTGAAAATGCACATTTTGAAGATTATTTTTAACCAAAACTGTTGAGTTTCGAGTGACTTCATAACAAACTATTTGAAGCAATTGTACTCACAAAATATGCCATAATCTATAATAAATACCAGTAATGTAAATGGCATGAGAGATATGTTTTAAAATTGTGTAATTTTTGAAGGAAAAGAGAATTCCTCAAAAAGGCATTTATGTCGTGTTATTCTGTGCCTTTAGCACTATCTGTACAAACAAATTAAAGAAACAAAATGGAGAGAGAAAATGCCCTTTCAGCGTTTCTGGAAATGTGGTATTTTGAGCTCATTTTCAAAGAAAACATTGGAGAGTTCTCGAGAAAATTCATAACACTCATTTGAAGCACTTGTAAATAGAACAATGTATACAAAACACTGGATATGCCAATATTAAGGACGTAATGGAGGCATCAAAATAATTAAAATTGTGTAATTTTTGAAAAACACCAACAAAAATGCATCTAAAGTATGTTTATGTCATGTTACAGTGCGTTTATCATTATCCTTACAAAACGTTAAAAAAACTGGAGCCATTTTTGAGAAAATCTTTTTTTCAAAATTTTTTAACATTACCCATACTTCACTAGAAATTGCTCCAAAACTACTAAAATATAGCTATCTTCAATATATTAGTTGTAGGAAGACGTCATAAATCGGCATCTATACAGTTCCAGAGAATTCAAAGAATGTTTTTCAAAATGGCAGAGCTTCCGAGTCTTACCATATCGACCAGAGAATATTTTTTTGTAAAAAGCTCTACGAATAGTTTAGGAGCTAGTATTGTTCACAGACGTTTCGAAAACAAATAACTCTCTTTCGGTTTCAGGGGCCCCTAATATGTGAATTTCCGTTGAAGTATCAAAATTGCAGCAATTTTCCTCAGCATTGCATAACTTTCTCTGTGCTGCTTATGTACTTACGTATACCAAAATATAAAAATATTACGTTACGTCAAAACAAATATTTTTCTACTTACCGTCCTGAGCTCTCAAGAAAGATAAAACATATCCCGCTATTATGATAAAGAGGTGATAGAATAGCATATTACTGGCTCTTAAGGCCGTATAAACAAAATAAAACTTTGTCAGAATGTATTTGATCTTTTATTTTAAAGACAGAAAGTTGTGATATATCTGATATATAAAATAATAATTAAATCGCATATAATATATTGTAATCGTATTATGTAATTTTTATATAAAACAGTTATCCTAAAACAATTCTCTATCTTGAAAATAAAGGACCAAATACAGATTGATAAATTGGGAAAATCGATAGATAGAAAGGTAATAATAATTTCAGTAGAGCGTAATATGAGCGTATTGCATTTAAAGGCGCTGTTTGTTGTCGAGAGGTTTCGTGTGAGGCGGGCGTGGGCGTGGGCGTGGCGTGGCGTGGCGTGGCAGGGCGGCGCGGAGTGCGCAGGCGCCAAGGTCCTCCGAATGGCAACAGCCGGCCGTGACCAGCGCCCGCCCCCTACCGCCCGCGGCCGGAAACAAAGCACGCGCTCCGCGGTCGCGCGCTACCAGTGCATCCTCTGAAATGCGCCTCGAGGCCCCCCCCCCCCGACTGACAGCTCAGGGATTGCAGCTTCTCTGCCCCGGCGGGCCCGGGGTTCAAGACCCTATGGTGGCCGATTTCAAACTCCACCTAATCGACGAGTGGAATCCAGTCGCAGTCTGGAGGAGAATTCTAGCGGCCTGGTGCTCTGATCGGTGGTTTTCCTTGGTGTCTCACATCAATACGAGGCGAATGCTGAAGCAGTGCGTTAAGAAACACACCGCGGACGGCGCGCGATCTCTCCATCCTCTTCCTTGTCCTATCCTCACCTTATTTACACCCACTTACAGTTCAGTCACATGCACTACACTACCACACACGCCGGGAGACAGGTCGGGGGCTTAGAGCTTGTCCCGGCTGGAGCGGAGCCTCGCTGGTGGGAGATACATGGTTGAGGAAAATCCCCGCAATCCGCAGCAATCACGGGGATTGGGTTATTGTTTTTTAACAGTCTGGTAACACTTATTAGGAAGGAGTATTGTGACTTAAGATCTTGAAGTAATTCCTCTTGGGTGATGGGTACATGGACGTTTTTGAATATCAAAGAGAATTTCTTAGTTCCGAAATCTCTATACAAGCAAATCTCTATTCCTTTTTGATTGAATGCGTTATTGAATAGCTTTTCTGAAGTCTGTTACGTAGTAAATTTAATTTTTAGCTTGTCATTGAAATCTGGGGCAAGCTAGGGAGTTATTTTTGTATAGCTTAGCTTATGCATGAATTGAATGTGAACTGTATTGTGAGATGGCATTATACACTTATCCAGAACTAGGTAACTCAGTAGGGTAATTTGAATTGGATGTGGTCGCGGAATCCTTCGTACATAAACATACGCTTAAACATTGTTAGAACAAGTGACTATTATTCACTTTAAATGCACCTGTGAAATAGAAAGCCACCTACCCACATACAATTTACTTAATAGTGGCTTCAAGCGTTGACCCTGAAGGCTGCGTATGCTCGTAAAGAATGCTCGCAAAAAGGAGACGAAGTTTTCTTGCAACATACATCATTACGCGCATTTAAGCGCGTGCAAGCAGAGGTCTGCTCACGCGCGCGACACAGTTTCTTACACGAACCGTGCGACGAGCACGCAGATCGAGTTCAGTTTCCTTCTTCTCGGTGAACCGGCGCAGTTTGGAACTTGTTACAGAAGTTATGAAATGAATCACAACTATGTATTTGGCAATCACCGCACAATTGAAATATTCATTTAAACGTTCCCACAAGTGCCAATGTTGGACTGCCTAAAAATTGGTCTTTGAATTGCTCAGAGGCATAGTGCTTCACGTGGTGATTTTGACTGAGCTGACTGCTACGATACAGAGGCATGGGAGTATAAGGAAGGTGAAGAGTGCCTTGACCAATAAGATGAACATAATCGAAATCTAAGCGCCGGTTTGTTGGCTTTTAATTGATTGGATGCTCATGGCGCGACCGCCCGCATGGACGTCGGCGGTTCCTTGAATTTCAGCAACGCGCCGCAAGTGTAGGGCCAGGCTAGCTGACCCTGACCGATTATTCCTGCAGGAGCACAGCAACGATTCCAGCGATAAGACATGGCCAATAGTTTAGAAATAAAATGTTATAAAAATCATTAAATATGCGCTGATGTACTCTCGCAGGAAATGCAGATATAAACATAAGTTACTGATTGATATATCTGTAGCTTTGTTTTTGCCTGGGGGGATTTTCAGATTTTCTGAGTTTCTAGTGGATTTTACATTGATGAATGAATTTTTTTTGCCATGGTCCTCTAAGCCCTACAATGTTTCAAAATCTGAGAATTTATTGGAAGCTGTACATGCCGAGTTTTTGGTGGGCTTTCCCTTGATGACCTCTTTCTGCATGGCCTCTTTTACCGAAGATCCCTTTTTTGGGAACACTTTTCCACTTCCGCTTTAAACGCTTCAAACTGGTTTTAAAACATTTTCAAATGTTAAAAAATCGACTACGCAAATTCTAAATACAAAGCTATATTAAACATACGGTTGTCTCCTTTTTCGTTCTCCGATGTAGTACGTAAAACAAAATTCATTGAGGATTAATATTTAGTAATAAAAATATATCTGAATAAATATAGTAAGTTGACCTAATGCTAACAAAAGAAATACCTCATCTCGAGTAAAAAATGTGCATACACATAAACCGCCCAACCCCAAGGCTGTAAACGCGAAGAACCACAATTCCCAAATCACCAACTCAATTATAAATTCCAGCTCTATCCTTATTATAAACTTACTAAATGCAATCATCCCATCTTTAAACAGTAGTATTTATAATTCCTTATTGGCAGTGTTTAACAATAACATTAGTATTGCTAATGCGCCACAACAACAGTAACTCCGTGATAATAAATTGGAATGGAAATGGAGTATTAAGCAAGAAAGTCGAACTATCCTGTTCTTAAAAGCCACCAACGTAAAAATATCCGCAATAACCTAAATCCTAAAGACATATTTAAAATATCCGAATGCAACACACAAAGAGAGGTCAGACTTTCAACAGTAGGTGGTGGAGGTGTGATTCTCCTAATTCTTAATTCTACTCCAAATATCATACTACTTTAGACTTAGTTCACTGTACCAACTTATGTGGCCCAGGGCATCAATTGATCTCGCTGCAGTACCTAGTGCCGAGGGGCCTATGGTTTCACTCCCGATGGTGGCAGGATTGTCGACACTAGCTAGATAGCTAGGTCGAGTTCAGCCGCTGTCTGGAGGAGTATTTCAGCGGTCGGCTGCTCTGATCGGTAGTTTCCCGTGGAGTCTCCAATCAACAACGGGCCACGTACCGGGCGCGATCTTTCCTTCTCCCTTGTGCTATCCGCATCCCTTATTTGCAAACACGCTTTAATTCTCTACGCTGTCACACAGGCCGGGTGTCCAGTCAGGAGCTTAGTGCTCGTCGCGGCTGCGTTGAGCAAACTGCACCTTCATTCGGCACAGGGCCACTTTGATTGGCCAGTGGCGCGAAGCACGAAACCATGCGAAATTTGATGACGGGCTTATGTTAGTTAATAAACAAAAGTTATAAATTGGTTTCATGCCTTCGCTGCTCCTTTCTAAACTGAACGTGCAATTCTAGAATAATTCGAATGTCAGAAATGATCCTTTTTTATCCTAATGATGACCTGCGAGATTAATTAAATTGACTTAATTTAAGTGGCAAACTGAAATCGATACTTACATTACATGTTTCTATTCAGATTGATTAAAATCTAGTTTTTGATCAGTCTCAATGGTCTTGTTTCATTTACATAGTAAAGTTCATTTTCACATATATAAATTGCATAAAATAACAAAAAATAAGGACATTTTTCATAATGCTTATTATTAACTGAACTGTTAAAGCATTGGCAACGAAATGGTCCATTACTGACAGAAGATGATGAATTCTTTAACTAGTATGTATTTAATTCACTGCACTTATGTTTTTGGGGCACTATTAATCAATAATTATAAATAAATTCCTATATTACCATATTATAGTAGAAATAACATTTTGTTTAAGAACACAACCAAAGTCTTCTCAAATATAAGAACATTTTGAAAACAGCAGAAAAAAATCCTTGTTTTTGTGGTAATTTATGAAATTTATTGTGGATATTTATGTATCGTGCTATGTTTAGTTTCTGTAAAGTACGATAAATGTCACCACAGTAAAAGTTTATTTATTCTACGGTAATGTCAACTCACAAGAGCCATTTCTTACGTAATATTTGCTATTCTACATCACATTTTGTATTCTTGCAAATTCGTCCAGTAAAACCCCCAAAATGTGCAGTTTTAGGGTAGCATTATCCAAAACGTGCAATTTCATGCATGAGTAAATAAGGGCAAAAAGCATGTACTAAAATAACGTTCGTTTCATGATTCAAAATTCTGCAATCTGATTTCAAGTTAGCAAAGGAAGGATTAGTTAAAGAGAGGAATTCGATCTTAGGTCATAACTAGCTCACAAATTAAATTGTTCATAAACACAATAGAGGAACTAGACTTAAATCACCTCCCTGTAATAATCTCGCCACAACAACTGCCCACATCCCTCTCATCTCTCCATACCTTTAATTGAAAACATAAATTGGAAAACTTTCAAAACCAAACTCATTCCACTACAAAATTCAAAATTCTGAAATTCTCAAAGAGAACAATCGATAGTCACTCTAAACAATTTAATACTAAACACAATTAGCTAAATTGTAAACTGGTGATTCTACAACAGCACATACATTGCATTATTTCTAAATATGCAAATTTCGAAAATTCAGAGAGTTCAATAAAAATGAAACCAGTGCCATTCTTTTAAGCGTCCCTTATTCTACTCGGGAAAAAATGTAAAAAAAAAAATTAAGTTTTTGAGAAAATATATATTTTTTAGAAATTGCACAAATTCAAATCGAAAATTTCGCGAAAACTACTAGTTATTTAAATCATTGTACATGATCTTTTTAAAAATCTTATTTTTTTTACAACACACTTTGTCCGATTCAAGAATCTCTATCTTCAATTTCGTAGTTTTAAATGGTAAATTTTTGCAATTTTCAAAAAGAAAGCTGTTCGCTGAAAATGGTACCAGCGCCATATTTTTGCCGTCTTTTGTAACATACAAGGACAAAGTTAAATGAAAAAATTTGGAGCGGTTTTTAAGAAACAAATTGTTAAAAAAATAAAATTGTCTATTTCGCGCAGAATTGCACGAAAACTAGTCATATTTTCAAATAATTGAATATGACCTTATTTTAAGATATTTTTAAAAAAGAGGTTTCATTACGGGAAAAATCTACAATATTAGATGTAGGATGAGCAAAATAAATGCTCTTTTGCAATTTTCCAAAAACCTGGGATTTCAACAAACATGAACAAGAAACTTAAGCGTCCTTTAGGCTATCCAAGAACAAAGTTTAATCTACAAATTTGGGGCCATTTGAAAATGTAGAAAATTTTGCAAAGGTTTATGAAGCTTCAGGTAAAATATCCTCAAAAATTAAAGTATCCGTTCGAAACTCCAGGTACCTCGAGTTCATTCAGATGGATTGGGAATTATCAATTTTGGAAAAAATCGGCTGAACTGTTTAGGCGTTAGCGTTTACCTCAGAGGACAGACATGTTTTGCTGTCAGTCGATTTTTCGGTATCAAAGACCCACAAAATACGGAATTTAGGTACACTACGTTTTAGAGAAAATCATTTACTTGCATATACAGCAACATGATTTATCCACTTGTTCGTTACGAGAGCCCGGCAATAAAAGTTTTCCCGCCGAAAATTCGCAATTTTTCGGCGCATGATTATATAACTGTCTCTTCTTACAAAGAAAGTTGTGTAATTAGCACACTACATGTACAGAAAGTTAAAAGGCTAAATTTTCAGTACATTTTTATAGAAACCTTATGAGTTTTCCACCCAGATACTTTTCTAAGAAATATGTTAAAGCCCGAGTACTTACAAGTGCAGTAAGATGTGAAAACATACGTAAGAAATATCGATGACATGAGAAATAAATCAGAAAAATCACATTTGTGTAATTTTTGAAAAATCAAAAGTACACGTTAAAAAGACGGATTTGCCATGTTATCCGGTGCTCTTGTCTACTCGTATTTAAATTTAAAGAAAAAAATTGAAGTTGTTTTCAAGTTGAGAGAAAAAAATTGAAGTTGTTTTCAAGTTGAGAATAAAAATGAAGTTGTTTTCAAGTTGAGAATAAAAATGAAGTTGTTTTCAAGTTGAGAAAAAAATGAAGTTGTTTTCAAGTTGAGAAAAAAATGAAGTTGTTTTCAAGTTGAGAAAAAAAATGAAGTTGTTTTCAAGTTGAGAAAAAAATGAAGTTGTTTTCAAGTTGAGAGAAAAAAAATGAAGTTGTGTTCAAGTTGAGAGAAAAATTTTGAGCCGTACGTAAGTACGTAGTGAGGCGATAAAGTGAAAATGAGCCTTCGGCGGTTGTGTGCTTCATCCTGACCTTGAATCCAGAATCTCGGAAATGGTTGCATCACTCTGTATCTGAAATGATTAGTCATGATATCCGGGAATGTCAGCAGACATTTTCGGAAGTAAAATTTTATCTCGGTAAACGGAAACGCTGATGTCACTATTAACTTGCGTTATATTCTCTTACATGATAGTGTTAAAGCGGAACCATTTACTACAACTGTGACGTACACTGTCAGAAATTTCTGCATTACTTTTAAAGTGTAAGTATATGAAAGTAATTTTCATGTGCGTAAATTAAATTTAGTGTACACGTACAGTAACTTTAATGTACACAAGTACGTTTTGAATTTAACCATTAAATTTAATGTACAGGCACATTAATCTCCCTTCAGTGTACAAGTACATAAAAATTCATGTACAGGTGTACATTAAATTCAATGTAATTTCTGACTGAATTAATGTAAATACCGAAGTGCTGACATTCTTCACAGGACAGCAATCGGAGAAACTTAGACATTTAAATAAAATAAATAAAAAATCATCAAACGTTTCCAAATTGTTCATTTTTTACGATCTACCATCATTTCCACTATTTAAGAGCACCATTTAATTGCAGTATATAAAAGGGTAGAATAATGCTTTACCTTATTTCTAAACATCATGACTAGACATCGGATGTTTAGGCACTAAAAAATCGTCTTTTAGGCGCCTAAAAAGGCACTGAAAAAGTCAAGAATAAGGAGAAAAAAGGCACTGTCATAAGAGCCATACACAATAAAATGGAAAAATTGTATTTTTTGTCTATATTATTTTGTAAACTTAAATGCACAAAACCAGTCGTATATTTTAATGTAAAACTAGATTTACACATTTACAACTCTTCTACATTTTATTCTTAATAATTTCCATTAACCAGTAATATTTACATATTACCAGTAACTTTTCAAGGATCACAATTTCAAATTTGCGACGACTGGGAGACAAAGTCAGTTTGAATGCGGAGAAGGATATCTGAACGATGTGACTGGCATATATTTTAGCAATGCAACACTAGCACCACTGAAACCTGTGAATTTATCTTTATTTCCACTTAAAATTTCAGTTCTCTCGGTGTATCGTCCATGTTCTCAGATCATGGCTGGTATTTATGAAATAGGGAAATGGAGAAACATCAGTTGGTATACTTTCGGGAATTCACTCGTAATTTTAAATTTCAAGACGTGAATTGAAGATTTCATAATGAATGGTCACGTTGGACCATCACCGATTTTCCGATATCTTAGCATTGTATATAAATATAATAAATAAAAGGCAAAAAAGTCCTAAAAAAGGTATTTATGCAAAAAATAGGCATTTATGCTAAAATAAGCAAAAATAAGCATTATAAAACTTCGTCATATGTCATCATTTGTCATGATTCGTGGACATATATTATCAGCCTTTGAATAAGTTCTCTAGAAAAAAATAGGCATTTCCCTAAACATCCGATGTCTAATCATGACGTATCACCTGGTTTCCATGTCTACTTCCGAGAATACAAAATAATTTTAAGGATAGTAATAGTTCAGACAAAAATAATGAAAAATAATCAGAATATTTTGAACGCTAGTAACAAAACTAAAACAATGTGTAATATCGTAAAAATACAACTACATCATGTCGATACCTTGCAGAGAATGTTGTTTTGAAGGATAATGAAAGAGAAACAAGTAATCCGGAAAAAGTTGCAAATCTCTTCAACCAACACTTTTCTAGAATTGCGGCTGATCTTACGAAGGGAGTAAACCACAATATTAAATATCATACGATTTCCAACACGATGTTTATTCTCGAAACTTCTTCCAACGAAATCCTCGGAATAGTCAGTAATCTAAAATAAATTCATCCTGTTTAGATGAATTTCCAGACTGTTCATTAGAAACTCGTGCCTGTTCATTAGAAACTGAAACCTTTGTACACCCGTTAACTAACATTTTTAATACTTCATTATGCACAGGAATATTTCCATATTTTTAAAAGGGCAAAAATTAAGCCACTTTTTAAAAAAAGGAACAAAAAGGAAATTCAAAATTATGGGCCATTTTCTGTTTTGTCAGTTTTCTCAAAAATATTAGAAAGGCTCTTCTTCACTCCACTGGAAACTTTTCTCAGGAAAAATGAATCGTTTTCAGACTTACCAATGATTTAGAAAATCAAAATCTACGGAAACCACCATTTTTTTCTTCTTAAAGATGTTGCATCATCAATGGACCAAAATGAAGCACCCATTGGAATATTTTTAATCTTTCGAAATCTTTGGACATTATTGACCATAACATCGTGTTCTGAAAATTCACTTCTTTTATATGTAAACGATATGCCCTTGTTTATTAAAAATTGAACAGTTGTGTTTGCCGATGATGTGTTCTTTCCAAAAAAGAAGCAGTAAATAATACAATTTCAGAAGTTTCGAATTGGTTTCATAATAAAAAATTAATAGTTAACGAAGAAAAAACTGTTTCAATGCATTTTTGCATTTTAAATCGACAATCGCATGCTCCATTGAAAAGAAACAATATACAATTTGCTGATGTTAAAGTAACAAAATTTCTAGGTCTTTCAATTCTTTCAAATCTCAAATGGAATGTACTACAGAATTAAACAATAAATTAAATTCATTATGTTACGCATTCATAATTCTTTCAAATTATGTTAGTCTTCAATCAGCTCCTTGCGTGTATTTTGCAAATGTACATTCCCACCTGAGATATGGCATAATATTCTGGGGAAGCTCATGCTGTAGTATCCAAACCTTTAGATTGCAACAGAAAATTATTGGAATAATGAAAAAATGCCATCCACGTGATCCCTGCAAGTCTCTTTTCATTGAGCTTGGACTCTTACCATTGCCAGACCTATTTATTTACGAATATATAATATTTGTCAAAACTGACTTACTTAACACTGAGAACATATTTTCATGCAATTCTGATATTTATAATTATAGCTTACGTGGTAGAAACCACATTCACCAAGTGTCAGTATCATCAGCTTACTACAAGAAATCCACATACAATACATGTACGTTACTTTACAATGCATTACCAGATGACATTAAACAATTAAAGTCGGTACACAAATGGTCATTCCATGTCAATTCTGACAAAATTTCCCGACTATTTTCTGATTAGACTGAAAGTTTGTAAATCTCTTGCAGCAGCAAGCAAAATGCAAACAAAATTAAGTTTGAAAAAAACTCGTCATTTTTACTTTCTCGTATACATACGTATTTTTAGTCCGTACATACGTACGGAGTAATATACGTAGTATAGAGAAGGTTATGTAATGCTGCGGAAAATCGATTTCGAGATTTTAACGGAAATGTACTTTTTTGGGTCCCCTGATACCTAAGAAGTGTTTTTTTTTTTCAAAACGTCCGTCCGTCCGTCCGTCCGTCCGTCTGTCCTCAACTATGTGTACAATCTTTCCCAAATTGAAGAATTCCCTGTCGATATGGCTCTAGTTGAAGCTTTGAGATTTTGAAACATATTCTTTAATATTTGGGGGTACTTTGCATGAAGACCCCCGGATATTTTCAAAATTTTCTTAAAAACAACTCCAAATTTTTTCTTTAAATTTCTTGTAAGAATAGAGTAAAATACGCTTATAATTATAGCTTACGTGGTAGAAACCACACGGCTTACGTCCAATTTTCATGGGTAACTCTGAAGTTTCAAAAATTGCAGGACTGAAATTTTTCCGGTGTCTTCCTACAACTATAAAATTGAAGATAGAGATTTTTCCTTTGAACGAAATTTGTTGTCCATAAATAATAGTATCATAAATATCATGTACATTTTTTCGAAAATCTCTGTGTTTCGTGCAATAGCGCGTAAAATATTTGCAATTAAAAAAATACAAAAACGAGATTTACTCAAAGACGACTCTTTTTTCTTTAAATTTTTGATAGAGTTAGTGCCAAGCAAACCCTATATCATGATACAAACGCCATATTGCTTTATTCTTTTTTTCTCAGAGAATTTAAATATGAAATTTTTTGGACTTGTCTCTCATGTCGGTAATATTTTAATTAAAGGCTATTAAATTACATTATTACAATACATTATTATATCTATGAGTACATGTGATTTAAATAATGTCAAATAAAGTTTCTCGAAAACTCAACCGTTTTCTGCACAAATGAGCTCAAAATTCCGCTTTTTCAGAAACTCTCAAACGTCACTTTGTCAAAAATTGCTCCAAATTTTTTCTTCAAATTTTTCGTTTATGTCGTCATATAGACTTCGTTTGGCACAACCCGCGCAAAAAATTAAAGAAAACATTTAGAGTCGTTTTTCAGAAAATCTGGTTTTTGTAATTTTTTTAAAATTGCAAATATTGCACGTACTATTGCACGAAAACTACTAAAATTTCCAAAAGAATCTACACGACCTTAATGAAAAAAAAAATTATGCACAACAAATTTTACTTGAAGGAAAAATCTCAGTCTTCAATTTTGTAGTTGTAAGAAGAAGCCGAAAAAAATTTTAACTTTTGCAGTTTTCGAAAATTCAGAGTTAACCGTGAAAATTGGACCTATGTCACCTTTAAGTGTATTTTACCCTATTCTTAAAAGAATTTTAATAACATTTAGAGCCGTTTTGAAGACACTTTTGAAAATGTCCGGGGACTTCATGTAAAGTACCTCCAAATTTAAAAGAATGTTTTACAAAAATTAAACTCTTCAACTCGAGCGAGATGGACAGAGGTTTCTTCAATTTGGAAAAGATGTGGTGTAGGCGCTAGTAGTGTTTAAAGACGGACGCACAAACGGACGGACCGGCAGATGGTCGGACGGGCAGATGATCAGACGGGCAGATGGTCGGACGGGCAGATGGTCGGACGGGCAGGGAGACGGACAAACGAACAGACGCGCGCACAGACTGACAGACAGACATACGGACAGACAGACAGACGGGCAGATGGACAGACGGACAAACGGGCGGACGAACAGGCGAGCGGACAGACGCGCGCACAGACGGACGGACGGACGGACGGGCAGACGGACAGGCGGGCAGACGGGCCTACAGACGGGCGGACAGACATTTTGAAAAAAAAACAACAAAAAACAAAAAAAAAAACCTTTTTGGTATCAAGGGACGCCATAACGTGTACTTGCGTTGAAATCTCGAAATCGATTTTCCGCAGCATTACATAAGTTTCTCTATAGTATATTACTCCCGTATAATACGTATGTATACGGGAGAGTAAGAATATGTATATTTCCATTTTATAAAATCAACGCCTCAATATCTCGAAAAAAATGAGAAAATAGAAATGAACACGTGTATTAATTAGCTCCGTTCCCTGATGCATTTCCGTGAAAACTGCATTTCAATAACTTCAACCATTAAAAAACTGCAAGAGGTGCTAAAGCTGACTCACCCGATTATACATTTTATATACATTTTTAGTATTTTATGGTTTACTAGTTCATTGCTGTGTTATTACTGACCACAAACAAAACACGTAATGGTATTGTTAATGCCCTTGCGTGATTCTTTATGCCCTCCAGCCTTTTGAATACTTTATGGCTCGCACTAATACCAACACAACACATTTTTATGAATTTGATTTACTACTGTTAAGATGCAAGCAAATACTATAAATAAATGGCATAATGCTTAAATAAGTAAAATAACTCGTTATAAATCTTATTTTGCTTATTTGATACAAAAACCGCTTTTTTGGAATGTTCCCGTGAATTTATAATTGCCATCAGTCACGTATATTTCTCTGTTACGTATCACATTTTAGAGAGACATATTCTTGAGTAACAGTGCCAGAAATAGTAATAAGATGTATAAGGCACATCGGGTATCATCCTCGAAATGTTATTTTTTCGTGTTATGAAATATTCCAAATAACTTTTAGTAATAGTGGCAAATAGCCTGAAAGTACCGTTTCATCAGCGTAATTTGCACTGTTATTCACACTTATATAACTCTCAAATACACCATAAACATTTTCGTATGTTTCTCGACATTTTACCTGAAACCACTGTCCGTAGTTTTGTTAAGCTTTTGCGAGAATTTCCGCAGGAACTTCACAATATTCTTTCATTTTGAACGAAAAAATCAGTCCAGCAACAATTATGCAATAGTAATTAAATGCACAGTTTTGTTTATCTGACGTCATATTGATAAATGACTATTGCAATGCGTCTTTTCACTTCGGTCTCAAGAAATATAAAATTTTTCGAATTCTTGTCCGATTCAGTTAGTAAACCATACAGTTTTAACGAACTAGTAAACCATAAAGTTTTGTATTCACCACGGACGTTACTAGATGTTTTTACCCCTCAGGCGACTTTCAACCCCGCGGAACTCAGCAGACGTTGTTCTGCCCTTCCTCTCTTTCTCATTACCTCTTTCTTCTTCCCTCTCTCTTTCTCCTTCCTTCTCTCACTCTGTCTCTCTTTCTCTCTCTCCTTCTCATTCACATTTTGTTGCAGATTCTACACGTCTCTGAGCAGTTGGGGTATTATCGAGAAGCGCCGGATCAGCAAAAATGTAATAGAATGTTCAAGATTTCATCCTGTCAATTACGGTGTGAGGAACGTTTCTTTGAGGACTTCGGCCTCGCAATTTCAGTGTTTAATGAATGCCCTAGAACGCTTCTTTTAGGCGCTATTTAACCATATGGATTCCAAAATGCTGCCGAGTGTTGCAGATTACATTTCACATGAATATTTCGTTGTTTGTTCTACAGCGCCATTTATTGGAGTTACAACAAAATGAACAGCACATAAACCATCTGGTTGATAAAACACGTAAAGGTGCCAACTTTAATGGAGATCGGTCACACGGTGTCAGCGTTAATCGCTCTTATATACACCATATGTGTGTGTGTGTGTGTGTGTGTGTGTGTGTGTGTGTGTGTGTGTGTGTGTCTGTCTGTCTGTCTGTGTGTGCTTTTGTTTGTTTGTATGTTCATTTATGAATAAAGCGAGTAATCCACCGTATTGTTTACCAAACTGTTGCTGTACGATAGTAATGACCCATTTTACCCACTCCGAACGCATAAGTAGACATCATGTAAACATGATCGAATAAGATAAAGAAATTTTTCGTTGTATGAATAAATCGAATGTAACCAAAATCATTGTTTAGATTGCTGGCCCCAAACAATGACTCATGTGCTAGATTTATTAGGGTAACCCTTCGACCCTCTCCATCCTTATTCTTCTCTTTCTTCTCCGGTATTTTTCCTTCTCCTCTTTCTTCTTCTCCTCCTCTTCTTGTGCTTCTTCACATTCATTTCCCCCTTCTCTACTTCTATCCTTTTTTTCTTTTCTTCATAGCTTTAGTGTTTCCAATTCTAATACTCCGGGGAATTTCTTGAATGTTGTCAGCTGCGCCTCGTGTGCCTCCTACGTTGAATGACCGCCCCCGCCACGCCCCCTTCGCTCGCAGCGCGTTGACAAATGGAAACATGAAAATAGCGGTGCTACACTCGGGCGGCATGGCGCTCCGCGAGCGGGGGAGGGGGGGCACGTGGACGACCGCCAGGGTCTCTGCGGCACCGGACATCATGGGGCCGACAGGGGAAGGCCACCTCCCGGCCACAGCATCGTCCGTGGCACGCCGTGGGAGACGAACTTGCCACCCCAACGGAAACTGTAGACGTAATAGCTCTGCCAGCCCGGAATGGAGACACGTCATCCGCTGCCCCCATCAGTAACATCTATTCATAATATTTTTTCAACCTTGCTTTTCGTTTCTCGCTTACTACTATGTAATTTAGAGAAAGTATTTTAATGCTGCATGAGAAAAATCGACAGAAGTTTCGTAGAAGCGTAATACCAAAAAAAAAGCGGATATTTCTTCCTCATATAAATAACTTCGTCCAATGTGTTATTTAATCAGATTTCACATTTTGAAGGTCTTTGATTCCGAAAAAGATTGTTTTAGAGATCCAGTCTGTCAGTCTGTGAACACTAGCGCCTAAACGGTACCTGGAGTTTTCACCAAACTGGGATTGACTGATGTCGTAGCAGTTGAATTTCAAATAGATACTTTACATTTTCTGGGTTCTTAATACGATGTTCCACGACATTTTCAAAATTTCTCAAACAGTGGGAACTTCATCCCGACAGGGAGATGGGCCGTTGGGGTCTGTTTACGGAGAGGGAAACCCTGCAAAGCGTCGTGCAGGTCAGTGCCCGATCTCACGTTTCAGTGAGGGAGGAACACCACTACATCTCGGCTACAAATTGTACTTCATTCATTTCTTCCAAATGCACTCTCAAAGCGCGCGGGCGCGTGTGTGTGTTTATATGTGCGTGTGTGATGAGACCGGGAGCGATAGCTCACGGCATCAATTGATGTCACTGCAGTACCTCTAATCGAGAGATCCTGGGTTCGAGTCCCGGCGGTGGCTGTACTTTACGTAGCTAGGTGGAATTCAGCCGCTGTAAGGAGGAAAATTCTTGCGGGCGGCTGCTCTGTCGGTAGTTTTCCGTGATTTCTCTGATCAACACCAGGCGAATGCCAAAGCAGAACCCTAACAAACGGGCCATGGACCACGCGCGATCTGTCCTTCCTCTTCCTTATCTTATTTTCACCCCTTACTTGCACGTTCACGAACTACACTGCCACTCATACCGAGAGACCGATCTGCAGCTTAGACCTCGTCTCGGCTGGGGCGTTGCCCCGCTGGTGGGAGTTACCTGGTTGGGGAAAACCCCGACGCGACGGTAGGTCGCGGATGGTGAGACCCCGCTGGCCGACAGTAGATCGGCGCCGGATCTCACCATCCAGCGAGGGAAAAGGACATGCATAGCACTTACGGGACCAATTACCTTAGCAGTTGACGCTTCCGGAATACCTAATCAATCGAAGCGCGAGGCTCCTTGCTGCGGGAGTCTTGGGCGAGGAGCAGTACGTTCCATCCCGCAGGCGTCTTTAACGCCTTGCCGGCGGAGGGGGCGACGGACGCCGGCCACGGGCGATGCGAGGGGAGGGGCAATTTAGCGTCCGGACGGGTGGCGCCGAGCAGGGCGGGGCGGGGCGGCGCCCGGGAGCAATTTGGGCGAAACGACCCCATTATGAGGACGTGACTCAGATGGATCGCTCGATGAGATGACGACGCGTCGCAATTATGGCGCAAATCCGGGATAATTTTGGCACGAAATTAGGCAAACCGTCGGACAGAGATAGCCACGGCAAAAAAGAACGAAAGACAGGTGTGTTTAACACGAGATTTTAACATGTGAGTTGCGTTACAAGATTGTACTATCAATAAGGAAACCCGGACTCTCGATCATCCACATAAAATTGCAATAAATTGTGAAGAAAGATATGAGTAATACTGTCACAAACTCGCATAGCACGGCAACGGAGGCACGAAAACGGGTTCCCTTAAACAGAATATTTAAACAGTATTACACTACGTCGCCGAAAGTTAATTTGAGTCTCTTTGAAGTAAATTATGACATACAGGTGGAATTTACCTATTTGCTAACGTTTATTAAATATCCATTCTTTTCAGTTACACTACACAACAAATTTTTTGTTGGATTACTATCAACAATTATTATTAACTAATTTGATTGTGCTGATTTTAGATCTGAAATTCTTTTTTTCTGAAAGCTCTAGTTTGCTTTTTTTATTTATTGATAAATATAAAAACTTCAATATTTCATTTTTTTAATCTCGTAGTGTATGGGATAAAATTTATGATTAAACTTGAAATTATAAGAATATTTAAAATTAATTTGCAACACAGTCTCGATTTCTTTATTAGTACAAATGGAAATAGATAACGTTATAAAAATTTGTCAAAGTTAATAAAAATGTGGTATGACACACTTTTACTGTGAGGCAAGGCTCAAGTTAATTATGTTAAAACAGGAACTTCCGTTTCAAGCTTTTCTGTTTGCAGACACTTTCAGAGCAATCTCGTTTGATGCTCCAGCAGCAGTTTGCTATTCGTAGCAAATGCATGTCCCATCTTCCTTAGTAGCTCTCACCGTGGTCTTGATGTCCAGATGGAACCGCTTATCTTGCTTGTCACTTACTTCCCCTAAGTTCTCAGGGAAACTATTAAGATGAGTAAATAGTATATGAAGTTGACACTCTTGTTACATCCCAGATTATGAAATGCTGGCAACATATTACATACGAGACTATCGTACTTAGCAGCCTATTTATTTCCTAGAAAGTTTACCATGACTGCGACGAATGATTCCCATGCAGCCCTTTCCTTGTTCAATTTTCTGACAAATTCTTTATCGGGAACAAGTACACTAATCTGGGATCCATGAAACACTTGCTTTGATCTTCTCAAGTGACAATGCAGGGAGAGCCCTGACTATATGCTGAAAACAGTTGCTATTATAATGCTTTAACAAACTGTTTAATCGAATCAAGTTTTATGTGGAGCGGAGAAAAAAATTATCTTTCATCGACTGATCACTGCGGATATTCGGCAAAACTGCTTTAAGAGTCTCTCGTATAAGCCATGTATAATGTTTTGAAAAATACAGTTTTCGGATAATTTGTGCTTGAAATTAATGCAATTTACATAAAACACATTTTCTAAAAAAATTCTCCAGTTTTTCTTTACGAATAGAACAAAGGGCGCTTGGCACAGGGGCGCATGGCACAGGTCTCATTTTCGTTGAACTCTAAATTTTCCAAATTAATTTGCAAATTTAGAAATAACGCGTGAAAGTATGTGTTGTTGTAGCACCTCTAGTTGAAAATACGAGTAGTTTTGCATAATTTTTGCTTCAATTTAGTACTGTGTACAAAAACATTCTTAAAAAATGCTCCATTTTTTCTTTTAATTTATTCTGCAATAGAACAAAGGACACTTAAAACAGTGCAGATCTCATTTTCGTTGAACTTTATGAATTTTCGAAAATTGCCAAAGTGAGAAAATAAGTGCCGTTGCATCACCACTAGTTCTATTTTATAATAGCAAAGGAACTATACGTCTTCAAAACATAAAAAGTGGAATCATGATAACAATTCCAATTGTAGAAGTAAATAGCAAAATGGTAAAGTAAAATCGTATGGTGCGTATCTGCACCATAGAAACCGACGTCTTTTGCAATATCTACAACATTTAGACCTTTATTTGCCTAAATCAAATGTGCGTCATTTTTGGTACGTCCCAATATGAACATTATCGCTATGCTGACATGAGTATTAACATATTTTAGGAAGTAGGAATAAGGAAACATATTAATACCCTTCACAATAATATTACTAGTTGTAAGTGATTTGTTATACTGACTAGCCGAAGCTTTGTGAAAGGATGATCTGTAGAAACGAAACTACACAAAATTATTACACATTCACTACGAAAAGTCGAAAATCCTAAAAATATGGTTTCAGGACGTTCGGTAATTATTTCCCAAAATTGATAAAATAAGGCAAGTTTTCAAATTCTATAACAATAGTATCACTATGCTTGTGAAGACAAAATTAAATTGAAAATGTAATTTCAATGTTTTATATTCAAATAAAGACTGTAGTAGACTGCTCTCGACATCCTGTTAGCCATCTCAACTTAAAAACGTTTTGAATCACAGTGTAATCGCTGAACCTTTTTTTAAAGGGATACATGTGTTAGGCGATTGCATTAATAATAGTCACTAATGTTTGCATTTAAAATCACTCAATCTTCGAACGAAAGAAGTTGCTCTCTTCTCTCCACCATTTGTATAACTTCATGATGCAAGGATATACTTGTATCTATTGCAAGTCACAATAAAATATATCGACTAAAACCAATTACAATATGGCATTGTAGTTTGTCCAGAAATGACGCAATAAACAAATGACAAATAAGCGTTCATTCTATTAATTTTAATATATTATTAAAATTTCGTGTTTTAGTATAAATCAGTTAAGAGCTAGCGATAACACACACAAGTGCTACTACCTTCTCTTTTAAGCAAAAATTACGCAACTTTGTTGTAGCTATCTGGTTGTTGTTCTGGTACTGATCGAAAAAATACGGAAAATGACTATTGAAGCACGGAAGATGAAAATCAGAGCATCCAAGCTCTAGAATAGTTTCCCAAACGTGTTGTTGAATTGGACGTAGCTGTGCAAATAAGTGTCGAGAATCAGCCTCCGTTGAGGTTCGAATCTTACATCCTCCTGGATAGAGACGCCGCAAAATAATGCCTCTGAGCTGATTGACGAACGTAGAAAGGATCTCTTTGGATTGGATTGTTATGCACAGCAATTGTCAAAATATACAGTAGAAACTTAATAAATATGCAAAACTACTGTAAAGTAAAATATGCAAAAAAATGAACTTAATAAGAGTAAAGAATTACTTGTATGCTTAATATGTAACTTAATATGTAAAAGAATTACTTAACGAACCAAAATATAATATATACCCACTAAAAGAAATAGAAATTACGTGAACGTCGTTTAGTGGCGAACAAACTGATTGCAAGCTCAAGGCAAAATGAGAAAGAGAAGTGATAGATAAGCAGCGACTGGTTCTACAAAATAGACGTACGAAGATGATGGTTTGAGCGGGACCCTCATTTCAGTTAAGCAGAACAAGCTGTGATTCATTTATAAGGGGTTTGGGGCCTAAGTCATGGCAACTATTTTTCTGTGAAAATATGAGTAAGGGTGGAAAAAGTGAAATGTGTGCATGAAAGGACAATGTATGAGCTAGGTGCATGGACATATAACGACACACCAAAATTGGGTTTCTCATTTTTATTTAGGTTTGTGAAATGAGAATACTGAGTTCATGTTCCTTTGGAACAGCAGATATGAATTCACAACGCTCCAAATTCCCTGTGACGTTCTCGGGCATTTCTTCCACGGAGAAATGCCTGGCGTATCTTGGTGCATGAGCGCTGCTCGAAACGGGTTACATTAGTATGGCATGGCGACAGTCAGAAAATTGATTTCACATTGCTCTCTGCGCTAATAGAGAGACTCGTACAGTCACATGTTGTTGTAAACATTAGTACAACATTTATTTCAAGCGACAAAATTGTGTGATCCGATTACATTTATTTTAGAAGTCTTCTGGTGCTAAAACGGCACGTAATTTCTGGCCCATTTTTTCACTTAAAATTACGCGAAAAGTACCCATAGTTTCAAAAATTGTACATAACCTTATTTATAAATCTATCTTTAAGGAACAGATATAATTAAGAGAAATGTCTCTATCTATCTATAGTTGAAGGAATACTCAGAAAAAATGTTCAGCTTTTGCAATTTTGGATAAAGCAGGGCTTTCAACGAACATGAGACCTGCACCTCACATTCTCGTAAACATCTTTCATACTATTCAACTAAAAAATTAATCAAAAACGTTGGAGCTACATTTTGAAAATTTGGAAAATGTCCCAGGGTCTTCTTGTAAAGTACCCCTGAAAACTGAAATATCGATTTCAAATTCAAGGGACCGCGACATCAGACTGATCGACAGGGGAATATCAATATTGAAGAAGGTCGGTTTAGCCGCTAGCGTTGTTTACAGACAGGAAGACACACGGACGGGCACACGTTGTGCCGTCATTTAAGGACCCACAAAACATGGATTCTGATTACAACCACATATGAGAGGATTTCCCCCCTAAATTTATCAACTGGATTTACCTACTTTTTCGTTACCAGGGCCCTTTAATAAGCCAAATCTGCCAAAAATTCAGTTTTCCGCGCAGCATTACATAACTTTTTCTCTATTCCGTAACGAGAAAGTAAAAAATAGTTGCCATGACTTCTGCCTCTACTGGGTATGGTATTTATAACACGGGGTTCATGTGATAAAAGAAAAAGAAATTAATTTAAGAGAAGTGAATCTAAATAACTTAATATTGACCTTTAATATATTTAGAAGAAACAAGTCAAACGAGATAAAAGATAAACGAAGTTTGAAATTTGAAACTTTATGTAAATTGATGATAAAATATGCAAAATAATCTAGCATAACCCTGAAATGTGCAATTTTATGTAGTATATCTCAAATATGCAAAATAAAACTTGGGAATAAGCATCTATAGCCTCCTTATCGGAAAGGAAACCGAACACCGGACTTCTGGGACTAAGCAGAAGAAATATGCAATTGCATAAAACTCGTATTTTTACTTATCTCCAATCGTCATTGTGCAGTCTCTGTTGCACTAGTGTACCCATTTGAAGAGTTGCATCCCCTCCTTGCGACGCACAGCGGCGCTTTGTTCTGGCACGGTGGAATGTCTGAGCGGCTGCAACATGTTTTTATTCCATGCTGTGTTTCTTCGTAAGATGGCAGATGCTTTAATTACTTTTAGCCATGTTTTTAAATTCATTCTCCTACATTTCTGCGAAATCGTCACGTTCCGTCAAAATCTCTACATTACTCTTCATACTTCGTACACGAGAAAGTAAAACATCTTAGCTGAGTGGAATTTGTCTACATCCGATATTAAAATTGAAAATATTTTAATACATTTCGTAGGTCTGCATCCTATGACACCCAAGACCATGGAAAGTCACAATATAAATGGCTACTGTACTTGTACATTACAAAAGATTTTCCTGTAGATAGTGTTATGCAGAGTCACGATTTCCATGGAAATGCATGTGTTTATGTAAACTTTCTCCATGTATCAAATTTTCTAACTTTGTGTTTAATGGCACGCCTATGGAAATTATATTTTTCCAAGTATATTTGCATGCTTTGGTCCGTAGTTTGGAAAACTTCATGCATAACATATTCCAGAATCTCTTAGCCTATTTTGATGATGTTATGTATTTGTATTAGGAATTTTGCTAGAAGAAACGATTAAAACAAAGTCCTTCTAAGGTCACGATCTGAAAAGAGAGAGAGTCATTGTCTTCAGATCTGGAGAGTCAACGAACTTTTAAGGGGAGGTGTTAAGCCATGTGGATGAAAAGTTTTGATTTTTGGTTTTCGTCTGTTTTCTATTTTTTGTACTTTCAGTAATGTAAAAACTTTTTTTTGCGTTCCGGCGTTTCAAACAGGTTAAAATGACACTAGTGAGAACCCGTCAACATTTGACTGTGAGATCTGAGATAAATGTAAAATACTGTACCCAGACTAATGTTCACAATATATTGCATTATTTGGATCTTGAGGGTATAACAAAGATATTCTGTGATGAGTTCCCAAAAGTTTGAACACGTATGGCCAGATGGTAATGCAATATCGGCAGAAAAGATATAGCACTATTATACTGAAGGATATTATTTTTAACGTTTTTTGATGTGTCATCATCTCCTATAAACAACTGTTTAATTTCTTCTGGCATATTGCTCGAAGGTATTCTTATTTTCCCATTTAACCAACACAGAGTAAATCGTTTGCAGAATTTCTCTCACATGGAAAGTACAAAGCAGAACAAAACTGACATTTCATAGACAATGACCCAATAGAAAACGAAATGACCTCACTATCACGACACCTACGCTGACTTTCTCTTTCCCTGCGTTCTGTTAATGTACGTTTGCGTCTTTTGGGGCGCGTGGACAACGATTCGGAATTCGACACAACCTGTAAACAACTTCAATAAAGTATTACAACCGAGCAAAACCCACTGTGCGAATGTTCTCTACAAAATACACCACGGAAGCAAATACATGCAAGCTGTCAACACCACAATGCAATTATTACACTGTAACAAAACTTTGAATTGTAAACAAATCTCAATAATCAAAACAAAAGATGAAGCTGCGTGGACTCACATCTATGGACTCATGTATATCTATTTTGAAACTGCCACCCTTTGAAAGAAAACAATTGACTATTGATAAGCGTTCTATTAAAGAATGATTTAATTAATTAATTTACACCGTAAATGTTGGTGAATCAACACAAACAATATCTGATAACACATCTAGGGATCATATTCTTTCATTTAAAAGAAAAAATACAACAATGGGTTCAGTAGAAGCTCTAAACGAAGCCATGGCAGAATACCTTATTTTTTTAAATATATAGATTTGCTCATATACCAGCTTTTGTTACTTTGGAGCGCACTAGTAGTATAGAGCGATTTTCTTAAGGTTGAGCCAAAGTGACAGCTAGTGCTGGCAACATAACTGAAGGTTCTGTGGTCGTTGTGCCCTCGAGCCCATTAGACTACCTTCCCGCATTCGTTCGTTTGCAGTTGGCTAACTTGTAAATGGCTTCGACACTTCCTTTCGTGGTGTCCTTGTCCGACAAAAATATAGTGCGCTGCGAGAAATAATTTATATTAGGAAGTGCGGTGTAGTGTGCTCTTCTGTAAAAATTCTTTTTTTGTTTATGTATTACATTGAATTTACTTTTTGTGTGATAAATATTATGTTTATTTTAAATCCGAGACTTGAATGCGAATTTTTCTTTCTATTTACATTCGCGGCAGTTTTCTTTTACTGTTTGTGAGAGCATGTTAAGAGATTTTCCACATACGTAATTAAATTTAAATATTTCGCGGACTCGCGTACGTGCATATACCTCAGCGAAACTCTTAGACTTCTGCATAGGGATGTTTTCACAGGAGCCATTAGCACTTTAAGAAGGGGCATGACTGAACAGCTGTCGCGGCGGAGGGATACTTCTCTGAAATACATGTGATGTTCACTTGTTTTCGCGAACTGTCACTTTAGCTCATCCTTAGGAAAATCGTTCTATACCGGGAGCGGTAGCTCAGTGCATCAACTGATGTCACTGCAGCGCCTCTGATCGGGAGGTCCTAGGTTCGAGTCCTGACGGCAGCAGGATTTTCGACACTAGCTTTTCAGCTAGGTCGAATTCAGTCGCTGTCTGGAGGAGAATTCTAGCGGCTGGCTGCTCTGATCGGTAGTTTTCCGTGGTTTCTCCGATCAACACTAGGCGAATGCCGGAGCAGTACCCTACCAAACGGGCCACGGACCACGCGCGATCTTTCCTTCCACTTCCTTGTCCTATCCTCTCCCCTTACACACTCACCTACACTAACATGCACTACACTACCACATATTCCGGGAGACCGGTCGGGAGCTTAGAGCTTGTCTCGGCTGGGGCAGTGCCCCGCTGGGGCAGTGCACCACTGTGTTCCAACAATGACTGCCCGCACGGACGCAACGATAATGGGCCGACAACAATGGGTGAGTGATATGCCCTGAATTTGAATGCACTACCATGAATTTCCTTGCACTGTAAAACTTTAAACTCGTTTTTCTCAAAAGTGATTTTTTCGTTACAAATGCCCCATTTTCTCAGAAACTATACATCCAAAAATAATGATTTTGTACACAATGTGGTACTATTATCTTAATATCTACTAAGTGTGTGTCCACCTTTTTCATGCCAAAATGGGATTATAATAAAATATATTGACTGGCGACTAATCCC
Organism: Teleogryllus occipitalis; assembly: GCA_011170035.1. Taxonomy (NCBI): domain Eukaryota; kingdom Metazoa; phylum Arthropoda; class Insecta; order Orthoptera; family Gryllidae; genus Teleogryllus; species Teleogryllus occipitalis. The sequence goes on along the minus strand of BLKR01000122.1, from coordinate 275,000 downwards.
GACCATGTGTGCCGCCGCTGACGCACATCCCAGCCACAAGTCGTCGCCACTTTGTTCTCTGCCATTAGTCTGCTGCAAAACTTAACAATTTAGACGTGCCTCGAGAGTTTTTAATTGAAATAGGAAGTCTTCAATTATCCATGCTTTGGAGATATTAGTACGAAGATGTCGAATGCATCGATTGCATCTAATCACTTGCCCTTCGATTTATCGTCGAAAAACAAAAGCGTTTCCACGGGCGTACGCAGCCTAGACCAAGAGGGGCAACAACTGTGCTGGGCCGCCTTTTCCATTGAACTTTTTTGGTTACATATGAAATATTTTACTAGTAAGTTAATAAATTGTATATGGAAACTGAAAGTATTTCTTTAATGATTCAAAAATCAATTGTAATAAGAATAAATGATTTTATGTTAAATAATTTACACGGATGCGAGATAGCTTGGGAAACCTCTTCTCCAAAGGTCTTAAATTATCAGTTTAAAAACGGGGTAAAATCCGAGATTGAACATACCTAAGGAAATAAAATGCTTTATTGCGTAAGGATTCGCGGGCCCTTTCAAACCATTTAGGGGGCGTGGCCGCCGGCCACTTGTGTGCGCCCGCAATGACACTCGCGTCCGTTGAGCGGAGGGTGCGGCGAGGGAGCAGCTGGCGACTGTCGCTCGATGTGCGCGTGCGGAGAGCCACTAGCAGCGGCCACTAGGAGCGAGCGCCCGCCACTCCCGCACCTAGTGGCCGAGTTCAGTGGGCGGGGCGATGGTGTAAAACGTACGGAATACGGCGCCCGCAGCGTCTCGCCGCTAGTCGTGTCTGTGTGTGCTCGGTCTAAGCGAGCAATCTGCCCAACACAGTACGTGGACAAGCTACATCTACAAGTATACTACTACAGCTTGTTTGCAGTCATGCAGGGCGGTAGTTCGCAAAGTGCACCCGCACTCTTCTTCGTGTATTGCTTACGGGAAATGACGAAAAATTCCCATGACATCTTCACACATTATCTACTTAGTAGAAAAAATACGTTCTCAGAAAAGATATTTCAAGGAGATAAAGTAATATTATTCTGGATTTTGGATTGAAATGTAGTATAGCAAAATTTAACCCTTAACTGTGCTCGAAATACGTTTTGTGATGTAGAAATGTAATTTTTGGCATTCAAAATTATTTTCCAATGACAAATGAATGAAAGTCATTGAAGAAAATTTACAAAAGCTTTTAGTGGTATTACATTGCAACAAAAAGCAATTAAAAACCATGAGTTAATTACTATAATTTGATAGGGCATGTTTAATTTATTTTTGCCTTTAATCATTTGCATTATATTGTATAATTTTGTTTTATATAGACAGTCAAGGGTGTAGAAATATTTCATTATTTATGTGCACACGCGAAAGTTACTTACAACAATCTTTCTTGTGTGAAAATTTGCATGCATCTTTAAATATCATACAGCTACAATTAATTAATTCAAAAAGTTAAAATACAGGAATACAATATATTTCAAAATAAAGAGAGGAATTTACCATGAATGTAAAAATGGAAATTCCTCATTTGGAACGTACCAAGCTCAAAGGAATAACGCTAATCAATGCTTGAGTCATGTCAGAGTTTAGAATAACTATTTTTTGCCGGTAATGTTTAACAATAAAAGCACTAATTCTTTGTTGGGAAGTACACTTATAATAGAAAGTAGAAATAATAATCAAATGAAAGCCAATTAGAAAATTAAGCACTTATTTATTGCCAATTTATTACTGCAACAAAAATATTTTAGTCTTATTCTTTAACAATCAATACATTTATTTAGAACTTTATTTTCCATTTGATTTTATCTGATTGTGCTTATTCCTACTTTCTAGTATTACACGTATAAGCATGACTTCCACATCATCTTATGCCACCATAGCGGTATTTATTTAATACACGATAACTGTAACAAATTTAATTATTGTGTTATAAATGAGAGTCCCGCGCTCTCTTTCCTTGCTCATTCTGTGAACATCTGGCGGAAGTACCTGGAGGGGAAATCGACGCCGGATCGCACCTTCTGGCAGGAGAGGAAATCGGCCATTTTGCAGCTGAAAAAACCACACTCACGGGACTCATAACCAAATTATGACTGATAAGAAACACCAATCAGTGAATGAATCAATCATAATAAATTATTACTATTATTTATTATTATAAATGATCATTACAACCGGAAACATGGAAACGAATGATCAGAAATCGCCGCCGCCCCTCTGGGCGCAGCGAGGCGTCCGTCCGCTTGCTGCCCCGCCCCGCCCCGCCCCGCCCCGCCCCGCCCCGCCCCGCCCCGCCCCGCCCCGCGCCGCCCCGCCCGGCGCCGCGGCGCGCCGTTAGGTCCGGGACGCCCCCTCTCGTCGCGCGCAATTATTGGATTACGCAGATAAGCATCGCGTAATACGGGAACCCGGCGCGGGGCTGGGACTGGCTCCCTCGCGCAGCGCATGCCGATGGCCACGCGGGGGCAACGCATTTCCACGCCGCTCACACGTTTATTCTCGGACGCGGATCTGCATACAGATTGGGCCTATCATATTTGGCAATAAATTATCCCCCCTCTCCCGTGGCGAAGCCAAGGGGAGACGGAAGACGCAAATGCCCCCTCCTACGGCTCCGAGCGAGTGAGTGAGTATGTCGTGGTTCCGGACGTGTCCACCCTTTTGTTTATTAGTCCCGATACTGTAGTGCATGTTGTACCCAGGAGGGAGCGGTGTTCCTCCCCGCCGGAACATGGCGACGACCTACGCGTCGGATTGCGCGTGCGTCTTCCCTTGGCTTCTCCCGGCACGCCACAGCCTCGGCACTCAACAAATTTTCACACTTTTTGCACGTACTAAATTCACTAGATGACTTGATATCAGTTCTATATTTATTGTTTTGTTTTTAAAAAAATACACAATACTTTTTTATACATTTACACATCGTATTTTCTAAATGTCTCACATCATTATTAATTACCTTACGGCTATTTCTTATATATAAATCAGGATTCATTGGATAAACCAAACATTAACAATAAAACGAGCCCACAAAGTTGAACGTGTTGAGAAATATCATTGTCATCACCCTTTTTCTCGCTGTTTCTTTGGTGTTCTTTGATTCTAATCATTAGATGACGTTTAGTATGTCCAACATAAACTTTGTCGCAGCCTTGTGTTATGCAATTAATTTTTTAGACTACATAGGTCCTCTTATTCTTATTGATGGATACAATGAATGCATATGATGGATGCATACAATGGACTGCGAGAATTCCATTATACTCGACCAAGAAAGTAATTAGAACAAAAGATTAATATCAGAAATGCTTTTTGTTAAAAAAAACACAAATCCATTCTAAATGCCCAAAAAGATTCCTCCAATCTGAACATTTACGATAAAATAATTAACACAATAAGGTGATTACACCCACAATCCGTTTTTCACTGTTAATTTTAACCTTTCAAAACTTTTCAACAAATTACTCTTCAATTAAAATTCTTTTGGTGTATTAAAATTTCCACCCAGAGTTAACTCATATTTGTTTATTTTCTCCTGGCCTTCTATCACTTCATTTTTACTATCTCGTATACATACGTATATACGGAGTATTATAGGTAGTATAGATAAAGTTGTGTAATGCTGCGGAAAATAGATTTTGAGATTTTAACGGAAATACACGTTTTGGGGTCCCCTGATACCGAAAAAGTGTTTTTTGAAAACGAACGAATGAACGTCTGTCCGTCAACAGTGCTAGCGCCTAAACCATGTGTACAATCTTTTCTAAATTGAAAAAAGCCCTATCGATCTGGCTCTAGTTACTCTCTCGTATACGTGCGTATATACGGAATAATATACGTAGTATAGAGAAAGTAATGTAATGCTGCGCGAAAAAAGTCGGATTTTCGGCAGAAAAAAATTAATTGCTGGGCCCTAATTACGAAAAATTCGATAAATCCAGTTGCTAAATTAAGAGAAAAATCGTCCAACACGTGGTGTAGCCAGAATCCCTGTTTTGTGGATCCTTGATACCGAAAAGCCAATTGAAAGCAATACTTCCGTCTGTCGTATGTGAACAAACCTAGCACCTAAACCGTGCGCACGATTTTTTCTAAATTGAAGAAACCCATGTTTTTGCGCGAGCTGAAGCTCTGCAATTTTGAAAACCATTCATTACTGTTTTGGGGGAATTTATAAGCCCTTGGAACATTTTCATAATTTTCTCAAAAACGGCTTCAGTTTTTTTCTTTAAATTTAGTGTATGAATAGAGTACAATACACTTATAAAGGTGGCATAAGTCCGATTTTCACAGTTAACTCCGAATTTTCGAAAATTACAAAAGTTTGCATTTTTTAGGCGTCTTCCTACAACTACAAAATTGAATACCGTGATTTTTCCTTGAAGTAAAATTTGTTGTGCATAAAAAGTTCTTTCATGAAGGTCAAGTGGATTCTTTGGGAAATTTCAGTAGTTTTCGTGCAATAATGTTTGCAATATTTGCAATTTAAAAAAATTACAGAAACAAGATTTTCTCTAAAACGGGTCCAATTTTTTTCTTTCAAGTGGAAAGTGTACTAAAGTACTGTGACATACCAGACTGTCACACAATATTTGATGGGAATTGGGGACAAGAATTTATTAAATTCTTCGTAAAAAGTGTAAATTTTGAGGGTATAGGCATGCAGGCAGGGCGTTCCTTAGCAACCAGGGAGGCGGAAGTAAATAAACAGCGCGGCAAGTAACGGACAGAAGATTGTGATATAAGGGCATGTAGGATTGGTGGTAAACTAGTAATGGGGTATGACGCAGAAGGAAACTGGAGATTGTTTTGTAAGAAAAGACACAAGAATGTATGAAAGTTATCGAGGGTTAAACTTTTTGTAATATGAGATAGGAGCTTTAGACCGCGTACCGTGCACATCGTACTGCAGAGGTCATTGTAAATGATAGATGCGGAACTTGGTGGAATACTGCGGGAAATAATTGGGCAGTGAGGACATATATTTTGTGTGCGTAATTCTATTTGGAACTTTTGAATAATTCTGGCACCGGGAGTAGTAAGTGAAACAATTAATAAGTTGAGGAGGACATTGACCCGGCAGCGGACCGAGAACAAGATACAAGAGAGAAGATCGGTCGGAGCGTTGGATTCTTCCTGGCCTCATCGTCCAAGAGCGCATGGATATATAAATAGTAAGAATAATAGCGCTATAGACAATTTTTACAATCGGTCATGACCAGGGTGACATTGCATGTTTAAAAGAATTAATCGAGAAATAAACTTTTAACGTTCTCATTCTGAAAAAGAAAAGCTGATTATCATTTCTTTAGCATCTTGTGCAATCCACAGTTTAATAATTTCTTTCCAGAAACAAATTTCAGATTCCTCGCTTCTTCCGTGTGGAGAGCGGATCGAATGATCGTTTGGTAGGAAGAAAGTAAGTACCGGCGACGATTATTTTCGTGAGAACCCAACCGGCAGAGCTAGTAGGATAATTATTTCCCTTTAGATGTGTTTGCGGGAAATTTAAAATCGCAACCCTTTCCTGGCGCTCAAAAAAATTATATAAATTCGGAAACTGGTTGCAGAAATAACTGATAGAAACGGAGAGCGTTTCAGAACTGTTTGTGAAAACGGAACACTATACGATGACATAAACGGCATATTGCTCTATCCTTTTGTTTTTTCAAAAATGACAAAAAAGTAATTTTTTGACTTCTCTCTCACGTAGGTAATATTTTAGAGGCGATTTCTTCACGGTATTATATTTATGAGTGCATGTGCTTTAAATAATGTGAAATAAAGTTTCTCAAAAAAAACAATAGTTTTCTGTGAAAATGAGCTCAAAATTCCGCATTTTCGGAAACGCTCAAACGCCATTTTCTCAAAAATGGCTCCAAATTTTTTCTTCAAACTTTTTCAACGGGTAGTGGTAATGTAACCGTTTAATATGACGTAAATTTCATTTTGAGGTATTCTTTTTGTTGTTTTTTTTTTCAAAAATTATGCAAATGTAATTTTTTTTTCAATATCTCTGACGCTGATACTATGCACATTTCAATCGATTGGTGTACATTATTAAATTTGTGAGTGGTAGTTCTTCAAATTACTCCAAAGAAAGATTTCGAAACTCAATAGATTCCTGTGAAAAAGAGCTGCAAATTTTGCATTTACAGTAAAGCTTAACGCCATTTTCTTAAAAACTATTTCAAATTTTTCAATGAAAATTGACATTTAAGACAAGGTTTTAGCTTTATTTGATATTCTTACAATAATCTTTTGGTTCTACAATTTGGAAACCGAAAAGTTGAAAAAATTTCAAAAAAAAGGTACATTGGCAACGATAGATGGCAGCTGGTATGAGGATGATGCAAGACCGTAAAGTGAGTTCACACCAAGAAATTAGAAAAGGTAACTACGAGAAAATCTGTGCCATTCTGTAGCACCTCTGTTTCAATTTTGTTTTTGTTTATTTCGGAGATCCCCCTCTACTTTATTCTCTGGTGCTTTAGGGCCTTTAGCGGTTCACTTTACCGAATTTGGCACCACCAAATATGCATTTGCTTGACTAGTCCGCAACGGTTAATATTTCCCGATACCTAATGCCATTAGAAAGAATTGAAGAGTCCCTTCCACATGAAATCAATGCAATGTCTCAACGTCCTGTAACATGGACTTTTAGTCCACAATATTAATGCTTACAAGTTCCTGATCCTTTACTTTTGTGACATTCTTTGTCAAAACGGCCAAAAAAATATCGAAGGTTCCGTAGTCATGAAAATAATTATATTTTCGGATTCAGCATGATAAAAAAGTAAGAAAAAAATGTTTTTTCGATTTTTTTGAATTAATTTTAGATAAAAATAACGTTTCAAAAAATCAAAAAAAATTCTTGCTTTTTTATCATGCTGAATCCGAAAATATAATTATTTGCATGATTTCAGAAACTTTGATTTTTTTCCCGTTTTTACAAGGAATGTCCCTTTCATTATTATTTTTTATATTAAGATGATAACATAACCTGGCTGTCTTACACGTCCCTGTCTCACTGTTTGTATTTCATAATTATATTTTATAACTATTAATTCTCTTGTAATATATTATGTAATAGATTATTGTACCTGATTGGTTGATAATTGACCTTTCAGATACTGAAGACTACATCACTTTGTAGGTCGAAACGTCTACAAACGTATACATATTTTAATTGACTGGAATCATCGTTTTATTGCTGGTTTTTATTATAAATTATTGAATTGGTCTGTACAAGTACTTGAAATGATTTTATTAGAAGATTATTGACAACTCGAAAGTTTTGGGTTAAAATAAATATGTAGGATTGGATTTTACTCTTCTATAATATTATTAAAATCATAATTCATTTTACGGTTAGGGATCCGAAAAATTGAGGAAACATGGAAAATGCCAATAGGTGGCAGCCAATAGTGGGACAAAACCGAAAAAATAGCCTAGAATGAGTAGATAAGGAAACTAACTACTACGAGAAAGTTTGTGCGATTCTATAGCATCACTAGATTCTTATTTTTCTCTTCCTCCTACTTTCTATTATGCTGCACTTTCCCAAGTTATTTTCTCGCTACTGCTTACACAATAAAAAGAAAGTATTGTAATGCTGCGGGGGGGGGGACGGCGAATATTCGACAAAAAAACTCACATTGCCGGACCCTGATAACGAAAAAGTTGATAAATCTTGTTGCTACATGTAGTAAATGACTTTCTCTAACACGCTATGTAGTCAGAATTTGTGTTGTCCTTGATACCAAAAAAAGATTGACAGCAAAACGTCTCTGTCTGTGAACAACGCTAGAAGAGAAACAATAAGCCGGAATTTCACCAATAGAGAAGCGGAATCTCAAGAGAGAATCATTTTTTCTATTTTAGACAAAATTCCGCATTTAGCAATGTAATTCTGCGGAATTTACGTTTATGAGGACCGCGATTATGTTAACATTAGACACATTTCCCCTTTATAAACGTTCCGCATTGAGAAAGTTTTACTGTATTTCTCAGTCGATCTCGGTGATGTTGCGGCCTCTTGAATTTAAAACCGATGTTTTAATTCCGGGACTACTTTACGGGAAACTCTTCGAACATTTTCAAAATTTTCAAAAAATATTACGAAATTTTTTATAATTTTTTTCCGTCGGATAGCCTACAACACGCTACAGAAAATGGTTCAGGTCTCATTTTCGTTGAAATTTTTTTTTTGTTTCGAAAATTGCAAAAAGTGTAATTTTATCGGCGTCTTTCTACAGCTATAATTAATAAAATAAACACACATCATTAAGAAAAAACCATCAAACACAGAACTTTATATGAGATCACGTTCAACTTTTCTAAAATATGATTATTTGAGGTGTAATTTTGAGTGAAAGATACGCAATTTTTAAATCTTAAACAATTATTTGTTTTAGAAACGGATAATTTTTTAAATTTTTTTCACGTGTGTAGCAAACAACGGTAAAAAAAAGTGGTGCTAGTCCCATTTTCGGTTCATTCTGTTTTCGAAAATTGAAAAAGATCCGAAATGGTAAATTCGAATTTCCGGCACGTCGTTTGACGCGCTGTCAGTTGGTATGGCAACACGGCGGTTTCAAATTGTATTTGAATGCTTCCCATCGTTGCCGGTCGTAAATATCGTATAAAATAAAATTCTTACGAAAGCAAATAGATGTCAGGAAGGCTATGTATTTAACATAGAACTAACAAATACATTTCTTTTACTTAAGAAGTTTTGATCACTGATTATGGTATTCAGAAAATGTTAGCTCATTTCGATGTAATGAAGGTATGTTTGTGTGAAATGTTATTCTTTCTAATGTGCTGCAAATACTGTAACAGTTTAATTTATTATTGTTTGTGTCATTTGTGAATTATAGAAATTATTACTGTTTCTGTATATAAAAAAACGCAGGTATGTATAAAAGGCGCTTCATTTGAATTGATTGAATTGATTTTTTCAAATTATAACTGAATTTTAAAAACAATTCTATATTTCAATATTATGTAACTGTTTCTAATAATGCGAGTGAATACGTGCTGATCTTCTTTTTCCCTCACTGTTCCAATTGCAACTAATGGACCAGGCAGGGGCCGCTGCAACACAAATGCGTGGAAGGCGTAAACGTCAGGCAGGTTGCCTAATTGAGAAGTTCCACTTAATACAGCTAGTAAATTAAGTCAGTAATAAATCAGCTGGATCATCGCACTTTCAAAATATAAATTCATTATTTATAATATATTGCATAATTCATAACTTTCCCCACTCTTTGTTAACTATATCTTCTTAAATGGCTTTCTTTAGTCTACCTTTTCCTAATATAATTCTTACCTTCCTATAATCTCTTCCCATCATCCTATGTCTAATCAGCATTTTCTTCTTCATCCAGCTTCTCCCCAAACCGAATCGTCGTTGTCATTCCCATTAGTGTAGTTTTACTTCAGTAGGTTTCCTTGCTGACCATGTAAACAGAGATACAGTGTTCCAATCAAAAGATCCACCTTAAAAATATTTCCTGGATATATCCTGTATCCCCCGTCTTCTTTGACTCCTTCCTTCTTTAAACTTATTCCCCTTCAACATAATCGCCCCTGAAATATCCTCGAAAACATTTATCTAGTCTTGTTCAAGAGATATATTTAGTAATAGGTGGAGAAAAGCTACACATTGTTTTAAATGAAGGTGTGTAAAGGGATGTTGAGTATGCATTGCTTTCTGTCGATTCACCAGCAATGGTGCACCTCGCAAATTGTTTTTTGAGAAGTGTTCATGATTCATTTATGGGTCATTTCACATTAAATCAACTCAGTCATTTTACCTCACCATCTCAGATTCAGATGAAATTTGCCACATAGGTAGTATGAATGAAGGATAATAAAACTACAAATTTTGAGTAAAATATTTTCTCCCATTTGTGAATTACCCCGTTCCAAATATTTCTTTAAGGGATGCGGCCCATGGATGTTGAATGATTACACGTGATTTATACCCATCCCGACCCCATGATCTGACGCCCAGTGATTTCTTTATGTGGGAGTTCCTGAAAAATCGCGCGTACGCAACATATGTGGATGAACAAAGAGCCAATGAAGACCATTTTCTTCAAGTACGTAACGTGAGTACAATTTAAACTTTCTGAAATAAACTCATCTCACAAAGTCACTTTTTCACATTTTCTCCATTTTTCGATTCCTTAATAGCATAAATGAATTGTGACTAAGAATGTTATAGAAGAGTGAAATTTTTCTCTATGCAAATATTAATCAAAAAAATTGGAGACGTTTTTGAGAAATTTATTTAAAGGGTTTCTGAAATGGTCCAATTCAGAACTCATTTTCAGACTCAATTTTTGAGGTTTCGAGAAACATCATCAAAATTATTTCAAGTACATGTACTCACAAATATAATAATGTATAAAGAAAGCATTTAAGATAAATATTAGGACGTGACGGATATTTAAAAAAATACATTTGTAAATTTTTCGTAAAATCAAACGAAAATATCTTTCCAAATTTCCCTGTGCTAACCCATGTTCTCATTTCGGCGCTTGTACTATTGTTTTGGCTAAAGCAAACAATTTCCACATTCACACGCTTGCTCCACATCTCTCACACGCTCCACATCTCTCACACTCTTGCTAGTCAGACCAAGAGGATATAGAAGGATTAGGATAAGATATATTGGTAGTGGGAGAGAAGAAAAGTAATCGTACACCAATAATTAGAAATAGAAGAATGTCATGAATTTAAACATTTGGGAGGAATTTTAAGCAAAGAAAGAGTCCAGAAAAGATATGTTTTCGAAAATTACTCAACGACGACAAGCTATATCCAGGTCTATTAAGAAAAGACGTTTTGACTCTTTCGTACAACATATAATTCTGTATGGCTCAGAAACAAGGGAATTAGGGAAAAGAGAAAAATTAACGAGTCAACAAATGGATTTTTTGAGAAAAATTGTGGAGTATCTAAAATGAAACATATTATAAATGAATAAATTAAGCGAATTTAGGTTCAAAAATCATTTATAGATAAATTGGAAACAAGAAAGCTGAAATGATTTGGTCACGTGAAAATGCTTCATAGTGGGAGATGGCCCGGAAAGGTTTGTGAGTGGTTTCCTATAGACAGAAGAAAAAGGGATAGACCAGGAGAAGAATGGTAGAATCATAGCTTTAAAGATATGCAAAGAAGAGGTCTAGAAGAGAATGATTGGAATGATAAGAGAGATAAGGAGATTAGGATGTGAGAGACGGTTGCAAGAATTTACTAACGCAATTATCAATTTATATTTTGGAACATATACCCCTAAACCCCCCATTTTAAGACAAAAAAATCAACTCGTCATAAAATATCATAAAAAGTCAAAAAATAAAAAATCAACTCACGTTTCTTCTTCACAGTTCTTTCATCAATTTTTTTAACACTTTTGTAACACTCTTGAAGTTTACCATTAATTTAGATTATTTTTATTTCTGAAAAAATAATAGTTTTTACGAAATGAAGCTTAAAACTGTCTAATAAAAATAAATAAATAACGCACCTCTGAATTTATATTATAATTTTTTTATGTTTTCGTAAAACGTTTGGAATTTGTTACTTTTAGAATTTCTTCTCCACATATATTCTGCTAAATAATATGTAAAATAATTTTCGACTTTGTGGCGTGGAATTGCGCGCTTAATTGCACTCCAAGTCCCCTCAATAGCATTTGTATGTGCTCCAGTTTCAGGATCTTTGAATGTAATAGTGTGATTAACTCTTAGATGGGTAAAACCTTCATCTTTAAGACAGTCGTAAGCCTTCCAGCAATCCGAGATCACAATAGATTTCGGCTTGATGTAATTCTTGATGATGTCCAAGAGTACATCCTTGCTACGACATTCAACGACCTTAAAAAGGACCGAGAGGAACCCCTTTCAACACCACCAAACACCCATTTCCCTTCCACTCTTTTGCCCCTATTATACTTCCTTTTACCAAACTTATTCTCATCGATTTCAACCTCAACACCCTCTCCACCCAGTGGTTGACTCATCTTCAATCACTTTAAAACACAACTCTCGACAAAAACTCATCCAATCAGTAATCGTACTCTCACATACACCAGCATCCAAACATATGTGTTCAACCTTTGCTTCCATCACCCATATGTAGGTAATGAGAAGCACCTTCCATATCTCCATGTGACTCCTCTCAAACTAAGAATCCTTTCGCACAGACATTTTCACACTATGACTATTCTCGCATCTCACTCTACAAATCCACTTATAACCATCTATCCTATCCTTTCTCTCAGTAAATTTCATATCTTTCTTGCACACATTACATACACGTCGAGAAGCAAGCAAACCCACTTTCTGACCCCACTGGATCACATTGAAAGTTCCCTCTCGGCCCCAAACATAAATAAAACCAGCATTCATACTTTCCATCTCAGTAGACACAAAAACCTACTTGAAGAAGACTTGAAATGCGAAATATACACACAATTCTACGCCAAAAAATTATCAGGCGACTTCTTCTTATTTAAATTTGAAAATGAATAATTGAGTTGTTATAGTAACAACTAAATGTGTTAATAAAAGGCTGTTTAATGACTATATTTATCCATTACTATATTTATATTTCATTTCAAGCAGCAAGCAAACTCACATTTTAGCAATAGTTTATTTTAATGTTGTGAAATGTTATTTTAAGTGTGAATTGATATTTTAAATGTTTCGTGATGAAGATGAAATGATTCGTAATTGCAAAATGCTTTATATGGCTTTGACCCGTAGTAATATTGTATATATTTATGCTTTGGCGTAAGAAAATTAATCAATGCCAACAAAATTATAATGAATCTTAAAAGGAACCAAAGGAGCCGTGCCACCCTAAACCTGGAAACAACCAAGAATATAAATTTTCTTCAGTTTTGGGACTTGGAAATGCACGTTTAATCGCACTCTTAAGTCTCAACTGTATTTGTGTGAGCTCCAGTTTCAGGCTCTTTGAATGTTGCAGAATGATTTACTCTAAGATGGGTAAAACCTTCATCTTTAAGACAGTCATAAGCTTTCCAACAATCAAAAATCGTAATAATTTCGACTTGATGTAAGTTTTAATGACGTCTATGAGTAAATATTTTCTACGGCATTCAATTACCTTGAAAAAGGACCGAGATGAATCTTTTTCCACACCATCAAACACCTATTTCCCTTCCACGCTTTTACCTCTATACTTTCTATTTCCATAATTTACTTTCATCAATCCTAATCTCCACTCCCTCTCCAACCAGTTGTTCACTCTCTCCTTCAATCACTTTTACTCACATTCTTTACAAAATCTCAGCCAGTCAGTCACAGTTGTCCGAGATATATATGAATATAAACGAATGTGCACAACTTCCTTTACCACACCCACATATACGTACTAAGTAACATCTGCCAAATCTCCAAGTGGTTCCTTTCGGACCAGGATTCCTTTCTCAAAGACATTTTTGCACAATGCAGTCTCACGACTCATTCTAGAACGCCTCTCAAAACCATCTCTCACATCCTTTTTCTCAACAAATTTCATCTCTTTTTTACACACACTACATTCACGACGAGAAGCAATCAAGCCCATTTTCTGACACCACTCAAGTCGCATTCAGACTTCTCTCTCGGCGAAATTCATAAACAAATCCAGCATTCGTTTCATACATCTCAATGTACAAAATCTATTGAAGACTTGAAAATATGAAAAAATATTGCGACGTAATTTTACACCTCAAAACTAGAATGAACCTTCATTAACCGATAAAAACAATAGTTGTCATAGAAACACGGTTACTAAATTACATGCAAACAGTAGGTCATTTCATTGTCTTTGAACTGTACATGTTTTAGAGATAAAATCTTTTTAAAGAGTCTTCAAGAAGTCTTATTTAAGAAGTCTTAATTAATCTTAATCGTTCGAAATATTATAATTTTGCTTTTACACATTACACATTGCACCCAATTTCGCAGCTTCATTGTTGACGCTGCGAATAAACACAAATAACAAATACAACAATACAATATAATCCGGACGTTCATTATATGTTTACAAAACATTGATACAATTCATCCTTCGCCAGATATGTATAATTTTCTTATGTTCTTACTACTTCCGATTCTGTCTCATGAATACTTATTACATTTAAATTTGACACAACTTCGTGTCCTACATGAAATATTTAATGTCTATATTTTTTTCCTTTTGGTTGCCCACTGCACTCTTGGCCGATGAAATATTTATTAAACTCCTTTCCAGATCCAAAAGCTCCACGCCATCTTGTTGCTTCAACCGAGTTACAAGATATCAATAAAATCCGATGTTTCGCAACTAACGTCTTTAAAAATCCATTCCTTCTACGAATTCATTATTCGCGTGTCTCTATACACCTTCAGTAAACTTCTTTTCAATAATTTCAGCCACTGAACCACGAATTATTCCCACAACACTGCGTAACTGACACACCACCACGGACCGGTAGCTCAGTGCATCAACTGATCTCACTGTAGCGCCTCTGACCGGGAGGTCCTAGGTTCGAGTTTGACGGCGGCAGGATTTTCGACACTAGACACTTTTTCAGCTACGTCGAATTCAGTCGATGTCTGGAGGAGAATTCTAACGGCCGGCTGCTCTGATCGGTAGTTTTCCGTGGTTTCTCCGATCAACTCCAGGCGAATGCCGGAGCAGTACCCTACCAAACGGGCCACAGATCGCGCGCGATCTATCCTTCCTCTTCCATGTCCTATCCTCTCCCCTTACATACACACACACTTACACTAACATGCACTACACTACCACATATTCCGGAAGACCGGTCGGGAGCTTAGAGCTTGTTCCGGCTGGGGCGGTGCCCCGCTGGTGGGAGAGTCCTGGTTAGGGGGAAACCCCACTAGCCGACGGTGGGTCGGCGCCTGATCTCGCCATCCAGCGGGGAAGATCATCGCCATCTCTCGAGAGAAAACATGCACTACACTAATGGGACTAATGACCGAAGCAATTGGCCCGGAAACACGAAAAAATCAATCAATCACACCCCCACGGCCGAGCCAAGGACGTTCTCTCTGCAAATCATATGTACTTTTATGATCGTCCCAACATGGGCCGTTTTAAGCCATCACACTATAGTATTAAATAGTGTGGTTGTACGATGGGATCCAAAAAAATTCAAACGTGCAGTTTTGGAAAATTCTGTCGTAATCGTGAAAATCGTGCAATAGTTTTGTGTTATATTGTGATAAATTCAAAGTGTGAGATCTATACCTTCTATACTGGAGCTAGATTCTATTTTATTTCCTACACTTTCAATACTGAAGCTTGCTCTATTTCCAATCTTATTAATCTTAGATCATTAAATCATTTAAGTATAATTTTTATAAAATATTGGTAGATTTCGCGTAATTTAAGTAATGGCTGAAGTTTTAGTAAGATGCACTTACATTACGTAACTGTAATGTTACATCCAAGATACGAACATTTCATTATCATTCAGTTCATCAACTAACATTCCATTATAATAAATACAATTACTTACAAATCAATGGAATTAAAAAATGAATCTTCCAAGCCTTTGAAAATGCATATTTATGTAAACTTATGTGCTTTGACCATACCTTTCGGAATTCTATACTGCTAAAGATTTTTCTACGCAAAACATATAAAATAAAGCATGAGTGTCAATTCAAAAGCGGCCATTGTTGTTTTCATGAAACTAAACAAGTACACGTTAATCGTTGCATATGTAAATAGTAGTATATTCCTGAACGAGCGCAATGATGGCTCTATTCACGAGTTGCTGTTTGCGACACGAACCACGTAGGAGTGTCGTAATTTCTGAGAGTGAATAATAGCCATTATGCGCGAGTAGACTATACTTTCTCTGCGACCTTGAAATATTGAGAATAGATTTAGAACAGATTTTGTTTTATTTTAATCGCAAGGATAAGGATAATTACCTACATCAGTGTTGTACTATAAGATAATAAGTCAGAATTTATTTTCTGACAAACTTTTCTGGCAATAATTGTAGAGTTGTCTAATTCGCTGTTTCCTGAATTTCAGGTGGAGTACAAATTTCAAAGTCACCGTTTCAGGCTACAAGATTCATTTTCTGTTGAATGATCAATGCGAAATGTAACGAGAAATACGAGTACAACAACGTTTAGGTTACGTACATGAAACTGACAAATCACACTTGTACCGGGTTCAAAAGAAGCGCGAAGTGAGTGCTATTCTGCCGTGGATTCAGAAAATTCTAGAAACGCGATTGGTGGTCAAACTGTGGATTCCGAACTGGAATCCACAGGGTGTGTAATCGATGTCATTCTTTGATTAAATATATAGAAGGAATACGTATATTATTAAAATAATCGTAGAGAAAAACTATACCAAGATCCCATAAAATTTCCCTGTTTTAAAATCAAGGATTTAACATGCAGATTAATATTTTCTTTTTATTCTGTTGTGTAGGTTTGTTACAATTAATAGCAGTAATGCACAGATGGCATGAGATCCTTAGCGATCCCCCTAAGAGGATGTTCAAAGCAGTTAGATGCCAGCCTGTTTTTCTTGGAAACCTATCTCCAACGCGGGTCTGGGGACCTTTCGAGCAGGCGCGCATGGCCCCCTGATACGCCTGGGGTGTGACTCGCCGTCTCCGCCACATGTCGGTCTCAGTTAACTATACTCGAACTATCGGTCTGAGAGAAAGTGGGATCTCGTTAGGGCGGGATGTTGTCGGAGGGATTTAATTTTGCCGGGCATCCGCCAGGGTTCTTTTACTTGCCGCAAGAGGGACATGACTATTGTGGATTTTCCGCCCTTCGCACCTCGGCCGGAATCGAACCCACGCACTGGGAATTCAGGGGCCTGTAAGCTAACGCCTCTCCTACCGAGGTGCGCTTGTTACAATGAGCTTATAGTAAATAATTCCCCCTGCCAAACAAATTGTTTATCGATTTCTCTGTTATTTTTTTTTATAAATTTTGGTTTGTTATAAATAAACCCGCCCTCGCGGGTAGCTCATTGGTCAGAGAGCTCGCTTTCCTTGACGCGACCCCGGGTTCGATTCCTGATCGGGCAAGATTATAGTGTGCATATTTCTTGGAATGTGCCAGTACATGTTGTTTGTTGCTGTGTCGAAGAGAAAGCTCACATCTGAGATTGAGAAGGTCCGCATACGGCGTAGGAATGTCTATGTGCTAAACACACGTACCCCGTAACCCATGGCCGCAATGCCGGGACGCCGCTGATAGACACAGACCTCGTCAGAGGCTATTGCGCCAAAGTACATACACACATACATAAATAAACTCAAACCACAGTTCGGATTCATTTTCAAAGAAAGTACTCGTACTTGTACTGGAACTTCTGACAAAAAATATATTTGTCGTAATGACTGTTATTTCGACTTATCGCCATCAAACACACGAATGAAACATCACTCTTAACGGCCGGCGTCCGTTGAGAATTTTAGAATAGTCCCCAGTCCGCTAAGAAATATCGAAAAAAATAGCTAAAGATGGCGAAAGAAAACACCTAGTATTCGAAGAAATTGTTTTCATAAGATGTGGTGTTACAAAAGTATCGAAGAAAGAAATAAGTTGGTTAGTTATAAATCTCGGCCATTCAGTAATATGCTGTGTGGGTCTTATGTCGTTAATGAACATACCTGTAAACTATCGCTTCTAAATTTTCTCACTAATGGGCATGAGTGTTAACCGTGTGTGTACTCTAATGATTGTTGAATTCCGTTCCTGAGTCGTCCTTGGGCAAGAGAGGTCGTGAAGGCGGGGACGGTGGCACTCGCTCTCGTCGCTGCAGCCAGGCCTGGCCAGGCCGATGCCGCGCCGCGCCGCCCTAAGGGCTCAGCCTATCGGCGCGGCGGGGCCATCTTCTAGCTAGAGCGGCGCGCCCTTCAGGGCACACACTTTCTGCAAAAGAATGCTCTCTATTGCCCGATGTTGTGAATATTCAATACAATCGGGTGGCAAATGGCGATACTAGAAGTCCCATCGTAGATGGATGAAGGAGCGTGTTTCGTTTGTGTGATAATTTCATTTCATTCATTCGAAATCCTGCCAGGGTCGGGAACCTAGGACCTCCGGGTCAGAGGCACTGCACTGACATCCGTTGCAGCCCTGCACCACGTCTCCAGGTGAGGATACGTTAATTAGACTTGCACGTACACTTACTAGAATGGCTTAGTACTTCTTCCGGGAATACCTAACTGGAAGTTCAAACAAAGGACACTGGTAAAATAGGAGAATGCAGAGAAAAGGAGGTCGCGTAGAGTCCTAGAGTTGGTTCATCGAACGTTTCCTGCAAAGTGCTCCTGCGCCAATTTGATGCGCTGGTTGCATTCTTTACTAATTCGGCCAACCTTTAGAATTCATTACATTTACGTTGAAACAAGAATTTTAAGTTCGATTTTTCTTGTGTATCTCATAAATGAAGATAAATGAAGTGTGACGAGAAAGAAACGTGTCCCGAAAACTAGTTTTAAATGAAATACAATATAATATCATTTTCTTATATAAAAAGTGGAAGAAAAATAAGTATTTATTTTGTTTTTTTAATTTCTTACTCTATCCTAAACTAGTACCGCATGAAACGAGTTTTAAATTTGTCTTCATAGCTACACCTTAAAGCAAAATATGGAAAAGATCGAATACATAGGAGGACGGAAAGCATACTTATTATATTTAGTGCTGTATTTACAATATAGGTGCATTTTATTTAAAAATAACGGTTGCAACCCGTTCTACATGAAATTAGAAAAATAAATGTGCTTGCTGTCAGATTATCATCGATGACTGAAAATGGTACAATGACGTGAACAATCTTTAGACACATTTTGCGGAATCTTTATTCTCGGTTGTTGTTCTTTTTTGTTTTTAACGTGTTTAACCAGATCAGTATGATTTCCTCGTTATAGGTGAGTATTTGTTTTAACTATGTACTATACTAGGTAGTGGCTCGAAGTTACGAGTAACTGTAAATTTGCACACTATCATAACTCTAATTTTGATCGAGGACATCCCCATAATTTTGTAAAAAAAACCCCAACAACATTGAGAATGAGAAGGCAGATAAAAATTTCTCTAAGTTATGGAGAGGACAGATCGTTGGGGAGACGGAATTTAATTCTTGTAGGAGCAATGCTGTTTTTTTCGAGGTTAAAGTAGCTGGTGCAAGGGGTAGTTTGAAGGTTGCAAAAGAATTTGGATGACAGTCAGGAAATGTAATTTACAATTGGTTCTATATGTAGTTCTTTGCGAAGTTGTTTATTGGTTATATACCACGGGTTATTGGTAATTGTACGAAGGATTTTATCCTTGAAGGCTTGTAAGGGTTTTGTAACGGAAGATGCGGCACCTGCCCAAATTGAGGCTGAGTAACTTATTGAGGGTCTTAGGACTGATTTGTAAAGAACGTGGATATAATTTAGAGTACGTGGATATAATTTGAGTAGGGCTTCATAAGTTTTATTCAGTCTGCTTAATGTGAAGTTTCCATGTAAGACGAGTGTCCAAGAGGACGCCTAGGTATTTGATTGATTTGTTTGAAGGGTCCCGTGTAATTGGATAATTATTTACTTTTCAAGGACGAGGGATATTGGTTCTTAGCAAGGTAAAAAAAAAATAGTTTCGCATTTTGATGGGTTTAGCTGTAATCCCCATTTTATGTCCATTCAGAAAATATATTTAGGTCTTGTTGTAGGTCATTTGTTGCTTAAGAGATTAAATCGCTAGACATAAAGATTGCTGTGCTGTCAGCATAGAGAGCCTTAGCACAGTTTAATTGAGGAATATTCTCCGTAAAGATATTAAAGAGAGATGGAGAGAGTGGGGACCCTTGAGGAACGTCGGCTAGAATTGGGGTAGATAAGGATAGACTACTGTTCATTTTTACTGTGAAGTATATATTATCCACGAAGCATTTTATAATTTGGAGTTGGGTTGAGGCATTTTTTTATCACGCGCGGGCCGGCTCCGTCGCGGAGATGCTGTGCCGCGGCCTCCCCAGCGCCTCCTGGCAGCGGCATACTCCACTACGGCTCTCACGGCGACTCGACACAAGGCGAAGGCGGATTGTCGCGGCATCTGGCGGCAGCAGCGCTCGCGATCCGCGAAGGCAGCGCTCGTGTTTCACCATTGCTCCGTATGCATTATTGATTCGAACGAGAGTCCACCACACGAATACGTTCCAGCGTCGAGGCAGTTAACACAATATCCGCTAGAGGGCAGCGCAGTGTAACAGGTTTCCGCGCACCGCGACGTCACAAGCGAAAAGCACTCGGCCGAAAAACCCGAACGTCTGACGCCCGGAAGTTGTGTCCGCCACGTGGGTCAGGTCTTTAACCATACATGGCTTTCCTGTATGGTACAACGCAACATTAAAGATGCCGCGAAGTTGAAACTTCTAAACAAAGAATCCAATGATCAGAAAAATCGAGAACGAAAAGTTTTGTTTACCATAAGCTGGAGGAAAATAGCAAGGATATTTTGTATTCTTGCTACAAATTCTGCGAGTGAAAGATACTTAAGTCCAGGTTATAAATCTTATTTTAGAAGAAAGAAGCATTCGGAAATAATGGCATTTTTCGGATACACAGTTTTCAAAAGCAAAATGCTCAACAATAACTAATTAACTACAGTAGTCCTACATTAAGACGAATTCCAAAAAGAGACAGAATTTATCGGAGTTCGTGTTATAAAAACTATAAATGTTCGTAGTACCGTATTTCCTTACAGTGACCGAAGTTTTGGTCGTATTACGCCGAAATTCGCGTAAAGTGAGTTCCAGCTGACGAGGGTTTAATGTAATTTGCTAATCAGTTGCCATTGCTTTGTGTTTTGTTATTGAAATGCCTTGCTAATCTGTTTTGGTTAGTTGTTTAAGTCGAACCTTCTATATTATTTTTTTGAATTTATATTTCCAATATATCGTTTACTTTCTGGTAGATCAATGTCAGAAATTACAAATCTCGTTTTGCAAATGTATGATACATTTCGGGTGCACACTGCTCATGCAGTTCTGCAACCCTATTGAATGTACAGCTTGCCTTTCATTGCTGATGACTAGGAAGCAAACTGCATATTTGCATGTTTTTCCTGTAAGATAATGATGAACACAAATTAATTTCTTGTTATTTGGAGTTAATTTACAAAATCTTTTCCTATATGTTTTAGCATATTTGCGTCGATTAAGCATATTTTGCATAGAACGTATAATAGCATAGTTATATAAATTTCACATTGTTTTAAAACGTTGAAACACCTTCATATAAACTGGGAGATTGCTTTAGAGTGTGGGGCTTTTGCGTTTAAACTGAATGGTGCATTTCATCAGATTGGCTATGACTGCGCGACCGATCTCCATTGAGTGATGATTTATTAGTGATACCTGGCACGTCTACTTCTAAGATCATTAGTCCCGCAAGTGGAGTGCATTTTTCCCCTCGGGATCTTCCTCCGCTGGATGGCGAGATCCAGCGCCGACCTATCTGTCGGGCAGCGGAGTCTCCCTCAATCAGGTATCTCCCACCAGGCACCACCGCAACCGGGACAAGCACAAAGCTCCCGACTGGTCTCGCACCATGTGTGGTAGCATCGTGTATGGAAATGTGTGTGTAAGTAAAGGGTGATGATAGGACAAGGAAGAGGTAGGAAAGATCGCGTGCGGGTACTGACCTATTTATTAGGGTCCTGCTCCGGCATTTGCCTGCTACTGATTGGAGAAACCACGGAAAATTACCGATCAGAGCAGCCAGCCAACAGAAATCTCTTCCAGACAGCGAGTGAATTCGACCTAGCCATCTAGCTAGTGTCGAAAATCCTGCCACCGTCGGGACTGGCGTACTAGGTCCTCCCGGTTAAAGGCACTGCAGGGATATCAATTAATGCCCTGAGTCTCCTTTCCCGGTGAACCTTCGTGAGAAAGATTATACATGTACACTGAACTCTCCTTGCCTGTGTCGAACTAAATGTTTCGTGATCGGTTGCACATCCTTTTGATTAGGACTCGGCAACGAGAAGGTTCTCCAGGTTGTCGACTCCAAAATGTTGCGAAAACATCGTCAATGCACAAGAAACTTGTGATACTACAGAATGGCACAGAATTTCTCATACTTCTTAATTTTTTAATTTCTTTGGTTTGGGATAGTTTTTCTGTCTTGCCCCATCCTCATGGCAGATGTCATCTATCGGCACTTTTTTTTTTATTTTCTCAATTTTTCAGTTTCCTAATGGTAGAACCGAAATATCACTTTAAGAATATTATAGAAGAGTAAAACCTTATCATACATGGAAAGTTTGGAGCAGTTTTTTAAGAAAATGTTTAAGCATAACTGTAAATGCGAAATTTGAATTTTTTTCACAGAAAGATTTGACTTTTCGATAAACTACATTAGAAATCCTTTGGAGCACTTTAGCTCGCAAATGCAATATATGGAAATTTGCATGTCGGCGGAAAACCTTCTGATGTAGCCCATTTAATTAGTAAAACAAATCACGATTTGGCTTCTGTACTTGAATGGTCGGTGCGTCAGTGAGTCTCAAGCTAAACCCATTAAAATCTCAATCAAATATAATTGTCTCCTGTCAGTCTCATAAAGCACTTCAAAATCTCCCCATATCATACTTACCAATACTACTGTTTCTTTCTGCTCTGAAATTAAAAATCTAAGTCTGGCCATCCACAAATTCACAAATTGGGAACCTCACGCTCGGGACACTTGCCGAAATGTGTATGTCCCAATGCACTTACTCAAATGTCTTCCATCTAAAGCTAAAGAACTAGTGGAATCCCTGATGCTTCTCCTTTATTATGGTGATGTTGTGTATGGTAATGTAAAGAAATCAACTGCTGATGCTCATCATCATCATCATCATCATCATCATCTTCCTATACGGATTAGGCATATTGCCTGTTCCAGCCTCTTTCCATCTCATTCTTGGCCTTCCAATGTTTCTCTTTCCTCTCGGCTTGTAATTCAGGGGTTGCACTGGAAGTCTGTCTTGCGGCATACTTCCAATATGTGTCACCCATTGCTGTCTGTTCTTCTTAATTTTGTCATGTACTGTTTCTTTCCGCCCTAGTTCTTCTCTATTTTTTTCACTTTTTATTTTATCTCTTAATGTACAGCCCTTTACTCCTATAAAAAATTGCATTTCTCAGTTTCTCCTGCTAAGATTTACTCCTGCTAAAATCTTCATGTTTTTAAACCCAAGTTTCACAGTTATTTTTTTTAATGTAAATATGTCATCTATTGTTGAGCGACCTTTTCTAAACCCCTGTTGTTCCTGAGGTAGAGTGCAGTCTGCAATTGGAGCGATTCTGTTACACAATTTTTGCATATACTTTATAACACGAGTTAAGTAGACAAATACACCTGTATTTGTGACATTTACTTCGATCTCCTTTTTTAAAACATGGAGTAATTAACGAGTCTAACCATTCATCTGGTACATCTTTGCCAGCATTCCTTCATTAGGTGGAGCAGTCGAAATTTCAGTAACCTACCTCCATATTTCATTAATTCTACATTAACCCCATCAGAATCACAGACTTCCCTATTTTGGGGTGATTTTAATTCATTATCAAGCTCTTTCATGTCTAACATTTCCTTTTGTTTCTTTTTCTTCATCCGGAGTATAAATTTCTTCAATTTCACTCCATAATTTTACAAAGTAATCAAATCACTCTTTCCCAGATGTTATATTCAATATTGCCGTATCTGTTTCTTCTAAATTCATGATTTTTAACACTTTATAGGCTGTACTTTGTCTTCCAAATACATCATGTTCTAACATATTCACATATCTATCCCAAAATTCTTGATAGGCTTGCCTCACTAATGATTTAGCTTTATTCCTTTTTTGGTTGTAGCCCTGTTTAGTCTGCTCGTTTCTGTAAATAATTTAGGTATGTTGCCTTTTTTTCCTGCACTGCCTCTGCATCCGTTTCATTGCATATTTTTAAAGTTGTCCTTTTCCGCCTAATTTTTCGAGTGTCTAATGCCTCATATGCTGCTCTTCTTATTGATTCTTTAATGTCTGTACATTCGTCATTCTGATCTTCTCATGTGGCGATGTTGCTCAAGAACTGATTCAACCGTCTCTGATATAACTCCCTTATACTATCATCTTCTAGTAGAAACACTTTATACCCTACATCTTGTTTATTTTTGAAGCAGTTCGTTTCTTCCACCTTGCTCTTATGTTTACTTTTGTTTTCACCAAATAGTGATCTGAATAAATGTCATATCCTCTAAAAACACGGGTATTCTTCACGTCTGAACTTAACATTTTATTAACTATTACATAATCTATCACTGAGTGTTATCCCCGGGCACTCCAAGTATATTTATGTTCTTTGTTCTAAAAAAATGTTATTTTTTCTAAAAAATGTATTGGTGATTCTGATGCTTTTCAAAGATCTCAAAATCCATGTGTTAGATTTCAGTATAATAACAGAAAGTATGGTCACATATTACATTACATATCACAAACTACAAAGCAAATCACATATTAAATTTGAAAGGTCCACGCATGTTTCCTAGTCTGTCTTTTCTTCAAAATATTCTATGCAGCAGTACGTACTTTCATGGAAGAAAATATTTCATATTTCTTATCTTAAAACAAGATTCCAGGAATACTTAGTACCCAATATTCCTAAAAGCAACATCAATTTTTACAATAAATCTTACTTCTTATCGATGACCAGAGAAAGAAATATTATTCCAGTAAATGTTACTAAATATAAAACATTGCGTTTGTTCAAGAACCTTTTTTCAAACTTCAAGAATATTTAAGTACTTCTTTCTAAGCAGATATTTATGATGTGAAAGTGTGTACTAAAAATTTCAAATTTGTTAGGTAAAATACAATATTTTGTATTGCTTTTTTTTAAAGTGTCTCTTTCTTTATTTCTTAAGTTAGTTTCTAGTATAAATTAAGAATAGTACTATTAGTTTAAATTAAGAATATTACAATATTAGTTTGGTTTTGTCTGATTCTACATCACAATTTTTTTTCTCTTCTATTATGTTAAAACTAAATTATTAGCTTTACTTTCAACTGAACCATGGGTTCGACATACAACATATTACTACTTACCTGTGGCCGTGTAATTCTATCAGATTCACGATTTCTGCAAGTCCTAATGATTGAAACCAATTATTAGATTGATAGCAACTACTATAAATAATCAGCCTTTTTCAAGAATAAAAATTTAACATTTAGTCTTATATGTATATTATAATTTCGTTCTATCTCATGATAGTTACTTTTTGATATAGAGCATTAAAAGACCGTACGGGCTTGACTATTACTTACGTAAGCTTACTTGTGTAATATCTTGACGAACGGTTTGTCGACTGAGTAGTAGAATGTTGTCCATGTAATCCTTGTTACACCAATCCTTGCGTTCTTGCCTAAATTAAAAATGTTCCAAATGTCCTCAACGATTTGCTATTAATAATACTTAATATTTCCCACAAAATTAATACGCGGTCGCAACTTCCCCTATCTGTGTTTCGTATGAAACGCCTACACGCGACTGTCTACATTCAGCTAGTTATTGAAAATTCCCCATCTACGGAGCTACCCTAATGTACATCCTCTCGAAACACGGAGTCTATTTTTTCCGAAACTCCAACTATTACATTAATAAAAATCCCAACTAAAATTTAATACTATTTAAACAATACCAAGCTCAGAAGCCTCAAACTAATCATAAATTCCCGCCTTACTATCATTTACACAATACCCACCCTATGCTGAAAATCCGTTCGCACCTCACCAATCGCTTACGTGCGTTCGCTTCAATGTTTTTTTAGAGAGTGATCCTGTGGGTCTTTGTAGAAGATCATGGCTTCCAACGCCCTCTTCACACCTTCTGCACATAATGTGTTCAGGGCCGTGTCATTTGCAGTATTATGACACCAAGCATGGGATATTGAACTTTGTTGATCCTAACAGCGCGTATTCTTTGACTTCTGAGTTTGCAAACAACGCTGTTATTACTAATGCTGGGTGCCGCTTATTTCATTAAACGCAAACGTGACACACACACACACACACACACCTCTTCTAATAATAGAAGGTATTTGTACATGACGTTGTAAATTAAAATCGTCTTTAAGCCGTCGTTCTGTCCGGGTGGTTGTGTGCACCTCATGTTTTGGGGTTTTTTGTATTCTTTAATGTTTGCATTTTTGTGCCCACTTTTGATGAATATTGCTAACATTAAAATATTTCATAACTTATTTTTTGGCACGCGTTTAGTGTTTTCTGTGTCTAATTCATTTTCAATTCGTTTAAACATTTTATTTTGTTGCACAATGTTGAAGAGACCGCTCATTTCCTTTGTTTTCCCTGGTTTCCCCCCAAACGCTTAAGGCAATTTCTGGGGCGTTATTTTCGCTTTTTTTGAGCCCAGGGGTAAGACATGTTGTGTATTATATAATTACTAAATGTCCTTTAGAAAACTTAATTTTAAAATATTTGTCAATAAATTTTTGTATTACGTGTTAGAGCGGAAGAGCGTGTCTGTAGCCACTTTTAATAACGTTTCCCCACTTAATTAATTACTTCAAAGAAAACTCTCATTAATCCACACAATTTTTCTGTGCCTGAGATGATCGACCTCCACTTCACTTGTCACAGAATTATTTTCTCATAAACTGATAAAAACTATCGTATTTCCTTAGCGCACTTATGCAAAGGATTAGAAAGATTTTAAAAAACGATAATTTGAAACTAAAATCAAAATCAAAATTTTACTGGGTTCTACAACAATGTATACAAATGTATAATAAACGCTAAAATAAATGCACAGAACTGTTGCAGTCATTTTCAAAGCATATTTTTGCGCATATTTTCATGGTTTTTAGTGCATATAAATTCGCACTCTATTGATGACTAATTACAAGGAGAGATGTGGGCAGGAACACAATGTTGGGAACTGGGGTAATGGAATAGTAGTAAAATAAAGGTCGTAGGGAATGAGTATCCCAAAAGAGCGAGAGGAGAGAGAAACTTCACAATTTCATAGGTTGGCTGCTCCGATACGGAATTGTTTCAGCCGCCATATTGCAGATTTAGTGCGATCTGGTGCACGGCTCGTATTTCAGTATAATAATAAGATTGTATTTTGTTCTCGAAAGTGATTTCTTTTTGTCTCAGAAAAGCAGCGTTGTAAATAACGAATTAAAGCACCTGTGTGATTATGCAATTATAAAATCATCACATGTGGCACTTAACAAGTATAAACTAAATAAACATAAATTTATATAAATGTTTTTTTGGAGCAATGGATTTTTTGTTTTTTAATATGAAGGATTATCTTGTTTGTAAAATGAACTAGTGTACTAGGTCAGGTCTCCGTTCATCTGGGATCAACGCATACGAAAACATTCTCATCTGTGCTTCTTCCGGTAAGTTGTTTGTTGGAATTCTTACTCTTCCATTAGGTACCAGAGCAGGTTTTTTTGCGTAAGCTTTCTTCATATGATTCATCGGTAGTTTCTCCATAATCGCATCCAAGATTTCATGACTCTCTTTCTAAGCATTACTTACATGGAGCTGATGTCTTTTCGACATTATTTCTTCATGATTCGAGAAATTCCGGTTAAAAGCTGATGAGAAGCAGAGAAAAACAATGTGTTGGAAATTAAAGTCACATGAAGTCAAGAAATTATTACATGTATCAACACTAGAGACATCTTGTGGGTTTATATATAATTAAATACGTAAACTCTTCGACAATGAAATGTGTGTTGCGATCGCTATAACCCTGATCTACTCTAGTAAAATCCAGCTACGGAAATGCTTAATCTTGGAGTACCCCAAAATGTGGAAAACGAAAGAATGACAGAATATTAGTTCATATTGCACTTTTATGAGAAACCTTTTATAGTTAACATTTTGACACATAATAAACACGATTAGAAGCAATTTTGGCACACCTAAATTTTGTGATCTGTAAAATATGTTTAGTACATTTTTCGCATCCTGTATTTTTGTTTACATTCCTTGAGCACTGTAGAACCTTGCTTTTCTCATTATCTCTCACTAAGATAACGTTTTGGCCAGTGGATTACCACCAATTTTGACAACAAAGACCTTCATTGCACAAGAGAGGATACACCGAGTCTTTGTAGCAATTATCTTACCTTAATGTTATCAAGTTCATAGTTCATTAATTTTAACGGTGCACTTCAGTAAAATAGATACATTGTCTTTAAGAAAAGCATAAAAGGAAACCATTGGCCATCCGTTTGTTCAACGTGTTACCAAATAGTAGCCGGACATTTGGTTCAGTGCATCTTTTCCTCTGTGAGATTGTGGTCAAAGATAATTTTGAGTTTTTTTCTGTTGAGTTCTATGTTTCTCATCGTGGTGAATCAATTGAAGCAAAAAATCAGCACGATCTCTCCGAGAAAGAAGAAAAATAGTATTATCTTCGTTAGGCTCCAAAATTACCGGCGCTTTCGTTTTGGCTTGAATTATTATGTTATCTGCTGTTAATTTAGTTTCATAGTACTTTCATACTTAAAAGTTTTAGTTTCATACTTAAAAGAGCCACGTTTTTGGATTTCATTTCATTACACAGTGCAAGTGCCGAGAATATATTATCTACTGGCATATTTGTATTGGTTCTCTTAATAGGTGTGATTCACTTCAGAACATTCTGAGTTGTAATTGCAGTATTAGAAGGTTCTAGCGTCACACACTGTCATCAACCTTTCTAGTATCGCTTGTAACTGCTTAAAAGAAAGAATCTCTTCTCAACATTTTAACTATACTGTAATAGTTGTAATTGTCAATAGTTGGAAGATGAATAAAAATTAAAAAATATAAAAAAAGAATAAAACTACAAATTAAAAAAAAATCACATAAGCGTGAGGTTAGTAAATTTCAAAAACTAGACATTTTGGTTTTCGAGTTTTATAAAACTTACTTGCATTGGTAACGAACTGCGAATTTGATTTTTTTGTATAGCCAATAAAATAGTAACCCATACCCTTTGTTCTACTCTTACCACTTCTAGCAAAAGGAGAGCTCAACAAAATGTGCGCATAGTGAAGCTCCATTTGTGTTCAGAAGCAAAACAATGGACCACCTCAGTATTTGCTCAATGGATCAAGGAAACTGGATAAAAACTAGTCGAGATGAGGTTCAATGATCCGGAGGCTGAAGGACATTTCTCGTTAGAAGCACATTATTTTTAAAAAATTCTACAATACAAATGTAAACTAATGCATTATATATCATAGTGAAAAGAATCATTATTTTTCATAACTTGATTTCATTATTCCAGATAAATAAAGTGCACCTGTAAAAACTCTCAATTATATTATATCTAGAGGTTTTAATAATCCTGATTGAGGATCTTTGTATGTGAAATGTACTCTATCTTGAATTCGTATTATTAAATTATTTGTAAGAAATCTTCAGTTATAAACAACTTCCAATAAGACAGTAAGACAGTTGAATCAATCTTCGAGGCTTCTTATCTTGCGTCTGCAAGGCGAATAACTATATTGTGAGCACGTGACAGAGTTGTAAGAAAAACTTTCTCGATCACATATAATTCACGTATAAATGTATATATCAGCGGATGTCCCATTATAGTCCTTTTCATCGGCTTTTCCCAAGTATTTCCTGCCGAAACTTCAGATGTGGAATCTTGATCACTTTGTATAAATTCATTTACATCTCCTGTGTTTCTGTCAGACTAGAAAATCGCGAGATCATTTACTATTCGCTCCAACTCATATGTTAATGATGCCATCCTGGAAAATATAAAACCTCAAACCATTTCGTATTGATATGTTACTCTTTTGTGAGTACTTCGTAATACCATATCTCACAAAACACTATTAGAAAGCATGAACAATAACTCACGTAAATACTCGGTGCGATATTCTTATATGCTTTTCCTTTTGTATCACAAAAATAACAGGAAACCCCACCAAGAAAAATAACTTAAATCCAAAGAGGAATAGGAAAATTCCAAGCCCCATCTCTTGTCTGGTTCATAAACCATGTGTGCTTTTACACTTCCTGTTTTTCAGAACTCCACTAGTGCAAAAAAGTGAGTATTTTACGGTGATTTCACGTGTTTTGAGAACCTTAGTACATGTTAAGTTTTGTAATAAAAATCGAATTCATTAAAATTAAAAATAAAGTGAAAATAAACAACATGGTAACATTTTAAAATGACAACAGCATGTAGTTATTTTTAAATTATAGTGCTGCAAATATTTTTGAAAAGACTGGAAAATTTTGTTCACAAAATATGTATTACAAAACTTGTTAGAATACTTGCGCACGTTTATTGAGTTCTCATTTTGGTGAAGTCTTGAAGAAGGGGAGATAGAAAAACATGGTACGATATTTTGTTCGCAATTGTACGGTATCACTACTGCAGCTTGTTGCTAATGTTTCTATTGCACAGGAGTGAAAATTTCCTATTATCAAATGTTGACAAAAACACTCATTCCACTCTTTATCTTCCTCGCCTACTGCGTATACTTCGTAACGAGAAAAGTATTGTAATGCTGCAACGAAAAATGACACATTTTATACAGAAACAGTTGTATTGCGTGCCCTTGATACCGAAAATGATAATTATTGCTCATATTTCGAACAGGATACTTCCTCTAATAGTCTGTTCGAATTGCGCGGCTCCAGTTTATTCCAGGGGAATCCGCTTCAGGTTCGCACAGATATGCTGATTATGACTCCATTTTACAGATTGTTGATATCTTCAAATGTTTATTAGCTACGCGGGTTATAGTGAAGTGCGATTTTTTGGTTTGATGGATTTCAGATAGAATGAACTGAAAGAGCAACGACTCGCTGTAAAATTTTGTGTTAAACTTGGAAAACCTGCAACAAGCTTTTTCTATACTTAACATGGCTTATGGTGATGTTTCTATGAAGTACACAGCATATTTCAAGTGGCATGAACGTTTTAAAGATGGTCGACAGTACATTGAAGAAGATGTGAGTGACATGGACGTCCTTCCACGTCAACTGACAATCCACACGTCGACAACATAAACACGCGGTGCGGGCAAATCAACGCCTGACTGTCGGGAAGCTTACTGAAGAGTATGGAATATCAATTGGGTTTGTCACAAGATTTTGACTGAAAAATTGAAGATGCACCGCGTTACTGCAAAATTTGTGCCACGCCTGATCACGGAGGAACATGACAAGCTTTGCCGGGAACTGCTTGATCGTTCCGAAGAAAAGTTCTTGTCAAGTATCATAACCGGTCATTAATCATGGGTTTACGGTTATGATATTTAAACAAAGGTCCAATCGCCCCAGTGGATGGGTGAAACGTCTCCCAGACCCAAAACAACTCGCCAAGTTTGATCCAAAGTCAAGTTGATGCTGACAGTTTTTTATGCTAAGGGTGTTGTTCACGGAGCGAAGGCTCCACAGTAAACCAAAATTACTACATTTAAGTTCTGAAACGCCTGAGGCACGCCATTCGTCCCAAAAAAAACATAAATGTGGAGGAGGGGCGACTGGTTTTTCCATCATGACAACTCTCCAGCCAGTAGCGTAACGAAATGAGTGCAGGCCCACCCGCAAAACTTTTAGCCGGGCTCTCTTTATAAAAGAGTGCCGCAAACTCAAGTGGTGTTAGTACCTTAAATAATAAAAATATTCTTTAACGAACTCGAATTCATTAGTCTATGATTAATGACTAATAGCGGAAAAATGTGCCTTTATAATTTAACATATAAAACCTAAATAAATTGCTTACCTTTATTGATTTAGAAACAGGATTACATAAGCTACCGAAGCGAAAAAAATGTTCTTCTGGAAGATGCTGTTTTTAATCTTTCATTGTATCAACTATCGCAAACTATCAGAGAAAATATCAAGTAATTAATATTTCCTAGGATCACAAAACCTTCAGCCTGAAAGTAGGCCTCTTTTACCTGGACCCGCCCGCACTGCGAGCCTTGCGGGCCCGAACATTACGCCACTGGCTTCAGCCCATTCAGCCCTTAGAACTTGTCAGCTTTTGGCCAAACGCTCGAGCATTGTTTTTTTCAGATTCAATGGTATAAGCGGATTCGGTGGTATGAACGATTTCGGTGGTATAACGGTCAGCGTACCGGACTGTTGCATTCGAGTTTGCGGGTTCAAACCCGATCAAAGCCGTGGATTTTTAAGGGAGGATTTTTTTGGAGGGGAAGTAAAGCCGGCTGTCCCATGTAGTAGATTTACTGCATGTGAAAGATCCTCAAGCCTAAAAGAAGCCTCTGACCAAAATTGAGATCCGCCTGCTTGACCTGACCTTGCTCCTTATGACTTTTTCTTGTTCCCCAAACTCAAAACACCCTTGAAAGGAAGAAGATTTGAGGCGATTCCCCAGATTTAGGCAAATGTGGCGAAGGGCTTGAGGAACATTACAAAAAAACGTAACAGGACTGTTTCAAGAAGTGGAAACAATTGAGACAAGTGTGTTTGTTGGAGAAGAGATATTTCGAAGAGGATCCAGACATGTAACTTATAATTAAAATACATTTTGTTTTTTGACGTCAGTCCGCGTATTTTTCTAACAGCCCTCGTACGTTATGTAACCGAATCTGAATTTTTTGTGTATCTTTGATGTCAATTAATTAGTTTATGCCGAAACATAAATTATTCATATTGTTGTTTCCAAAATTGATATTCCCCGATCGATCTGGCCCAACACGAGAACCTGCAAATTTGAAACGGATTTTGATGTTTTAGGGAAAAGAAGCCGCAATGACCATTTCAAAATTTTCTGAAAAATACGAGTAGCTCTAAATCGTTACTTTTTTTCTCAGATATAACGTGTAAAAATAGCATTTTTTGCATCTGATTTTCATTAAATTTTCGAATATTGCAAAAGTTAAATTTTTTTAACGTTTTCCTGTAACTATAATATTCAAGATAAATATTCTTGATAATGAAATCTTATTTTGAATGTTAGATCTTTAAATAAGTTTGTAATTAAAATAATATAAGTAGGTTTCTCATAATTTTGCGTAAAATAAAAGTTTTAAAAGCGAGGTTTTCGCAAAAACGGCTCCAATTTTTACTTTCTCGCTCGCATTTTTGCACTCGGTTTCCAGACATATTACAGGCTAATCACGTTTACTGTAATATGTGGATCTGATTCCAGTGACCCATCCACACAAAAATAGTACTATTTTATGTAACTTACCTGTGTTCCCCAAATTACAGCGATCACTTTTAGGTACCCACATATCTTCCACTTGAAAAAATTGACGAACTCAGAATAACAAGGGGCTATTTCACATTGACCTAGTTCTAAGCTATTAAGGTATTTACTAGAACTTTCATAACATAACTGAGTACATTTTTACTTTTGCTTTACAGAGTAGAGAGAAAGATATGCAATGCTGCAAGGAAAACGGCAAATTTTCAGCAGAAAAACTCTTATTACTGGGCCCTGGTAACGAAAAAGTAGATAAATCCAGTTGCTAAATTTAGAAAAAATCCTCTAACACGTGGTATAGCCCGAATCCATGTTTTGTGGGTCCTTGATACCGATATATCGAATGACGGTAAAAAGTGTATTTCCGTTGAAATCTCGAAATCGATTTTCCGCACCATTACATAACTTTCCGTGCCTCGGATATACACGTGGTGGGGTTCTCTGTTACCGGAAAATTGTTTTTTTTAACATCCGTCCGTCCGTCTGTCCGTCCGTCCGTCCGTCCGTCCGTCCGTCCGTCTGTCCGTCCGTCTGTCTGGTGTATGTGAACAACACTAGCGTCTGAACTATTCTTACGACTTTTTCGAAACTGAATAAACCCCTGTCGATCTTGCCTGAGTCGATTACTTTAAATCGAAATTTTTATCACAGATCCGCAATGACTCCTAAATTGAATCGGTCATTTCAGTACAGATTTATATTTCATATGGGTCCGCAAAGTCGTCCCAATACAGGCAACGAAATAATTTTATAGTTTATTTTGAAACGCTGACTCAATATCCTGTTCTTTTCCCTGACATTTGATTTCTACTATCTACTGGAAAGAAAATAACACAGATTTCACAATATTGCCGAATCGCAATGTCACCAGCTATTTATTACACGTCGTCAATGTCAGCAGCTATTTATTGTCTTCTCGTCGTTTTAATGCTCAGAGAGTCCCAGTACGCATTATAATATACAGAACATACCAGCAAAATACATGTGTAAACCCATTTGACATAAAACAAATTATCTCAACAAGGAAAAATCAACATATCACTCACACATTCATACCTATTTTATATACAATACTATTCATGCGAGTGCACTCTTTTTAAAAGTGGAAATTTTCCAATGACCTTTTTTTTTTACTTTTAACATGTACTCACAATCTTGACCTCGCTATAAATTTTATTGTGATGAATATTTGTCACTTCTGTGGTATCGTTCAGCTTGCCTCGAAGTGGCGTCCCCGACCATTGCCAATCGAGTCCACATCGAGGTCCACGCCTAATTCCATACAATTTTTCTTCGATTCCAAAGATCCAAAATCAAAAACGCTCCCGGACTAATGTTTCACCAATTAGAACATCATTTTTCTAAAACCTTTACATTTTTTTAACATTTCTCATGAATTAACAACTCAAATTACGGCATGATGTTGCCTGTCCAAAATCACAAACTCGTCTCTGTCTTATGCATTGTTGCATACCCTTTCTGCACCGCAAATTTTGAAACAAAGGACAGCTGTTCTCTTTTGTCAGCCCGCTGTACTTTCATACTTTCTATTTACAAAGTCTTTATTTTTCTCATATTTTCTTCATTATAATAATTTCTAAATAAAATCAAAATAATAACAATAATAATTTTTTCTTTTCAAATTCCGGATCTTGTTAAATTATTAAATGTTTATGTGATCGCTCATCACATGTCAAACACATTCATTTGTCTTTGCCTAATATGGAAACATTTTCTTTAATTATATTTTTCATTACTTGATTACTTCCTTGCGTTTAAACAGGGACGAATGCTTTCGTTGTCAACGACTATCACGAGAGGACTGACGAATGGCGTTGCCGCTTTTCTATCACCCTCTTCCTTTCAGTATCTGTTATCAACAACTTCACGCGCTCCCTGTACACTTGTCGGATACTGTTTTGCGATAAATGACTTTTCCTCCTTTAGCTCCAAGTCGAACTAATAAACTCTCAGGTGTTCCTCTTCACTCCCCGAAAATTCCCACATCTGAATAACAGCTCTTCTACCCTTCTCGGACAGTTATCCTCGGTAAGGGCGTCTTTTGTGGCTTCTTTTGTATATTCAAGGGTCTCTTCCACTGACGCTTGCATTTCTTCCCTGTCTATCGTCGCCTCGTCATCCTCTGTGACCACTGAACCGCTCCCAATTGTACTTCTTGACCTTAGCGTAATTACACCTTTATCTATGTTAACTACAACCTGTAAGCCCTCAGTGCGTCGGTCCCGGTGACACTTTGGTGAATGAGTCCACGAATGACAATCGCAGCCATTTCTATGGTCCCCCCTCCAGCATCAAATTCTACCCAAATGTGATTGCCGTTCGTATTTGCCGCCCTTTTGTTGGCAATAACGACTCTCAACTTCCAAGTCGGTAACTTCCGATTCGGACTACAAAATTAAAGATAGAGATTTCTTTTTCAAATAAATTTTTTTCTCCATATTTAGTTCTTTCAATAAGCCTATGTATATTTTTTGAAACTTTCAGTAGTTTTCGCGCAATATTGCGTGTAATATGTGCAGTCTTAAAAAAGAACAAGAACAAGATTTTCTTGAAAGCAGATCCAAATTTCTTTTAACTTTTGGTAAAAATAGTGCTAAGTGTACCCTATTAGATGACATAAACGCCGCATTACTCTTTTTTTTTTAAATTAAAAAAAAAGTAATATTTTGAATTGTCTCTCACGTCATTAATATTTACATTAACGACGATTGTTCACTTTATTGCATTGATGAGTACATGTGCTGTAAATGAAATCTTATAAAGTTTCTCGAACACTAAACAGTTTATCTGAAAATGAGCTCAAAATTCCGCATTTTCGGAAACTCTCAAACGCCAATATTTTAAATGGCTCTAATTTTTTCAAACTGTTACAACAGGTAATGCTAATTGCACTGTTAAAAATGACGCAAAGTTCATTTTGGTCTATTCTTTATTTTTTCACAAATTACACATTAGAGTAATTTTTAAATATCTCTCAAGTTGTTAATATGCACATTTTCAGCAACGTGTAAACACTGTTGAATTTGTGACTGAAAGTGCTTTAAATGACTCAAAATGAACTTTTTCGAAAACTCAATAGTTTTCTCTGAAAAAGAGTTTCAAATTTCACATTTACATTAACGCTTAAACACCATTTTCTTAAAATCTGTTCTAAATTGTTCAATGAAAATTCATTTAGGACGAAGTTGTACTCTTCTTTAATATTCTTAAAATATTTCGGTTCGTTCTTCTAGCGAACCTAAGAACATTTCAAAATAATTGTAGTTTGGGCGGTGATTAATGGCAACTGGCAAAAGTATTTGTGAAGACAGAAAAGCTAGGCCAGACCAAAGAAATTAGAAAACTAACTAGTACAAGAAAGTCTCTGTCATTCTGAATTGACGAGTTTACAAATATCTTCTCCGATTTAGGTACACATTCTGTTATTTATATTGAGAAAATATGTAATATTTAGAATTACAGATTCTGAATATTGGCATTTTAAAAATTGGCATACTCAAAATATCATCCATTTTATTTTTTCATTGCTAAAAATACTCGAAAGTATGCGTTTCTACTCCAGAATACTTGCCATGTTTCTTGTAGCTGTGTCATTTTAGGACACTCTTAATATTTTTTCTAAATATCGAGTTTGCATAATTTAAAATTTCATCATGAAATGTTATTTTTAGGGTGAAATTTCAGTTATAATTCACATAATTTATCTGACTTGTTCACCCTTCATTCTATGTGTAGTAATATGCTCTCGATGACTACTAGTCTAGGCTATGTCGATTGCGCAGAGATGAATGTTTACGGGATTTGCAGCTGTCCAGTATTACTGCTTTTCACGTAAGCTCCGCGCTCAGTGATAAATCGAACACTTGGATTTATTGATTGATTGAGGTTTCTGGGAGCGTCAACTTCCAAGTTCGTGAGTCCCGTAAGTGTACTATGTGCCGGGACAGAGAAATTTTCTTAACAATCCTCTTGTTGCATATGTAAATGTGCACCTGCCTCCACTACATTTTAAATTGTATCTCGTGAAATAGTTTTTGCTGGACAAAATTTCACTTGGATTCATGTATTTGCTAGAGATGTTCCCAAGGATCAATGAAGCAAAAATAAAGGATGGAATATTTGTAGAATCGAAATTAGAAAATTCATAACTGATAAACCTTTAGTTGATTTGTTGAGTGCTATTGAAAAGTCATGACTTTGAGAGTCTTTCATAAGTGTCTATAAAACATTTTAGGCAGCCATAAGACAGAATTATCGTGATATTGTACTTGAACTATTGAGATCATATCACTTATGGGATGTAACATGCCACTTAAACTTTTTTTGAATGATCATTTGGAATTTATCCGGATAACCTTGTCGCCGTTAGTGATAAACATAGTGATCACCAAGGCATTTCTCAAATAGGAAGCGTTGTCAAGGCATTTGAAGTGACAATGTTGTCCGACACCGACCGATCTTGAAGTGACGCCCATGAGGTGAAGTATCGTAAGAAATAGGAAAGAAAATAATTTTAGGAGTGTTTCTTGATATTTCTTAACACCTATGTAGGTATTTGGTTTTACTGTGAATATATGGATCTATTGTTATTAGTTCGTGTCATTTTTTCCTCATTATGTAATACCTAGGAGACACACATTTACAAAAACAATCATCACATAGGGTCGAAGGTTGACCAGGGCCCTGATGGGGTCGGTCAATGCCATTAAATGCCAGAGATGCCCCCCTGTAATTGGGTACTGCTTTGAGAACAGCGGTCAGCAATCATGGTGGCCCCTGGGTGGTCTCTGTGGCAAAACTCGGAGTGTGTGGATAATGAGAGAACAGCTACTCCGGCGCCTTAAAACGGAAACATTGGGCTAAGGAAGGAAAACCCTTCAAGGGCGGAACGAGCTCTTCAGGCATAGCCAGGTCTTCTTGGGGAGAAAACCCCAAGAAATCCTGCAGACCAGGAGCTGGCAGCCTCAACCACCATGCTAACCCTGCGCAGTGCTCATAACGCGTCCAGAGGACATATTAATGTACTGTCAAGCAAAGTTGTAATAAGCCGGATCGACATAATGACAAACTTGGCAAGAAATGGTACAACTCTTAATAGGAACATGGAATGTTAGAGGCCGTAACAACATAAGCCGAACTTTTGGAGGAAATGAAAAGAAAGAAAGCAAACATCATGGTTATCACAGAAACAAAAACTAAATTACGAGGTTCGAAAGATATAGATGACCTAGTACTTTTATATCATGGAGTAGAACGAACCAAAAGAATAGCGGCAGGAATCGCCATGATTGTAGACAATACTGGAGGAAAAATATTCACAGTTATACATTTGCGTCAGAAATTAACATAAAAAGAGTATTTCTAACTATTATTGGAGTGTATGTGCCAGAAACTAGCAAATTTTACTAAGAACTACAAAAGTTTAACGACAAAAATGATCCCAATGATTACTTAGTTTTAAGCGGCGACTTCAACGCCGGAATTGGTCGCAAACCAATTAAGAATGTAGGCGGGACTGAATGCGAACAGACAGAAAATGAAAATGGAGGAGAACTCAGTTCTTTTGCAACTTTCAATAAACCAAGAATAACGAATAGTTTCTTCCGAAAGAAAGACATCCACAAATACAAGTGAGCTGACAGAGGTTTAAGAACGATTATAGACTTCTTAGTAAATCAAAAGATGGTACCGTGGGTCACTGATTCAAGAGATTTTAGAGGTTTTGACGTGAGTACTGACCACTTTCTTCTACGATGCACATTAAAATTATCAGAAAGATGGGTTAAAATTATGAAACGGAAATGTTTTAATAGTAGTGCTTCTAAAACGTTTAAAGTGCACTTGATCAAAGACAAAGGAATTCAAAATCGCTACCTAACAAGATTAACACAGTATTTGTTGCAGAAAATAACGAATGAAAATGTTGACGATGAATAGAATAATATTAAATATTGTTACAAAAGCTGCTTTGAAAACTTTAGGAACAAGGAAAAAGAAGTACAAGAGACGAGGTTTGAAAATATGGAATGAAGAAAATGAAACAATTATAAAAGAAAAGAATTCCTACTTAAGATTCCTGCAAAGTAAGTCTAAGGAAGACAAAATAGAATACAATAGGACACGGAATCTAGCAAAAAAGATAGTCCAACAAGCACAACAACAATCCTGGGAAAAATTTGTGTCAGACTTAGAATATGACACACATGGAAGACAGTGGTCTGCATATAAAATTTTAAAATTTCTGAATAAAGAAGAGAAAGAGGGAGCGTAGTACATCCCAAACAATATAAAAGAGGAAGAATAGAAAGGAAAGTTCCAAAATTTATGGTACGATGATAATGCCCACGAAGAAAAACCATCAGACGAAAAAATCGAAACCGACCTGTTTAACAATAAATGAACTAGAGGTAGCAATTGTAACAATGAAATGTAGAAACGCTTGCGGACCGGATGAAATAAATTTAGAGCTATTGAATTATGGTGGGACCCTTGCTAAATTTCGACTCCTGCACCTTTTAAATATGTGCTCGTGAAAACATCAGCTACCATTAGAGTGGAAGCAATGGTTACCCCAATTTATAAGAACCGAGACAGAAATAATTGCTCCTACTATAGAGGAACTAGCTTGTTAAATACTAGCTACAAAATATATATTAAAATAATAACCAAGAGAGTTCAAGCAATTGTCGAAAATATGCTTCTAGAAGAACATAATGGTTTCAGGAAGGGAAGGTCATGAATAGATAGAGTATTCACTCTCAAACAGATTATTGAGGAACGCCGAGAAATGAACCCAGAAACACACTTCTTACTCATATACCTGGAAAAGGGATTTGACAGGGTAATAAGGCATATACTCTGGACAAGCATGGCAAAGAAAGGGTTACCCAGAAAATTAATGGAGGTAATAAAAAGATGGTAATAATATGATGACACTTGAATGCAAAGAGAAGAGAGTATTTTAAAATAAATGAAGGGTTTAGACAAGGGTGCCCACAGTCACCTACATATATATATATATATATATATATATATATATATATATATATATATATATATATATATATATATATATATATGGACGCACTTCTCTCAGAATTGAACGATTTACACAATGAAGGAATTTCATTAGGAAATAATACTTAAATCAACTCAACACGCTCTTGTTTGCAGATGATATAGTCTTGGTAACTACTTGTGAAGATGGCCTCCAGAAGTTAACATTTAAATTACAAAAAAGGGCAATGGAATATAATTTTAAAATCTCCATCAACAAATGTAAGACTATGGCTTTCAGAGGTAAAC
Organism: Teleogryllus occipitalis; assembly: GCA_011170035.1. NCBI lineage: Eukaryota > Metazoa > Arthropoda > Insecta > Orthoptera > Gryllidae > Teleogryllus > Teleogryllus occipitalis. Next base: position 234,381 of record BLKR01000122.1, on the reverse strand, counting down.
ATACCATACGAACAAAAATAGTAATACATAACATCACTATCGAACAAGTATCCAACTTCCAATATTTAGGATGCAACATAACATATCTTAATGAAAGTTCGTACAACGAAAAGTATCTAAATTTCAGGCTATCTGTGGCACCATAAAATGAACATTGGAAACGAAAGCTCAAAAAGAAACCAAACTCAAGCTTTATAAAACAATGGCCACACCTACTCTCTTGCGTGGATGCGAAACATGGGTAGCAACATCAAGATAAAACAAGAGAATTGACGCAAAAGAAATGAGATTACTGAGGTATGTGAAGGGATGCACATTAATGGATCATATTGGAAATGATGATATAAGAGATGAATTGGGAATTACAAGATTACAAGATAGAAGAAAGAATACGTATAGAAAAAACTGGATAGATCATTTACAAAGAATAAACAATGAGAGATTTCCCACGCTGTCCTATTACTACTTCCCAAAAGGAAACTAGAGGTGCTACAGAATAGCACAGACTTTCTCCTAGTAAAGTGTTCTAGTTTCCTTGGTGTGGACTGGCTTTACGGTCTGCCTCATCCTCTTCCCAGCTGGCATCTATCGCAGCCAAAAGTATATTTTTGGAAATTTTCTTAACGTTTCTGTTTCCAAATAGTAGAACCGAAATATTATTTTTGAAGTATTTTAAATTAGGCTAAAACCTTGTCCTAAATAGCAATTTTCATTGAAAAATTTGGAATCGTTTTTAAGCAAATGGCGTTTAGCGTTACTGTAAATGCGGAATTGTAAGCTTTTTTACAGGAATCTATTGAGTTTTAGAAAAACTTCATTTGAAGTAATTTTAAGAACGTACACCCACAATTGTAATAATGTATACAAATCCATTGAATTGTGCATATTAACGGCCTGAGTGATATTGGAAAAAAATTACATTTATGTAATTTTTGAAAAAACAAAAGAATACACCAAAATGAACTTTAAGTCATATTAAACAGTGCCATTACCATTATCAGTTGGAAAATATTGAAGAAAAATTTGGTGCTATTTTTGAGAAAATCCCGTTTGAAAATACGTACGTTTGTGCTCATTTTAACAGAAAAATGTTGAGTTTTTAAAAAACCTTATTTGACATTATTTATAGCACATCGACTCATGAATACAATGTTGTGATGAATTTGCCTCTAATATAACTAATACCGACGTGAGAGAAGTCAAAAAAAAACTTTTTTGTACAAAATTACAAAAATTTAAAGAAAAAATTGGAGCCGATTGCGAGAAAATCTTGTGTTTGTAATTTTTTTAAATTGCAAATATTGCACGCACTATTGCACGGATACTACTAAAATTTACAAAAAAAAACGGCATGACTTCAATGAAAGAACTATTTATGGACAACAAATTGCACTTGATGGAAAAGTCTCTATCTTCAATATTGTAGTTGTAAGAACTTATCGAAAAAATGCATACATTTACAGTATCCGAAAATTCCGAGTTAATCCTGAAAATCGGATTTATGCCACTTTTATAAGTGTATTTAACTCTATTATTACAAGAACTTTAAAGAAAAAATTTGGAGCCGAAAGTATGGAACTATTTCAAAATTTTCTCAAAAACGACTCCAAATTTTTTTTAAAAATTTTCTTGTAAGAATAGAGTAGAACACATTTATAAAGGTGGCATAGGTCCGATATTCACCGTTAACTCTGAATTTTCAAAAATTGCAAAAGTTTGAATTATTTGCCGTCTTCCTGCAACTGTAAAAATTAAAAGACAGATTTTTCCTTCAAATAAAATTTGTTGTGCACAAATAGTTCTTTCAATGTGGTCACTACATTGTTTCGGAAATTTTAGTATTTTTCGTGCAATAGTGCATGCAATATTTGCAATTTTAAAAAATTATAAAAACAAGATTTTCTCAAAAACGACTCCAAATTTTTTCTTTAAATTTTTGGTGGGGTTACTGCCAAACGAAACTTATACCATGACATAAACGCCATATTGCTCTAGTCTTTTGTTTTTTCAAAAAGTTTAAATATGAACTTTTTTTGACTTGTCTCTCATGTTGGTAATATTTACATTAAAGGCAATTCCTTCACATCATTACATTTATGAGTACATGTGCTTTAAATAATGTCAAATAAATTTTCTCGAAAACTCAAGCGTTTTCTGTACAAATGAGTTAAAAATTCCGCATTTTCAGGAACGCTCAAATGCCATTTTCTCAAAAATAGCTCCAAATCTTTTCTTCAAATTTTTCGAATAGATAGTGCGCTGTTTAATATGACGTAAAGTTCATCTTCGTATATTCATTTGTTTTTTCAAATATTACTCAAGTATAATTGTTGTGAAATACCTCTCGTTCGTTAATATGGATATTTTCATCGATTTGTATGCATTATTACAATTTTGAGTGAAAGTCCTTCAAATGATTTGAAATGAACTTTTTCGAAAACTCAATAGATTCCTGTGAAAAAGAGCTTCAAATTTCTCATTTACAGTAATGCTTAATCGCCATTTTTTAAAAACTGCTTCATATTTTTCAATAAAAATGTGTGTTTAGGACGAGTTTTTACTCTTCTTTAATATTATTGAAGAAATATTTCGGTTGTATTTCTAGGTAAGCAAAAAGTTGAGAAAATGTAAAAAAAATTTACTTTGGGTGACGATAGATTGCAGCTGGCCAGAGAATAGAGCAAAACCTTAAAGCCAGACCACACCAAGGAAATTAGAAAACTATACTACGAGGACTATAAAGTCTGTGCCATTCTGTAGCACCTCTAGTTTTTCTTTCATTTAGCAACTGCATTTATCTACTTTTTAGTTATCAGGACCCGGCAATGAATTTTTCTCTGCCAAAAATCCGCCGTTTCATCGCGGGGCATTACATAACTTACCCTATACTACATTACTCCGTATGTACATATGTATACGAGAAAGTAAAAGGGAAGTAGGAAGACCAAAGAAAAGCTGGTCTTGTCTAGACAACTTTGCCGGAACAGGCTAGAGCAGCTTAATCCATGCCGCTGCTGATGATGATCATCATCACATAAAACCTGGGGCCGATACAGAAATTCTGAAGTTAGATCTGGATTGAGAGGCAAATTATCTCCCAGAAACAGTGTGTCTTGCTATCGTTACAGGAAAAAGTTTTTATATAGAGCAGTGTTATTTTTACATTGGGGGATTTTTTTAAGGAAATTCTAATTATTACCAAAATGAAAATCATTATTCTGCTTGCTTTTAACGTGCAACAATGCTTTGTAACGCATTTATTCTTGGTCATCACCTTCGGATGATATGAGACCATTAACATACAACAATATATAATACAATGACAAAAAAATTCTCATTAGAATAATCTCACATCTACGTTAATAAAAGTGAATTAAAAGTAATGTAACCGGAATCGATTCCTCAAATAGTTAAATAGATACAACATTTTCAGTGGCTTCTTCAGGATTGTCGCGGTATGCTTGCAACGTTTGGTAAAGATTAATTCAACACAAATGCGGAAAATAAATAAGTTAAATAAAATGTTGGTAGATGCGCCACAATTATTTTCCCTTGTCACTAAGAGCAGATTGGTTGCTAATATATACCGCCAGAGGGCAGTAGCGGTGCAGCAGAGCTGGTATAATACCTTATAGATTCCCTAGACACCAGTAAGAGTGCGTAAGATAAGCATTTTTATGTAATAACAATGTACTGTAAAATAAAACCAAAGAAAATCATAGTATTTTATTGAAATTTGAAGCAATTACATTAAAAATAATAATCGTTAATATCGTGGTTTATAAACAATTGATCTTTTTCCTCTGTCACAAAAATTGGGTATGAAGAAAGTCCGGACAATGGCGAGTATTTTTCTGCTTCATACTAAATTCACAAAACAAACATCTTCATTCATTCATAATATGCAAAAATCTGTGCATTTACAGCTGTGCTCGTAACTGAACGATAATGGCCATTTATATGTGTATTACTTTTATATCTAACATTTAAGCGGATCCTGTGTATTGTACATTCCTAGTCAGTTTTTTATAAAATTTTTATTTTCCTTACGTTGTTTTCTTCGCCTTCTTGACAAAAGAATAGTCCTCATCCACAAAAATCGTTTCTTCACACTCGAAAATATCGATACATTTTTGAAATTTCAATTTCGATTTAAAATTTCGAAATTATTTCTCCTTTATCGAAAAACTGCCATCATTCAGCCGATGACTTTTCGTATTCAACGTTAAATTCTATTTTTACATTACTATTCGGTGTTGTTTAACTGATTGTGGCACATACAGTATGAGTTCATAAGGAAGTAATACTCTTTTCTACAGGCAAGCGTTCCAAAAGAACCTGTCTCCCAAAGACCATCAGCATAAGATGTTTGCCTTTTGATACGATACCCTTGCTTTAATAACTAAAAAGCTAGTCGTTTTCTTGTGATATGTTCTTGAAATAAATGTGATTTATAAAAAACACATTTTCTAATGAATCGCTCCAAATTTCTTCTTCAGATTTGTTTTTCACGGATAAAACAAAGGACGCTTGTAAAAATGGCGCAGGTTCATTTTCATTTCATTCTCAGATTTTTCAAAATTGTAAATTTAGAAATAAAGCGAGAAAGTATGTGGTGTTGTGACATCACTAGTTATAAAACACAGGTATCGTAACAAAAGTTAAACATATTGTGCTGATGATCTTTGGATTATAGGTTCTATTGGAATTCTTGCTTACATTAGAAGCACGTTACCTCCTTATTAAACCATGCTACTCGCATGTGTTACAAACAGTTAATATCACAAGGTACAAAGAAATGCAGGTTGCCTTGTGGAAAAGATGTGTTACATTAATCCAGAACGAAGTGTACAATTGAACGCTTGAAAATTGCCACTTGCTTTGACAGTGAACATCACTACAATTTAAACTTTGAAGTTTTTGACGTAACTTTCAAGTTAATCACCTTCATCTCTGAAAGATATTTTAGATTCCATGTTTTTTTATTTCGTGTATTTCGTAATCGAATACATCATTAATGGAACGCAAAATAATATTTTTAATTTTAATCTATTCTATGCAGAAAAATGATGTAATTGTTAAATTCAATAAGTCAACAATAGCATAAATGCTTAGAAACGTATCATTTAGTCATTTATAATTATTATTTGGGAGATTGTGTTGTAAATCTGATTTTCGTGACTTCATCTTCAACAAAATTTTCAAGTGTTCAAAAATGGCTATGTAATAAATAAATAAAGCACTAAATTATTTCTCTACAGATACTTAAAACATGTGATTGGTAAGTTTGTATTTTAACCATTAAGTGGGCGTGCGACGTACAAATTACGCCACGAAGTAAATTTTAGTTTCACTTTCCTGGATTTCCGATAAGTCGGTAATGCCGATGCCTATTATCCTACCACCAGCTTTTACTCTGCCGCATACGTGCAATACGTTGTTGTTACTTTCGTGTCCGTGTCGTTAAATGTGGACCACCCTTTTCTGTGCGTTTTGGCGTACTGCGTTCTCCGCGCGCTGACTTACGTAATTTAAAAAATTTGAATTTTAAGTAGTCTCTATGCCTAGCATTAGTCCCGCTCCTTTCAAAAACAACAAAATTAGCTTTGAATTATAAACAAAACTTCCAATCACTGTAAAATGTATTAAGAAAATCTACGCGTATTCGAGAGTAATTGTAAAAATGTTTCTTGCAGGTAAGTGAACGGGGTGGCCTGGGAGGACAGCCATGGAGATAGACGACGGCCCTCCTTGATTGCCCACACAAGTGAGTTTCTACTAATTCGTATTCGGGAATAAAAGGTTTGTAGCCGAGAACAAGATGAGCGCGATTACAGAAGTACCTCCGGACGAACGCCCGGTGTCAAGAAGAAGAACCAGAATCCGGGCGACAGCCGGCTCCGACGACTCGTCCCCGCGATCGACGTTCAAGCGCTCCAACACGAGCGTCAAGAACTCCGCGAGCCGCCTGACAGGCATTGACGTCGTGCGTAAGAGCCTGGAGCGCGTGGCCGCCGCCGACGCCAAGGAACAAAAGAGACGCGCGACGCCCGGCGATTTCCCCGACGTGCCCGGGGACGACCTCCCGCGCCACACGTCGAGCGAGTGGCTCGCCCACGAGCCCTACGGGCAGGATCGCCGGAGCTACTCGCGCGGCGAGTACCTGGTGGAGGCGGACCCCACCGCCGGGCCCGAGAAGCCTCCAGGGGCGGCCTCTCTTCCCGAGGACGCTAGAGAGGAAGGCAAGCGATCCGATGCCTCGTCGCAGCAGAGCCTGCAGCCGGCGCGCACGCAGGAGAGGGCGACGCAGACGGAGCCCGCGCCGTGGAGGCGGCGGACGAGCGGCCGGCCGCTGTCCACCCCGCCGTCCCCGGCGCCCGCCCACAAGCAGGACGCCGAGCGGCTGCGGCGCTCGCTGGGCGAGGCGGCTTCTCGCTTCGGCCGCTCCGGCGCCGGCGCCGGCGGCAGCACGGGGCCCAGGCACGCCAGCAGGCAAGTGCGCTCCTTTCCCACTTCCTTTCCCATCGCGGCACATGGTCTTATCATTATTACGAAGGCGAAACACCCTACTCCAGGCACGCCAGCAGGCAAGTGCGCTCCTTTGCCACTTCCTTTCCCATCGCGGCACATGCTCTCATTATTGCGAGAGTATTAGTGCGAAGGTGACACAACCTACTCCAGGCTCGGGATCAGACAAGTGCGCTCGTTGCTTATTGCCTTTCTCTTCGCGATCATTAGTCCCCTGCGACAGACCCTACTTAAGACACGGAAGCAGGAAAATGCGCTCATTATTTATTTCCTTTCTGATTACGTTCTATGCTGTGATAATTAGTCCCGGAAGAATAATGCAGGAGCTACAGACCCTACTCGAGGCACGCGAGCAGGCAAGTGCGCACATTGGATATTTTGTTTCTGATCGCGTCATATTTTGTCACCATTAGTCCTGTAAGAATATTGTCATGTTATATCCTGGGAGGTGGAGGTGGCAGTGTTCGTCTCCTGTTAGAATGTGAGATCCGATGCTGATTCAGACGTCGACCTGCAGAAGTTTTTCCTCCTAAAAGTATTTTCCGCCAGCACGGCACCTCCCGGCGAGGCCAAGCTGTAAGCTGCCGACTGCTGTTCCCTATGTGTGGAGTGCTTGCTAAATGTATGCGTGCGTGTGAGGGGAGAGGAGGGGACAAGAAGGTCGTCCGCCATTGGCAGGCCGGCGCAGGACGACCGGAAGCCCCGCTGGAGCCGGCCGCGCACGACGTCCACCGCGCTGCGGCCGGACGGCAAGCCGGTGCTGGCGCGCGCGGACGGCCTCGCCCGGGGCCACTGCGCCGGGGTCCTGCCCGCAGACGCCGAAGGCGCCCCGCTCTACGACGAATTCGGCAACAGGATTTCCTGCGACGCGGGCCCTTCCCTCCCCGCCCCCGCCACCGCCTCGGTCTACGGCCCCGCCCCCGCCCCGGTCTACGGCCCCGCCCCCGACTCTGGCTTCGCCCCCGGAGATGCCCCCGGCCCCGCCTCCGGCCCCGGCCCCGGCTACGCCCCCTCTGACGCCGCCTCCGCCGCCGCCACAGCCTCCGCCGCGGCGGCGGGCCCCGAGCGGCGCGGGGGCCGGAAGGGGGAGGGGTGCACCTGCGACTGCGCCGAGGGCACGTGCGACGCCGTCTGCAGCCAGCCCCCCTGCGGGAAGCCCAGCGACAATGAGCCAAGTATGCTAAGCAACGCCACCGCCCCCACGGCCTTACGCAATTATTGCAACTAAATTTTTTTTTGTAAAATGTGACAACTCAACGTCATACTAATGGATGTAGCTTTGCACGCGAAATGGCTGAAAAGCTGACTAGCGAAATCTTTACTCTGAAATGGCGAAAGACAATACGTTTGTGGTTGGAATGAACAGTCTCACATTACACACACTGTCCTTTCATTCAGACAATATTTTTTACGATGTGTTATAATAACACTTTACAATGGAATATTTACTTTTAATTGGCAGCTTGTTTGCTGTCAACGTGGGTTCATCAGTGCTGCCGGTTTCTACTTCGTCTTTTATGCTTCGCCCCATCGCGTCCCCGGCAGTGATAGACGAGGTACGTCTCAATAAAACATTAACAAATAGTGTGTGTATATATAAAGTCATATCTACATACTATATGTGTAATATGGAAGAGCGTCTCACAACTGTGGACTTCGATTGATTGATTCATTAGTGATTTCGAGCGCGCCAATTGCTAAAATTAGCCCCGTAAGTGTAGTGTATGTTTTTATCGCATATGATGGCGGTGATCTTTCCCTATTGGCTGGCGACATCCAGCACCGACCTTTGTCGACTTGTGGGGATTTCCCCAACCAGATATCTCCCATCAGCGGGCCAACGCCCCAGCCGGGACAAGCTCTATGCTCCCGACTGGTTTCTCGACATCTATGAGAGTGTGGTGCATGTGTGTAAGAAGGGTGTGAGGACAGGACAAGGAAGAGGAAGGAAAAATCACGCACAGCCCGTGGCCTTTTTGTTTGAGTATTGCTCCGGAAAACTACCGACCAGAGCAGTCGGACGCTAGAATTCTAATCCAGCGGCTGAATTCGACTTAGCAGTCTAGGTAGTGCAGTGGTGGCTGGTGCCCCAACAAACACGAGGTTGCAATTTAATTTGCAAACTTCTAATATTAATTTTTAATGAAATGTAAGCAATTCATGAAAATTAATTAAAATTAATTTTCACAAAAGTCTATATTGGAACATAACTTACAAAATTTTATTTATAATGTCAGGTATATACACATCCCGCGCACGTCGTTCTGGCTTTGATTTGCACTGAGCATTTGCATTGAGACAATTGACGGTAGTAGAATTCACACAAAACAAAGCAGAACTTGGTTTAGAAAATAGGGTCATCGCATTCCAGCACTTTGCAACTAACAGTATTGTTTGAATACATGTTACACAAATAAAATAATTTAATTTCGAAAATTTCACTACCGTGGTATATATTGTAATAATAAAAGGTCCTTTCACACACACTCGTATTGACACCAGCGCTCTCAGTCTGTAACTCAACTGAAACTACAACCAGAAATATACTACGAAATAACCAAAAATGCACTACGACTAATCATTTTAATACATGGAAGGGGCGAAGAAGGATTTGTAAATGATGGTATTTTGATTTTTAGATCGGGACAAAGGTCAAGTGATTATATTAAGTTTTTGAATTTCCAAATTATTTCCAAATATATTTACGAATATCTCCTACGTCTTGATAAACTGTGTGTTAGAGTGATTAAAATGCTTCTTATCATAATGTTGAAGAAAATAACTAGAGGTGCTAGAGAATGGCACACACTTTCTCGAAGTATTTTTTTCTAATGTCCTTGGTGTGGTCTGACTTTTAAGGTATTGCTCCATTCTCTGGCCAGATGCCATCTATCGTCGCACAAAGTATTTTTTCTGACATTTTTTCTACTTTTCAGTTTCTTAATGGTAGAATCGAAATATTTCTTTAAGAATATTAAAGAAGAGTAAAATCTCGTTCGAAATAAAAATTTCCATTGAAAAATTTGGAGCCGTTTTCAAGAAAATAATGGTTAAGAATTACTGTAAGAGCGAAATTTGAAAATATTTTACATAGGCATCTATTGAGTTTTCGAAAAACTTCATTTAAAGTCATTTGAAGCACTTTCACTCGCAAATGCAATAATAAATACAAATCGATTGAAATGAGCATATTAACGGCGTCAGATATGTTTAAAAAAAACTACATTAGTGCAATTTTTGCAAAAAACAAACAAAAGAATAAACCAAAATGAACTTTACATCATACTAAACATTGCAATTAGCACTATCCATTGAAAAATTTGGAGCCATTTCTTAGAAAATGGCGTTTGAGCGTTTCTGATAATGCGGAATTTGGAGGTTATTTCACAGAAAACTGTTGAGTTTTCGAGAGACTTTGTTTGACATTATTGTATTTATGAGTACATGTGCTTTAAATAATGGGAAGAAATTGTCTCTAATGTAAATATTACAGATGTGAGAGACAAGTAAAAAAAATACACTTTTGTAATTTTGAAAAAAAAAAGAAGAATAATGCAATATTGCATATATGTCATAGTATAGGTTTATTTATTTATTTATTTATTTATTTATTTATTTATTTTACGTCAAAAAACAGTTAAAAACTGCGTATGACGTGCTATAGGGAAAAGTGAATTGGGTGCACATTTTCAAAATTCTGTGATCCCTACACTAAGTCATATACTACTTAAATTTTGAATTTTTGAAAGGGAGAAAAAAACAAAAAACTCCCATGTAATAAAATCTATTTTCAAGGATAAACAAGCAATAAATTTTGAATTTTGAAAGGGAGAAAAAAACCCAAAAAACTCCCATGTAAAAAATCTATTTTCAAGGGTAAATAAGCAATAAATTTTGAATTTTGAAAGGGAGAAAAAAACTACAAAAAAAACTCCCATGTAATAAAATCTATTTTCAAAGATAAATAAGCAATAAATTTTGGCTCTTATTACTTCCTGCCGCGACAACATGGAAACGATAATTTGAATAATTGTATTTCCCACTGAATTCTAGAAGACGTGCACAGAAAATGAAGTTACATTTATGTCCAGAAGCAAAACAAGGGGCCATCTCAGCATTTGCTCAATGGATCAGGGAAACTGGACGAAAAACCTGATCGAGATGGGGGTCATTGACCCGGAAACTGTAGTACAATAGTTGTTACAGGTTGTTTATACTTATTTATACAGTCCAAATGGTAAATAATGCATTATGTATCATTGTTAAAATTAATGTTACTTTTCTTGTGATGCTCAGTATAGTCTCTAATTGTATAGAAACAGTTATGCAGCAGAAACGATTTCACTTGGGATTTAAACTTTTCTATTGAATTTAATCGTTTAATGTCATCTGGCAAAGTGTTGTAAAATAATGTACATGTATTGTATGTGAATTTTTTGTAATGAGCTGTTGATATTGTCACCTGATGAATATGATTTCTACGTCGAGTGTTATAGTAATAGACTTCGGCATTTTCTGAAAAAATATTCCCGCCCTTGAGCAAGTCATTTTTTACAAAAACCACTGATTCGTAAATAAAAAGACACGGTAATGGTAGAATTCCTAGATTAATGAAGAGAGGCTTACATGAATCACGTGGGTGGGATTTGGTTATTATTCGTACAATTCGTTTTTGTAATCTAAACGTCTGGGAGCTATAAGATGTATTTCCCCAGAATATTATGCCATATCTCAGGCGGGAATGAACATTCGCGAAGTATACACAACGAGCAGTATGAAGGCTGACTGAATTTGCAAGAATTATGAACGCGTAGCATAATGAACTTAATTTTGTGTTCAATTCATTTAAATGGACGTTCCATTTAAGGTTTGATTGAATTGAGAGACCTAAAAATTTTGTTGCCTTAACATCAGTCAATGGTACACTGTTCATTTTCAATGGAGCACATGAAAAACTATTTGAAATGGAAAACTGCATTAAAACCGTTTTCTTTTCGTTTACTATTAATTTGTTATTTCGGAACCAATTTGAAACATCTGATATTGTACTATTTACGGTTTCTTTATTGCAAAGGATGGTCGTATCATCCGCAAAGAGAACCGTTCTTCCGTTTCGAATCGTCGAGGGCATATCGTTTACGTAAAGTAGGAACAGAATAGGGCCTAAAATCGATCCTTGAGGAACTCCACATGCAATGGGCAAAGAGTCGGAAAGGTGCGTACGTAATGTTCCATCATTCCAGTAAGGTATTTCAACTCTCTGAGATCGTTGTTTAAGGTACGAACATAACCAATCTAGAGCAATACCACGAATTCCATATGAAGGTAATTTGGAAAGTAAAATGTCATGATCAATGACGTCAAAAGCTTTTGAGAGATCTAAAAATAATCCAATAGGTGCCTCGTTTTGATCCAATGATGAGGCGACATCTTTAAGAAAAGAAAATATAGCTGTTTCCGTTGATTTTGATTTTCTAAATCCATGTTGGCAATCTGAAAGCGCGTCGTGTTTAGTGAGAAAGGTTTCCATTCCAAAGGTTTAGTGAGAAAAGTCTGTCTAATATTTTTGAAAAACTGATAGAAGAGAAATGGGCCGATAATTTTGAATTTCATTTTTGTTGCCTTTTTTGAAAAGCGGCTTAATTTTAGCTGTTTTGAAAATATCTGGAAACGTTCCAGTGCATAAAGATGCATTAAATATGTGAGTTAACGGGTGTATAATGGCATACGCACAAGTCTTTAACAAAGAATCCGGGAATTCATCTAAACCGGACGAATATTTATTTTTTAGTTTACCGATTATTTTGAGAATTTCATAGGAAGAAGTTTCGGAAACGAACATTGTGTCTAAAATTTTGGGTGAACTGTCTGTTTTTGAATTTTGTGGCTGAAGACCCTTAGTGAGATCGGCAGCAATTCTCGAAAAGTATTGGTTAAAGAGATTAGCCACTGTTGCCGGATCGTTCACATTTATATCGTTATATTTTAAAACAACATTCTCTACGGGTTTTCTAGTTGATTTGGTAGTATTGTTTATTATATTCCACATTGCTTTTGTTTTATTATTTGAGTTCAAAATATCCTGATCGTTTTTCATGATTTTAGCCTGCCTTATGACTTTTCGTAACAATGTTTTGTATTTTTTAAAGTAGATAAGGAAATCTTGAGATACGTCATGACGTTTAGAAATAAAGTAGAGAGTACGTTTATTTTTACACGATGTTCTAATTCCTTTTGTGATCCAAGTATTACTTTTTCGTGAAATGTTTAATTTTCTCTTTTCAATAGGAAAGCATGCGTTAAAGAGAAATGAAAGCTTTGAGAAAAATAAATTATATTTTTCATTTGTGTCAATACCGTTATAAACTGCCTCCCATGATTCTTTCAGCAAGTAGTCCGTAAATAACTTTATGTTAACTGTAGTAAATGCTCTGCACATGCGTGTTTTATTTATTGTGTCAGTATTCATGTTATTAGTAATTGTAAGAATTTGTGCATCGTGGTCACTGTAACCTAGATTATTCGTTATTATTTCATATCTAGTTGTGGTTTTGTTAATTATAATTTGATCTATTGCTGTTTGTGATTTAAGAGTATTCCGTGTAGATACGTTCACTGTAATATCTAAATTAAAAGAATGAATTAAATTGAGAAACTGCTCTTTTTCGTGGGATTCGCTCAGAAAATCAATATTGAAATCTCCACATACAACAATGGATTTAAAAGAGAGATTACTAATTTTGTTCAGAGTTATCTCTAGATTTTCTACGAAATTGAAATAATCTAAAGCTTGCTTTGTTGGAGGTCTGTAGATGCAAAGTAAAATAATTTTGAGCGTAGTAAGATGTACGACTGTTATTTCAAAAACTTTTTCAACTGCATATAAATTGAATTCTGACAAGAAGGTAGAATCAATATTATTTCTTACATAAATACACGAACCTCCGTAAGCAGGGCCTTTATTTGATTCCCTTGCTCTACAATAAGATCCTGCAAGGTAAAAACTAGGAATTTGGAGTGTGTTTAGATCATTATGAGATAACCAATGTTCTGTAAAGCAAAGAACATCTATTTGACTGAGATCACAGGTTTGACTGTGACTGAGGTCACAGGTTTAGTTTGCTAATAACTTACAAAAAATTAAAGAAAAATTTAGAGCCGTTTTTGAGAAAATCATGTTTTTAATACTTTTTTAAAATTGCAGATATTGTACGCACTATTGCACGAATATTTAAATTTTCAAAAAATATGCATGATCTTAATGAAACAACTATTTATGGACAACCAAATTCATTTCAAGTAAAAATCTTTATCTTCAATTTTATAGTTGTAGGAAGGCTTCCGAAAAAAAATCAACATGAAATTTTCGAAAATTCAGAGTTCACCATGAAAATTGGATCTATGCCACCGTTGTAAGTATATTGTACTCTTTTCTTACAAGAAATTTAAAGAAAAAAATTGGAGCCATTTTTGAGAAAATTTTGAAAATGTCCGTGGGGCCATCAGTAAAATACCCTCAATAATTAAGAATATTTTTTCAAATTTCAAAGCTTCAACTAGAGCTAGATGGACAGGGGTTTCTTTAATTTGAAAAAGATCGTACACATGCTTTAGGTGCTAATAGTATTAACAGACGGATGGACGGACTTTGTAAATAAACACTTTTTCGGCATCAGGGGACCCCAAAACGTGTATTTCCGTTGAAGTCTCGAAATTGACAGGCGGGAGGGACTGACCGACTTTTGACTTTCTGCGGAAAATTGAATTCGAGATTTCAACGGAAATGCACGTTATGAGGTTCCCCTGATACCGAAAAATTGTTGTTTTTTTCAAAACGTCCGTCTGTCCGTCCGTCCGTCTGTTGCATGCGAACAAACCTAGCGTCTAAACCACACCTACAATCTTTTCCAAATTGAAGAAATCCCTGTCCATCTGGCTCTAGTTGAAGCTTTGATATTTTGAAAAACAGTCTTTAAAATTTAGGGGTACTTTACATAAAGCCCCCAGACATTTTAAAAATTTTCTCAAAAACGGCTCCAAATTTTTTCTCTAAATTTCTTGTAATGTCATAGTAAAATACACTCATAAAAGTGGCATAGGTCCGCTTTCCAGGCTTCAACTGAATTTTCGAAAATTGCAAAAGTTTGAATCTCTTCCGGCGTCTTCATACAACTATAAAATTGAAGATAGAGATTTTTCCTATAAATAATATTTGTTGTTCATAAATATATCTCTCATTAAGGTCATGAAATGTTTTTGAAAATTTTAGTTGTTTTCGTGCAAAAGTTCATGCAATATTTGCAATTCTAAAAAATAACAAAAACAAGATTATTTCATAAACGGCTTCAAATTGTTTCATAAATTTTTGGTAGGGATAGTACCAAATGCACCCTTTCCGATGACATAAACACCATATTGCTCTATCCTCTTTTTTCAAAAATTACAAAAACTAATTTAAATTTTTTAAAAAATATTAAAACTAAAAAATATTTACACAAGTGGCAATTTGTTCACTTTATTAGGTTTATGAATACAAGTGTTTTAAATAATGTCAAATGATGTTTCTGGAAAACTCAACATTTTTCTGTAAAAATGAACTCAAAAATCCGCATTTTCAGAAACGCTCAAACACCATTTTCCCAAAAATGGCACCAAATTTTTTCTTCGAATTTTTCGAATGGATAGTGCTAATTTCAATGTTTAAGATGACGTAAATTTCATTTTGGGGTATTCTTTTGGTTTTTAAAAATTACACAAATGTAATTTTTTTTAATATTTCTCACGCCGTTAATATGCACATTTCCATTGATTTGAACAATTTACCATATTTGTGAGTGAAAATGCTTCAAAGATCTTCATATGAAGTTTTTCGAAAACTCCTGATAGATTCCTGTAAAGAAGAGCTTCAAATTTCGCATTTACAGTAACGTTTAATCACCATTTTCTTAAAAACTGCTTCATATTTTTCAATGAAAATTTCTATTTAGAACGAGGTTTTACTTTCCTTTAATATTCTTAAAGTAATATTTCGGTTCAACTATTAAGAAACCGAAAAAATGAGAAAATGTAAAAAAAACTTACGGCGACGATTGATGACAGCTGACCAGAGAATGGAGCAAGATCTTAAATCCATTCCACACCAAGGAAATTAGAAAAAAATGTTACGAGAAAGTCTGTACTATTCTGTAGCACCCCTAGTTTCAATTTATTTTCATGCCGTTAATATGCACATTTAAACAGATTTGTATCCATTATTGCATTTGTGAGTGGAAGTGCTTCAAATGACTTCAAATGAAGTTTTTGGAAACCTCAATAGATTCCTGTGTAAAAGAGCTTCAAATTTTGCATTTACAGTAATGCTTAATCGCCATTTTCTTAAAAAGGCTCCAATGTTTTTCAATGAAAATTGCTATTTAGAACGAGGTTTTAGCCTTCTCATAAATTAATATTTAGTTTATGCTATTTGGAAACCGAAAAGATGAGAAAATTGAAAAAAAATAATTTGGTCGGTGATAGATGGCAGCAGGCAAGAAGGAGGGGCAAGACAGTACAGTGCCAGTCCACAAAAAGGGAATTAGAAAACTTTACTACGAGAAAGCCTGTGCCATTCTGTAGCACCTCTAGTTTGCTTAGTAAATTTTTTTAAAAGGCAGATCTTCAACTAAGGTTATGTACAATTTTTCGAAGATACGGGTAGTTTTCATATACTTTTGCGTGAAATATAGACAATTTTTATACAAATTGTTTGTTTTCAAAAACGAGTCGATTATTTCTTTGCATTTTCTCCACGTACATATCAACATTTTTGGTGGTGTTGGTCTTCAATGGTGCAGGTCTCTTTCCTCCTACGTATCAAAGGGTGGTAAAAAAAAGTGGGGCTGCTCTCATTTCCAGCAAACTCAGTATTTTTGAAAATTGAAAAACGTTAACATTTCAACACTTAGATGTAGTATGATGTCAATTTCTATCACTCTTTCTAATTAACGAGTGACTAAGAATGAAGAAGCAGGAAATTCAATTCACAAGAAGAGACGTATTATATGTAAAGTTGCATGGTGATACTATACCGCCGCATTGCCAACTTCCCGATTATTTTATAATCTACATTGAAATCCATTATTAGAATTTCATGCGCTACGGTGTATTCTCTCAATTTGGAGACTCTGTATTAGATGTATAAATATTTTCTCATATCTTTGATAATATTTGGCGATAAATAATAGTTCTTTACGAAATACGTTAAGTAAAATTACAATACGAGATTGGAGAATTATGAAACAAGAGCTTTAGACCAAGAATGGATATAGATGTCACGATTTAAAATATCGTACCACGTTTTACTCCTTTTGTAAAAATTAAGATTTACCTATACAAAATTTTCTTTTGTATTTCACTATTCGTCCTAACAAAGGTGAGACGTTTCCCTGCGAAAGGCGAAGTTTATAGATATAAAAGTATGTCATGCAATATTAGTTACATAACTAAACTTATAAATGTAGATAGTGAGGATTATTAGAGCACTCGAGTTCTTATAACTCGAAACTGTTCTGAGTTTTACTTCAGATAACCTAACTAGAATAATGTCATTGAACAGTACACACATCATGTCCAGTTATGTTTATTGTCTCATTTTCAGATCTCAGAACCTCTGGCACCCGAAAGATGATCCCTCAATGAAACTTGAAAGCGTATCATCCAAGTTGACATATGGAAGTGCTCCATTGGGCTCAGTTCCAGGATCAACAGATATCTGTATATCATTAATTCACCGAATCGTATTTAAAAGCTCCGGTGAAGAATGCAGCATTAAATGAGTTCAAGATGGAATCCTCAATCAGAGGAGAAACGATTTTGAATCATGAGAATGCACGTCGAGTCAAAAGAGCAACCGGAAAAAGATCTCTGGTCCATGAAAGAATGCAGCCCCCAAAAGTAACTCAAGCCGCTGCATTTAACCGAACCAGAGGAATTTTGAACTTACGTCGGGTTCTGGATGGTTTTGTGAATGTGGAAAACGAGAAACCTTACAAGAGGAGCAGCTTACAAGAGGAGAAAATGTACTCTCGGTCATCTAGCTATCAGAAAGTTGTTCAACGATGTGAAACATCGCCGCTCCTACAGGTTCCTTTGTCGACTACTTTGAACAACTCACAATATGCTGCCACGACATCACGGGATAATAACCAAGGAAATGTTAAAACATTCGGTGATAAACGAAATAAAAAGCCTGAAAATCTCAAGTGTGTTTCCGATGAAAAACAAATGGCAATTCCGTCCTTTGAAAATGAGCCTGAAAATCTTAAGCGGGATTTTGACAAGAAAGAAGATCCAATAGTTACATATTCCAGTACAACCACGCTTCCTCCAATGAACGTGCTACTTGAAGTGTCTCGACTTCCTTCCAGGGCATCATGGCACTCGCCGAGTTCTATTGAATTTAGTCGAGTTTCAGGCGAATCGCCTTCATCTGATGTCGAAGGTAGACTAAACCTACAGCCAAAAGAAGTAGTATTCGACAAACCCACACACTTTTTTCCCTCGAGGGGAAGACTCACTGAAAAGATAATTCCTTCTCGAGTCCTCCATGCAACTCGTTCCTGTGAAGTTTCTAGAGTACGGCCTTTCGAAGAATTGATAACAAAGGACAAGAAAAGTATACTTGGTGGATATTATAGTCATCCGCGTTTTAATGTGTTAGGAGAACGAATTTCATGTGAACGGTCTCTTAAAAAACTATTTTCTTCAAACAATGATAAGAGAGATTTAATTGGCATGGCTGTAAAAGACGAATGCCATAAAAATAAAAATGTCAACATACGTTCTAGAAAAACTAAACACAACTCTAAAAAGCTGTTAAGGCGTCTGCTGTGCTGTTCTCGACGACAGTTGTCATCTTCTTCCTCAACAAACAGTGATTTTGCCGTGAAACTCTCTGGGAGTCGAACAGCATATACACTCAAAAACTCTGTTGTGGGTACGAACACAAGCTTGCTCATCTTATCAAGTAAAGCAACACAAACGTTTTTTTCGCATTCAGGAAAACTATTTCCACAAGGCAAAAAACAAGATGTCAAGAAATGTTATATTCCCAAATGCGATCAATCCACTGCAACCGAAGAAGAAACAATTGAATTTCAGGAAACGGGAGAAAAAACTGTAATTCCGGTTCATGTCAAATGTAGCACAACATTATCTCTTAAAAATAAAGTTGATGGACAAACTCGTACCATAAAATTTTCTGACAATGAAATAATTATTGAAGTGTCTAGAAACAATACCGACGAAATTGGGCCTAAAGTGGAACGATTAGTAATTGAACCCTCTAGAGAGTACGATAAGACTGCATTACCACAGTATCTAGAAATGAACAGAACGCGTAGCACAAAAGATATTCATATACGAACAAGTAAGATGGACATACCGTATGTAGCCAGTATTCCAGCTTGGATTTGGAACGAAACTTCAATGATATTTACGAAAAATAAAAGAGATACCACACTTAGAAAATTAAATGATCATAATTGTAATGAAGCATCAAATGATTCTTCAACGAAAGTAAGTAGCCATGCGGTCCCTGTAATCGTAACAGAGGAGGAATCGCTTCGGAACAATGAAGGACTCGAACAACAGAAAGTGGAAACTGGAAACGGTAACCCGAATAAATTAATATCGTGTTATGTAGTCGATGTCGTAAATAATCCATCTTCTCCTAATAATAATCCCAACAGAAATGAAGTTGTTGTAAACGAAATCAATAAACTAAAAACTAGAGTACGTAAAGACGCTGTTACTCAAACCACTTTCAACATTCCTGAGCGCATTAATGTGTTTTGCCAAACTACGGAGTGCCCGCAACGCGCTGATGTGGATGACCCTGAAAGAGAGCTGTTGTACGTGGACTATGAAGGCCAACGCGCTGCCGAGAAATCTATCATTGATCCACACCACATTTCACAGTCGGGAACTCGAATAGATTTAGTGAATATTTCAAATGACCCTGATGCCGGTGCACCGCCTGTCATAGTGAATATTTCGCATACAATGAGTGCTTTCAAGGCAGCTGCCTATGATCATGAAATAGAGCAGATTAAATATTTGGAACGAGCATCATCTCAACATTTTTCTCATCAGAAAACTGACGGGGACGTCCTCCCCGGATCGATAAATTTGAAAGAGACTATACCTGATCAAATAAATGTGTCTGATTCCCCAGACAAAGAGAAGGTGACGGATGATCGTCACACAAAGTCACAACGCGTAAACAGAAAATCCTTGATAGAGCAAGAACGAAGTAGCTCAAAATTGGAACGTCAAAGCAAAGTTAAAGAAGCAGACGCTGACCAAGAGGAAGTGATTCCTTCAATCATTAGCACCTCGCGTCCTTTCCTTCGGTTGAGAGAAAGTGAACTTGACCGAGACCCGTCGTCAATTGTGGCGAAGCCAGAAGGATCTAGTAAAACGGACGAAAAACAATATTCACTTAGTAGCCCCGATGGGCGTAAATCCACAAATACAGGGGGCATTTCTAAAAGTTCTACGGAAAAATCAAAAGGTTTGGACAAAACTCCTTTATCACATCAAAAGCAAAGACAGCATTACCAGACTGGCCGTGATTCTTTATCACGAGGAGAAACAGAAGTGGACCAAAAAAGCGCCACTCAAAACTCGAAAAATAGGGACAAGACACACGTCTCTGATATTACAAAGGAAAATAGGTCCTCCCAACTTAAAACCACTGAAGTTCTTTCGCGAAAACCTCCACCAATGCAACAAGAAAATGTGAAGGAAAGATTGAAGAGCAGAAGTCTGCTTTCTGAACCTCAGCGAATGCAACCGATTGATGATTCTAAGAAAGCATCTGTAGCATTTAAAAACTATGAATATCCAAAAGAAGAAAAGAAGAATTTAGAAACTATTCAAAGCAGCTCACAGTCTTCATTCATAAAGCCAAGTAACACGAGTATTTTATTTGTTATAAATGAGCCTAAGCTTGCTTTCCAAGGGAAAGGTAAGCGCGACAGATTTGCTGCTAGGGCCGGAGTCAGAGCTCCACCACAACGTGGGAGGGCAAGAGGTTTTGGTCCTCCTCCTCCAAGGAGTTATAATGCTGCTGCGGACCCAAAAGCAAATAAAGGAAAAGCTCCAGGGAAAGTACCTCTTGTATTTGGATCCCCTTCAGGAAGTTTTGATGAACCCGCGAACATAAAAGCAAAGAAAGGAAAGCAACCAGAAAAAATACCTGTAATTATTAAGCCTCCCTCTGATGAGCCAATAATCTACCCGAAGAAGAAGCAAGAAAGGACCATTATACCCCCTATACCCCCAAAACCAAAGCCACCTGTTGATGACGAAGAGGAGGATGAGGAAACTGAAATTACACCGTTTCCAACCACAATGTTGAAAACCGATTCCACCTCGAGCTCTGTCGCCAGTTCTATAGGTTCAACTTCGGAATCCATGTCATCGGTACTGTCGGCCGTATCAGGGGGGTCTAGTACTTCCAAACCTTCACTTGTTTCAGACGACTCCTCCGATGCAGAGCCGACTCGCTCCTCTGCCGAGCGGAGGAGTAAATCGTCCAGAAGGTCGCGCAGATCCTCAGCGAGAGCATCTGAGGCGCGAAGTTCAGTGAGAGATTCCGGCGTAATTCCTGAGACGAGGCATTCTACGATTGACAAAGCAGCTATCTCGCCCCCGGAAGAAGAGAGCGCCATTCCCTCGCCGAGGGTGTCTGAACAGCGTAGCTCACTTAGAGGTTCCAAATATTTACCAGATATGCTTATTTCTAATATTGACGAAGCCTTAAAGTCACCCAAAAAGCCAGACGTACCCTCGCCGAGAGTGTCTGAGCAGCGGAGATCGCTCAGAGATTCTGGTATTCTTCCGGATAAGGAACGTCATTCCGTTGCCGATGAGAGCCCTCCCCTACCTCCACCGCGTAGTTCTCTCAGGGATTCTGACTTTCTCCCGAAAATGATTCTTTCTACTACGGACGACGTAATTAAGCAACAGGGCAGGTCTTCATCGAGAATGTCTGAACCGCGTTCTGCCGAAGGTTCGCGGTCCTCGAGAGGGTCTGAGCCGCGCTCTGCCGCAGGATCTACGCAACGACTCTCTGACAGCGATCCCAACGCTTTGCCAGGAAGGAAGTCTTCCACTGCTGACAGTGCAAGGAAGCCATCCAAAACGCGCGATGGGACGAGTGTGTCGGAGAGGGACAGATCTACTAGTGAAGATGCAAGGAAGTCCTCCAAAACGCGGGATGGGACGAGACCATCTCTGCATCATAGTTTAATCAGACGATCAGACTTCTTTCATGACGCCGATTTACCCATCATTTACGATGCCAGTAAGACCCCCAGCGAGGACACGTACCCAAGGAAATCTGATCGAGCACTTTCTTCCGCTGGTGGGCGGTATCTTCTTGAGGATACGCAAGTAAAACCAAGTGGAAGATCTCGTGAAATCAGTACCTATAGCTCTAAAAAATCGCTATATGATTCACGCCCACACTCTGTTCTGTTGCGCAAGAAAAGGAGCTTGAACTTGAACGAATACGCTCGATTGAAATTGCTAAAGCGTTGGAACACAAATATTCTTTGCCTGACAGCGACGAGTCATCTGAAGAGAAATTCCAGGAAACCGTTATTTCTGGATCCAGGGAGGTGGTTACAGACTTGCCAGATTCAAGTGCCATCGAGCCTTCGGTTATTGAATCAGATAAATTGAGAAGCAAGGAGTGGGATTCGAGTGATCTGCCTACAACAGTGAGAGAAGTAGACACCATTCCGTATGAATCTGACTCTAAAGGTTTTACTCAAGTTGAGGATTTGGGTGATAGTACAAAAGAGCGTGAAATCCAAACGACGGTCGTTCACCCGCCTCCAAAACCTTTGTCAAGCGCGCAAGTTCGTGTTCCGTACGTGAAACAAGATAAACAGGAGCCATGCTTTGTTGATGCAAAAAGAGTTGCTAGGCAAGAAAGAAGACACATCCACAAGGACGTTTGCCAACCTCTTCCGCGGGCAGAGAAGAGCGCTCTGAATAATATGTGCGAAATGTTCTGCAACATTTTTCCTTGTTGCAGGAAGTTTTCCGTTTGCTGCAAAAGAAAGGGAGCGTACACTAGAAAAGCACCGCCGTCGCAACATGCAAAGAAACGCGAAGGGAAATCCTCTAAATCCAGCATTACGTCATCACAGTTGTGTGGCAAATGTGATAAGTGCGACAGTGCCACCATGTCCCTCCAGGGAGCACCAGTTCTTCGCCAATCTAATCCTCCAGGTCCACCAGAAATTACTGTGGGTTATAATTTTACCAATCTTTATGGAGTCTACATGCTAGCACTAGAGCAGTCTAACAACAGTGGATGCGTAGGTGTTCAGAACTTTACAGAAAATATGTTTTCCAGTGCAATGTATCCTCGAGTTTACGATAATTCCTCAAGCAGTTGCATTTTCTCCGATTTGCATATCAAAAACAAAAGTAATGACAGTAAATTGTGCAGTTCGGAAATATCTTCAAACTTTCCATCAAACACTTACTATGATTTTAAACATACTCCGCATTCACAAGAAACTGCAATGAACGACACTACATGTAAGGCATATGTGTCTGAAGATTCACAAAAATCTGTGTTTACAACCACAACTCCGTTCTCATTAACCGGCACGACAACTACTCCCTCAGACAGAAATGAGTTGTCATTTCAGAGCCACGAACGAGATTTCAGTTCTCCACCGGCTACTTCCTGCCTTTTCGATTTGTTTTCATCCAGCAGCAAAAAATTGGTTCTCAGTGAATTTTATAGAAAGAATTATAGAAAAGAAAAATCATTGATTACTCGTACCAAGAAGAAATTTCGAAAGAAAAGTTCCTCGCAAGTAATTGATATGAACTTTCAACCCATGAAACCAAAAAACATTAAGAAAGGAAATATATTTGAGGAATATACTGGTGATTCAGGAAATACTTTTTTAAACAAGAATAAAGAAAACACGACCCCTCGTACATTAATTCAGAAATGGTCTGACAATTACCAACATTTGGTAGAGAAAAGTGATGATACTGGTCTGGATGTCACTCATACTAGGAATGAATTATTTGAAGACTTCACAGAAGGTGAAATAAATAAGAGGCGGAAACAAACTGAAAATTATGACCCATATTATCACGTGAATGAACATCTAAAAAGAAAAAAGAAGGAATTTGTGGACCGTTTGGAAAACAGAAATGAAATTTCATTTCATGCAAATGACTTTGTCAATACTAGAAACGTCACAAATGATTTGAAAACAAATTTGAAAGATTTGTATAAGAATATTTGCAAAAAAAGTAAAAATGAAATACAGTACCGAAAAACGAAAAAAATAAAAGAGGAAATGTTTAAAATACACGTTTAAATACAAAACAATTTAATGAAGCAAGTGTAACTTAAGAAAAATAATTAAAATCTTTAACTTATTATTGAATAAATGTTTATTTTTGGTAATTCCCTGATACCGTGTTTTATTTCAAAATAATTTTATGCAATACGAGAACTAGCAATAACTAGTGGTGCTGCAGAATGGCACAGACTTTCTCGTAGTAAAGTTTTATAATTTCCTTGCTGTGGACTGGCTTTACGATACTGCCCCTTCCTCTTGCCTGCTGCCATCTATCGCACCAAAGTATTTTTTTTTATATTTTCTCAATTTTTCGATTTCCAAATTGAAGAACCGGAATATTACTTTAAGAAAATTAAAGACGAGTAAAATCTCGTCCTAAATGGCAATTTTCATTGAAAAACTTAGAGCCTTTTTAAGAAAATGACAGTTAAGCGTTACTATAAATACAAAATTTGAAGCTCTTTTAACAATAATCTCTCCACAGGAAAAATTTTAATGGATGAAAGATTTTCTCGCGAGTATGGATATGTTCTATGTCCTGGATTGGACATGGTCGTCAAGAATTCTAAACGTTCCTCAAGTTTGGGCATGCATTCACTCTGTCACTGTCTTGGAGAAATTTGATTTACTTGTTCGAGATAAAGTTCAAGTAATAATTCCGGCCGATATTTCACAATCGCAGATGCAGAATATGCAGCGAAGACGTGCTTAATACTTGAGGGTGCGGCGAGTTGCGTAGAGCTTCTATTCAGGGGCGCTTGAGTCATAAACTTATAAATCAACAACGCCCCCATTTCGCGTCTACGCCTAACAGACACACATATTCCCATTGTGCAAAGGCCTGTTTTCTTCACACAAGTGCAATCAATAAGTTGACAAAGTTGTATCGCAATCGTATGAACGGTAGGATAGCGCATTAAATACGAACAATAACGGTTAAACGGGGGAGAATAGATTCCAAATCTGAACAAGACGTGCTGATGTTGTACGTCTTTCCCACACGTCACATAGTTCTTACTGTTCTTTTTCAAAATAAATTAAATCAGACTCAAGAGACTTAAGCGAAGGACATTTTTCATCCGTTTAAATTTTGTGGTTATGTTAGTTGCGATTTATCATATTTTATGTGTTTTTATGGCGTATTTGAGTTCTCAGCTACTCTTGTGAGTTTTTAGGTCGCTTTTCAACATCTTGGTCATATAGCGACCACTGTGAGTGTTTTAACGGTAGGGGATCTGTAGGAAAAACACGTAAGAACAACACCAACACACACAAACCTCCATATGTGCAAATGTGAGTTTATTGAATTTCCCGTCTACAGCCAAAACGGGAGATTCGGAGCTTTTTTATCCATTCCGTTATTCACTGTAGACGTCTCAGTCATAATCATGTTTGTATCGATAATGATGACTGCCTTTCAATTTTTTATGCGTAGGACCTACAGAAATCAGTCAACATTTGACGACAGGAGTCAAACAGTAATGGAACAAATATTCCAAAAAATATTTACCCTCCATAATAATTATCTACACATGTCCAAATAGTCGTTAATCGCATTACTGATTTTAAAACTAGCAGATGCTACAAAAATGTCCAAAATTCAAACCGTGATTTGCAAATAATTTGCCACCGTGAAAGAACAGTAAGCCACGTGAACAAATACTTCCTGCTATAAGCCTGTAGGGGATTAATATCAAGTAGGCAATGTTTCGCGATATAGCTCGACACAACTCAAACAATACAATTTCAACAAAATAAGCTTGTAACTTGATACCACAGACGCCTAACGTACTACGATAGAATCAAGTGTTTTCAAACATACCGTAGATTAGCTTATGGTCATTCAGAGATCATTAGCAAAGTACTTGAAGGACCTTTATGAACATAACAAAGTATTGGCATAATTTTCAATATCGAAGTAAGCTCTCGGCCTGTTCGTGTATTTCATTTAAATTAGGCGGTCAGCCGGGCGGGCGGCGGCGCCACAGCGGCGGCTCAGGCGGTCTGGCGCGCTCGCAGGCTACCCCTCACCCGTGACGTCACGCCGCCAGCAGGTCGACCGACCGGCCCGCTGGCTGCGGGCGCGCCCGGCAGTTCACAATTAATTACTTGGAAGATTGAAGAGCAATTAAATTAATTTTTGCGTAATTAATTAGCAATTAAATCACTCTACATGATGGCATATTTGGTTTTGTGGTAACTAATTGTGGTAGATCCAGCGTAATCCTCCGCTTGCTCACCATTAATTACGCAAAAAATTGAAGAGCAAAGAAATAAATTTTTGCGTAATTAATTAGCAATTAAATAGTTTTAAATGGTTGCATATGTGGTTTTGTGGTAACCGATTTTCGTAGAGAGGTTCTTATATCACCGCGTTCCCAGGGGAGTTCAGCGCACCGTTCGTGGCGAGTGAGGGCCCGTCGGCCGGGTAGAATTTGCCACAATCGCGGAACACTAATAAAACAGTCGCCCTGTAGTTGTCTCTGTAGTTAAGAAAAAATAAAACTTTAAGGTTTATATAATGTGATTCTGTGTTTTTATTCAACAATTTTTTCATAAACTGGTGTAAGTCAGAGTAAATTCTTTGACCACACTCATGTAATATGTATAAATAGTAATACATCAGACAATTTTCTGTTTTAATGATCTCTATTGGACGATGAATCGAACCGCTGACTTAAGAATTCTAGCAGCCGGCTACTCTGATCTATAGTTTTCCCTGGATTCTCCGATCTACACTAGGTGAATGCAAGAGCAGTCCCCTAACAAAGGGGCCACGGACCGCGCACGTTCTTTTCTACCTCTTGTCCTATCCTCTCCCCTTACACACACACTTACAATAACATGCACTAGACTACCACATATTCCGGGAGACCGGTCGGGAACTTAGAGCTTGTCCCGGCTGGGGCAGTGCCCCGCCGCTGGGTGATGGTTGGGGAGAAACCTCGCTAGCCGTCGGTAGGTCGGCACCGGATCACGCCAGCCAGCGATGGAAGATCTCCGCCACCTCCCGCAGTAAAACATTCATTATACTTACGGGACTAATGACCTTAGGCGATGATGCGCCCGGAAACTAATCAATCACGAATCGGACCGCGCGCGCACGCTCGAACAAGCAATGCGCTTGTGAGCAATGGCGACCGCGGCAAACGCCCCAGAGGAAGGCGAGGGCACTTGCCTCACCCGCTGCTCTGATATCATTTTTACTTCTGCTCCCTGTACTACAGTATAGGGAGGAAAAATATGAGTCCCACCTCAACTACTATATGATAACAAATACGGTATCGGTCGTAAAATCCGTATTTAAGTCCTTACACACGTCAGAATTAAGGTCAATTAAAGCTGTTACAAAGATGGTAAAGATTGTTGAGCGGAGAGTGGTGATACAAGCAATTTTGTTCCCGAAAATAGGTTTGGATATGAGGAGTTTTATATATGAGTCATTCTACATCAAATTGCACAAATTTTAGGACAATTTTGCCTTCATGTCCCAGATTATTAAACTTTTTCTGTGAACATTAAAGCATACTATGAAACACGTTATGATTCAGGTATGGGTTGGGATTGAGGTAAATAATTTTATTTAATTCTCTAAAACCAATGCATAATCTCGATTTTGTATAATCTTTCTTAAAGGCCAAAGTTACTGGTGCAGCAAACGGACTGTATGATTCTTCTATTATTTTTTTTTCTTTAGTAATTTTTCAATTTGACTTTCAATTTCTATTTTGTCTTCAATCGTACATCTGTATGAACGTTTAAAGCAATATTTGTCCACTATCAAATCAATATGTGCTTCATAGCTTTTTACAGTGCCGATATCATACCTATTTTTTGCGAAAACTGATTTATATTTTTCAATTAATTTGTCAATCTTCGATTGTTTATATAAATATATGTTTTATTAAAATTTCAAATTCTTCAGTATTTATGTCCTCATTAAAATTTACTCTATATTCCTTTTGTATACCATATAAATACTTACAATTTGTTCCGTTTATTTGATATTTTTTTTCCTTGATTTTGAAAATTGTCTCCTATGTTACCTGGCAAGTCAGGAATATTCGTATTTTTGTTTTTTGTTCTTTCTCTTTTGGATTGTAATATTGTGTTATTTTTAACTGTTCATTTTGGATCAGTTGTCTTTGTGTCTCTCAAATCAGACGCCTAGTCACTTGTTTGGTAGCGCGGCAGATTCGAAAATGTAAGGAAACAATGACACAGACACAAGAGTCTTTGTTTTCTTTACACACACACACACACACACACATATACATATATTTATTGTGACGGACCGGCGATTCGGTCCTATTCTACAGTAAATTTGTAAAAGGGGTCAGGTATTCTTTCTTGCGAATGGGCTCTGAGTGCATGCACAAACAATGAAAAAATTACTTTTAATGTAAAAACACTGCTTGCTGCTGAGTGCTTTATTCCCAGAAAAGACAATAGATATTACAAAAACATCGTTCCATTGAATGTGTAGAAGGTAAACAAAATAATGGTTTAGCATTAATGACTTTCTTACGATACTAACAAACATGAACAATTTTCTTACTAACTACGTAAATATTGCTAATGAACACTTTCTTTCTGTCTTAACTTTACACTTCATACTGTAAATGGGAGCTCCCTTTGCATTCATTGATTCATAATCACCTCGTTCTTTCAATACTTATTCTATTTACAGACAATGTGTACCCTTCCAAAATACCCTTTCTATTCTCCACATCAAATTAGATTATTTATCATGGCAAATTCACTCATCTAATACCCCCTCTCACAATCGTCTACTCCCTTTCCCAACTCACTTGATTCTTTTACCGCCTAATAATAAGTTCCTTCTAGTAACAGTCTTACTGGTTTTGCTGCGTCTGGAATTCCTTCGAGCTCACCAACTCCGGATGCGCCGGTGCGATGTGACGAGTCGGGACCGTTCCGCCCACCACGTGGCCATGGCGCGTGTCCCCGCCGCTTCTACCCGGCCGCCGGTGCAAATCCCACACCGCAGTCGTGCTTCGCCGGGCACGGCGATGTCCACTCGCCGCCAAATCAGCAGCCGTCCTGATTTCCAGTTCTTCCCAATTCGTTTGTTAAGCCCGCCGATGCTGTATCGCTATATTCGTTTCACTCATGCTGCCTTTGCCGTACACGTGTCTATACACTCATCACTTTCCTCGCCTCACACCGTTTAATCTTCACTGTATATCACTTAACTCGAGATCAATTAATAGTTCTTACTGTTTCTCATTGTCCTACGTTTCGATTTCTGTTCGATGTCTTCGGATTCCTCTCAACTGGTTTTCATCACCGCCATCATTAGCTTTCCGCACTACCGCCCGTTACTCTTCCTCTTCGACGCTACTTTCCGACTGCTCTCGTTCCCACGGTCCCCTCCTCAACTGTCGAAGTCTCGTACTTCGCGTTCGTTTCGTCTCGCTTGCCGCGGGACACTCTCTTGCTCGGCCGAGTCCGCCCGGAACGGCCGTCTCTACCGCGCTGTTTAAACCATGTTGGCACCCGCGTATATGTTCAGAAACGCGGTGCGTTTCAATATATATATATATATATATATATATATATATATATATATATATATATATCATATATTGTAGAGAGGGAGAGATACCGATTCACATAACCGTTTACACGTAAGCTTCCGCGGCTGGCGTCGATTACTTCGATTACACCCGACGCACAACATCGCGATGTCAATGCCCTGATGAAGCCTGCGACATGTCAGGCGAAACGTCGGCCTCTCAGCCCACTACGCGGCGTCACCCGGACAGACAAGAAGTAATCACATAACCGTTTATTCAAGTTATCTGCATTCTCCATACCAAACTTTCTTATATATTGGAAGCGTAACAAAAATATCTAATTTAAAGTTTATTTATAATTTAGTAAAGAATTCTGAAAATTTAACGTAATGTGATGTACACTTTCACTGAAGAAAGATTCAGAATAAGTCAAAATATACAATTTGTAACAGAATGGTAGATTAGAGTTTTCGAAAGAAATTCCCTGACATCTACAAAATGATGTTTTTGACGGAATATATCCCAAACCTATCAAAATCATACATTTTCAAGAAAATATGTTCAATAGCTTTAATATAATATGAACTTAACACGGACTGACAACCTCGTGGAGTACACTCAAATCCATTTTTAGAGTAATATATTTGCTAATAGAAGCTGTTATGCTTTTCTTTTTGCTTTCGAACGTGCTACGTAGGCGACTCGCTTTAAATGATATTTAATGCTTCATTAAGTTGTGTGATAAAGACATGATATGATATCAGAGATACATTAATTTTGACGTATGAATATTAATTTTGCAAATCTTACTTTAAACAATGGGTAATTATTTCAATACATCTTCCACTCTACGTATTCAGATCTATGAAAATGCGGAAAAGTCTGTAAAATTTCGAAGAATTTGAATTAGGCGCCCCCATCATAGCTGCCAGAGCGCAGCGCTTGCTTCAATTTACAACGGGGAAGGACGGCCATTACCATTGAATTGTGGGGCCTTGTTTGTGCCTCCTCGTTGGTGCGGCAGCTCTTTCTCAGTAATTATCTGGATGTTCACCGTTACAGTTAATACAAATATGGGGCAGGTCATTTGATGTATTGGTTTCAAAATAATAGTGACTTTCGTTGCAACGTACACAACGGAGAACCCATTTAGATTCTCTTACATATACTCAAATCTGTGACAGTTTTTACGTTGTGTTGTACATATTGCTTTTTACGTTTTGAAACATTTGATGGTGAAATTTGAGAAAATGTTTGAAGGGCAAGTGTGTGATGTAAACACACAGTTGGAGGTTTTTGACGCACATCACAAGACGGCAAACATATTTTATACATTCGCGCGCCATTTTCGCTAATCCTGTCACAATACCAACCTCATGAATTTTTAAAAGCTATATATCGATTGAGTTAACCAAAATAACCTAACTAATGTATTTTTGTAAGCATGTACAACGAATATGCGCGAGCGGAATGACGTATTTGTTAACTCAAACTTGTAAAATATATTGACGTTTTGCTACGAATGTCCAGTTTCATGACGAGGCTACGCGTTTAATATAAAACATCCTTTAGCCTGTCCAATGAATACTTGGGCACTGAACTTTATTAAGCACAAGTCTCTCTTGACAATATCACTGTAAACATCTCTCTTCGTTAAATATTCACTTCATCCTCAATTCTTCATCATTATATGCTCTGTTGAACCCCTCAATAGCCGTGCGGTCCGCAAATTCTTATGACCACTTAACAAATGAACCCATTTTAGTTACTTAGGGTGTGAAATTACATATGGAAGAGAGAGGGAAGTCACCAGCAAGATCCATAAATTTCAAGCTATTTGTGGAACTATAAGTAGAACTTTTAGAAAGAAATCCCGAAAAGAAACCGAATTAAAATTTTATGATATTATAGCCCTCCCAGTTTTACTGTATGGATGTGAAACTTTTGGTTCAAAAACAAGAAGATTTTAGGAGGATAGAATCAGCAGAAATGCGATTTTGGAGAGGAGTAAAGAGCTGTACATTAGGAGATCAAATAAAAAGTGAAAAAATAAGAAAAGAACTAGGGCGGAAAGAAACAGTACATGAAAAAATTAACAAGTGCATACAGCAGTGGGTGACACATATTAGAAATATGCCGCAAGACAGACTTCCAGTGCAAACCCTGAATTACAAGCCGAAAGAAAAGAGAAACATTGGAAGAGCAAGAACGAGATGGAAAGAGGTTGGTTC
Source organism: Teleogryllus occipitalis (assembly GCA_011170035.1). Lineage (NCBI taxonomy): Eukaryota > Metazoa > Arthropoda > Insecta > Orthoptera > Gryllidae > Teleogryllus > Teleogryllus occipitalis. The sequence goes on along the minus strand of BLKR01000122.1, from coordinate 202,695 downwards.
AGGCAATATGCCTAATCCGTAGAGGGAGATGATGATGACTTAACAAATGTAAAGTTGGCAACAGAAATAAAATGAAGTACGATTGCCGCTTAGACTCGTAGAAAATGAGTTGTGTAAGCACAATCACGGCGTAAAGTGTATTGACGAAACTTTCTGCGCAAATATTGACACAAGATTTCTGCGCAATTCAAACAGAAAGGTAAAGGATGAAATAATTGAGTTCATCTTTGTCAACTTAGATTTATTCCGATAACCGGCTTTCGACCATTCATAATGTCAACAACACTTCATCAGCATTCCCACAAGAAAGGTAAAGTACTTGTAACGCCATATCTGTTTTAGTGGTAGATAAGTTTTCATTTTTTAGGATGATGCATAATCCGTTTGTAAACTTTTGTAAAAAAGATGTGTGTGGGTGTGTGATTTTTTTGTTTGCATGATAAATGGATCCATAAAATCGTTGCATACCTGCATGATTTTGGAGCAGTTCTGTATTTTAATTAAAGACAGGGGCACCACGAACCAAAACATTTTAACATTAAAATATCTTAAATACAAAATTATTTTAATTTTTTACAATTAAAGGCGCATGTGTAAGTTAATATTTTATTATCATATTCAATATATTGTCGGATTTGTGTTCCTGGAGACCCCTTTATATATGTTACTTGGTAATAGGAAGGACCATTGGGGATCGAGTCAGAAATGTCTGAAAATTTCAAACCATTTATTGGCTGCTTATTCAACGTTTCATGATCTATACGACCACCTCATCAGGAATATAACAGAGATGTCCTACCTTACACATTTGAATTGATGTACACGCATGTCATCAATTTTTGAAATGACGCTAGGGAATAAGTAACAGTATATTGAATAGACAGTTAAATGGAACATACGAGCTTGGAACGTATATGCACTAGTGAACATGGGCATCGCACGGTATGAGGTTATATTAATGCAAAACATAACAGTACTAATTGAGCAAAAGAATTTTTTAAACAGAAATAAATAATAATAGAAATAATAATTATAATAATAAATAAACAATAAAAATTACATTATTTCTCAGATATTTTTTTAAAAAGCCAGAATGGTATATACTCAAACTTTATACTTCACGCAAAGTACTTACCTTCACTCAGAGTTCCTATGGGACCAATAGTATCCTCCAAAGGTAACCCATTTTACAATTCAGACAAGTTCTACAATAACATCTTAAAAATCATAGTTGGCCTTAAAGACAGTAATTTTACTAACAGTACTGAATAAGGACAAAATTAATTATTTCCAATTGCCTGACAATTACAAAATGTATTTCTTAGATGATTTATCCATCTTTAGTAACACCCCAATGGATATTGTCATTCAAAACATTGAAGGTAAATGATATTTTCTTGCTGTACATGCCAATATTTCATTAGAACAATTCATAATCTGATTAAGAATGATCACCCAACAACCAAACGTATGCTTATATGCCACCATACTTACCCATGGGTGTACCCCACGTCACACAGTTTTTCACTGTTTTGACGTTAAAGTAAATAAATGGGAGTTTCCTTGTTACCCGTAATCGCAGATTTAATAATGGAACACTTAGAAATAAGTGAAGTAAACATCAAATTTGACATTAAATGCAGTATGTATAGACAAGTGGATGACATTACAATTTGTTTTTATCGCGATAAAATAGACAAACTTCTTTAGATTTACAACACATTTCATCTTAGGCGAAAATTTATTATAGACTCAGACTATATAAATATATAAATCAAACAATTGGGAAATCAATTTTTTAATGCTTAAGTAACTGTTCAAAATAACCACATCATAACAAATTGGTATAGAAAAACAACATGGTCTGGAAGGGTACTTAATTTTCTATCACATTACATATACAGTCAGAAAGTACGAGGGCAGATCGGAAAGTGACGCAAAATAATATTTTTCTCCCCTGGTATTGCAAGTGCAATGCTGAAATATCACCACGAGATACTCGTAGTTTGAAGTTCGTGCTAAACATAACCTAACCTTGAGGGTATTTTGTTTTCCTTTGCAGCTCTAGCGAGTGTAGCCTGAACTACGAAACAAAAATGGCGCGCATGTTGCTATCGTCAACTTGTGAAGAGCAGGGAAGAGTGGTGCGATATTTGTGGGCCAAAGAGCATAATGCTTGTTAAATTCACAGGGACGTGCGTGGTGTATATGGGGACGACTGTATGGACCGCAGGAATGTCTCCAGGTGGTGTGAGTTCTTCCTAGAGGGCCGTGTAAAAAAGGGATTCGCCACGCTCCGGGCGGCTGGTAACAGCTACAACCTCGCAGAATGTCGGAGCTATTGCGACAGCAACTTTGAAGCACCGATGCGTGCAAATGCAAAGCTTATCGCATGCATGCAACATTTTTTTGATGCGTTTTACGATATTCTTCATGACAAGTTGAACTTTCGTAAAGTTAGTGCTCGCTGGGTTCTTAAGAACCTCACCGACAACCACAAAGGCCAACCGATGATGATGTGTTTGGATCACTTAATACGTTACACCGCTGAAGGGCATGATTTTCTGAAAGGTATCATTACAGGCGACGAGTCTTGGGCATATAACTACACGCCCGAAACCAAGCAGGCTTCTATGGAGTGGAAACATGCTGATTTCCCAGTACGAAAAAAAATCAAAGTGACGAAATCTTCCTGGAAAGTGCTTGTGACAGTGTTCTGGGAAAGGTTTTGGGGTGTTATTGGTGGACTTTGCTGGACACGGAACCACTGAATGCTACAGCTTTCATTAAAACGTTGGTTAAGTTGCGTCTTGCCGTTCGAGATAAACGCCTCAACATTTATGCTGACGGTGTCATACTTCTCCATGACATTCCCCGTCCTTACGTTGCTGCTCCTGTTCGTGAGAAACTCGCCAAATTTGGGCTGGGGGTGCTCCATCATCCACCATACCGGGCCTAGCAACGTTGGAATTTCATCTCTTTGGCCACATGAAGAAATTCCTGGCCGACAAGCACTTTGTGACAGATGCGGAAGTGAAATCAGCCCGCAGATTGTTATACTCCAACCAAACGGACTTTTACGAACAGGGCTTATTGAAACTGTATCACGCTTGCAAAAAAGTGTGAAAAAAAATTGTAAAAACTATGTATAGATAAAACTGGCCAGCAGAAATGTGTTGAAAAACGTCTAGAAACTATGCAACTCCTTTGTAGAAAAGTAGGTCAAAGATGTAAGGTTCTTGGTGATTTTGTTTTGTGTTTTGTTACAAATTAAATTTTGGGGTAAAAAGAATTATTGTGCATTACTTTCCGCTCTGCCTTCAAAGCACTGGTAGATATACAACTTTTTAGACTCTGCAATAAACTTATAAATTCCCTCTTTTCATTCCTTTAAGCTTCAGTCACTACATAACGCCAACAACCAATATTCTGAAATATGCATCACCAAAGTTATAAAGAAAAGGATTCATTACAAAATTTGTTGAAACGAAACATCATTGACCACTAATTGATACTGAAAGATATCACTACCTTCTCACTATAAATAAACGCCTAAATCTCTAAACAACTCAGCGAGTACAAATTAACTTTTGTCGTTTATAACTAACACAAAAACAGTAATTTTATTAAACAGACACAAAGAATCAGTCAAAACATTAGATGCTTCAAAGTAGTTTACAAGGTTACTTGTGGTGACTGTAGGAAGGAGGGCGAGACCAAACAGTAAAATGTACATATGTACTTGTGTTTACCAACACAAGTATGATATAAACAAGTATCTTACTTTACATGCATCCCTAACCAAACATCGTACAGGATTCAACCACAAAATAGATTTTGACAGTACTACCATTTTTGCTTTTCAAAAGAAACAAAAACACTAAAAAGATTAACAATGATATACATCTTTAACAATCAGTCAACACAAGTCACACCAACTAACTTGATCAAAGTTTACAACTTTTTACTTGAAGTAGTATAATTCAACAACAGTTTTACTATAAGCAAGCTCAGTACCGATCCACTTCACAGTTGTACCGTAGATTAACACCAAAATACACAGCTTCCAGGTTTTTGCGAATAACTGCACAACGCTCCACTGTCCTAAACATGAGTGTTGTCAGCTCCGTGAAAGAAAATTATGGCGATTGGAGCAAAAATTGTATTTGGACACTGGAGTTTAATCAAAGCAGGTCTCTTTATGCGGCGTTGATTTAATTCCCGGCATAGTCACCGAGATTGCAACGCCAAAACACACACAAATACATTTTTTAAATTTCTTTGAATCTTCTGGCCGGATCCGGAAACAAATTATTAGTTCCCCACCAGGAGAGCGAGACGCGTCGAATATCATAGGTCTCGATAGGTCTCGGGAAGTGGTCTAGCCATGAGCGACGGGTCCGCTCGCGTAAGCGCGCGCACACGCACGCACACACACGCACAACCACACACACACACACACACACACACACACACACACACGTGCGCGCGCGCGTTCACTCGCAGTTACTCTAACACTGTTTAAGGATTCTACAGTACAACGCAGTCCTCTGCTGTATGTGGCTGTTCTTTGTACCATGGCACAATCTTATTTAAAGACATTAAATTCTTCCATAACTGACAAAAAATATTCTTCACAATTGAACGGTGTTATGCATCACCCGGCTATGCTATACATGTTTTGAGATAATCGTGTTCAAAGATTTTTTACATTTTCAGTTCTAAAAACTGTAGCTTAATTGTTTCTGACTTGATAATCACTTACATGACAAAATTGTATATGCTGATTCGTACCGTATGAGTAAAAATCTCTATATTAATATATGCGGTCACTATTTTCATATTGCACTTCGACGAAACGAGCATGATGTCATTAGTGTTTTGCATCAATCTGTTAAGCGCCGCGAGAGGGCGTTTACCTTGTCGATGCGTTTTAGTGTGGGATATTTTGTTATGTATCAAGCAGCTAAGCGCCAAGACGTTGTGCAGACTGTTGATGCAAAATAATGTATCATAGTTGGTGTTTCTACGCGTAATATGGTTATCATTTGTTTTGCCATTTGTATACGTAACTTTTAAAAAATTACATGCGAAATAAATTTATTTATTCAACTACTCACGAAAAAACAGAAAATAATGCAAAAATTAACTGAACCATTGTCAAAATTGTATTGAATCACGAATTTTTCATTACAGAAAAACATTGATAAGTTTTCATGAGGTTGTAGACTAAATTCTAATGACGGTAAACGCACGATACCTGAACCCCAGCCTAATGACTATCGTCTACTTTCTCCTTTCTCTTTCTTCTTACTTTGCTGACTCTTATTTTACTGGCTTCGAACTTTTGCTTCATTTGACTAAATACCATAATATTTTAAATTCATTTTTCCTATTTTCAATTCTGATTTTCTCATTAGTAATGAGGGCCCGGTTAATTATGTAATTACACATTTTCCTAAGTTAACTAAGTCAATTCACGTTTCATATCAGTTAGTGCCTACAAACGTTGACGTTTTAATAGATATAATTACACATTTTACCCGAATGTACACATATTTACATATTTTACTCATAAGTACATAATTTTACACATTTATGAATATTTCCAGTTTTCTCCAATGTTTTTTTATAGTTCATTTAACTTATTCAAAGTTTTTTGGTAAGGAATAGCCTAGACAACCAATTCAGCATTTTCAAATACATTTTTTCTACATCTTCACCTCTAAAATGGTGCTATTGCATCGCGTTAAAATGCGCCTTTCGATCAACACGGGCGAAAAGCAAAAGGGCAAGGCGTCTATGCAATCCATAACTTCCTGTGAGTTAGTTTTGAGCGTGAGTATCGCATAGAACAGATGACTGCTTAGGAAGGAAGTTGGTAATGACACGTCGAGCAGGCGATATCGCGCGCGCCTATGTCGCATCTTCCAAAGTTCTCCCGTGACCTAAATAACTTTCGCCACGCTATAAAAGGTCATCTCCGTTCATGCTACCGGGAGCGGGAGCTCAGTGCATCAACTGATGTCACTGCAGTGCCTCTGACCGGGAGGTCCTAGGTTACACTCCCCACGGCGGCAGGATTTTCGACACTAGCTTTTCAGCTACGTCGAATTCAGTCGCCGTTGGAGGGGAATTCTAGCGACCGGCTGCTCTGATCGGTAGTTTTCCATGGGTTCTCCGATCAACACCAGGCGAATGCCGGAGCAGTACCTTACCAAACGGGTCACGGACCGCGCGCGCTTTTTCCTTCTTCGTCGACCTATTCTCACCCCTTACACACACACACACACACACACACACTTATACTAACATGCACTACACTACCACATATTCCGGGAGACCGGTCGGGAGCATAGAGCTCGTCCCGGCTGGGGCGGTGCCGCGCTGGTGGGAGAGTCCTGGTTAGGGGGAAACCCACTAGCTGACGATAGATCGGCGCCGGATTTCACCATCCAGCGAGGGAAGATCACTGCCATCTCCCGAGAGAAAGGCATGCACTATACTAACGGTACTAATGACCAAAGCAGTTGACGCGCCCGGAAACAACAAAATCAATTTAAAAAATCCGTTCATGCTGCGTGGGACGTAGAGACCATCCCTGTTCATTCAAGCGCCAAACTACACCAACAAGAGAGTGGGAATATGTGGCGCTTACCTGCATAATGCGAAATTAAGAACATCAGTTACGAAGATGTTGGCTCATAGCCGGTTGTTGCGAAACATAAAACCCCTGATGTGTCCGTATCTAATTTTTTAATGGCGCTTAGCCGGTTGATGCATAACACCGTCCAATTGAAAGAATATATTATTGCAGTATTTAGCTCTAATCATGATCCTTTGTCTATCGTTACGCCCCTTCGCATAATACAAACGGGCACATTTACGGAAGTCCGTTTCCTGCAATAGGTCTCCGTCTGCGCCTTCTGCACTCGTCGCCTGTCTCCCAGCAAGTACCCGAAACGGAACTCGCGTCGACTAGTGCCATTCGGCGCGTCGACCCATCGACCGCGCCCTCGGATCTGCGAGGCGGCCCATGCGCAACGAGCACTTCGCCTACGGGCAGGTGAGCAGCGCCGTAATAGCCCCTCCGGTCTTTCTTCTTCTTCTTCTTCTTCTTCTTCTTCTTCTTCTTCATGCGTTGTATTTAGAACGCTTCAAATCTCTTTCAAATGAAATTCTTTAGGTCATTTACCCACGGTTGTATGTATTTTACAAGACTGGTCTTTACAGGTGCAAAAGTGTCTGTGAGATCAACAATAACATTTCTCAAGATTGACGCTTGTCATCTCATCTGGGACATAAGAAAATAGAATCCTAATTGTCGCTCGCCTCAGCCATCTTAACTTGGTTCATTGGTATTACCTGTACATCTCGGAAGGTTAGTATGTGTCTGGATAACAGCTTGTCACGTACGTGAGTGATTTAGTAACCACTTGATCGCTCAGACCAAATGAATCAATAAGCACAAAATTAACCACATTAAAAAAGTTAAGAAGTAATCACCCACATTGGTTCATTAATCAACTGAAGCAAATTCAACATACTCATTAATTCAAATTCTCCAATCTGAACACGGATGACAGAGATGGGAGTGTCTGTGTTAAAATCATTCAAAAAATCATCAATGAAGTACGACGTAGAAAACAACATAGATTCTAAATCGTATAAATTATTTGGTCTGTAAACTTAAATAATGGCTAAAGGTTGGATTGTTAAATCACAGACTTTTATCAATCAAATAACAAAGCGCCTTAATTTCATTATCAGTAGCCGTATAATTTCACTGGCCAAGAACTGAGTGCAAAATATGTGACCTAACAAACATCCCTCCCCCTCCAACCTCTTCGCTAAAGAAGTTCATGGCGGATAAAATTATTTAGCTGTTAGAGTAAGTCAATAAATATCTGCGCTCAATGTTTATAATTCACTACAATGACACCATTTTCCACATCGGTCACCCTTGTTCTTGACTTTCAGTGTAAGTTCTCATTCATAGCTCAAGGTTTCCGACACACTCAGAAAATAAGTTTTTTGGTAATAGCGAACTACGTATGCACCTCTTCCTTCATCTCTAGATGGACTCGGTCTTACTTAATATTGAAAACGGTAGTGGATGAGGCGAGACGCCATGATATTTCCCAATTCCGCACGTTCGTTTGGCCACTTTTGAACGGTTTAATCCACTGGTAGACTCTTCGATGAGGTGAAACATAGTGCTCACATTGTTCGGGATTTTTTCTATTAATTTTGGCTTCCTCTGCACATTCAGAGCAAAAAACGAATGTTAAAAAGTCGGTTTTTGTTTTGGACAAATGGAGAGTGGTGTAGCTATGTTTACGTCACAACAGCAAAATCGAACTTGAGGTAAAAACGCTGAAACTTGCCAAAGTAAAGTGAACAGTGCCATTTTAAGGCTGGTAAGCGCACAAAGCTACAAACAATTAGAACGTACGTTCAGATATTTATTGAATTACACTCGTATTTTTACAATTCTCTGAGAAAGTGAGTTTGAGTCAAGCTTCAGAAACTGTAGAATATCAAGATCATATAAATTCATCAAATTACGAACATCACAAGCATCCTGTTTGAGAGATCGTACATTTAATTGAACCACCGACCGTTCTGGAGCCCTTTCCACCTCTCCACTAAAAGAATATAGTCATCTGTAGACAAGACAAACAACAGAATAATATTGTCATTTTTCCTGAAGAAGGTGGCGCCATTAAGCATCCACTCTAATGTATAGCTATTCCTCACATATTTTTTTCCTCGTGAAATACTTTTCTTTCATTTGCTGTAGACGACTCATTTAAATATACCAATGAATCCAGCCATTCAACATTTACCTTCGAAACCCAAGATGATTTCCTTCGGATTTGTATTCTACCAGATATCATGAACAATATTACGTCAGATGTGAATGTAATCACGAAAGACTTCATTTTGGAGGCAACACGACGCCCGGGATGTAGTATTGATGTAAAGTATGACAGCAATAGATAAGAGAAATTGTACGTTATAAGCCGGGTTCTCGTACCGGAAGGAAGGGCAACCAGAAATTATCAGTTGAATCTGTTTACCAGTTGAGGTTGCCAGTTGAAAATTACCAGTTAAATCAGAATTTGCAGTAAAATATGACGATGGATATTAGTTGTCTATTTGAAGAGACTAATGCCCAGGATTTTGATAACGTGATTAAAGATCAGTTCCAGAAGCCTTAATTGCTAAGACGACTGTCGTTAGAGCAAAAGCCGAAAATTTCAGTTCTACTAATGGCATTGGTAAGAAATTCAACGCAGCAAATTGTTTATTTATCAGCCTCAGACTCTCAGGAATGTGTAGGGTTTGCATTTCAATAAGATTACCACTGTCAGTATTATATATTATTTTCAAGACAGAGAGGGCTGTTAGCGAATAATAACATATCGATAATCTCAGAGGATACAGGAGGACACACTGCATGCCATTCTTTAAATATTGTTACACACATTTTCAGGTTTTACAAAGTTCAGCTCACGCTGTACATTTGTATCGTTAGCTCAATATAAACTTAATGTTAATAAGAACTTAATTCTAAAATTAAATTTTTGGGGGATGAATCCTTTTTGGGGCGACATTTCGGAAAACGTAACGATGGTATATAAGAGATTTATTTTTAATGCCGGTGTTATGAGAGAGATTTCTGGCTAATCGGAGGAGACGATCTTTGGAGATTTGACATAAGTTATGGTAAAACGGTGTGGAGAGGTACGTGATGTGGTGTAGTATTGTTTCGAAATGGAATTCATTACGCTTACAGCTGCAGTAATGGGGCACCGCCCCAGACCGGAGACGCTGTAAGTTTTTCCCGACATGTGTGGTAGTATAGGGCAGGTAAGTAAAGTGTGTGAAAGTAAGGGTGGAAGTAAATAGGTGAAGTTTCTCGCAAACCTAAACGATTTCTGTGAAAGAGTTCGAACTTAGCATTTACACTAACACATAAAGGGCATTTTCATAATATTTTTCAACGAAAATTTCCATTCCATTCGGAGAAAATTTTACTCTTCTGCAATCTCCTTAAAATAATATTTCAGTTTTACCGTTAGGAATCCATCAGTTGAGAATTAAAAAAAATTAATTTGAGCGGTGATAGATGGCAGCGGGCAAGAGAATGGGTGAAGTCCGAATAGCAAACCCAGAACAAAGAAATGAAAACAACAACAACAACTAGATAGTGCGAGAAAGTCTCTGCCAGCACTACTTTATTCTTTCTACGGGTATAACATGAGAGATTTAAAAGAATTGTGAAGGTCGCATTTTTGTTGAACTCTGAATTTTCGAAGATGGCAAAATTAAAAATAATTCGAGAAAGTATGTACTGTTTATAGGTTTTTTGTTTCTCCTATACGTTTTTGGTTGGTTTGTTTGTTTCTCCGACTGGAAAAACAAACTAGTATTGTCTTCAAAAATAGTCCAGTCATTACGTGCCCAAAAATGTTGTTCCAACACAAATTGTGATGTAGTTTTGATTTTTTGTTCCTCTACGTTTTTTTGGGAGTACTGAATATGAATCTGAAGTTTGCCAAAAAAACATTTCTGTTGTATATTGCGTTATTTAAAAAAAACGTGAAAAATAGCATTTTCGTCTGTTTTTGCATATATCTTCAAAAATATTGAATTTAGGCAAAAAATTACTCTTCGCCGAAATATTTCATATAACATTTCCTACACTTTAGTTCCTTACAACTTTTTTCGTTACATGCACCGTTTACACATAATCTGGTAATTGAGGTTTGACAAATTTTTGCGCATGATTTTCTCCCCCATACGTCACATTCAGTTTTTGACTAAATAAATAAATAAAAAACCTACCATTAGCTAGGCTACGTATAGAAATGGCTAACCAGAAACTCGTGATCAGTATAACTATCTGCCTTGCTAATTATTTTATATCTTAGTTAATGACTTTTTTGTACCATACAGTACTCTTCGCGAATACAAACTGGAGATGCATCAGAATGGTCCAGACTTTCTCGTAGCAATTTTTTCTAGCAACTTTCTCGTAGCAATTTCCTTGGCGTGGACTGGCTTTCAGGTCTTGATCCATTCTCTGGCCAGCTACAATATATCGTCACCGAAAGTACATTTTCTTGACATTTTATCAACTTTTCAGTCTTAATAGTAGAACCGAAATATGACTTCAAGAATATTGAAGACGAGTCCAAAATAGAAATTTTCATTGAAAATTTTGAAGCCGTTTTTAAGAAAATGGCCATGAAGCATTTCTGTAAACGCGAAATTTGAATCTCTTTTTCACAGGAATCTACTGAGTTGTCGAAAAACTTCATTTCAATTCATTTAAAGAACATCCACTCACAAATATAATAATTAGACATCGGATGTTTAGGGAAATGCTTATTTTATTCTAGGGAACTTATTTAAAGGCTGGTAATATATGTGCACGAATCATGACAAATGATGACATATGACGAAGTTTTATTATGCTTATTTTTGCTTTTTTTTAGCATAAATGCCTTTTTGCATAAATACCTTTTTAGGACTTTTTTGCCTATTATTTATTACTTTTATATACAATGCTAAGATATGCTAAGATAAAAAAATCGGACATTGTCCAAAGTGACCATTCATAACGAAATCTTTAATTGACATCTTTGTATTTTAAAATACGACAGAATTCCTAAAAATATACCAACATTTTTTTTCCATTTCCCTATTTCATAAATACCAGCTATATTGTGAGATGTTCGATTGACAATATACCGAGGGCACCGAAATTTGAAGTGGAAATAAATGTAAATTCCCAGAAGGTTTCAGTGTTGCTAATATTGGACTTCTAAAATATATACCAGTCACATCAGTAAATGTTGGGAGATCTTTCTCCGCATTCAAACTCATTTTGTCTCTCAATCGTTGCAAATCTGAAATTGGGATCCTCGAGAAGTTAGTGCTAATTTGCAAATATAGAATTATTACTGGTTAATGTAAACTGTTAAGAATAAAATGAAGACTTGTAGATATGTAAATCTAGTTTTACATTAAAATGTTCGTACTTGTTTTGTGGGTTTGAAGTTTACAAAATAACGTAGACAAAAATTATAAACAAATTTTTATTTTATTGTATATCTAACTTATAATTGTGCCTTTTTTCTCCTTATTCTTGATATTTTCAGTGTATTTTTAGGCGCCGAAAAGACGATTTTTTACTGCCTAAACATCCGATGTCTAATAATAATGTATACAAATCGATGGAAATGGGCATGTTAATGACGTGAAAAATATTTTTAAAGAAATGCATAAGTGTAATTTTTGAATAAACAAAAGAAAATACCAAAATGAACTTTACATCATATTAAACAATGCAATTAGCACTATCCATTGCAAATATTTGAAGAAAAAATTTAGAGCCATTTTTGAGAAAATGGCATTTGAACGTTTCTGAAAATGCGGAATTTGGAGCACATTTTTACAGAAAACTATTGATTTTCCCAGAAACTTTATTTAACATTATTTAAATCACATGTACTCGTAAATATAATAATGTGAAGAAATCTCATTTAATGTAAATATTACAAACATGGAAGACAAGTAAAAAAAATCGTTTTTGTAATTTTTGAAAAAAACAAAAGGATAGAGAAATATGGAGTTCATGTCATCTAATAGGATGCATTTGGTACTGCCCGTACCAAACGTTTAAAAAAAGAATTTGGAGCCGCATTTGAGAAAATCTTGTTTTTGTTATTTTTTTAAATTGCAAATATTTCACGCTCCATTGTACGAAAAATAATAAAATTTTCGAAAAAGTCTACTTGTCTTCAATGAACTATTTATGGACAACAAATTTCATTTGAAGAATAAAGCTGTTCTCTCAAAATTCAAACTCTCCTGCAATTTTCGAAATTTTGGAGTTAACAATGAAAATCGGGCCTATGTCACCTTTATAAGTGTATTTTACTCTATTCTTACAAGAAATTTAAAGAAAAAAATTTGGAGCCGTTTTTGAGAATTTTTAAAAAAAATCCGGGATGCCATCATGCCGGATTCTCCGTTGAAATCTGGAAATCGATTTTCTGCAGCATTACATAACTTTCTCTATGCTAAGTATATTACTCCGTATATACGTATGTATATGAGAAAGTAACTAGCAGTGCTACAGAATGGTACTTATGTTCTCGAACTGATGTTCTCTAATTTCCATGGTGTCTGCTGGCTTCATGACCACTATCCGTTGCAAAAGTTTGAAGAAAAACTTTGGAGACATTTTTGAGAAAATGGCGTTCGAGCGTTTCTGAAAATGCGGAATTTTGAACTCATTTTAAGACTAAACTTGAGTTTTCGAGAAACCTTACTTGTCGTTATTTAAGGCACATATAGTTATAAATACAATACCGTGAAGAAATCGCTTGTAATTGTAATGTAAATATTACCGACGTGACAGACTAGTCAAACAATACATTTTTATAATTTTTGGAAAAACAAAAGAATAGAGCAATGCTGCGTTTATGTTATCGTATAGGGCACGTTTGGCATTATCCTTACCAAAAAAATTAAAGAAAACATTTGGAGCCATTTTTGGGAAAATCTTGTTTGTGTAATTTTTTAGAATTGCATATATTATACTCCCTTTTGCACGAAAACTACTAAAAATTTTTCAGATAAGTTCTTTTAGATGTCTTAAAAAAGTAAGTTGTCTTGATATGTCTTTATTGGTCAAGAGAAGCGATAAACTAGATAAACTGATCAGTAACAAGAAAGAAAGTTTGTGCTCTGTTTTTTTTTCCAGAAGGGCTGGGTTGTACTTCTTTCGAATGGTCATATCCAATGGGTTGAGACGCACATTTCGGCGCTTGTGTCCAGTTTCCGTGTGAATATACTGTTGAACCAGACAGTACTTCGCCTTGCTTCTCATAAGTGTCGTAGAATTACGTTTTGGCTCAACAAAGTTTTTAAGTTTGCAGGAAGTGATCTTTGCAGGATATCATTCCAGAAGGTGGTGTAAATACCAATTTTAAGCCGATTCATGTGTATGAAGAGTCATACTTCACACCGTACTCATCCTTTTTCTTCAAATCTGCTTAATGACATCCTTTATCTGCTGATAGTCATGTTTAAGTTAAGCCTTAGTTGTGTCAGCTTTGCAGGACTAACGCGGTGTGACACGTTTGAGAGTCAGCGCTGAGTCATTATTTTTTAAAGCCTCAGAAGCCGTTTTTGATGCATTGAAACAGTGGAGAATACGAACAGGTTTTCAAGGAAGTCAAAAAATGTGCAGCATTCGAGCAGCTTTCTACAGCATTTTGAGCAACTAAATGTACAGAATGTACTGCACAAGGAATCCAGGATGTAAGATGTTATTCTCTCTCTCTCTCTTTGGTTTGTTGACCAATATACTTCCCACACATGGCAAATGCTTTGTCATAACATTGACCGCGGCAGTTTCCAAGATCTGGGTCATGTCTATTCAATAATTCCACCGAAGCATTAAACATGTCTTGAGCGCAATAGTGTGTGTTAGCCATAAATGTTACAAAGCGTTCAATGAGGCCATCTTTCTCCATACACCTCAGTTCAATGGTTAGTTGGTCAATGTGAGCTGCTTCGGGTATGGAGTCCAAAGAGATGGAGTGGAATTTTGATTTCTTAGGTCGAGAAATAATTTCTCCGAGGACTTGTTCACCCATTACACTGATAAGTTCTTCCATTATTGTAGATGTCAGATAGTTTGTATGACCCTTGCCGTGATTGTCTTGAGTTTCGATATGCCGTGCAAGAAAGTCGCCATACAGCGCGATGAGTTCAAGAATTCCTAGAAAGTTTCCATTTCTAGGAGATCCAACTAATTCGTTATCTTCTCTAAATGCCAAGCCACGGTCGCCAATAAACGGAATAACATTTACTACTCTTTTAAACACTGATCTCCTATAACGCTCAACCTTTTGTGACAGCTCCGTATCAATTCGCCTAACCGCTTTTAACGCACTCGTAGCCTTAAGATGTTCGTTGACTGCTCATGACTTTGTATTCGTTCTTGTCAATGTTTTCAATCACAGAATTCATTCGAAAAAAGCTGGGAAGACATCAATCCGCATGCGAAGCAGTATACAGACCTTTAGAAGGAGAAAATTATAACCAATTCCTCGTTATGACTTCCCCATTATGATTTTGATGACGGAAAATCCCAAGTGTGCACATTCTTGTAATATTGCGGTCCTTTCTAGATTGCTGTACGGAGTGTACAAGGAACAATTTTCATCACAGTGCTGGATTGTTGATACACTGCTTTTCGGCCTGTCATCCCGCATCTATTCCCGAAAAGTGGATGACTAAAGCCCAATGTTATTGCCCCTGGTGGGCCCTCAACTTCCGCTTCGACATAAGATGAACCACTTCAGTTTCTATATGTTCTAAAATTGGACCAGAATCAACAACCATTTCCACTGAAACATTGACAGGTTCTGCAAAGTCATCACTCCTTTCCGACACTTGCCTTAACTGAACAGTAAAGATCTGGTTTAACTTTCTTATCCTTGCCATCTCTTCTGCTGATTTTTTTTATTGCTTCTTCTGTCATACGACTTTTAGAAGCTCCAGTCTCCCTAATTCTCGTGCGATCCTTTGCCTATCTTTTTGACGATTGTCCATGCTAGTAATCTACCTTGAAACTAGGTACGAGACTTACATCAAGACATAATAACAAAAATAACGAGCAATTGTTTTCTAACTTTGAGCATACTCAAGCGTACTTATCACCACAAAACTACAATAAATCTGGAATGGTTTTTCGTACAAGAAAGAGAACGGAAGAGAAAAACGCATCCTGTCACACATCCCAACACACGAAATTATGTATTATGGACTTCACTGATACTGTTTGCAAGCATGTCAAACAAGAATAAAAATTTGAATATTGTTTTTTCATAAAAAAAACTTCTATACCAAAAGTAAATATCTATTTTCTTGAATATTATTAGTGTATTAAGTATTAGTTGTATTGGCGTGAATTTGAATGAAATTTTGGAAATTTTGAACAAGAGTTTTATAATTTGTATACGCAAAAACTGAAAAACGGTGACAAATTTTCTCTCTGTAATAGATATTCCAAAATGGATCTGGCTGAACTTCAGGCACTCCGAATTCCAAACCGAGAAGTCGATATTTACATGAAGCCTCTACGACATTTTTGATATTTTCTCAAAAATGCTTCAAATTGTTTTACTTTAAATAGATACGGTACCTCCACGTGATGTTTGAGAACCGTGAGAAAGAGTTTCATTTTCACAAAAGTGTTATCAGTGGAGCTATTTGCCACGGGAATCAATGGTAGTTTCCTTATACAACTGTGCATGTCAAGCGGGAAGAAGCAGCAGCAGTACCACCATGCAGACCCAACTGAAAATATAAGGGAGCTAACTAAGAGAGAGAAAGTGTGTGCCATTAGGAGCTCTAGTTCTAATTGTCCTGGCTAACTATTGGCTAACAATCGCATTAGACTGGTTTATATTATGAAGATTATTGTTAACAGGTTGGTGGAATAATACTGTTGCTTCAATTGGTCATGTTGAAAATGGATTGTCACGAAGTGCAAATATTTGAACATAGCGAGATACGAATCTGGGACCTTCTATGTTATCTTCACCTTTCATCCCATTTGTACCAATACGCAATAGCTTCTGTCCGGTAAACAGAAGTTCGTATCCCGGTGGGTTCAAATAGTTGCCTTTCGTGCAATTGCAATCCATTTTTAAGATAGAATGTACGGAATTTTTTCTTAAATGTTCCCTATCTGTATAAACAGTTCACAGCAAAGTTGCATGTATTTTTCTTGTTTTATGATATTTACTCCGTACTGGTGGGTGGCCCAGAGCCCGGGCTTCTTGGACCCTCCCTTAATCCGGCCCTGTGGGGCAGTACTCTAACAATCGGTGCATGCACCACGAGCAGTCTTTCCTTCCTCATTCTTGTTTCCTCTTCCCTTACTAACTTACTCGCACTACTATTACCACATATCGTTAGACCGGTACCCAGAGCCCAGCTGTAGCGAAATATAATTGATTGATTTTTTTCGTGTTTCCGAGCGCGTCAACTGCTTTGGTCATTAGTCCCGTTAGAGTAGTGCATGCTTTTTTCTCGGGAGATGGTGGTGATCCGGCGCCGACCTACCGTCTAACGGAGTTTCCCCCTAACCAGGACTCTCCTACCAGCGGGGCACCGCCCCAGCCGGGACAAGCTCCCGACAGGTCTCCCGGAATATGTGGCAGTGTAGTGCAGTTTAGTGTGTGTGTGTGTGTGTGTGTGTGTGTGTGTGTGTGTAAAGTGAGAGGTTAGTACAAGGAAGAGGAAGGAAATATTGCGCGCGATCCGTGGCCCGTTTGGTAGGGTACTGCTCCGGCATTCGATTGGTGTTGATGGGAGAAATCACGGAAAACTACCGATCAGAGCAGCCAGCCGTTAGAATTCTCCTCCAGACAGCGACTGAATTCGACCTAGCTGAAAAGCTAGTGTCGAAAATCCTGCCGCCGTGGAGAGTGGGAACCTAGGACTTCCCCGTCAGAGGCGCTGCAGTGACATCAGTAGATGCACTGAGCTACCGCTTCCGGTTTGCGGGATCTATTTAGCGAAGATAACTGTAGGAGGGTGAAAGAGTAGCCGACGTGTAGGTGGGCGACTAGTCCCAAGTTGCAGCAGGGGAGGAACATCGCCATCTCACAAGCCACAACAAGCACTACACTCGCAGAACTAAGGAGCGAAGTAATTTAGGCGGCCGGGATCACGATAATTACTCAGTGAGTGAATCGCGAGGCAATGCCGGGCGAAGCACGCAGTCATTGGGTCATGAGAATAAAAGTAAGTAAATGATTTGATTTTACTAGAATCTCTTGAAGTAAATACTTAAGGTTCGGTGAATTAAATGTAAGTACTACCTTTTTACTGAGGCTTTTCCAGCCTCAGGAGATGCCGATTTCGGGTATGCGCGTTGGGTACCCACTAGTCCCTCATGGGGACACATAATAACATGTTTACACTAGATACTGACACACTTGCTGGATACTCGGTGTGTAGTCAGCTGACTTACAAGGCTTTCCGCGACAACACACATACATGGAAAAGAAGGGACAAACACCCACGCCCACGGCGGGACTTGAACCTGCGACCCTTCAGACCGAGGCACTGAGTCGGCACACGCTGTAGGTCCCTCGGCCATCCAAGTTGTTTAGCAAACGCTCCTTCCTTGTAGTAAATGCTTGATCGCTTACTAAGAACTTATTTTTCCAGCATTTTCTTAAATTGACGTGAATAAAAGAGAGCTTTCACTTCATTTCACGAGTTAATACCATGATGTTTTAAGCACCGTGATGACAGCATTTAAGAAATCTTTCATAAGTGAGTTTAAGCTTTTCGAAGTGAGATGAAGCTTTTTTAATCGAGTTTTTGCTGTCACGTCAGGCTAATGTGTTCGGAATATCAGAATATATGTATTCATTGAGCGATAATGGCTGAATTCTTGAATTTACGAGCACGGAGAAACTACAACAGTCTCGTTACTTGCGGAACTGATTACTGGAAATAGTTTCGATCTGATAGAATGAAGAGTAGAACACTTGCGAGGCGAATCTACGGAAACAGGTGGTGTTCTTACGAATGTTCAAAGGCTAGAAAGTTTCCACCGTTTCGTAAGTGATCCAGGTTTCCAAATTAGAATAGCAAAGGATATCGGTGTTCACCGTTCCGTTGAATAGAAGACAATAGCAAATGTTATTCAAAACATAATTGAGAAATTCCATATTTAGACAAAAATTTCCAAAAAGGCAGTGATGTACACATGCCTTTTATTTAACACAAATTATGTCGAAGTTTTCAATGATTTTCACAAAGAGCATTTGAGAAACGTAGATATCTGATTTGTTGCGTGTAATGCACTAGCTAAACTGAATCAGCAGAGTAAACTTAACCTCGCAAATCGGTCGTCACGATTCGAGTATGTATTGATTTTCCCACCATTCTTTAACAAGTATTTACTTAATATCCCAGTATTTACTTCCTAGTAAAAACTAATAGGTTATTCCCACCAAATGAAGTCTGGTAGGTCTTTGCTTGGTGGAAAACGCTTTTACTTCTTCAGACTTGAAGTGAATACTGTGCGGTATTCAGCCTACCCATTGAGCGGCGTGCGTGTGTGGCTACTGCCGCACCCTTCCGCCGTCGCCGCCGCCGCGGCCCTTATCTACGCGCGCTATCGCAGGGCTGCAGCGGCGGAGGCGGAGGCGGCGCCGATGGCGGCGGCGTCGCGAGCCGCGAGCGGAAGTGCGTCCCCGGCGGCGGTGCAGGAAGGCCGCGTCGACGCAGGTGGCGGCAGCCGCGGGGGCAGTGGAGTGCAAGTAAATCAGTGTACATGTATATGTGTGTGTTAGTGTGTTCGTTGGTGTGACGCGCGGAGAAGGGGAGTTAGGATATCGAGCTGTTATACCCAAGTTCGTGGGAAAGCCGCGGAATTTTAAGGTTGAAAAAGTCTTTCGTACGCTTTCCTTCGGATGAAAATAAAGCCGGCTGTCCCATGTTGTAGATTTACTGGATGGAAAATATCCTCAAGCCTAACACAAAATTTGGAGCAAGATTTCAGAGCAAAATTCAAATCGCCTATTTTCTCGCTCGAGTGATACATTTTCCTTTGCTAGAAAGCGGAAGTAGCTTAGCGAAAATTGCATGGTCAGACTGAAGAGCAGGGCTGATGGCCTGAGTCTCGCCACATAAAATTGGACAAATTGATTGAAGGATGAGGAAGGAAAGATCGCGCGCGGTCCGTGGTCCGCTTGTAAAAGTTCTGCTCTAGCATTCGCCTGGAATTGGGGGGGGACTGCAGATAATTAGCGATGAGACCAGCCCGCCGTTAGAATTCTCCTCCAGAGAGCGGCTGAATTCGACCCGCCAATGTATCTGGAGTCCAAAATCCTTTTACGGTCGGTACTTGAACCTCAGGAGCTTTTATACTTCGATTTTTCTATAGTGGCCGATGACATTGAGTCTTTATTATACCTCCTGCCTTATAAAATGAATCTTTTTAACACCACATTGCTGAGGGCACGACCCCCTTTGAGAAAAACGTTCTCGAATTAATTGAGAAGATTGATTTTTTAAGGCAGGAGGTGCAACAATGACCTAATGTAATCGGTCATTACAGAAAAAACGAAGTTTAATGTACAGTCGGCAGCTGAGTTGATGGCAAGGCTGAGAAATGTGCTCGGTGTTCTTAGACGCTGCCTTCACCCCCGCCTAGTCCGCAACTATTAGCTGTCCTATTAGTATATTGCTCCAAGTGTCCATAGGCAAAAATTAAAACTGCAAACGGGAATAAGTAAAACACATAAGCCAAAGACACCCCTCTCCCCGCACGCAAACACGTCAGCTCCCGACTATACTTGGGTTTTTGGAAGATGGCGGATGACATTAGGTCATTTTTACACATCCCACCTTTTAAAATGAATATTTTTAATTAACGTCCTTCTCAACGTGGCCTCAAACATGTGCTTCTCACAGTTATAAAGATGCATTTTATAAGGCAGGAGGTGTAAAAATGCAACGAAAGCCCCAGTGCATAGCAGCCGCGCGGGCTGGGCGTCGCAGGGGGCGGGGGGCGTGCCGCCGGGCATGGCGATGGCGACGGTGGCGGCGCCGTGGAGGCCGGAGCGCGCGCGAGCGGGCGCCAGCAGCGCTCCAGTCGCCGCAGGTGGCCGTCGCCGCCGCCGCCGCAGCCGCCTGCGCCTCCAGTCGCGCGCGACGCGTCCTCGCGGCCGGTCCGCGCCCGAGCGCCCGCTGTCCCCTGCTCCGCCCCCGCCGTCTCCGGCGCCGCCCTCGCTGTCCTCGACGCAGCCCTCGCTGTCGTCGGCGCCGCCCTCGCTGTCGTCGTCGGCGCAGCCCTCGCTGTCCTCGGCGCAGCTCTCGCTGTCCTCGGCGCTGCGCTCGCTGTCCTCGGCGACGATGGGCGGCGAGCCGGACAAGCAGCTGAAGGCGGCGGCGCCCGCGCAGCCCCAGCGCACGTGGCGCCGCTACCTCATCCTGCTGCTCTTCACCTTCACGTCCGCCTCCAGCGCCGTGCAGTGGATCCAGTTCGCCATCATCACCGAGCCCGTCATGCGCTTCTACGGCGTGTCCGCCGACGACGTCAACTGGACCTCCATGATCTACATGGTCACGTACGTGCCGCTCGTCTTCCCAGCCGCCTTTCTGCTCGACCGCATGGTGAGTCTCCCCCGCCCCGCCCCCGCCCCCTCGCGCATTTGCATACGCGCTCCGCGGCGTCCTCGCGGCGCGAGGCCCTCTTGCCATGCTCTCAAAACAGCCACGTTTTAAGAACTACATCAACGTTTTTAACGTCGACTTGTTGAAGCCCACGTTTTTGCGTCATAAGCCCTTCTCGACTTCCCAACGACGCGATCTCTGTCTTCGTTAGATCCACCGTTTAGTCAGGTTGTTGTGCTGGCTACTAGCCACTCAAAACAAACTTTCGCTTGCGACACCCATGTCGATGTTTTCAAAACATTGCAGTTTTAATGAGAACATCAGTATTCTTAACGTCAATGCATTGCAGCCGAAGTGTTTCTTCGATTTTTTTCCCCAATATTTTTACGTTGGCGATGTTTTATTTTTGAATGGAAAATGTATCACAAAAACAAAAAAAAATAATTTTCACATCATAGTAAGTTCAATTACGATAAAAAAAAGTAAATTGTGTTTGCATCCATTATTATTGTGCATGTTTTTTGTAAAATTCAATCTGACAGTTTTGTTAAATGCTCTTATTATTTTTTTGTTATTTTCGGGAATCTTAATTATAAATTAATATAGTAGGTAAATTACAATTTAAATTTTGGGATATTAATTCTCTCTTCCTACCAATCTATTCGATGGTAGGTATTATTAAACCAGTTTTCAAAACATCGAAGTTTAAGAACATGATTGCTTTGAAGCGTTGTTTAATTGACATCGGTGTTTTAATCTTGAACATTGGTGACATTTCAACTTAAGTGTTTTATTGATGATGTTGTATTGGTTCTCAGTCCGCATAAATCCCTGTTATCTCAATCGTGAGTGTTGGGCTGGATATTCTTCACACAAAACGAATGTTCAGTGTTTCAATGAACTTCTTCAGATCCACTTACTGCTACTGATAAAGCGAATATCTTGAACTCCAATGTGTGCCTTTTTGAATACGAGATCTAAATATTCACTATTTGCAGGACGTTTTATTCTCTAAATTATTAAGATTCGAGCAATGGATGTTATTGATGTACTACATTCATCAGCAAAAAGTGAAATTTCTACTCAAGAATTAGTTCAGAATTCACTCATTCTTCGTAATATCCTGAGTAATAGAATAGAAATACAAAAATCATACAATGCATTGCACAAGCATTTCTACAATCATCCGCGCATATGAAAGGTTGCACATTTAAAACATCGTCATTTCTTAGTCAAGAGAAAGGGATTCGTTGAGAAAACAGAACATTTGATTACTAAAACGTCTAAGAAGATAGTTCACACGACAGCCTTTATATGGTGCAAACACTTTGTCTTTGACCGCAAGTTAAAATATGTGTAGTCGCAGGCTAATGTGAGCCTTGTATTGGACGTTTAACATAATGTGTAGTCTCTGGTTAATGTGTACATTGTATTGGAGGTTTAACATAATACCGACCCTTAGAGATGCGTAATGTAAAATGAGCTATTGGAATTTTTTCAACCGTTTTCCTGCAAGATGACACCGTTCGAGGCGTTCTGACTCCTAGACGTAGGTAATTTAAAACGAGCTGTTGGAATGTTTAAACCGTTTTCCTGCAAGACGACACCGTTTGAGGCGTGCGACGAGTTGTGGGCGCCCTCTGTCGGCGAGGAGGCTTGCAGCTGTCGGAGGAGCGCGGGCCGGCGCGTGCACGACGCACGTGCACGTGGAGAGGCGAGCGCGAGTGCGATCCCTGGCGGGTCCAGCGCCGCGCGGCTCCCCTCGCCCCCTCCCTCGCCCCCTCGCCCCCTCGCCCTGAGCTCCCCTCCGCGCCGGGCAATCCGTCGGGCGCACACGAGGCAGATCTCTGCTCCCCAGCCGCTCCGCGCAGCCCGGCTCTCCCCCTCTCGCGCCCTTTATCGCGGACCAGGCGGCAGCGGCCACGCAGACCGAGGGGCCGCGCGGGGGCGGCGAGGGGGGAGGGGCGTGGCGGAGCAGGGAAATTGAATTTTCGGGTGCCCCCGCGCCCGCGCCCGCGCAACGCTGCCTTCCAACGGCGGCGGCTCTATTCGCCCACCCGCCCTGCGAGCGGCCACTCGCTCCCCTTCGCCAACGGCCACACTTCAAGCTGCTCTATGGCGTTCGTAGTCATTGCTGGCTGCTTCCCGGCGCGTTAAATACTTTCATCTTCGTTCCCGCAGGTGTAGTGCGTTGTGTAGGTAGGAGGTGATGTGCCTTTCTCGCCGAGTGTGAGATCCGGCACCGACCCACACCTCGACATGCGAGGTTTCTCGCTCGAGGTGTCTTTCCCCATCAGACCTCCGCCCCAGCCGGGACAAGCTCTAAGATCCAGTCTCCTCTCCCGACATGTGTGGTGGTGTAGTGCATAATTGCGCCTATGTAAATGTTTCTGTAAGCGAAGAGGAGGGAAAAAGGATTAGGAAGGGGAGACGACGTGCAGTTCTTTGTCTCTGTTAGGGTGCTACGGCATTCGCCAGTTGTTGAGAAACCTGGGAAAACTACCGGCCGCTAGAAATTTTCTCCAGACAGCGACTGAATTCGACCTAGCTGACAAGCTCTTGTAGAAAATTCTACCACCGTCGGGATTCGAAACTAGGACGTCCCGGTCAGAGGCACTGCAGTGACATCACTTAATGCCCTGAGTCACCTCTCTCGGTGCTAGTTTTTAAATTCATGTGTCTTCTAATCATAATTTCTCGCTTCTAATCATAAATCTTCTAATCATAATGATTTTAAGAGCGTCTTAGCTGTATTTGTATTTAATGTTAAATCATCGCAGTGAAAACTTGTAATTTATTCAATAAATATAAACCACAAATCAATGTAATATCTTTAATACATCTTGTGTCTAACAGTAATTTCCGGGTAACAGATAATGGTATTAATTCTATTTCCCATCAACTGTCATTTCCTGGGTGAGCGAATTCTGGATTTTAATGAGGTGAGAATCGTGGGGGGGGGAGTTAAATAGACCGTGATTTTAATCAGAACATGGTCTTTTCTGTGTCACAAGCATAACATGGTTTTCTGACGATTTCCCTCACTCTGGAAATTTGTAGCCTTCAGCCACGTTTGGACCTGTGAACTTGGTTTAGAGAGCCATTGGGGCGGCTCAGCTTAAATATCCTAATTATAAAATCGAAACTTTCCATCCGAGAAAATTGCAGCGATTCGTGGTAAAAATTTTTGTCTCCTTGAAGAAAGCAGAAGGCGGGACACTTTGAAAACGGCGGGTTACTTTAAAAAATGATATTACAACTTTTATTCATAGACAATTTTTCTTTATTTAGAGAGAAACTGCAAGCAAAGCTGAAAATATCATTTCACTAAAAATATGTACATTCTAATATTAATATTGTGAATGCTGTTTTGTAAAAATGGTTTTCCAACAATATTCTCTGGTGAGATAATTCTCTCTTAAACACCTCTCCTCACATACTACGCGTCTCGTAGTATTTTTCTCCTGATACTGCGCTTCTCGTAGTATTTTTTTCTCTGAAGAAAAACGGTGGGCCTTTTACCGGTGTGAATTTGGAGGGGTGAAGACCGAGGCAGAATGGAGAAGAGTTACTCAGTTAGTTGAGGAGCAAGGGTAAGTCGATGATGGAAGTGAGGTTTCCAGGGAAGAGGGTAATCAACGAGAACGTCGATGTAATACACTGGGGTGCTGGGTGGTATCCATGGGATGGGTGTACACGAAATATATCTTGCCTTATCACTCAAGATACATTATGGCGAATAATGGCAAGCCTTAAGTGGGTGCGCGGTGTACAGTCTGCGCCTTACTACAACTATCAGCTTCTCTTTCCTCCAATGTCAATACACCAGTAATGTCGATACCTACTACTACCTCTTCTTGCTCTTCCGCCTCTGAGTTGAGAGTACCTTTTGGGAGTCTAGTTGGCTGTGGGAATGTAGGAAAAATGAGTATCTTGTAAGTCTATGAGAAGGTACGAAGCGGATAGCGGGTCTTATTTTGCTACTTGCAGTGAAGGAAAATATGCTTTACTTCCTAAAACCGTTTAAACACTTAAATATCGGCATGGTTTTTGCACAACATTCTTAACATCTATTTAAATAATCTAATATCTGCTGTTTTGGGCGTTAACTAAATAAATTATGTAATTCAATAAATAAATTATAAATAGTGTGAAACAATAAATAATAGGTGAAATAACTTCACCAGATATGTGAAACTCATAATACGAGAGAAGCAGTAGAAAGCAGAAAAAAAAATCTCTCACGAGATAAGGGGCTCAAGGTGTACCTGTTCTGAGTAAACTGACGATGCGTCCCAACGAAGGAAGATACCGAAGCGACACATATATACCTCACGATTTTCTATTTCTTATAGTGTTTCGGCTCAAAATCACAAAATTAGATGAAAGTTGTTACCGTCAAATTCTGATGAATCAACGATATTTTTAAATATGTGCGACCACTGAGGAGGAAGATTTGTGAATAAATTCGACTGCGAGGATTTTATCGAGGTGAATCATGTGTATGACGCCGAGAGTCGGCCGGAAATGGATGGAGTCTGTTCTGTTGAGGTGTGATATTTTATCTCAGGGGTAAGACAATCATGACGGCACATGGACATGACAATTGTAGTCGACGGGCGTATGTTGCGGGGCAGATGTTTGGAGATTCCATTACCACGAGTTTTCGTTTTCTTGGAAAATAGTGTTAAATATTATATAAAATCATTGAGTAATTAAGGAATATATAATTCTCAATTAATGATATTAAGTTAACTAGTGGCGCTACGATATCACATACTTCTTCGCATTATTGTAACGTTTGCGACTTTAGAAAATTCAGAGAAATCAACAATCCTGTGCCACTTTAATATAGTATCTCGCTCTATCCGAGAAAAAATGAAGGAAAAATGTATAGTCATTTTTTAATAAATATTGTGTCAAAAAAATTAACTTTATTTTTAACACAAAATAACGCGAAAACTACTCATATTTTGAAAAACATGTATTGGATATCATTTAAAGATTTAAGTTTGAAGAAGAGATTTTATTAACAAGCTAGTGGTGCCACAACTGCACATACCTTTCTGCATGACTTCTGACTTGTGGAATTTTAGAAAATTTAAAAGATTTATATTCTCAATATATTAGTTGAAGGAATACGCCAAAAAACATTCGAACTTTGGCAATTTTCGAAATTTCAGGGATTTCAACGAAAATGAGACCTACACCTTTTTTAAGCATTCTTAACGATATCCGATGACAAAGTTGAATAAAAAAAATGGAGCCATTTTTTTTAAATTGAAAATGTTGAGGCTTCATGGATAGGGTCCTAAAAATCGAATATCCGTTACAAACACGCAGGCTCACGAGTTCGATCAAGTCGATTGAGGAATGACATTTTTGGAGACAATCGCCTGAACGGTTTAGATGCGTAGCGTTGACTAGACTTGCTGATAGACACACACAGACGTTTTGCCATCAAAGGAGTTTTCCGTACCAAGAATCTACAAAACATGGATTCTGACCATACAACGAGTTATAGGAAGTAATTTACTGCATATTGAAACAAGATTTATCCACATTTTCGTTACCAGGGACCGGCAAGAAGAGAGTTTTTCAGTCGAAAAATCGCCGATTTCGGGAGCATGATTACAGTACTTTCTATTCTCACAAAGTAAGGGTGAGAAGGTAAATATCTGCATCTTCAATTTTGTAGTTATACGAAAACGTTGATATAAATGAGAATTTTCCAATTTTTGAAAATTCAGAGGGTTTAAAGAAAATGAGAGTTGCACAAGTTTTCGTATACTTTGCTTCAAAAGCGATAAATAAAGGGAAAAAAGTGGAGAAATTTTTGAAAATGTTCTTGTGACTTGTTGAGTACTTCTAAAAATTAAAATATTCATTTCACATTCAAGGAGTGGCGATATCCGCGAGATCGTTCGGTGAATATCAATTTTGATAAGAATCCTGGCTACGATTTAGCAGCTAGCGGTTTTCACAGAACAGAGCGACAGACAGATATTTTGCCGTAAACGTAAAAAAAATCCGTTAACGAGGACCCTGAAAACGTGGAATCTGACGAAACAACTTGTTAGAGAAAGTCATTTACTACATATAAAAACAAGAAATATCGACTCTTTTTCGATATGAGGGGCATACAAAACGAGTTTTATGTCGAAAAATCGCCGTGTTTTGCTGCAGCATTTCAAGACTTTTCCTATACTACGCTAACGGAATGGGAGAAACTAATTAGTAGTGCTACAGAATTGCCCAGAGTTTCTGGTGCAAATTGTTGTTCTGTTATCTTTAGGCTGGGCTAGCTTTTAGATTTTGCCACATCCTCTTTATTTTATTCACGTTTTCTCAGTCGTTGATCCCCTTATAGTAGAAATATAACTTTAAGAATATTAAAGAAGTGTAAATGAAAAATTTTCATTGAAAAATTTTGAACCGTTTTAGAGAAAATGTCGCTTGAGCATTTTTGAAAATGTGCCATTTTGTGCCGAATTTCACAGAAAAGTTCTGAGTTTAGGGGAATCTTTGTAAGTAAATAATCACAAATGTAAGAATGTATTCAAAAATGCAATAATGTATAAACAGCTCCTAGTGTAAATAATAAGGACGTGAGAGTTATTTCAAAACAGTTATTTGTGTAGTTTTGGGTAAAACAAAAGAATACACCAAAATTGCGTTTATGTCACGTTATTCACACAAAAAGAGTCAAGAAAAAATTTGGAGCCATTTTTGAGAAAATCTTGTTTTAAAATTGCCTTTACTTCACGAAAAATTACGCGAAAACTACCCATATTTTGAAAAAAGTCTATCTAAACTTGTTTTAAGATCTAATTTTGAAGAAGGAATTTCGTTGAGAAGGTATATCTCTGTCTTCTTTTTTTTAATTTGAGGAAGACACGATAAAAGTTTTGAACTCTTCGGTTATCGAAGAATTACGGATATCAACGAAAATGAGACACGCGCCATTTCTAAGAGTGCTTAACTCTGTTCGAGAACAAGTGTAGTGAAATAATTTTGAGGCATTTTTTAGAATTTTTTTGATTATGCTATTGAGGCTGCTTGTAAAGTACACACCAAAAACATCAAAATACTCCTTCCAAGAATTTGGAAGTTCGTTGGAGTTTGTTGATATCGATTCAGGATTGTCATCTGTGACATTGACAATACGCGTTTTTCTCTCGTACGGTATTGCCCATTATTGATCGGGGTAATCGCGCTAAACTACCACTCTCAACAGCTGGGTGCCAGAATTCTCCTCCAAACAGCGACTGAATTCTCTAGCTTGTGTGGAAAATCCGCCATCGTTGGAGTTCGAACCCTAGGACCTCCGAGTCAGTGACGCTGCAGAGAACGGCAAGAGCCATCTCAGCCGGTAGACCGGTAGTGGAGACCGGTCTCCCCTCGCCCCTCGCCACCTTCGCCATTTGGCCATCTGCACGCTGCCTGACCGGAGGCAGTCGTCGCCAAACGCAAATGTAGACGCCCCATCTGGAGCCAAAGATACATCGATATAAATGTTTTCAAAACGTGGATATTTTTGTAAAATCATCGGTGTATTTAATATTGTTTTGAAGTACATGTTTTTTAACATCGAAGTTTTGTGTTGGATTTTTTTGGGTGGTTGATATTTTATTTTTAATGGAGAAAAGTACCGTCATAATAAAAACTTGTAATGCATTGTGACAGATCCATAAATTGGATATTATTAAGAACAATGTGAACAAGGGTGAAAAATAATTAAAATAGAGATCGGGTCGGATAAATGCGGTCTATATTATTTTTGAATTATCAAATTAGAAAAAAATTCTGTTAATTATCCTAATCACTTCTTGATTTTATTTTCTCAATTAAATCTCAATTAAAACTTAATAAACGCGACCACCTACAAGTCACCTCCTCCCTCCCGTGAATATTAATGGGGACTAATAGTATGTATAATATATAACTAATAGTTTTATATACATAGATGGTTTTGGGGCGATGTCTTTCGATATTTTGATTTTGAACATGGATGTTTTGTTGCCAAAGGCGCATCACTATAGCGGGTAAATCCGCCGTGCGGGAACCCCATTGCCCGGATCCTCGTTCAGTGAAAGCGAATTCAAGGGATAAGGTGCTCTTTGGCAAATCCACTTGTCACAGCCCGATGTACTTCAACGAGCTTTTCTCTGCACCATTTTCGGGTCATGGATTCGATTATTCATGCAAATTATTGTGACAGAGGAAGTAGAGCTTAGCGGCCTTCTCGCTGCTACACGTTGCAGAATACAAAGCTTGTCTTTGAGAATTATGGGCATCTTCGTACTTCTTTTGGACATCATCTTACACTTTGAAGCCAGGACTATTAAACAGTAGGAACGAACCCAAGAACATATTTCTGCTGCAATTCGGAGGTTCTTTGTTCCTAATTATTTCTTTGTAGGAACATTCTGAGTGGATCCGTTGCCTCCCCTCTTGATTAAAAGGAGGTCAAACCACATGTTGCGATGCTTGAAGTATCATAGGAAACCTTTTTACATGTGATGGATGAATATAAAGTGTGGAGCTTATAGTAGTAAGTTGAGACCGGATTTCTATACACTATCAAATGTTAAAATATACATGCAAACATGCACTATCAGATAGCCAAATATGCACGATGCAGGGAACAAATGGGCAAAACATACACTCTCAAATTTTATTTTACTTAAATTTTTATTTATATTGCCTTTTGTAAAAGTAAACAATTAACCAATTTTTTAAACTCTTCTCTTCAAATTAATTATTTTGTTTTTGAAAGCAGGAAATGACCTTTTACGTCACAAGACGTAATTGGAGCATGCTTCAAGACGAAATCTAATTCACTGTAAGGTTAAATTCTGTATTTTCTGATTTTTCACTACAAAAAATATTTTTTTTACATTTTCGTGAAATTTCAAGTCATGATTTGTATTCAACACTTAGAGTAATTTCTTGTTAGCAATCCCATCTCAATCTCCTAATGTTAATTCCAGACACTTTAATGTCTTCAACAACTTTCAATTACCCCACTAGTTTCTACAAAACAATTTCTGAAAAATCTCAAAACTGCTAAAAATTAATAGTATCCCGAAAATAATTATTTTCACTTCGAGAAAAATTAAAGTTATGTTTTTCGTTACATATCTATTCCATTGACATGGTTTTATCATTTTATAAGTTTCAGTATTTCAAATTAAATAATTTCTGCAGCAACATTAGACTTTAGCACAAAACATTTCGACTAGGAAAACACCACCAGTAGATTTATGTTTTAATTGATCAATTTTCAGTTTAGCCTACTTACTTCTTTATTACAACAATTGCAATAAAATACATTTCCATCCACAATTGTTGTTTCCAATTCTTTGTTTTGAAGAAGCCATTTTGTACTTAACTTCACAATTAAGAAACTTGTGTGCCTAGTCTTGATTATAATCCTCTCCCATTGTCAGTTATTAAAGGATATTGAGTTTTGGTTTTGTGTATCTTCCGTACCCTTTGGGACGTATCATACGGAGTTGATAATTCATTTTGCGATCGTTGCTACCGGCACGTGTAGCCGGTAGCACGTGTTGCTACCGGCACGCAATTTGAAGTAGCACCAAAGACAACTGCGTGCTATCAGGATCTAAGATCGATATACTATTTATACAAAATATGAGGAAGTTTTAATATTCAAAATTATCCAGAGAAATAATAAAAAAAAGTTGTTAATACGCTACATAGAAGTCTAAATATGCAGTATTAATTTACAGAAACCTCCAAACATGCATTATGCACGTATTTCTCCAAAAACCTACAAAAACATGCAAACAAGCACGGAAAAGAGTATGCATTTTTAAACGAGTTTTCATGACACATATATTTTTAAAGTTTTTAGAAATCTCTACGAAGCTTAAATAAAACCTAAGTTATTGTTTTCCCAATATGTTCAAAGCCCCAAAGTTATTTTAGTTTATTCCCGGACATCCGTTCCAGAGAGATTGCATGGAGTAGAGACTTCCGCAAAAATGCTTCAGCAATTCATTTGATTGATTAGTGATTGCGGGCGGCTCAACAGCCAAGGTCATTAGTCCAAAAAGTGTAGTGTATGTTTTCCCCTCGAGAGGAGGGAATTATTTCCTTCTCCCGCATGGCGCTGAGATCAGGTGCCGGTCTACCGTCGCCTAGCGGGATTTTCCCCATTCAGGTATCTCCCACCAGCGTGGCACCGCCCCAGCTGGGACAAGTTCTAAGCTCCCGACCGTCTCCCGGCATGTGCGCTTGTATAGTGCATATTAGTGTAAATGTGTGTGTGTGTGTGTGTGTGTGTGTGTGTGTGTGTGTAAGGGGTGAGGATAGGACAATGAAGAGGAAGGAGAGATCGCGCGCGGTCCGTGGCCCGTTTGTTAGGGTACTGCTCCGGCAATCGACTGGTGTTGATCGAAGAAACCACGGAAAACTACCGATCAGAGCAGCCGGCCACTAGAATTCTTCTCCAGACAGCGACTGAATTCTATCTAGCTGAAAAGCTAGTGTCGAAAATCCTGCCGCCGTCAGGACTCGAACCTAGGACTTCCCGGTCAGAGGCGCTGCAGTGACATCAGCGAGATGTCACTTCACCTATTGCAATAACCTAAACAATAAACCGGTTTGCAACCAAGAGCTCTATTTTGTTTTCTATTGAATATGATTTGTTTTATTTGTTAATGATACACATTCGCCAGAATATTTTTTTAAATGATTCTATGGTAAATAATACATATAATTTGCAATACTTATGTTAAAGAGTTTTGTAGGAAGTAAAACGAATATTATTAAAATATTTTTTTAATGTTCTACAACATGTAGAGAAGTAGTAATCCCTTTACTTGACCAACATTCCTCCTGAAACAATACTCTAAAAATCGAAATTTGTTAATTCATGTTCAATAGCAATTGGTTGCAAATAAAATTTAAAGCAGTCTCTAACGACCTCAGTTACATTTACAAACATGAACAAAAGGTGGGCGGCTTGAAACCAAAAGGGTTGCTATTAGGGAACCACGTACAATAAAATGTTTTGAAAAATTATATTGACGAACCAAAACTTAAGTAAATTTATATACAAAGTATGATTTTTTTGAGATAGTGAGGTAACCACTTTACTTAATTCTGGACACAAGAATTGTAATAATCCGAATGCAGTGTTGTTACTGCAATATCTGTCAATAGCAAATCCAAGGTCGGCTTAAATTATTTGTCATGTTTTGATTGTTTTATACTATCTCACCTGTGGTGCATTCCTTTCTTTTTCCTTTATTATCACGCTTACAACCCATCCTTCTTCACACATCCTTTTAACATCCCAGCATAACATCTCTTTATAAAACGTCCCTCCATCCCTTTCCGTACATTCGTTATATCTCGCTTAATTTTCTTCTGCGCAATGTGTGGTCGCGTACCTACTAGTGTAATTGGTAGCAGGTAGCAGTATAATCAACCACAATATATGTGTTCTTAAACACTTTGCACTAACAAATACAAAAATGTATTTATTGAAAAACATGTGTGTAATTATTACGATATTTTTCATTTTGAATATAAAAAATTTAATATCAATTAAAACAAATGTAAAGTTACATCCTTCTATAAAATCAATTGTATTTCCGTTTTACTATATTATAAGAAATACCTACAATTGGGCGTGTTATGAGATGTTTCGACGATGTCTTTCGTGATTAGTCATTCAAGAAATATCGGGAAAGGTTATCTAAGATAATAAATTCCTTGGATATTTCTTTTGAAGTATGGAAGTAAAACAAAATTATTTTGAAATCTTTTAAAAATTAAATCTTCTATTTAATATATTTGCGAGGCCAAAAAATTTAGATTGCTTGTGCGATTTAAACCCCTAAACTAAGTCAGAGGAACTATAACAGCACATACTTTCTCGGATATTTGTAAATGTGTAATTCGCGAAAATTCATAGCGTTCATGGAGGGGCGCGCTACTAGTGGCGTGAGGCGAGGGTGAAGGGCGTGGGAGGAGGGGTGAGAGGTGGCGAGTGTGAGGGAGAAGTGTTATGTTCAGAATAATTGCACGCTTTTCACAAACACAGATTTATTACAATGAACCACAGAAAGTACATTGGTCACAATTCCAGAATCCAAAAGAGTATACCATGTCACAAGCCAAAATGAAAAACCAAAAGTCCGGGAGATGTACCAAAAAACTAGCTATGTCAAACCAAGAAATACACCAGAATGAACCAAAATTACTGCCGGGCCTACACTCACTTCTACACGGTACAATCTCCTCACTCAAATTTACTCCATGCACGGTTACTAGCGTTCTGTCTCTCTGGCTGGCGGCGCCCGCTTTTAAAGCGGGCGGCGCCGCAGACTCTCCGGCTAGCTCTCCGGCCAGCCTTCCTTCGAAGCTCGGGCGGCGCCTTTTCCGCTTCGCCGCCTCTGCCGACTTCCTCGGTCGCCGCTGAGCGCTGCCACCGTGGCGCGCTCTTCAAACGCGGTTATACAGCCGCAACAACGAGGGTCGTAGGGCGTGGACGATGGGCGAGGGTGAGGTTGAATGATGAGGTGTTTCGGACGAGTGGGCGTGGGATTAGAGGTGTGGGTGACGGTGAGGGACGAAGGCGAGAGTCGTGGGCGAGGAGCGAGAGGCGAGGGGTATGGACGAATGTGAGAGGTGTGGGGTGTGGGACGAGATGCTTGTGACGAGGAGCGTGGGGGCGTGGCCTGCTAGCCCCTTCCCCTGCGCCTACGCGCGGAGCTGCACCCGCAAAGGCGGCGGCAGAAACACCTCTTCCACGGGGCCCCTCGACGCGCGCCTGCCCTTCCCCCACCCGCGTGGGTGAGATGGGGCGGCGGGTGGCGGGGAGTGCGCGGGGATGTGAAGGCCGCAGCGGCAGTTCTGTGAGGGTCGCTGCCGCCCATTCATTTTGTTAATCGCGCCTCGGATGCCTTGCGACTCTGGAGAACGCACGGAAGTTACTCGTCTCAAGGCATCTCATCGCAGATAATATTGCCCACTTCACTTTCTCCTATACTGCGGGTAGAGGCTCTTTACAATTTATATGAACAAGTTCCAGTACGTTTACGGAAAAGAAATTTTCTTTTTTCGTGATACACCAAGAAGGTATTTTTTATCTTATACCTAGTAGTGTATATTACTTTTTCGTATGGATACTACATTCAAAATTCACACACTTTATACCGAAAAGTTTTTTGTTGTTGCTGTTGTTTTTAAACATCCGTCTGTTTGTCTCTGGACAACACTTACTATACCGTTCACAAATTAATCCCCAAAATGGATATTCCCTGATTTATTTAGAACAATCCAGTGATGCCCTATTTTACGTGGCGAGACTACTTTACGTTACGAGACGAGATGGAAAATCACGATCGAAGCAGCCAGCTGCTAGATGTCTCTTCCAGACAGCGGTTGAATTCTATTTTGGGAAGAGAAGTAAAACCGTCAAACCAAATCGTAGATTAGCTGCAGAATCAGAAATGTAAAGTGAACTCAACTACACTGAGGGGAAAAGTTTAAAAATAGTTTGATGCGACTGGAAACATTGCATATGCACTCATTTACTCTTGCCTGGCCTGGGAGCAACGTATTCGGCGGAGGCTGTGGCCTCCCGCATGCCAGACAGTCGTAATGTTTCTCGTTTTTCATTGCCCCACCGCGGGAAAGATTTATTTTTCGGCACATTCATTCTACGTGATCTAATATCATCGCGAACCACTCTTTAATACTTATTGCGTCAGCAGGCTCATTCACAGTGATTTGCGCGCTCTGTGAAATATCGCTCTCGATGTGCAAGGGAGATTCCCTGGAGTGCTTCTCTACGCGCAACAAGCATGCGCAATTTAAATGCAGTTATCTATGGTTTCAGAAAAAGGAATAATTTTACTGGAAGGAAATATTGTCTATAATTTCTCAGAATCGGGAAAGTCGAGATAGAAATTTGACAGTGAGCTTAACTTTCGCGGATAATGATTGAAGGCGAGGAACGTAGAAAGTCTGAAATTCATTTAAAGATGTTGGCTTCTGAAAATATGAAATGTGGAGTATTAAATCAGCAAATATCAAAATACATTACACGTGTTCATATTGGTTAAATATGCAGAGATAAAATGTCTTATGTAAATGAAGATATAATACACGGCTTTTGGATGTAATGGACTCAGATGTTTTTAAATTATGAATAGAAATGCCCAGGTTTTACTAAGTTCAGTTTACACTCTACATTTGTATTGTTAGCTTAATAACAAAGAATAACTAAAACTTATAAGAACATTGCAAGGCATGTACTATATTACATACATTTGAATCATTGATTGGAGGGGAAAAATACAAATAAACCAAGGAGTGAGACAAGGTTCCTCACTATTCCCCGTTGTAATTAATATTCACATCAGGCCCGTTCTGGTCCGGGGAAGGGGGGTGTTCCCCTGCACCCTCGTTTTAAAGATCAAACGGCGCTCCCCCGCCACCAAAGGAGCAATAATGATTTTCTTCCATTTTAAACTCTTCTTCTTCTTCGGCATTTTCCCCTCTGGAGCTTACCGTTTCTACCCTCCACAACTCTTCGTCTTCCCAATCTCCTGCTTCGAGGCCTCTATCGTTCATAGCTTCTTGGATGTATTTTTCCCATTCTGAAACAGGTGTTCTTCTTCTTCGCCTCTCAGGTGGTTGCCGTTTTAAGATCTTGTGCGCCCAAATGTTCTCCAACATTCTCTTAATATGACCATACAATTGTAGTTTGTTTCTTTTAATTCAAGTAGTATATGACTTAGTGTAGGGATCACAGAATTTTGAAAATGTGCACACATTTCACTTCTCCCCATAGCACTTCATACACAGTTTTAACTGTTTTTTGACATAAAATAAAAAAAATAAGCGCTCTATTTTCTAAGATCTTCGTAATAGAATAAATTATATTCATCCTTCTCCATATTTCGTCATTTTCCACTCTGCCCCTGCCATCAAGTTGTAGGCTTCGTCTCATGTGGTCCATATCTGCTGTCCTCATGTTATCTAATTTTTTGTGTTTGTGGTCACATTTTGGTAGCATCGGTTACATCCTTTCAGTGTAGTACTATATTTTTTTTACTACACAATGGAATATACTTCTTTTGAGATCTTTGTGGATCTGTCCGCTTTAATTGCCTCCTTCCCCATAATTTCTTTTGAGCTAATATCTGTGTCACATGTACCCGAGTTGTTTATTAAAGATACAACATATTTGAAGGAGTTACAGCTTTTAATTTTGTTACTATTCACGTCTATATCCGTTATTGCTTGTCCAATGCACATACATTTCGTTTTATTGAAATTTATTACTAACCCCCATTTATTACATTCCTATTAGTTTTCTTAGCATATACACCATATCATCTTCATCTTCAAAGCCATCACGTTTGGTAAGGGGCGAAGTTATAGTGAAACTGTATACAAATTGAACAACAATTCCTTACCTACAGTCACATCGTGCACATATTTAGGAACACAATTAGTAAATTGAGTTGGGAAAATCATGTAAATTTCCTTGTGGGGAAAGCCTGGAGATATCTACATTTTGTTACACAGATCCCAAAGAAGAGTACAGTGAGAGGTAAAGAATTATCTTATATGTCACTAGTGCGAACCGTATTAGAATAAGGCGCGGTATGTTGGGACCGGTTCAGAAAATCGCAGCAAGGTAGTCTAGGAAAGGTCCAGCGCAGAACATCAAAATTTACTTTCAGGATTTCCAAAAGTAGAGGTGTATGGGAGTCACGAGGGAGGCGTATGGGAGTCGAAAAGAGGAGTTGCGACTCTATGCTAAAGCACACGCAAGCTATTCTGCTTGGAATGAAATCCACCGTCCTCTAGGAAAAACTACATACTTCGGTAGAGCGGATCACGTGCATAAAATTCAGGCAAGAATACAGAAAACGGACGTCGGAAAATTTTCATTTACAAACCGAACCATTAGAGACTGGAACAGTTTGCCTACGGCAATCTTCAAAGTTTGAGCAAGTTTAAAAATAAAATAGTTTTCTAGCTAATTATATTTTAGGTAAACGTATTGGTGTTGCCTGCTGTTAAATTAGTAGTATTTCCTATTAAGTGGTTTAATTGTTAGTATTAATAGCAATACTAGTAGTACTGTTATTGTTATCATTTTATTACTATAGTGCAGTGCAATGTTGTGTTATGAAGTGAAGGGAAAGGAATGCGGAAGACGTGTGTTACAGTAAAGTGTTGTGCAGTGAAATGAAGTGGAGTGGAGTAAGAATTGCTCGGTGATATTATGTACTATTTATTATTATTAGTATTATTATTATTTTAATTAACTACTTTTTTGTAACTTATTATTACAAGTAAGCTTAATGCATGTAAAGTTAAGATATTTTACCACCAACTCACTACACTTCATTGCAGAATTAATAACAAAATCTAAAATCTAAAAACGAGTGTCTCATTTTGAGACGTTTTGATGGCCAACTCTGATAGATTTATGTAAAATATATGTTTATTTTATGTAATTTACGATTTTTGAATTTTTTATATAAACCTAACTCCATATTGGGATGCTATACTACATAAATCCTTGACATAAATGATATCGGTAGAATATGGTATTATATTTAGTTTTTTAATTCATTAATTTAATTTAATCTAAAATATTTGTTTTTTAATGGTGGAGGTAATTGGAAATAATTATATACACAGTTTTGGTATTATTTTATAAGAAAATGTATCTTTTAGTGATAATCATACTTAATACGAAATCATAAAAGTTTAGTTAGATTTATTCATTTTACCTGTATGGAGATATTATGATTTGTTCATCAAATATATGCAATATACGTTTAAATTAATTCTAAAGTAATAATAATTGACAAAAAATAAAATTTATTTAGAATATTTCGGTCAACTCTAAAAATTATCGCAAAAGATTCAAAAGAGGAAATAGAAAGTTTAAATAACCAAAATAAAGCACCTATCTTATCTCCATTAGTCAATAAGTAACAATGTAATTTAGTGCAGAAAGTTATAACGTTTAAATCATTTAATTGTAAGACAAACATACGGATGCAGCGTCGCGTAACTGGGCAACCTAAAACAGAGCAGTTGATAGTATTGATCGTGATAATATCGCAAACTCTATTGGAAAGATAGGGATAAGAACTTTAGGAAAGATAAGGCACTTTCAATGAATCGCTATGAGACATTTGTTTTTACAGTGTAGTTCCTTTCAGAAGATTAGGTAAATATTTTATAGGTTTACGCATTTCCTGGGTTTAAGTGGAGCCGTTAGGGTCTACGATCGCTCGTGCAGATAGTGTAAAGCTAGTGGTGCTAAAACAGCACATTTCTCGCCCGTATTTTCACGCGAAAAGAAACCAAATTTTTCAAAAATTGTACACAACAATTTCAAAATCTGTTATTAAGGAACATTTTTCTTAAAGGGAAAAATCTATATCTTTAATATTTTTGCCGTAGAAAGACTCCGAAAAAATTGGGTTGTTTTGCAATTTTCGGACGTAGGGACCCGGACGGACGGACCGATGGACGGACTGACGGACGGGCGGAATGACCGATAGCCGGACCGACGGACGGACCGACGGCCGGACCGACGGCCGGACCGACGGCCCGACAGACGGACCGACAGACGGATAGATGGACGGACCGACGGACGGACCGGCAGACGGAAGGACCGACCGACTGACGGACCGATAGACGGACAGACAAACGGATGACAGACGGACAGACATGTTTTGCCGTCATTCGCTTTTTCGGTATCAAGGTCCCACAAAACAAGGAATCTGGCTACACCACCTTTTAGAGGATTTTTTTCTAAACGATATAGCTGAATAAGGCGGTGAAAAGTCCCATCAAATTAAATCGGTAATGGCATAGGTTCTATTTTCACTGTTAACTCTGAATTTTCGAAAATTGGAAAAGTTTGAAAAAGTATTTTCGGCGTCTTCCTGCAACTACAAATTTAACGATAGGGATTTTTCCTTCAAATTAAATTGGTTGCTCATAATCAGTTCTTTTAATGTCATGTAGATTTTTTGAAAATGTTATTGCGTGCAACATATGCAATTTTAAAAGAAATACAAAAACAAGATTTTTTAAAAACCGGCTTCAATTTTTTTCTTTAAATATTTGGTGGGGGTAGTACCAAATGTACTGTAAATGAACATTTGTTCACATTTTGGTATTTATTAGTATATGTGCTTTAAATAATGTCATTTAAAATTTCTGGAAAACTCAACAGTTTTCTTTGAAAAAGAACTCAAATTTCCGCATTTTCAGAAACTCTCAAGCGCCATTTTCTCAAAAATGGCTCCAAATGTTTTCTCCAAACTTTTACTGCGGATAGTGCTAATTGCACTGTTTAATATGACGTAAAGTTCATTTTGGCGCAGTCTTTTATTTTTTCAAAAATTACACAAATGTTTTTTTTAATATCTCTCACGCCCTTAATATGCACATATCCATCGATGTGTAAACGTTATTACATTTGTGAATGACAGTACTTTAAATGTAATTTTTCGAAAACTCAATAGATTCCTGTGAAAAGGAGCTTCAAATTTCGCATTTAGAGTAACGCTTAATCGCCGTTTTCGTAAATACGGCTCCATATTTTTGAATGAAAATTGCTATTTAGGACAAGATTTTAGCCTTCTTTAATATTCTTAAAATAAAATTTCAGTTATGCTATCTAGAAACCTAAAAGTTTAGAAATTTTTTTTTTAATGTACTTTGGGCGGCGTAGAGGGCAGTAGGCAAATAGGATGGGCAAGATTGAACAGTTCCAGTCCACATCAAGGAAAATAGAAAACTTTACTTGGAGAATGTCTGAGCCATTTTGTAGCACCTCTAGTTTATTCCCTTGCACATAAGCTTCGGGATTATCGATTTGGGTTGGGGACACCTT
This sequence comes from Teleogryllus occipitalis, assembly GCA_011170035.1. Classification (NCBI taxonomy): domain Eukaryota; kingdom Metazoa; phylum Arthropoda; class Insecta; order Orthoptera; family Gryllidae; genus Teleogryllus; species Teleogryllus occipitalis. The sequence goes on along the minus strand of BLKR01000122.1, from coordinate 162,539 downwards.
TTACCGCCTAATTTGGCTATAGCCTTTATCAACTGAATTTATCCACTTTTCGGTACCTGGGGTCTGTAGTAAGAGTTTTTCAGCCGCAAATTCGCCGTTTTTTCGCGCAGCATTACATAACTTTCTCTCTACTCCGCAGCGACAAAGTAAAAGCAAAGCCAAATTAGCATACCAAAATCGTGGCGGATGAAAAGTTATATGAATGAGTGAATGAATGAAATTATATGAATGAAAATAAATGTTAGTTCATCAGCTTACAGTATACGCATATAATACCCCAATTGAAAGTAGGTTCTACGTATTTGAATATAGTAATTGTCTAATGATTTTTTATTATTATTTATGGATGTGCTTAGCACATTATTGTGAATATTTGTAACTGTTAAGAAATAAATACAAGTGTGTTTATTTCATGAAACTGTGTAACGATTTAAATGAAAATACAACACTTTGCAGCAAGGAAGAGTCCACGGAGATGGTAATACTCAAACTTAAGAAACCCACATTCCTAAGAGTTATTCAGAGTCAGGATGTTCCAGGGCCTCTATTCCCAATTTAAATGACAATCCAGTAGAAAATGAACTACCCGTTCATATTTTTTATCGGCAAGACGTCCAACTTTAGAACCTATCTCTGAGAAAAGGTTTTCTCTGTGATTCAACTTCCTAATACATTCATGTGGATTCCACAATATGAAGTTGAATCACAGAGAAAACCTAGTTTAAGCGAGTTAGCAGAATTTTTCCTCTACCACTCTTATCAACTCAACGAAAAGAAAAACACTTCCGTACAAAATAGCAACAGTATTTTGTTCCGTGGCTGCCATGCCACGAAACTCTTTTGCCTTATTTTAGTTTATTTCAACGTAAATTCGGGGTTTCGCATCGGATTTGAGAATAGACGCACGTTCATCAAAGAATCGAACAACATGGAACCTCCAAGGCATATTTAGCATCTGACAAATCATTAATGGAAACAAAGCAACAACTAGTAGTACTACAACAGCACGTACGTTCTCGCGTTATAGAAACAGCTACATAATATTGCAATATTGCATTTTCTGCGCTACTAACCTCTGCTACGTCTCTGCTTGAGACGTAGTTGGCCGCATGCGGCTGCAATGCCGCTTGAGCAGGGTGCATGCTACTTATTGGAAACCCATTTTGCGAGGTTTTGTTTAGCACCATTTTTGCTGCTGCAGCCACTAGATTTGCTGTTCTCATTTGTATTGTATGAATACTAAGAAAATAGCATATAAGGTGTACTACTGTCAAAAATGACTGGGAGAGGTAGCTCAGTGCATCAACTGATATCACTGCAGCGCCTCTAACCGGGAGGTCCTAGTTTCGAGTTCTGACGATGGCAGGATTTTCGACACTAGCTTTTCAGCTAGGTCGAATTCAGTCGCTGTCTGGAGGACAATTCTAGCGGTCGGTTGCTCTGATCGGTAGTTTTCCGTGGTTTCTCCGCTCAACACCAGGCGAATTCCGGAGCAGTACCCTTAACAAACGGGCCACGGGCCGCGCGAGATCTTTCTTTCCTCTTCCTTGTCATATCCTCTCCTCTTACTCACTTACACTAACATGCACTACACTACCACATATTCCGGGAAACCGGTCGGGAGCTTAGAGTTTGTCCCGGCTGGGACGGTGCCCCCGCTGGTGGGAGAGTCCTGGTTAGGGGGAAACCCCGGTAGCCGTAGGTCGGCGCCGAATCTCGCCATCCAGCGGGGGAAGATCACCGCCAACTCCCGAAGAAAACATGCACTACACTTACGGGACTAATGACCTAAGCTGTTGACGTTTCCCAAATTCACTAGCCAACCGATCAACCATGCAACCAAACTGTCAAAAATGAAGGGACCTGGTAATGTTATCTTTTAATAAGCATTTTCCTGCTTATTGGTCAACATTTTACCGTGAAAATAAATTATCTCCTAACTTCTGAAATTGGATCATCCTTGGTGGCGCTATTTGCCTATTTTTCGTGTTTTTAACTTTATCGCAAGTTTTCCGCTTCAGTTACATCTAATTTTATTTAAACAATGTCAACATCATTTTTTTATCTCTTACAATCCATACACGTCATGTTATTAACCGCGGGAGTGTACACAACACACAGACACTAAGAAGATTTTTTAACAGCACTATTGAACTTCAATATTTTTAACTGCTTTTAGCCTCATTCCATCAATTATTGCACATTGAATTGCACAAATTATTGCACATTGGAGTTTCTGTTGGGACTCCATCTGTTGCAGAAATTTTATGTAGTTATCTTTTATCTCCGGATATTCACGTAAAAATTGTGATGTTCTGGAAATCGATATAAGCTGTGAGGTTGGCTTTTTGTTCATAGAGGTTATTGGGTCGTTGGAAAGCAGTATTGACGTTTTTGGTGTTCGGTGGGTGTTCGCCCGCATTTACTCTCGCCTGGGGTGGAAGGGATTTACCCACTGAGATGGCTCAGGGCAAGAGCTGTTGCCACTGTAATGTTGATGATTGGTGATTCCGGGCGCAAAACTACTGAGATCATTAGTGCCGTAAGTGTAGTTGTCTTCGGGAGGTTGTGGTGATCTTCCTCCGCTAGATAGCGAGATCCGGCGCCGACCTACCAGCGAATAGCGGGGTTTTCCCCTACCACGTACCTCTCACCAGCGGGGCACCGCCCCAGCCTGGACAAGCTATAAGCCCCCGACCGGTCTCCCGGCCTGTGTGGTAGTGTGTGTGTGTGGGGGGGGAGGATAGGACAAGGAAGAGGAAGGGAAGATCGCACGCGGTCCGTGGCCCTTTTGTTTGAGTACTGCTCAGGCATTCGCCTGATGCTAATCGGAGAAACCAAGGAAAATTATCGATCAGAGCAGCCGGCTTCCAGAATTCTCCTCCAGACAGCGACTGAACTCGACCTAGCTGACAAGCTACTGTCAAAAGTCCTGCCGTCGGGACTCGAACCTAGGACCTCCCTGTCAGAGGAACTGCAGTGATACAGTTGATACGCTGAGCCACCTCTCCCGATTCCACTAAAAGGTCTTTAATCAGGAAGTCCTATGGTTCTGGTTCCGAGAGTGGCAACTTTTCTATATTGTACTAGCGACATAGCCCACCTCAATGTTTGGAGGAGATTTCAAACGCCTCGATTCTTTATTCGATGGTTTTTCGAACAACGCGATATCAGGTCAGATTCAATGCTAGGGGAAATGCCGCGCATTATCCTAGGAGCCTTGGACAGCACATTCTAGATATCGTATTCAAATCTTACTAAATAAAACTGCGTAGAAATCAGAACACTGTGTCTTCTAAAATCTACCTTATAAACAATTTACATTTTCTAGTATCGGTCACAAATTGTTTAGAAGCACAGAATCTATTTTCTCAATGGAATTCAACAGCATTCGTTGCCATAGCAACAACGTTTGGATGTTTTTTAATCTTCAAATAAATCTGTAAATCGTCGTTTCAAACTTGTCTGTCCGTATTTCCGTTCATTTCTCTGTCTTCGAAAATACTAGTGCCTAAACATACACAGGAGTTTCACCTGAACTGATATTTTGCGATCAATCCGGTTGATGCCCCAATTCAAAACTGATATTATTCTTCTCGAAGGTATTTTAACCAACGTAAACGTAATAAACCCCAATGACATTTTTGAAAATTTTCCCAAAATAGCTCCAAAGATTTCTGTAAATTGATTGCAAGAAGAGCTAAACACACTTATAAAAATTGTCCATGTACGATTTTCATTAATATTTCTGAATTTGGGGAAATTGCAAACATTAAAAGTAGTGGCGTTACAGAATAGCACAGACATCTGCGTGCTAGTTGGTTTTCCGTTCTCTTTAACCGGGGCTAGCTACTCGATTTTGCTCCACCCTCGTCCCAGCTGCCATCTATTGCCACCTGGACTATTTTTTAATTTTCTCAGCGTTTCAGTGCTTTAGCAGTAAAATTGAATTATGACTTTAAGAAAAAATATTAAAATCTGGGTCTAGTGTATGCTCATTTCCATTGGATCATTTAATTGGCTCATTTTCATTGGAGATCAAAATTTGAATTCATTTTCGAGAAAATGTGGTTCGAACGTCTCCGAAAATGCGCGATTTTGAGTTCTTCACAGAAAGCGAGTTGTCGAGAAACTTCATAAAAAATCATTTGAAGCACTTGTACTCACAACTCAATAATGAAGAGAACGTGTAATAGATTTTGTTTCCGGGCGCGTCAACTCCCTCGCGCCCTTCCTCCCGTAAATGTAGTGCACGTTATATCCCTGGAGATGGTGGTAGTTCTCGCCCATCAGAACGAGAGATGCGCGACGTTCGACGTACACGTCAGCTTGCGGATCGATCAATCGATCGGCAATGCGAATTCCTGCCGGCGCGGGAGATGCAACGCGCTCGGCGCAGCGGCCGGGACGAGTGCTGGGCAGCAACGGAATAATCTCTGCTCCTCCCACCGGCGGAGATGGCTCAGGGCAATAACTGCTGCCGTCAATGCGTCTGACTGGGAGGTTGTAGGGTTCGAGTCGCGACGGTGGCGCATTTTGGACACTAACTTGATAGCTAGGTTCAGTTCAACCTCTGGAAGTGAATTCTAGCCTATGCAATCAACTAGAAACCCCTACTATTGTAATATAATACTTTGCTGCGAATGCTATTGACATACGTGAACGTAATGCATCAATTTGCTTCCGCTTTCTTAAATATTCTCATTCAAATTCTGAAAGCTGAGATATTATGTCGTAACTTACACCTGCTACCACTCGGACACGAAATAAATAACTCATCATTATCATCATCATCATCATCTTTCTTTACGGATTAGGTATATTGCATGTTCCAGCCTCTTTCCATCTCATTTTTGGGCTTCCAGTGTTTCTCTTTCCTCTCGGCTTATAATTTAGGGGTTGCACTGGAAGTCTGGAATAAATAACTAATTGCATTAATTCATTAATAACATGTTTGCTTTGAGTTTGTCGTGTTGCTCTGTATTTCGTCGTCAGTGGAAGTTTTAAAAGCGTGTGTATTTTCGCGGAGCTTCTTCATATGAAGCATAGAGAACTGTCGAGGTGAAAGGAAGCGTCTGTCGCACGGAGTCTCGGACGTGTGGTAGCCCTCGCGTTGTTCATCTGTCAACTGATGCCCCCCCCCCCGCTGATTGGCGTCATGTGCAAGTGGCACAATCGTGGTGGAAGAACTATTGCGACCCATGGTGCAAAGACGTGGGTGAGCTACCCTGGCACGCCAATTTTTGCTCCTTCTGCGCAGCATCAGTTTGCGTTGCGAATCACTTGACCAGAGTATGGGCACTTCGTGTGAAAAGCCAGACCAGATGTTCGTCACATGTTGCGTGGAGAGCAAGAAGGGTTGAGAAATATTTTGAAAGTGGCATATAGTGACAATACTCAACGGTGACCAACTAAAAATAACACCATGAAGGTGTAATTGAAATTAAAGATGCGATTTTTTTTATTTCAATGACTTATAATAAGGTGATAATTTTTCGTATTTGCGTGCATTTAAAATTCCCGCTACTACTGTGACGCAAACTGGTGCCGGAGGCTCATTGGCTGAAGTCGGATACGATGCGCAATTGCTCACCCCACTCTTTCCACCATGCTGTGACTAGTGTCGAAAGAGTGTGGAGGGGACGGAGCGTTCTAGAGCTTCTACCAAGTGAGAGCGCACTCTAAGTGGAAGAAGTCCAGATTAAACGACACAACTTTCTAGAGCATATGGGGGTGTCGAAGATGATCACATTTTGCCAATGCACACGTGCTGGAATATCTCGTAACTAATGTTGATGAAAAGGGGATAAAAATAAGATAGAGCGAGTATATTTGTCGCGTGAGTTATTCCTTAAAACGATATTTTTCACATTTTCATTCTCAAAAAGTGATGCGTCTCGACCCTATATGTCGTAGACGTATGGAACTGTAAATCCTAGACCCCTATGCAAGGTTCGTAAGATTTCTCACTTCATGTTCATTTGCAAAATTGATAAGTGATAATCTTTATTTCCCCTACATACACTAGAAGTTTGTACCATTTTGACGATGTTCTGAAAAAGAGAGTTGTCATGAAAGAGTGTGAAATAAAATTGAGATAAAACAAGTGTCATAAAAGTGACAAAGATATACAATAGATATACATAAAAGTAACAAAGAGCATCGTCACCCTTCCGAAAAGAAAACACCACACTTACGGGACCAATTAGCCTATTAGTCATTAATACTTTCTCGTCTGCGCCTCTGTGTAGTCCTTGGTCCCAGTCGACTGACAGTGGTGTGTCTATTTTTGAATGTGTACCAACCATATAGCTTTAGATGTATTCTAGTCCGTGGTGATGCTGGGGTGGTGTGCGCAGGGCCTGCGCGTGTGCGTGACGCTGGGCGCCATGGGCACGTGCGCCGGCGCCAGCCTCAAGGCGTTCGCGGCGGAGCGCTGGCTGTGGTCGCTGGCCTTCGCCGGCCAGGCCATCACCGCCATGTCGCAGACGTGCCTGCTGGGCGTGCCCGCGCGCCTCGCCGCCGTCTGGTTCCCCAGCACGGAGCTCGCCTCCGCCACCGCCGTCGGCGTCTTCGGCAACCAGGTGCGTGCGCTCACCCACACTAGCGAGGACGAATACAGCCGCTGTCTGGCGGACAATTCCACCTCCGCTGCTTTGATTGGTTGTTTCTTTTGGATTCTCAGATCAATACCTCACGAATGCCGCAGTAGTATAGTAACAAACGGGCCCCGGACAGCATGCAATCTTTCCTTCCTCTATGTTTTCCCCTTCTCTCACCGAACCCACTCACTCACACAAACCAGTTGGTAGCTTAATGCTCGTCTGGAGCAGTGTCTCGCTGGTGGAGATACCTTTAGGGGGGAAACTCTGAAAGCATCTCAGGTCAGCATCTCAACTTATGTTCTAGCTAGGGAGAAACGCACGCCCAACACTTGCGGGAATTATGTATACTGCCGTTACCACGTCTGCAAACTCAATATAATCGAAGGAAGAAAGTGCATTGACCAATAGAGAGGGTTTTTTTGTGAATTCGAAACCTGTGTGTTTCACATCGCTATTTAAACGCTGCGGTAGCCTACTCTCTCATATTCAGAGTTGTCCTTTCCCTCCATTGAGAAGCATGCGATCAGTGTTTTCTCCCATTCAAATTCTTATTTTCAGGAAAGGAAAAGAAGATACTCCTCAGTCGAGAAACGGTCAGAGGTTTTTCCATACTAAAAACTATTGTTATCATCCGCCATGATATATTCGTTACCTTGGGAAGCATTTATGAAATAACGGTTTTAACCCTCCAAACGGTATCCTACAATGCACAATTTGTAAAGGTGAACTTGCTACACATTATTAAGAATGTGTCATTTAAAACAATATTTGAAATGAAAAAGTCAAAATTTAGCACGCCCTGCACATAAAGCAAACTAAAATATTAATATTGACGTGCCTGCTTCAGCAACCATACCGAATTCTAAGAAACCTCAGATAAGCCACTTTCCACAAACTATAAGTAATAATAATAATAATAATAATAATAATAATAATAATAATAATAATAAATTATAAATAAGGAAGATGTGGACCATGAACAACTGGCCGCAATGCCGAAGGTTAATTGGGATTCACTATTTTTTTCTTGCTCTTTCCCCATTATTTTAATGATACGAAAATAACAGTCATTCAAGCGATTCTGTTGCTCTCTCCAAATCATTGGTACAGTAAAAGGCATACATGAACTAGAACCTTTATTCCATTGACGAAAAGTATTTGCACATGACAGGCCGCTACTTGTCATGAACTCATACTCTGCACCCATAATAGAGGCGGTATGCTGTTTATATAAGATAGGTGATATGTTTCCTCTGATGCTTTACAGTGAACTCCATAAATGTAACAGAAATTGCCTGGCACATTCGTTCATTTACGTGACGTTTTTGGTGCAGTATGCACTATGAACACAACCAAAAGGCACTGACGTAAAGCATGCATGCACAATTCACTTTCCAAGAAGAAAAGACCTTCCAACTATAAGACACGACTGTTACAAAGTTGTTCAGATGTGTTAAAAGATAACTGATTTGTAGGAGGAAGCATTAGTTACAATTTATGAACGGACGGAAGAACCACTCGACTTTCACAAATCATCTTATAATCAATAATGGAATTAAAATATTTATGCCAAACCATACGTGTTAGACTAAACCTGATTGCAGTTCTGGATTCAGCGTAAAAAGGGAGTTCTGTACTACGTGTTCTGTTTGTGGGGAATCAAAACCCTTGTTGACCAGTGTTATTGTACTAATCACAAGGAAAATGTCTTTGGGCTGTTGCTGGCAGTCCCTCCGAAACTTTCGAGTCGAATAAGAATTAAACGCTCAGAAGGTGTATTTATTTTATCATTGCCAAGCGTCGACAGGACAGCATAGATTATATCTTCGCTCGCTATCTCCCTCAGATTGTTCATTTCGCTAGGCTACCGGCTGATTACTTCGAATTCCTTCCCCGTTCCACCTCTACAGGAGAACAGTGGATTTATCAACTTCAAAAGATAGCGGAAGCTTTTGCATTTCATCATTTTTCATTGAGTAGACCCACTATCGGAAAACCACCAACTGATTCTCAATTATACTTTCCTTTCTATTATCGAAGCTCCAACCATGGTGGAGTAACATGGGTGAGTTGCTCCGGCGCACCTATTTTTGCTCGTTCTGCGCAACACCAGTTTGCGTCACGAACCACGTGACCATAACACAAGCACTTCGTTTGAGAAGCCAGTTCGGACGGTGGTCGCCATGTTGCATGGAAAGCGAGTAGTGTTGAGAAACATTTTGAAAATGATACAAAATGACAATTTTCAACGGTAACCAACCAAAAATATGCAATGAAGGTGTACAAGACGCAATATTCAAAATAAATGATTCGTAAATCTGTTTCAATGCCTTGAAACGATGTGATTTTGGTATCTAGCTGCCTTTAAACTTCCCGCTAATGTTGTAACGCCAACTGGTGTCTAAAGCTCATTACCTGAAGTCGTATACGATGCACAAGAGCTCCCCCCTCCCCGCCTGGCTCCAACTACAATAGATATAATATCGCCAAGAGATAATGCAATTAACAACAAAACTGAGTGCAAGTAAGTCCTGGGGAATAGATAAAATTGCCTCATCGGCTTTTAAAAACCTGCCTCGTAGGATGGTTGCATTTTTAACATCAGTCTATAACGCTTCTCTTATTTCCCTTCAATCTGCACAACGTCAATAGTAGTACCACTATTGAAACTTTCAAAATATCCTGGAACTATGGACGTACCATCTCATTAGTATATTTCTCATTTTTAGCAAAAAAATGTAAAAATAACAGACATTGGGCTTATAAAATTTGCATCGTCTTCTCACTGCACAAATCCGTCCAATTTGGTTTCAAATCACATCATGGTACTACGCATTCTTCTTCCTCTTCTTGTTCTTTGGTTCCTAGCAGGCGGCTGGTGGGTGCGAGTGCCTCGTAACTAGTACGCTGCTGTGGCTGCCACTGGACTCGGGACGTTGTGTAGGACCTGCGTCCATTTCGGGCGGTTGGTCGCTCGGTCACTGGCATCGCTCATGTTGAGATAGCGGCTCTTCAAAACTTCCTCGAACTTCTTGAGCCAGGTTTTCTTTAGAGCCGTTCGCTGGATCTTCCACTGGATTGGTCGGTGTCGCCAGAGGAGCTGGTGCGTTAGACGTGTGGTGCTCATTCGACAGACATAGCCAAACCATTGCAATCGCAGTTTTTGAATGCGCTCTTCAATGGGTGCCTGGTGGTCGCACTTGACACGAATGACTTCGTTTGAAACACGATCGCGGATAGAAATTCTCATGATCTGACGTAGGCATCGCGTTTGGAAAATCTCGACCATGTTGATGTCAGACTTGAGAAGCAGTCAGGTCTCAGCTCCAAAGAAGAGTATTGTGAAGATGAGTGTCTGAAAGACGCAGAGTTTGGTCTTGAGCGAGATATTCTCCTTCTTCCGTAGACACCGTTTGAGCGGGCCAAACGCCGCTTCTGCCTGCCCATTTCTTCTGTGGATATCTGCGTAGGCCGCCACTTTATTATCGTGAACCAGCGCCCCAAGGAACTTACCTGTTCTATCTGGACTCCTGACACATAGACATTGACCGGTGACTCATCAGTTGCCATTGCTTTGGCTTTCTCACTGTCGAATATGAAGCCATAGGGTTGTGCGGTGAGGACGATGATTCGAATGTCCGTGGCTTCCGCATCAGTGCTGGCGAATATTGCTCTATCGTCGGCAAACATGAGATCAGTCACATATTGGTTCTTAGCATATTGATTTCCACGCCGACCCACGATTCACACCAACGGCCTTCTCATGATTGAATCTACTACGACTTTGCATAGTAATGGAGAGACCACGTTCCCCTGACGCATTCCAGCTAAGATGGGAAATCTGCAGATAGTTCATTTCGGTTCCGCACGTAACTTTTTGAGCCGTTGGTTCCCTGTAGGAGTCTGATAACGTTTTGTGGCAAGTACTCAGTCCCCAAAGCTTTGCACAAGGAGGCCAGTGAATGCAATCAAACGTTGGCTTGAAATCAATGAAGACAACGACAATTTGTTTCCCTCAGCGCATCCATTCTACCAGGAGTGCAAAGATCGAATCGCAACAACTCCGGTTTGGTCGAAATCCCGCGTATTCTTGCCGGCTGGTCTGTTTACGACGTTTCTGCTGTCCGTAATGCTTCTGATTTTAATGAATACCTTACCAACGATGGAAAAACACTTATGCCACAGTAGTTCTAACAAACGTTCTGTCACCTGTCTTGGATCGGCACGATGATAGCGCGTTTCCAGGTGGCTGAGATCTGTTCAGACGGCCAGACTTGGATCAGCAGTGCCTGAAGTCGATGGAGCGGGGCTTCACCTCCGGCCTTGTTAGCCTCTGCTGTGACCTAGTCCACTCCAGGTGTTTTTCTTTTCTTCAGCGGTCTAATTGCTGGCTTCACTTCATCAGCAGTGGGTTCAGAGTCGCATATTGGGTTGTGTGGGATTTCAACGAGTGGTGGCTCAGCTCGTTGCCCTTGCAGTAGTCCGTGGTTGGACAGCTCATTAAAGAACTTTTTCCACTGCTGGAGACATTCCTCAATGTCCTATCCACTATCCACTACACGACTGTCCTCTCCACTTTGCTGATGTCATTGGTCGATTTGGTCATTCCGCTAATTCGTTTAGAGCGCGATACAGTGTGCGGTATTCATGTTTGGATGCAGCTTCTACGAGTTGTTCTGCCACCTTGTACCAGTAAGCTTCCCGCTCCGCTTGCATCTTTTGCCGGACTTCGCGGTAAAGTCGCCGATATTGATCGTGGGTGACCAACTTCACTCGTTTTCTTTGGTCTACTAGGCGGAGGCATTCATCTGATATCCGTTGTTGTTCGATGGCAGATTATAGGGAACAGCGGCTTTCCAGGATGGTATACGAAATCTACTTTTACTAATCATTAGAGTCTTTTTATGATGCTTTTGAACTACGTGAATACCCATTAACGGTTTTTCGATTCTTCATTCACGCGTTCGACTTCGATTGGCCGTTAGAGATTAAAATTTAAACTAAAGCAATTCGGTTACCCATCGAATCTAATAAAACTGTCCAAAAATTTTCTAGAAAACCGAATATATGTGGTAAAATTAGACAAATATCGGACTTCACCTTATCCAATAACGCCTGGAAAACCGCAAAGATCTCCACAATCCTCATTCCTTTTCACACCATCTAGCAGGATGACTTCCTTTCATCGTCTTCTCCTTCCTCAGCTCCTTACGCTCACTTGGTCTTATTCCATTCACATTATCGTTATGATGTATTATGTAACAGAATGCAAAATGTCCTTAGCGAAATCGAAGGAATAAAAATGTGATAGTTTTCACGTAATTTGGCTTGAAGACATTTTTTTAATCTTATAAACGGCTCCAATTTTTTTCTTTACATTTTTCTCTTAATAGAGCATTGGACGCCTTTAAAAATGGCGCAGGTTCTATTTTCAGGAAACACTACATTTTCGAAAATTGCAAAAAATTAAATTGGAAACTACAGAATTTTTTTCCTTAATGAAATATGCTCTAAAAATTAGATCTTTAAATAAGGTCATGTTCAATTTTTGGAAAATGTGAGTAGTATTCGCATATTTTTTTCTTGAACTGGATGTAATTTAAATTTTTTTTTCAAAAACAGCTTAAAATTTTGTTTCTAAATGTTTCCCATTTCCATTTTACTACTAGTTTAAAGACTTAACTAAATGTTCACAGTTAACTGCTGCATTTCCCTTCATACATGCTTGTATTATGTGATAAACTGATTTGATGTGAAGAAGAAAGAAGAAGTTACGGAGGTTATATTTTGAAAATTGAAAAGTTAGACGTGGGGAGGAAATGCATTATGCAAGAAGAAATATAAGAGCACAGATATAAATTTCAAAATAGAGAGAATTTATGAAGGTAAGAGTCTTCTAGAAGAGAGAACATTTTTGTAAAGGGGCGAGAAGGTTTCGAGAGGAGCCTAAAATGGGTTTCAGAGGAAGTGCTTTCTAATCGAAGGTAAGGTGGTGGATTGTAAATTAGAGCGAACAGGAGGTTTATCAACATGTTTACATCTGGAGCGTATATTCTCTAGACTTTCCTAAATATAATAGACGAATTTGAGTGTGATCAGAAACTAGAGGTGGAAAAACATGTTTCTTTAATCCAGCAGTGTCTGAAACTTGTGATTCCGTATTTCTTGCTCTTGTTCTTATCTCCCTATCAAAAATGAGGAAAGGGTTGACCGTATCGATCTCATCCTAACGAACATTTGCATTCCAATCATAGAGTACTTATTTCAGGATATTTATTCTTGCGATAAAAAGGATATCACTACAATCAAATTCTGCCAAATAATCGAGATGTCTTATCCATATCATATATTTTCCTCTTTCGATAACATTTTGGTTTATCACGTAGAAATTTCATTGTGTACATTATACTGATAATCTCGATCCCATACTTGATAGTGGGTTACATTTCAGAGACTTCATTTGGAAAATAAATTAAAATTTCCTGCTTACTAAAGAAAATTTGGAGTAAAGCATTTGTTTGAATAATTTCCGTCTGTATTTCATTCATTTGATTTTTTCTGGATTTATTGCCACCCTCCACATTATACTGTCTTTGAATATTTAATATTGAGTCCATTGAGAAAGAAGAAAATAGTGTTCTAGAGATACCATCCGTCACCTCATTCCCGGGTGGTCTGCCCGCTGCCCGCAAAGGGCCTCGCCCGGGAGAAGGGCCAGACGCTTTCCTGCGGCCACGCTGCACACTTCCGGCGCCGGATGGCGTTTCCTGCTCATCTCCGCAAACAAACAGGCGCGCCCCCACCCCCTCCCCCTCCCCACTCAACGCCGACAGACCGCCGTCGCTCCCGGTCCGATTCCAGCGGGCGGCTGCTCTGATCGATGGTGTTCCGTGGTTTCTCGCCTCCATGTCAGGCCTCTGTCGGAGCAGAAGCGTAACACACGAGCAACTTCCCTTCTTCTTCCTTGTCCCCTCGTCCCCCTTACGCACACACACACATTTACTTCCACTACTCTACATTCATGAGGGGAAGCCAGTCTGGAGCTTAGAGCTCATCCCGGCTGGAGCGGTGCCACACCACAGGAGATTACTGGGGGAGGGAGGGGTACCCCTGAAGCCAATTTGTAGAACAGCGCCGGATTTCACGTTCGTTCAGGAGATGAACAACGCCACTTCCCGACTTACTACGGGATTAATGCCCACATCAATTGTCGCATCCGGAAACGCAAAATAATCAACCAAGCGGCTATTACACGCCCAACTCTCATGCAACTAATGACAATAGCAGTTTGGGCGCCGAGAAACATCAATCAATCCCGGCCCGCCTCCTCCCCGACCTACCGGGAAAGGTGGCTCAGTGCATCATCTGATGTCACTGCAATGCCTCTGGCCGGGAGGTTCTAGGTTCGAGTTCCGACGGCGGCGGGATTTTCAACACTAGCTTTTCAGCTAGGTCGAATTCAGTCGCTGTCTCGAGGAGAATTCTAGCGGCTGGCTGCTAGAAGTAATCGGTAGTTTTCCTTGGTTTCACCGATCAGCATCAGGAGATGCCGGAGCAGTACCCTAACAAACGGGCCACGGACCGCGCGCGATCTTTTCTTCCTCTTCCTTCTCCTATCCTCTCCTCTTACACACACAATTACACTAACATGCACTTCACTACTTCCGGGAGACCGGTTGGGCGCTTAGAGCTAGTCCCGGCTGAGGCGGTGCCTCGCTGATGGGAGAGTCCTGGTTAGGGGGAAACCCTGCTATCCGACGGTAGGTCGGCGCTGGATGTCGCCATCCAGCGGGGAAAGATCACCCCCACCTCCCGAGAAAAACGTGCATTACACTAAAGGGACGCGCCCGGAGTCACTTAATGATCAATGAATCAATCCTCCCCCCCTCCACCGCTCACCCACCGCCCGCCCACCGCCCTTGCCCCGCGCGCCAAGGGGTGTCGCCTCGGGCGCGGAATGCCTTGGCCCCGCGCCGGGAAGGTCGCGAGGCGCCTTTGGATTCGCGTATTCCTGGCGCTCGTTCACCCACTCAGAACGAACGCTCTGGCACAACGCACTATAAATGTCGAGCAGGGGAATTGCGAGCGTGGCCTTGCGGAAACTGTCAGTGCCGTGCATCTTCAGGCTCCTCTTCGCAGAACCTTGCAAAGTTAGTGTTACGTTGCAGTACATTGCCAGTGGACATCCATTGTTTCACTGCGAGACAGTCACTCCCTCCCCATCTTCATTTTAGTCGCTTGAGGTTATATCACGGGGAGCTTCGTTAAGTGTCAGAAGAGGCTCTTAACATGGATTCTGCAAATGAGAGATTTTACATAAAAAATTATTGCATTAAAAGGTACTTCATGCATTGCTATATAGTTCAGGGCAAACAATTGGACTTTGGCTGAAGGCGTGAGGGAGACTCTTCGTGGCTGGCCTTCGAGAACCGATCCTCTCTCCAGCGCCCCATGAGAGTTCAAGCTGTGCAGGCGTGATGTTCCGTTCCTTGTAGCAGAGGTTCTTCTGACTTACCACACTATTCTGCTATCCATGCGTTTTTAGTGACGATCGAATAAGGAGTCCTGGGTTAAGGTCTTCTAGATCACTTGATCATCACCTCGTAGTTTTTTACTTGAGGAATATTTTCAAGATCGGGTGTACACAGGAAATCCTCATTCCAGAGGAAGAGCTCCGATGCTCTGTTTCGGAGAAAATGGTCGCAAACGCGAATAATTTGCTTCGCAGAGTAAGTCAAATTCCGTTGTGGATGTTCCCCGAAAGCATTCGAGCCTGTTGGCGTCGCTTGAGCCACTTCCGCAGGGAGGGCCAGCGCGGTTGGGGGCAGGGGCTAAGGGAGAGCGCCGCTGGGTGAGAACTGCATTATACCTCCGTAGGGAGGGCGCGGGTGAAAGGAAGAGAGTGGTGAGTGAACGGACTGTTGCAGTCCCAGAAGCAGTGTTGCAATTCTTTCACTTTATTCTCAAGACCTGGAACAGCAGGGTTGCGTTTTAAACCATCCGGTATGTATGTATGTATGTATGTGTGTATATATATATATATATATATATATATATATATATATATATGCAAGTATATTTCCCCTTTTCAAATACTTCATAAATGATTAGTAACACATTTCTTAATACATCATTGATATTACTTTGTATGAGTACAAGTATATTTTAACCTCTTTGATTGTAGCGCGTTTCGTGAGGAACCACTGGAAAGGTGGTTGTATCAGTACCTCCCGCAGGCCTTCTGGCTAACCTAAAAGCGCGGCCTTTCATGGCCATTGCCATGCTTCCCCCACTCTAAACGGGAGTGCCCCCCTGTCCGCGTAATGCCAGTGTAATTACTAATCCGGACTGTCGTTGACGGTGAGCTTTTCGCCTCAGCTTGTATTTAGCTGGTAGAGGGACCTGACCACATGGAACGTCACTAGCTGTCACCTGCGGGAAGAATCGTATTGGTGAACGTTCACATTCACTATTTTATTACAAGTATTACTGCATTTCATATTTCAATTTTCACGATCCTACATTAGTATTTTAAGAAACACTAAAATTTGAACGAACTAAAGATTACTGAGTGTAGAAAATTATTATCGCAATCGAATGTAAAGAATTATTAAACATGAAATTGCATTGAAAAGGACATACACAGGGAACGTATTGTCATAGAGACCCCCATGCAGACAAGGAGAGCGCGAGATAGGTGGGGGGGGGGTCTTCAATCAGCGCTCACCCCAATTGCGCAGGCGGTGGCGGGGTCTTGAGGCCGCTGCTGCTGCGGGATGTGGGCAATCTTCCCATCAGGGCGCGATTGCGCCTTCCCGCCCCGAGGCCCTCCGCAGCCCTTGGCCCTGCGGTACGCTTTGAGCGGCCCGGCCCTCACCCGTATCCCTGTCCCATCCCCGCCCAGCCGGCGGCACCGCTCGCGTACAGCCCAATTGGCCCCTCGCTGCCTCGCGACCGTCGCTGTGGATTTATGCCCCGTGCGGCCACGGCGCGGGGGGGGGGGCGTGGACGGTCAATGTGGACTCGGGGACTCGCACGCTCCGCGACAGCAACCGTTGACGACCGCTGCAACCTCTCTGTCTATTTGCGAGGTCCTGGCGTTCCGCTCTACAGGTAGATGGCTGAAGGCGAGCGGCCGGCTGCTCCGAGCGGTTGTTTTCCATGGTTTTTACGATCAGTGCCAGACAATGGCCGGAGCGGTACAGTAACAAACACGTGGGATAAACTGCGAGTAGGGGATTGATAACCGAATAAAAGAGCACCACTCCGTTGAAAACCAAAGCTTATAATAAACCCAACGAGGTACAACGCTTTCCTAGTGCTTGCATTACAGGTGATAGAGCGTCGCCTGTGTCAATCAAAGTTGCAAAGTTGTGCGTCGCACGACATACTAGTTTCATTACAATAAAACAGGCCGCTGATTGCGCACGATCTTTCTTTCGCATCTTCATTGACACCTCCTCTCCCTTGCACACACACACACACACACACACACACACACACACACACACACACACACACACACACACCTTTACACTTACATGCACTATTCTACCACATATATGAGGATACGAGTCGGCAGTTAAGAGCTTGTTCCGACTGGGAAACGTAGGTTTTTTAAAAAATATACTTGGGCGGCGATAGATGGCAGCTGGCAAGGAGATGGAGCAAGACCGTATAACCAGTCCACACCAACGAAATTATAAAACTTTACTACGAGAGTAGTAAAGTCTGTGCCGTTCTGTAGCCCCACTAGTTACATATTTATATGCATTTTACATATTCCGAACCATTCGTCATATAATTCCATTTTTCAGTATTTTCTTCTTTGCGGATATTTAAAATTATGGGTGCAATTTTTATTTTTTCCCGGGGTACTAAACTTTACAACAGTCTATCCTTTTTATCTGTATTTTCTTATTCAGTAAGTAGTATGATATAAAAAATATAATTTCATCGAGAAAGGATCTGTGAAATTCCTTTCTACTTCCAGATGAAATAATGTGGATGTGTGTGCGCGTTGTAAAGAGAGCTATTTCGATAGAATAACACTTAAATGAATCCAAGAAGCAAATGCTTTTGACGCAAATGCAAGATGCTTCAACTTCGAAAAACTCTCTTTACAAGGACGTGCAGTGCAATGATTGCGGCAAATATCCCATGGTTCAGGGTTCAAGATCCTGAATTATATCTCTTCAGAAAAAGTATTCCAAGAAACTAGTTCCTGATCATTCAACACTTCGTTAGAAATATCTTCAAGTTTGCTACGATAACACAATGGATTGTATTAGGGAACATATTTAAAATTCTTGGATATGAGTTTCTGTTGATGAAACTGCTGATGTGAAATGTCGTTTTATTGTGAATCTCATGGTAGAAAGGCTAGAACCAGACAGTCTTTCGAAACCGTGCATGATCTACTGCAAACAAAACTGGAAAAGACAAATCACATAACTATTGCGAGATTTTTGAATGATGGACTAAAAGTGAAAGATGAGAATGTGCTAGTTTTCTGTTCAGATGATTCTGAATACATGCTTAAAGCATTTACAGCATTAACGGTTTTTTATCCTAACATGGTGCATTTCATGTGTTGCCGAGCATATTACAAGTAAATTCACAGATATGAACAAATTAATTTTGCCAACAAAAACGTGTCTTCAAAGATCCCACTACGAATGTTATCTTAGAAACAGCAGTTACCAATGTGCCATTTCCATCGGAACCAGTGTTAACAAGATGGGGAACGTTGACTGAATATGTAAATTTTTACAGTGAGCATGTAAACATAATTAAATCGATAGTTGATTCTTTTGACTTTGAATGTGCTGTTTCTATTTGCGAAGCTATAAGTGCTTTCAGTGATTCAAAGTGATCAGTTCAGTGGCCTTAAACTTACTACACTTAGTAACTTAGTATTTATGCAGTACACTTAGTGCATCGTCCAATGCAATTGGTAGCGTCCGTATCTCATTTTTTTAAATGTCGCTTAGCCTGTTGATTCATAACATTGTCCAATTACGCTTTCTATGTACACCGTGGTTTGCACAGACTGACGAGGTTTATTTGGAAAATTATCAATTCAAGATTTGCTCTCGTGACAACAACAAGAAAACAGTTGCATGATACCGATGAAAGTTGTTTATTGTGCGTGTGGTGCAACCATTCATTTAATGTTTTGCCGCGACTACAAGTGTTGTGTACTTAATTGTGGAGAAAACTATGATTCAGTTTCATGAAACTTTTTGGAAAAATGAGGGTGAGGTTTGCGAGAATTCTTGCACGGGTACCCTAGTAGTTGCTTATATGATAAGGAGCGAAGGGAATCGTAATCAAGTGAACCGAGATACATTATTTCGACGTCTTCCGCGGCCAGGGTCATTGGAATTTTGTGTCCGAATAACGCCACGTCGAATGTTGTGAAGCCAACATTTTCGACATTTTATTGTGCTCTTCAGGGTTTATGAGAAGGAAGTCCTTCTGTAGACCACGATAAGATGGTAGAATCGCCGGAAACTCAGCCTTCGTCACGGCGTCACACAGACACACCCAAAATCATTCGAAAAACGAGATATGATGGCCGCCACCGGTCTTTTTCAAGTGCTAGAGAGAAGTATGGCACTCCATAAAAGATATAAGAATCTCATATGAAACCGTATTGTTTATTTTTTTGTTCACTAAGACAGAGACGTTATCTCGGAGTTATTCATTTACCGTATTTTATCGTGAATAAGCACCCCCCTTTTTTCCAAAATTTTGATTCCCAAAAAGTAGGGGGGTGCTTATACAAGGAAGGTATAAATTATATGCTTGAAAATGGCGTGAAATAATGTAATGTTTGCTAAAAAAGGGTTTAATTTATAACGCAACTTTAATTAAACAAATATATATTAACGAAGCACTAAACAATCGCGTTATGTTATACAACAATGTCTAAGCACTATGTTATCGTGTTAGATGTTATCGCGCTTCGCTGAACCCGTGCGTTGATGAGTCATCGTACTGGCTTCGAGAACATTTCGTGCGTTACAATAATAAACTGGAGATTAACTGGTTTGTTATCTGTAACTTTTTTGTAAACTTTTTGCAAGGTACAGCTTTTTTGCTCGTGGCTCTCAAACATTGCAGATACTGGTCTTTTTTTGTTACTGTCTGATGTCAGAAAAAAATTTAAAGAACTGCCTACACTGCCAGCTTTAAGTTAAGTCATTGAGTTTGCTAAAGAAATTGGCGATCATGGAGCTGAAAGAGATTTTGGGCCTCGTATGAAGTCACTATTCACCGCCTCGCGCATGTACACCCTTTCTGGATGTGGAGGGGAATTAGGAGGGATTGAGGGGAAGTCGCCCGCGCTCGCACGAGCGTCGGCTCCCCAGGCGGGCAAGTATACTTAGGTTTTTTTAACGTGGCGACTCAAGGTCACGCGCGAAGGAGGGAGAGGGAAGATAGTCTCCAATGAGGGGCTGCAACGTCACTGCAGCTCCGACTTTTGCGGCTCCCTATTGGAGTCTGCCTTCCCTCTCCCTCCTTCGTGCGTGACCGTGAGACGCCACGTTAAGAAAACCTAAGTATACTTGCCCGCCTGGGGAGCCGACGCTCGTGCGAGCGCGGGCGACTTCCCCTCAATCCCTCCTAATTCCCCTCCACATCCAGAAAGGGTGTACATGCGCGAGGCGGTGAATAGTGACTTGATACGGAATTATGTGTAGCTCGTGCGGACGCCGTTTGACCTGTCTGCTGTACAAACAAGTCTCCGCGTTGAAATGGTCTTCCACGGGTGGAACTCCCGCGGCAGTGATGGATCTGGCACCTTTCGTCACGAATCCACCTTCCACGTCCGCAGACGAAGTCCGCGTTTTGCTTTGTCATAATATCCCCTGCGATGCTATTACGCTCCAAATTCATTGGACGTAATTTATACATTTCCACTCTTTTCGCTTCTTTTGAATAA
Organism: Teleogryllus occipitalis; assembly: GCA_011170035.1. Classification (NCBI taxonomy): domain Eukaryota; kingdom Metazoa; phylum Arthropoda; class Insecta; order Orthoptera; family Gryllidae; genus Teleogryllus; species Teleogryllus occipitalis. The sequence continues at coordinate 141,983 of BLKR01000122.1, read as the reverse complement.
AGTAAGACTTTTTCACATCCACCATTATAATTCTCACGCTCACCACTTACTAGCAGAAAATTCTTTTTAGCACCCTCTCTGGTCCTAGTGTGTTGGTCGTTCCGGAGCTTTCACGACTGCACTCATAGATTTTACGGCGAGAGTGATGTTTCTGTGGGGCGGCATCGACTCTCCGAACGGTTTCTGCCATTGACCGCGCCAGAACTCTAGCGCCGTCCAAGTTCTGATGCAGGCGGACGTTTCTGTACGTGCAGGGAATATTGTATGATTACACATGATACTGACACTAAGATTACAGTTTGTACCCGTTGTGTTTGTCATTGTTTCAGTTTGTACCCGTAGAAGATATTTTGTATATTAAAAAAACCCTAGTGGAGCTACAACAGCACGTGCTTTCTTGCATTATTGGAAACAGTTACATAATATTGCAATTTTGCAATTTCTGCGCTACTGACACCTCAGCTCTTACTTGAAAACGTCCAATTCCACCAATTTAAACAAAGCGTCTGTGAGGCATATCTTCATTCACTTCGATAGTCAGAGCAGCAATTATTTCTTACTTTGACAAATGAAACAAACAAGAATAAATTTGACTGTTATATATTCGCAGCAAATTACTCAGAAGCAAGCAGCGCTCTGTTGCCAGCGCAGCATTGACAAAATGATTTTTTTGTTTATTTATTTCTTCTTGTTCGACAATGCAGTCTTTCACGGGTTTTAAAAATACCTACGATTAGTATATGACCTTTTTGGATTGGCCATCCATAAGATAGGTGAGGTTAGAACTCTGACATAATTATTGATTAAATTTGAGTGTTAATTAAGAAGAGGAAGGAATATGATGTTAAGGAGCTGAGGATATAGTGCTTTACGGGGGTTTGAATCTGTCTCTGGGAAATCATGACTTTATGCGTGGGTGGACCGCATTTTTCCCCTTGTTGAAAACGATGTGCTATGTTTTTGAATTCTATGCTTGGCGAATATTATCAATTGTTGGCAAAACGCCAACTGTATATAATATAACAATAACTATAACAATACCATCTGTATTCAGGTTTCAACTTGTTTATGGCTTAGTCATAATATATCATAAACAGTTCATAGAAATTGTTACGTTCGTTGATTTGAAAAAAAAATTCTAATTTTCGTGCAATTTGAAGTGAAATATGGACATTAAAAAAATGTTAAAAACAAGATTTTCTCAAAAATGGCACCAATTTGTTTCTTTAAACATTTTCTATGGATAATGTTAGATGCATTGAATTACATGACGAAAAAATACTTTCTAAATTGTTTAGAGCTGCCTTTGTTTATTTGTGGGCTAAGATTCATTTCAAAATTTTATTTTTAATACGAAAGAAACCTACCTATGATCTAGATATCGCCTAGCTGACCTAAACAGTTGGGACCTAAGATGAGAAGAAGAGATTCAGTTAAGGGTGCTCGCTATGAGGTGTTTGGGGGAAGGAGACTTGGGGATACCACGTCCCGAAGGTCACATTTCAGAGAAGCAGTGATTCAACTGTCTTTAGATTGGCCGGTACCAAGGATTTGTGTAAATTGCCCCTGGTACATGATGTATCTCCCCAGAATGTGATTTTAGGTCACTCGTAGGAACATCGATGATCGAAATAAATTAAAGAAAAGGTGAATACTCCATTAATACCTTAAGAACTTCCCTAGTAATGGTTTTAGATAAGGTAGTTGAACTTATGAGTTTCATTAGCGATATCAGACCAACCTTGTGAATTTGATAACTTATGATAAGAACGCATTGGTTTGTTCCGTGCGAACTTTTCCCCGCCTGATACGATTGTGTTGTGAGCGTAGCATGTGCCCAAAGAAATGCCATCTACGGTAAGCTGCCATCACATGCACTAAATTCAATTGCACACAAATGTTAACGAAATTACTTGTGCGAGAACCAATCTATAAATGAGGTCATTCGTCTGTATATTTTACATATAATGCTTTAATTGAAGGTAAGAGGTAGGAAAAATGACGGAGAGCGTGTTATCGCCTTAAAGATTCAACGTTAGTAGTAAATACATTTTCAGTTCGGCTTCAAAATCCACTATAGCATCGTATGTGCATCGATTGGATCTCGTGCAAAGGAACAGACGGAACGTTGATTGATTGAAGGCTTTGAAAACTAGAAATACCTACATTTGAATAGTTAGAAATAATTTTCTTGATCCACTTTGGTTACGTGAAGTCAAACATTATGCCATTATAATCAGTTCCGTAATGAATTACTTTACCGCCGTAATGTGGTCATGTACTTCATTACCTCATTAGGGCGGTAAAGAAATGGCTTACTTTGTCTCTCTTCTTTTGAAAATATTTTGAACTTCTTCCCCTTGTATCCTACACTTTTCCCCTTTTAAAACGCTAATAACTGAGTAAATTTACTGGTATCAATGTTTTCATGGCTGACCGGTATATACTACTGGTCGCGCAGCAGCGCGGTGTCACTACCCTGAGGAAGCCTGCGACACGACAGGCGTGACGCCGGCGTCTCAGCCAACGACGCGGCGTCACCCAGACAGCCAAGAAGACATGAACCCTATCCGCGGAAGCTTACGTTTACATTTGTTATCAACGTTGTCATTAAGTGATATTGTATTCTTGAACATAGAGTAGTGGGACCAAAGATTACTTGGTTTCCCCTTCTCTGATTTTCTAGAAAATTGTGCAATCAAAACTTTTTCCGATATGGAATGAACGTTTTTTTCACACCAATCTTTAAAAATTAAATACGCTTATATTTCTTTCTTGATTTGTTGGGTAAAAATGTTTCTGAAGCAGCATTGCTGCTATTTCTATTTCTATTTACAAATCAGAACTATATTTACTCGTGTCGAAAAGTGTACTCCAAGTGTGTTTCAATTGTTCACTTTGTTGATAACAGTGTTGCCACTTATGGGAGAAAAAAAGTGAATACTAATTGAAGGGGTACAACAAAATTTCACATTAAATCTAACACATTTTTACACTGTGGATAAAACGTACGACTTTCGTGTCGTCACATCGGATTACAATTGGTTACCAAACTCGGCCTAACGGTCTTGTTTAGCCCTTTTCCAATCTCGTTTTGTAATCAGATACTTTACGACAATATCGTAAATAGCTATTATCCGTTACAGGAGAATCACTAGTAAACACTAGTTATGTTTTTATTCAGTAGAAAAAAACTTGTTTATGTTACCCACAACCAATACAAATAATGAAGTTTAGCTCTAGTGTATATTAGTTATCTGCAATGCGAGTGGTAAAAGTGGCATTCTATTCTGCGAGTAGGAAAGGTAGCCGATAGCCCGAGTGGTACAGTCCTCCGAGCAAAATAAAATCACTTTCACCACGTGTGGTGTACACCCGTTTAGACAGCCTTGCTCACTTTCATATTTTTATTCAGGTGTAAAAATCACTTTAATGGTACATTAAAATCAGCAGTAGCTGATCCAATCAGACGAAAAGTGCATATTTTATTTTCTTTGTTGCATTCACAGATTTATCAAACACGATACGCTTACCCAGAAAGAATCTCTTTTTGTGGTGGCTGTCTACAAAGTTAATTTGCTAAAGTTTACATGCTTAGGGTACTCATCGTTTGTATTGTACAAGAAATAACAAAAGCTGTGGCCCAACTGCAGTGGTGCAGGTGTGTACAGGACCGACAGCACGTGTAAGCGAGTCTGATAGTTCTCTCGCTACTTGCTGTGGTAGGTCATGTGACTTGCTCTGAAACAACAAACAATTAGTTTGAAAATATTAGTTTACTTTCTCATAGCCAGCATTAAGCATTGCCGCTCATCTGACTCCCACCAAGCCGGGAGCTGTATCTTAGTGCATCAACTGATATCACTGCAGCGCATCTGACCGGGAGGTCCTAGGTTCCCACTCCCCACGGCTGCAGGATTTTCGACACTAGCTTTTCAGCAAGGTCGAATTCAGTCGCTGTCTGGAGGAGAATTCTAGCGGCCGACTTCCGTGATTTCTCCGATCAACACCAGGCGAATGCCGGGGAGTTCCCTTACCAAACGGGCCACGGACCGCGCGCGATCTTTCCTTCCTCTTCCTTGTCCTACCCTCTCCCCAGAACACACGCACACTTACACTAACATGTACTACACTACCACATATTCCGGAAGACCGGTCGGGAGCTCAGAGCTCGTACCGGTTGCGGCGGTGCCCTGCTGATGGGAGAGTCCTGGTTAGGGGGAAACCTCACAAGCCGATGGTAGGTCGGCACCGGATCTCGCCATCCAGCGGGGAAAGATCACCGCCATCTCCCGAGAAAAACATGCACTACACTTACGGGGCTAATGAGCAAAGCCGTTGACGCGCCCGGAAACACCAACAAATCAATCAATGAATCAAACTCCCACCAAGTCGCGGGGACGATAAGGTTCGGCTGTGGCGAATGTTATGAACATGATATCAAGGCGTGTCGTCGCCTGTCAGTATACTTCCATTTAAACATAGGGTCTGTTGACGTAAATCAGCAGTTACGGTATCATCCAATCAGGAGGGTGAACGTCACCATAGTGACATCACTGTAAAGACGTTTAAGCTCCCGATCGGATGAGACCGTAACACCTGATGAACTGTCAAAGGACATTATAAAAATCAAAGTGCAAGAGTTAATATTTTGACTTATAATTTATCTGTCATGTAGGTGGTATCATGAGCGTATTAATGTGAGTGACTTATACGCTGCCGCTACTGTAGTGTGGCAACAGGTGTTCTCTAGGGTTGTTTGTTCCAACCCCTCGTTGCTTTACCTTCCTATACCAATTTGGAAAAGTATTGGAAGAACCTCAACTATACGATCTCCAATTTGTGGTCTTAAAATCCGTGTTTAGGTTTTTTAATCTCTAATTTTGCACGCACGTCAGGATTCAGAACTATTCGTACTGGCTGTTAATATTGGTGCAGGTGAAAAGGTGATAACGGCAATTTTATACCTGAATATATATAATTGATAGTTGGAAAATTTCAAATTTACTTTCGAACCTGTTATACACTTCTTTCACACCATACATTTCTTTCTCGATGCAATGTATCCTTCAATTTTAGATATTTAAATAATGTAGTACACATTAGTTTCACGTTATTTTTGTTTGAAAAATGTGAGTAGTTGTTGAGTAAAAACTAGTGACACTAAACGCACGGAAGTTGCGCTTTCCTAAGCAGTTCCACTAGTTTAGATTGTGCATGCCGTACCCGAAAAACACCGAGTAACCATCATCCACTGCTTCATAATTGCCCAGGCAAGCCGACTGTCATGCATGCAATCTGCAAGTGGTCTTTTCCTTAACTTAGTTAACTTAATTCATCATTATCACCATCATCATCTATTTATTCAACTTCTTTTTCAGATACAGCTCGTACATATTAAGATACATTTCACATATCTTCCTATTTCAAAACGTATCCTTCATCTTCCACCTCTCCGTCATATATTTATCTTCCTGTTTTTCTTAAGCGTTCGTTTCTTGTTTATCCAGTTCAAATCCCCATTCCTTATATAGTCGACTCTGATTATAATGAACTCGGAAATAGTGAACCCTCGGTTATAGTGAACTTAAGTCACTGATCCCGTTTCACTTACATTACAAATAAGTATAAGAAGAATCGGTTGTAGTGAACCTAAACCTCGGCTCTAGAAAACGTAGGAAATTCAACTTCGTAGAAGTTAATTTCCTCCTGGACAATTTATCGTATCAGCACCGCAAAGTCTAAAGCTTGTTTTACACGGTCATTTTTTCATCATTTTTCTGTACAGAAACTGGATGGAGAAATGACGTTCGGTTCTGTGCGTACCGAAACTGGATGAACGTGATTCCAGCGTTTTACACGGTCATTCCTGATCTGTACGTAATCGTAATGAAAATACTTCCTCCAAACGCCGCAAAAAGCGCTGGAAGTTTAACAGTTGAACATTGCATTTACGGAAACAAATTAAATTAGCGGGAAGAATGATCAGATATTTACGAATTCGCAGAATAAGGAGTAGAAAGATGTGTGAGGTATTGTGGTTTTATTTGCGAGAGGGTTCACTGAACGCAAAGACTCAATATCACAAACAACACTCAAAATTAAACAACACGTGCCCACGCTACGCACCAGATATATATACTCCCTGCTGAAGAACCCACGCATTCGAAGAAAGTTCCATAAAGTGACACTAGGGGCGCCGTAGTCAAACTAGATGAAATCTGTACGGAAAAATGAAGCATGCATCATTTTTTCGTACAAATTACATCCCGTCTGCTCAGTATCGACGGGAAATGATGAAAAAATGACCGTGTAAAACAGGCTTAACACGAGGCAACGTGAAACAAATATCGTCGGTCGAAAATCATAATGGAAGAAGTCTCCCCTTAGGTGAAGGTAGCGGACCCGGAATGGGAACCTTACTGATGACCGTATGCCAATCAGACCGTGTCCTGTGTGGGTGACGCGAGATTGCTTGCTTAAGTTTCAATCTTGGTGTTACTTGATACTCCGCGGGACAGAGCGCGTTGATTTCTATGTAGTCGACAGGAACACAGTCTGGCAATATCAGTCATGCCGCGCGGGAAAGCGGTCAGTTTCATTCGCTGCTTGTGCCGTCCTACTACTGAAAGCATCTCGTATGTTATCAGGCGAGTAAAAGGCAAGCGGAGAGTGGGACGGTGTTCCAATAGAGCAAGGGGCATTTAAAGGTGTAAAAACTGCATTACGATACTTGGATAGATAGGACAATGCAGAATCAAGAGCACGAACTCTGGAGAAGGATTTCTAGAGAAATTACTAATGAAAAAGTACGAAGCAAACAATTGAAAATAAGGGTTTTAACGACAAATAAAGATTTTGAAGTGTTCAGTTCATGTTGTTAATGTATTTATTTTCATGTTTCTCTATATTAATGAAATCAATCTTTGTGGAGAAATTCTATTGAATTTTCACATCATCGGATATAGTGAACCTCGAATATAATGAACTAAAAATTTTAGTCCCCAGAAGTTTACAGGAGACGACTGTATAATCTGTGTAGTGTAAGCTCCTCCAGTCACTTCAGTCAAATCATTCTTTTCTTTCTCTTTCTGTCTCTTTCTCTCTCGCTTTCTCTCTCTCTCTCTCTCTCTCTCTCTCTCTCTCGAATTTAAAACGTGTCGCACTCACCCCTTCTTCTACTCATTCCCTATTCTATAGTAAGCCATAAGACATAATCTGTTATACTTACCTGCTTTCGCTTTCTCCCCATCTTTACTACTCAACATCTTCATCATTACACCTACTATTCTTTCCCATCTTTAACGTATCTTAATCCAACATTATCCTATTTTTTAATACGTAAAGCACCCTCGTATATGTGCAATTAACGCAATTTTGTGCGTCCACATGCACGAAATCTGACGTTCAAATCCGGCAAACATTCAAATTTCCAGCATCTGGCGGTAATATAACCCGCGACCTCCCAATCACCAGTTCGCTCGAGCCATAAGGCGCTGACTACGCTCGTCGCAAGCGCATTTATTATATTCATTATATTCGTATATTCGGTCATTTCTGATCTGAAGTAATTTTTCACATGTTTCAAACCTGAATAAGATCTTTCAGCGATGCAATTACTTATTGGTGTGCAGACAACCACCCGGTATGCAGTATCAACATTGGAATACACCATGTACTAGTCATTTTGACGAAAAAATTTCATCAATTCCATTGGAGGCAAATTTTCATTTTCCTAAGCGCAGTGGACATGGAAGTGGGACATTTCATTTCCCAACGTGCCTTCCAAATCCCTATCACAGAAGCCTCGCAACAAATTTAATTTTTCTTGTACATTCCGTACATTCAAATTTCAAAGTTCTAAAATGATGAACTTTCAACTGATCTTCTTGTTAGCTTCGTTCGTTCAACTTAACGTGTTGGCGCAATTGGGCATCGCCGTGGACTTCCGGGTGGCGCTCCTGGTGGTGCACCACCAGGCACCCGTGGATGATATCTCTATGGATCCCCTCCATTGCTTATCCGTAACGCGTTTGGGCTGAGTTGTTGATGCAACTGGGCATCGCCATAGGCTTCCTCATGCCGCCGCTGGTAGTGCACTACCAGATGTACGTGAACAATATCTCTCTGGATCCTCTTCATTGCTTATTTGAAACGCTTTGGTGCTGCGTTGTTGGTGCAACTGGGCATCGAAGTGGACTTCCGGGTGCCGCTGCGGATGGTGCACCACCAGACGCACGTCGACAATATCTCTGGATCCCGTCCATGGCTTATCCTTAACATGTTGGTGTAACTGGGCATTGCCATGAGCTACCAGGTGCCGCCGTTAGTGGTGCACTACTAGACGTTTGTGGACAATGTCTCTGGATCCACCCCATGCTTATTTTAAACGCGTTGGTGCTCTGTTGTTGGTGGACTTTGGAGTGCTGCTGCTGATGGTGCACCACCAGTCACACGTGGACGATATCTCTCTCGATCCTCTCTATTGCTTATCCTGTAAGCGTTGGTGCTGTGTTGGTGGTGCAACAGGGCATCGCCATAGGCTTCCTGATGCCGCCGCTGGTAGTACACTACCAGATGTACGTGAACAATATCCCTCTGGATCCTCTCCATTGCTTATTTTAAACGCGTTGGAGCTGCGTTGTTTTGGGCATCGCCATGGGCTTCCTGGTGGCACCGCTAGTGGTGCACCAGCAGACGAACGGGAATGATATGTTTCTGGATCCTCTCCATTGCTTATGCTTAACTCGTTGGTGGTGTGTTGTCGGTGCAGCTGGGCATTGCCGTGGGCTTCCTGGCGGCACCGCTAGTGGTGCACCAGCAGACGAACGGGAATGATATGTCTGTGGATCCTCTCCATTGCTTATGCTTAACTCGTTGGTGGTGTGTTGTCGGTGCAGCTGGGCATTGCCGTGGGCTTCCTGGCGGCACCGCTAGTGGTGCACCAGCAGACGAACAGGAATGATATGTCTGTGGATCCTCTCCATTGCTTATGCTTAACTCGTTGGTGGTGTGTTGTCGGTGCAGCTGGGCATTGCCGTGGGCTTCCTGGCGGCACCGCTAGTGGTGCACCAGCAGACGAACAGGAATGATATGTCTGTGGATCCTCTCCATTGCTTATGCTTAACTCGTTGGTGGAGTGTTGTCGGTGCAGCTGGACATTGCCGTGGGCTTCCTGGCGGCACCGCTAGTGGTGCACCAGCAGACGAACAGGAATGATATGTCTGTGGATCCTCTCCATTGCTTATGCTTAACTCGTTGGTGGTGTGTTGTCGGTGCAGCTGGGCATTGCCGTGGGCTTCCTGGCGGCACCGCTAGTGGTGCACCAGCAGACGAACAGGAATGATATGTCTGTGGATCCTCTCCATTGCTTATGCTTAACTCGTTGGTGGTGTGTTGTCGGTGCAGCTGGGCATTGCCGTGGGCTTCCTGGTGCCGCCGCTGGTGGTGCACAACGAGACGAACGTGAACGACATCGGGCCGCAGCTGCACCACCTCTTCGCCGGCACGGCCGCCGTCACCGGGACGCTGCTGCTCCTCATCATCTTGCGTGAGTCATGAAAAATATCTTCTGTGAGTGGCGCAGAACAACCGAATTTCACCCTGCTTGGTCGTAGGAATACCGCGATCAAATCTGCATGTACTTCACATGGAACATAAAAAATCCCTTTCTAATACTGCCGGGAGGTCCTAGGTTCGAGTCCCGACGGCGGCAAGATTTTCGACACTAGCTTTTCAGCTAGGTCAAATTCAGTCGCTGTCTGGAGGAGAATTCCAGAGGCCGGCTGCTCTAATCGGTAATTTTCCGTGGTTCCTCCGATCAACACCAGGCGAATGCCGGAGCAGTACCCTAACAAACGGGCCACGGACCGCGCCCCATCTTTCCTTCCCCTTCCTTGTCCTATCATTTCTCCTTACACACACACACACTTATGCACTCTAACGTGCACTACAATACCGCATATTCAGGGAGTCCGGTCGGGGCCTTAGAGCTTCTCAGCAGGGGCAGTGCCCCGCTGCACACTGGGACAGAGGGGGGTCAAAGAGGGACAAAAATACAAAAATCAAGTCTATTCCTAAAACATTTGAACATGATGAATGGATGGTAGACATTCTGGGGCATATTGGATCGTTCTTTGTTTTTCTGTTAACATTTTTTATACGTGAATTGGCAGCAGTGAATACAAGCTTATGACTCTCGTTTACGCTGCCCGCAACTGTCGGTTTAGAGTAAGTTTTTCTAACGCTGTTTTTTTTACGATTGTTGATTTTTTGGACATAGAATGGATCTATCTTACAAAGAAATTCGTGAGTATTAAATTGCTGTAATTAAATTAATTATTATCAATAGATTTTACATAAAAATGTTTATTTATTTACAATGTTGATTTGGAGGTTATGTTGTCTATTAAAAAACAATTAATTGACCTACAAAAAATCTGTAAACTTCGGTAATGTGGAAACTTGATGTAAACTACTTTAGAAGGTTCCTAGACAGTATTCACGTTGAAATTAGCTGCACACTTTTGCACATTTTCTGTAAAATTTTATTTCTGTATAGCAATACGTATTGCCTGTTATTTTCAGAATGTACCAGTTTTCGTCATCGGGATCTAGTAGAAGTGTTATGGGCACAAAAGAACAATAAACAATCGGTACTAGAGTTTATTAAAAGCCGTTTAGACATTTCTGGTTTTTCTGAGAACTATTTGAAGGAATTATCAATCAGTGTGGATACGTTTTGTAGCAATTATAACAAGATGTGGCAGAAGTGTTACCGTATGAATTATCGTTTCGAAGAGCGCTATAAGGATTGGTTAGAGAAATATTTTAAATTACCAGCTCTTTTAAACAGTAGTCCTGAAGTTTGTGGAAAGATGTCTGTATCTTGTAACTCAAGAGGACGGCCGAAAAGACTCTTCGATGATGCCTCTGACAAAACTAAAAGAAGGAAAACTTCCCACCTTAGGGAATCAAACTCCCCTAGCGAGCTCGCTTTTGCTACATGCCAAAAATTAAAAGAAAGTGGGAATAAGGATGCAGCAGTGTTGATAAAGAATGCTCTGAGTACACCATCACGAGCAAAAAAGATTCTAAATTCTTATCAAAGCACCGCAATCTCTTCTTCGAAGTACAGTCGCGACGAAGCCTTAGCTCTTATGTTGGATGCAGATATGTCAAAGGATGTGTACATAATGCTTAGAACTTGTGCTAGAGACAAAAATGTTGAGTTATATCCATCGTATCACAAAGTTCAGGAAGCAAAGCTTAAGTGTTACCCTCCTGACATTGTTGTAACAGAAAAAGAGGCTGCTGTAAAGTTTCAGAGCCTACTTGATCATACAACCGAACGAATATTTGAGAGCATACCAAAAGACAAACTTCGCCTCCTTACAGGCACAAAACTTAATTTAGTGCTCATTGGAAAATGGGGATGTGATGGAAGTACGGGTCACTCACAATACAAACAAAATTTTGAAAACAGTGAATATGTCGATGATTCTGACATGTTTTTAAGCTCCTTTGTTCCCCTTCTTCTCAAAATTGATTCGGACAATAAAACAAATATTATGTGGGAGAACCCTCGGCCATCATCACCAAACTATTGCAGACCAATTCGTCTCCTTTTCGCAAAGGAAACATCTGAATTTTTGAAGGATGAAGTGGCAATAATTCAGAGGCAAATGAATGCTCTTGTTCCGCATACCCTTTCCTTGAATGGAATTGTTATGAACATTCGTTATGAATTACGAATGACAATGATAGACGGCAAAGTATGTAACACAATAATGGGAAACAAGTCAACTCAAGTGTGCTACATTTGTGGAGCTCGCCCTAAAGAAATGAATGACATTGAGATGGTATTGAAAAGGCAAGTGAATGAAAATGCATTTTCATTTGGATTATCCCCGTTGCACGCGTGGATTCGTTGCTTGGAGTGCATTTTACACGTTGCATATAGATTGAACATTAAGAAGTGGCAAGCAAGGGGAAATGATAAAGAAATTTTAAAATCTCGAAAAGAACATATTCAGAAAATGCTGCAACAGAAAATGGGTCTTAGAGTAGATAGAGCAAAGCCTGGCGGAAGTGGAAATACCAATGATGGTAACACGGCACGTCGCTTTTTTGCAGATCCAAAAACTGCTTCACTTATTACAGGAGTAAATCAAGAAATTATAAAAAGATTTTATATTATCTTACAAGTAATTTCTTGTGGGAAGCAGGTCAATAGTGAAGCATTTAATCTCTATGCTCTAGACACAGCAAGATTGTTTGTAAAGAATTATCCTTGGTTTTACCTTCCAGCAAGTGTTCATAAACTTTTACTTCACGGTTCACAAATTATAAAATCTGCTTTCCTTCCAATTGGACTTCTTTCAGAAGAGGCACAGGAGGCGCGCCACAAGAATATACGGGATTACAGAGATCATCACACAAGAAAAAATTCTCGTGTGAACACAATGAGCGATCTGTTTCATCGTCTTCTAGTTACATCTGATCCACTTATTACAAGCCTGAGGAAACCTTATGGGAAAAAACAAGTAGAACTTTGGCCGGAAGCTCAGGATTTATTGAAGTCGATTATTGATTTACAAGATGATGATAATGATGATGATGATGATGATGAAAACCAAGAATGAAAGATCTGTATATTCAGTAAAATTAGTAGAATTGCTTGTAATAATAATTTTTACATCAATTAATAAATTATTTGTTTTTAAATTTTAACGTGTGATTAAATATCAGTAACTCTTCTAACTGTTCTTCAGCTATGAGAGAAAATCTATGATCTACAAATTATTTTGAGGTCCAAAAAGCACCGAAAGGTAAGTATTAAACATTATCATTATTAAAATGAATGTTCAGGACGAATAGTGGGACATTTTTCAGCTGGAAATATTTTTGTCCCATTTTGACCCCCTCCTGTCCCAGTGTGCGCTGGTGGGAAATACCTGGTTGGGGAAAATCCTGCTAATTGACTGTAGGTTGGCGCCGGATCTCGCCATCCAGCGGAGAAAAATCTCCGCCACCTCCATCGATTAAAAAACATGCTCTACACTTACCTGACTAATGACCGCAGTAGTGACGCGCCCGGAAGCAGCAACAATCAATCAGCCAATCAATACACGTTGCCTGATTGACTTCCTCCCACCGTCTGCTTCTCCTCGCTGCCATCCCTCCACGTGACACCAACCACGACTGAAAGCGCCGCTTGGAGTTCCGTGGTAGCCACCGAACAGAACACCACTCGTTCCGCGCGGTTTTCAAACGTGCGGTCCGGTATGTATGGCTATGTGCCGGTATGTGCTCGTGTCAAAGGCCCACACATCATGCGGCTCGGTACAATACTAGTGGCGATAGCCCAGACATGGTCTTGGCGTCACAGTATGAACATACATACGAATGTAACAATCAAAAGTTTATATTATTTTGATTATTATAATAAAACGTTATTAATTATTGTAAAGTATGGTAGATTCGGCTTTATAATGGCTGGAAATTTAATACGATAACTGCTTGCCACCACTTACCTCCAAAGTGTAAATGAAGCATTTGTTGCGTAAATTTACAGAGTTTTAAAATATACTTTAGTTTTTTTGTTTGTATTTTTTTTGTTGCGTCTACAACTTGACGCAACGCATCTCCAAGCCCCTTAAGGGGTGTTCAGCGCTTTGCGCTAGGGAGTAATCCTCCATTAATTTGCGCGCTTGAAAGTAATTCTCCATTAATCTTGTGTCATGTCACGTCACGTCGCAGTCAGTTGTCAGGAGGACCGCCAGGTAGCATCTCCGCGCACGCGCCTCCTGCTACGCGCTCCTGCGTCACTACCCAACGGCCAGAATTGGGAAGGAATAAGGATAGAAGAGCGGTTTAGGACACTTCATAGGGGTTCGACTAGCCCTTGTGAAGCAGCCAAACTCGTTTTGTTGGAACAATTTTCACATGAGATTCGACGGGAATCGAACACGCACCTCAGTGGTGAGAGGCTAGCGACTTCGCTATGTGCCACGAGCGGGCTCTCTTTGATTTAAATATTTATTATCAAATTATCAGATATTATTATTTTTTTATATTTATTACTAATATTTAATATCAAAGATAAAATGTATACTGTAATTTGATATATCGATCGTGTAAGTGCGTAAATTTCAAAACTTTATCTAGCCCCACAACCCAGATATTACAGTTAAAAATTTGAAAAATAATCCAACATTTTAATATTTAGGAGAGTGTAATTATTAAGGTCTACATTCCTAATCATTGATACTTCACGTAAAGTAAATATACGTGTATGTGTAAAAGCACGGAAAAATTAAAGCGGTGACTATTTCTTCTTTGAAATATTACTCTCTGGAAATCAAACTTCGTTCATTCGCGTTTAATAGTATTGGTTGGGAATATTACCCGAATAAAAACACTATGTATACTAGTTGAATATGGCGTCGCCGACGGTGACGCGTTAACTGTATTAAAAGTATTTTATGTAAAATTTTGTTATATGTTTTATATATATATTTTTGTTATATGTTATATGTTTTAAGTTATATACTGTATTAAAAGTATATTTTCATGTGTTGAAAAATTTTTTCATACTTAATTTTTTTCATGCGTAGCTTTGTTCAAATATTTTCTTACAGTATTTGTTATTGAACTTAACAATGAGTCGTAGTACCTGATAATGTTATACTCTCGGTCAAAAATTCCAACATCAAATGGTCTCCTACGTTACCTCCATTTGGGATGGTAATATTGCGATTTCAAAATTATAATCGCCGTAAAAAATACTTGGAAGGCATTTATGATGCGAATAGTGTTTTGTACAGTTACATATTTTACGATTTTTGCTAATATGCACTCAAATGTACAAAGATCTGTAAGCTGTTCTTTTCGGTTATTCTCTAATCCTAATATAGCATCATTCTCAATTAGTTCCGAAAATTCTGTCGCAAAATCTTCTACATTTGGTTCTTCTCCGGATTTGTTTAACACCTCCATATTTTTCTCCCCTAACTTTTGAAGAGATTAAAACTCCACAAACTCAATATAATTTTTGTTTACTTCCACTTCTCCAATTGCTCAATTAAATCGTTTCGTATGCGACTTTATATAAACATTAAAAGCCGACTGTTTTGTATGTTTACGTGAATAAGGTCTGGATAATTCAGTTTAAGAATAAGTTCTGGATCACATTAATTTGAAAATCGGTATTTGTACACTTCGGAACGTAAAAGTGAGAAGTAGAACGGTCATTCATTCTCTAACATTACTCAGTTTTGTTTTCTCCGTATTCACTTGGAATTCCTCAAGTTCCAAGTCAATACTGTTTCGTAGGATTTTGCAAATCATGTTTCTTAGTATGGTAATAGGCCTACGGACAAAATTAAAATGAAGTATACCGCACATTCACTTGATTAACTTAACTTCACTTGTACACTTAAAGTTGTCAACATCAGTGTTGCTAATGTCGTCACGAAAATTATGACATATTGACATATTGAGAGACAAATGACATTATGACATATTGAGAGAAAAATGTCTTTTGGTGCTGAGTTTAATCAACGCCACAATACATTCATCTATTTAGGTGGCGCTGATTTAATTTCCAGCTTGCTCACGAAGATCGCAGCGCGAAAAACCGCAAAACAACGTTTTTGGAAGTTTCTTTGAATTTTCTGGCCTGATCAAAACAAATATCAATTCCCCATCAGAAGACCGAGACGCGTCGAATGACATCTCATATGCCTCGATTGGTGCACGGGAAGTGATCTAGCCTTAACTGACAGAATTTCAGCTTTAGTTACACTATTACGAGTAACATCTAACGTCCACGTCTTCATCCGATCTGGATTCCTCTGTCAACGATTGCTCAATCTGTGCTTCACAGCGCCATAACGCACACCCCAAAACAGGGTTTTGGAGAAATTTCTTAGAATATTCTGGAAGGATCCGCTAACTAATCATCAGTTCACCCACAGGAAAGCCAGAAGCATCAAATGAAATGTTTGCCTCTCGATTGGTGGACGAGAAGTGGGTCTAACCGTTAGTGACAGACGGGCTGACGGAAGGCCACAGGTTACTCGTTAACTCGTTAATTAGATATCTAATTCGATAACTATAAATATTTTGCTTTTTCGGTATCAGGGGTCCAAAAAAAGACTTTTGTTGTCTAAAACGTCAGTTTTGGCTGCAGCATTACAATATTTAATTTATACTATATAAATATATATAACTTATCCGCAATAGTACATTTAATGTTGCGCACGAACATCGTAATCACATTCCTTTCTCTATCAATTCCAATCATCATTTTTAGGTGCCGACATCACCTTTAGATCAATTGTAAAAATTGTGTATAATCATAAGGAATGTTGATGTCACTGCAGCGCCTCTGTCCGGGAGGTCCTAGGTTCGAGTCTTGACGGCGGCAGGATTTTCGAATCAATGGAGCCTGTGTGTGTGTGTGTGTGTGCGCGCGCGCCGCTCGGCATTCCTAATCCATCAATTGAGCTCTGTGTATGTGTGTGCGTTTGCAGTGTTCCGCGCGGCGCCGCCGGGGTCGCCGCCACCGCCCGAGGAGCCCGTGACGCTGGGCGAATTCGTCACCGGCGTGCGGCGCCTGCTCACGCACCGCAACTTCCTGCTGCTGCTGGCCGCCTACGCGCTCAACGTGGGCTCCTTCTACGCCGTGTCCACGCTGCTGGGTCAGGCCGTGGCCGCGCGCATCGACGACAGCGCCGAGCACGCCGGCATCCTCGGCCTCGTCATGGTGGTGGCCGGCATGATGGGCTCCGTCATCTGCGGCGTCATCCTCGACCGCACGCGCAAGTACAAGTGAGTCACGTCACTTTAGCACCCACTGCTAACGCTTGAAGTTATCGCAATGCACTTCTCACCCAAGACCATGAGATAATGAGGCTACTTAACACAACCATACATTCATTTCTATTTTACCATTTGTATTTTACGAGATATTGAGAATGGTAATATATATATATATATATATATATATATATATATATATATATATTGTGCGAGTCGCAAAAAAATCAAAATTACTCAAAAAACGCTAATCTAATGTACGACAATATGTATATCATTGCATTAATCTTTTTACGCTCGACACTATAGACTAAACTAGTGGTGCTACAGAACGGCACTGACTTTCTCGTATTAGTTTTCAATTTTATTTCCTCTGGGCTAGCTATTGGGACTTCTACAACTCTTGTTGCCATCTGCCATCCATCGCCGCCCAAAGTATATTTTTTGCAATGTTTTTGGTTTCCTAATCGTGAAACCAAAGCATTACTTTAAGAATATTAAAGAAGAGTAAAAGCCTCGTACTCAATAGAAATTTCCATTGGAAAACCTAGAACCGTTTTTAAATAAATGGCGTTTAAGCGTTACTGTAAATGGGAAATTTGAAGCTCTTTTAACAGAAATGTATTGAGTTTCGAACAACAATGTCTTATCTTCAATTTTGTATTTCTATGAAGACGCCGTAAATTATTCAAACTTTTGAAATTTTAGAAGACCTTGCACCCACGTACTGCAGAACCAAGAAAATGCCGTTTTGTGCCTCCCTACTGCTAGCATAGGAACATCGTAAGAAAAACAAGAACTATGAACTGATTAATTAGAATCTTATTATAAATGTAAATTGATTGGGGAAGTGGACGTCACTTGCTTTTCTTGACGAGCCGAAACGGAAATTATATTGCATATAATTTTATGGTGGTATTTTTTAAATTTTTTTATCGTTAGTTGCTTGGGTTGCGTATGTCAGAATATGTGCAGACGTGCTTGTGCACGTATTTACATGTGTTTGGATGTACATGAAGGTAAATGGAATATATGTATATATAAGTAATATATTACATGTGTGTGCGCATGTAAATATACTAATGTGTATGTAAAAAGTCTTGTTACGAGGCGAAGTTGTAAAATGTGATGCGGTGTTGTGGTGTGCCGCAGGGAGGTGACGCTGGCCGTGTACGTCATGTCGCTGGTGGGGCTCATCCTGTACGCTGGCGCCCTCGCCTCGCGCTCGCTCGGCTACCTCTACTTCGCCTCCATCTCCCTCGGGTGAGTTCATGGTTGCTTGCCAACGTTTACGAAAATATATCTCAATCCTCTAAATAAAATGAGAAAGAAGAAACACTAGTACATAAAGCTACCAAAATACGTGTCAGATACAATTACACTATCTAGATACAGGTAAACATTTGAAAACCAGTTGTTTACAAGAGTTACATACCTTTCAACCACTACCAGAGTATATATACAATTAAATAAGATGCTACATTTTCTTGACTATTGGGCACCTCACAGAAAATGAGGAACATACATACACCTTTACAACAACTACACACAACATGACTACTAATGGCAGAATGTTGAGCGGTGAGAAGAGAATTATTTACTACGACTAAGTGAGGTAAAACTGGTTTCTAATATAGTGAATCAAACACGAATATGTACCTACTTTGTGAATTATAATTTTAACATGACAATTAATCTGCTACTTATTAATTTCCCTTATTAATTCATTAAAATAATAAACTGTTGCAATCGGAAAGGAACAAAAGGGAAAATAAAGAAATAAGTTCGTATGTAAGTAAGGAGTGAGAACGGGACAAGAAAGAGCAAGGAAATAACGCGCGCGGTCCGTGACGCATGTGTTAGGGTACTGCTCCGGCATTTACCTGGTGTTGATCAGAGCAGCCGGCCGGTAGATATCTCCTCGAATCGGTAGGTGAATTCGACCTAGCTATCTAGCTAGTGTCGAAAATCCTGCCACCGTCGGGACCCGAACCTAGGAGCTCCCGGTCGGAGGCACGGCACTTGACGCCCAGAGCCACCGCTGCCGCTTCCGGCGGACGCAGGGCGAAACAAACCGACACAGAAAGACGCAGAGCGACACAAGACCACGTAGGGCAACGCAGGGGACACAACGTCGCAGAGCGACGCAGGGCAACGCAGAGCGACATAGGGCGACGCAGGAGAATGCAGGGCGACACAGAACGACGCAGAGCAACACAGGGCAACGCAGGGCGATACAGAGAGACACAGAGCGAAACAGAACGACGTAGAGCGACACAGGGCGACTCAGGACAACGCAGGGCGACATAGAACGATGCAGGGCGACACAGAACGACGTAGAACGACCCAGGCCAACGCAGGGCGACACAGAACGACACAGAACGACGCAGGGCAACACACAACGACATAGTGACCCAGGGCAACGCAGGGCGACACACAACGACGCAGAGCGACACAGGGCGACGCAGGGTAACACAGAACGACGTAGAGCGACGCAGGGCGACACAGGGCGACTCTGGGCGACGCTGAACGACACAGGGCAACGCAGGATCACGCAGGGCGACGTAGAACGACGCAGAACGACGCAGAGCGACGCAGGCCGTCGCAGGGCGACAAAGAATGACACAGGGCGACGCAGGGCGACACAGAACGACGCAGGGCAACACAGGGCGACACACAACGACATAGAGTGACCCAGGGCAACGCAGGGCGATACAGAACGACGTAGAGCGACACAGGGCAAAGTAGGGCGACACACAACGACGCAGAGCGATACAGGGCGACGCAGGGTAACACAGAACGACTTAGAGCGACGCAGGGCGACAAAAAACGACACAGAGCGACGCAGGGTGACGCAGGGCGACACAGAACGACGTAGAGCGACACAGAGCGACACAGGGCGACTCTGGGCGACGCAGAATCACGCAGGGCGACACAGAACGACGCAGAGCGACGCAGGGCGACGCAGGGTGACGCAGGGCGACACAGAACGACGTAGAGCGACACAGGGCGACTCTGGGCGACGCAGAACGACACAGGGCGACGCAGGATCACGCAGGGCCACACAGAACGACGCAGGCCGTCGCAGGGCGACAAAGAACGACGCAGGGCGACGCAGAACGACGCAGGGAGACACAGGGCGACACAGAACGACACAGGGTGACGCAGAGCGACACAGAACGACGCAGGGAGACACAGAACGACACAGGGCGACGCAGAAAGACGCGGCGCGTGACGCATTGGGCGCGGACGCAGGAAGTCCCACGAGCTTCTCCCCGCTCAACATGCTGAGTTACGGATTCCTGCAAATACCGCGACGATTTGCCAATAACTCATGACTAGATACACTTCCGGGACCAATGGCCTTAGCAGTGACTTACCCGCAAACAACAAATAATAAATCTGTCAAGAAATATGTGTCGCCACTTGACGCCACGACATGCAACAACTATCTCTAAAAAGTGCCAACTTAATCTTTATTGGTAGAACTGTCGTTTGTGTAGCTGGTCATTTTCCATTCTCATTCATCGGCATCGTGAGAACGTTGCCGTTGGTCTAGTCATTTCCCACGGCTATACTAAAAACGTACTGGTTCGAATTTGGGTGTCTTACTTACATTTCAATATGTTAATTGGAGAAAATTTATTGGTTTATCTATTTAAATAAAATTGGATTGTCAGTCTGTAATTTCAAAATAACTTTTAAAATCTCATATGGTTATTTGGTTGGTACAAAACCAATTCAACTGTTGGTATACATTTACGTGACTGGCGTGTCATGTACAAGTTCATATCCCAAATAAATATTTTTAATGCGAAAATCCACACGAAAGGAGCGAGGCCAAGTTAGTGTACTGAATTGGCGGTAGTCGCGCATTCCTTCTTGTTCCATCATTTCTCGTCACGCTCCGCGCCGTGCATTGATTTGCAATTGGTGCCTGGCCGTTAAGCGGCGGGTGCTTGTGCATAACAACCGGCTTGATTCATTGATCCGCCCCTACTGCACGTGTTGCGCGCCCACGCACCTGGCAGCCGCGCCCCACCCCCACCCTCCTCTCACGCCCCCACACTCCCCCTTCGCGACCCCTTCGCGCCCTCCCACGCGCCCTTCCACGCGTCCCGCCCTCCTCTCGACCCCCTCGTTCCCCTCGTCACCCAATTGCGACCTTCCCTCTTACCTCGCCCCCTCGCACCTCCACGCGCCCCCCTCGCGCCTCACTCACACCTCCCTCGCGCCCCCTGGACCCCCTCGCTCCCCCCTCACACCCCCTCGCGACCACTTGCGCTCCCCCTCATGTCACCTTGCGCCCCCTTCGCGCCACCTTCGCGCCCTCGCGCCCACTCTCGTGCTCCCCTGCGCCCACTCCTGTCGCGCCGCCTGCGCTCCCCTCGCGCCCCTCGCGCCCACTCGTGCTCCCTCGCCCCCCTCGCGCCCGCTCTCACCCTCCCTCGCGCCCCGCCTCTCGCGCCCTCGCGCCTCCCTCACGCCCACTGTGCTCCTTTCGCGCCTCTTCGCGCCTGCTCGTTCCCTCCTCTCGCGCCCCTCGTTCGCGCCCCCTGCGCCTCGCGCCCTCGCGCCTCCTCACGCCCACCTCGTGCTCCCCCTCGCGCCCCTCGCGCCCTCACGCCCATACTGCGCCCACTCGTGCTCCCCTCGCGCCTGCGCCTCCCCCGCCCACTTTCGTGCTCCCTCGCGCCCTCGCGCCCTCCTCGCGCCCCCGCGCTCCCTCGCAACCTCCTCTCGCGCCCCCTCGCGCCCCCCTCACGCCTCACTCTCCCTCGCGCCCCCCTCATGCCCCCTCGCGCTCCTCGTGCTCCCCAGCCTGCGCTCCCCTGCGCCTCTCCCCCGCTCCCCTGCTCCTCGCATCCGCCTCGCTCCCCTCGCACTCCCCTCGCACTCCCTCGTACCCCCTCGAACTCATCGTACTCCCCGCACTCCTCACACTTCCCCTCGTACCCGCACCCCCTCACCCTCTCACCCCACTTGTTCTCGAGTCATAAGCAACCCACTTGCACCCCCCTCGCGAATTAGAATTCTTGTCGAGTTGATTGTGCACGAAGTCATTGCTTCATCATTATTGATCTGATTGAAATATTCAAACATCATTTGTTCTCATGCGATATGACGGCATTACATGACACAGCTGTTGGCACTTTCCCACAGTAATTTAAATAACAGTGGTCGCCTGTTGGGAAGAAAGTTCTTCATATATAAAGGACGCGTTGCGACGCCAATGGCGCATGTGGGTGAGCCTCCTGGGGTTCCCCTTCCACCCACCCCCAGACGCCAATGTTCCGTATTGAAAACTATTGCGTATGCTAATTTTCTATACCTTTTCAATACCTATATAATGAAAGGCATTCAGCGTATGAATAGTTGCGGTTATAAATTTTAACAATAAGTCAAAAATAAAACAAAACAAGTCAACAAATAAAAATGTATGTTGAATACATTTTATATTCTGTAGAAATTAAAATTGTTTATAATAAAACGTCAAGTCGGATGGACACTGCACCTGTTACCGCCTCCAGAGAAAAAACCTGTATGAGCCTGTGAATGACCCAATAAAAGCAGTGTTTTTTTTTTAATTTGTTGCGTCTACACCTTGACGCAACGCGTCTCCAAGCCCCTTAAGGGGCGTTGAGCGCTTTGCACTGGGGAGTAATCCTCCATTAATGTGCTTTTATTTCTGGAGTAATCCTCCGTTAATTACTATATTTGTCAAGTCTCGTCAGTGCAGTCAGTCAGTGCCTTTTATCCCTTCGGGCAGGGGCTCGACGGCGTTAGATCCCGGGGTTCCTGGCCGGTCACCCAACCAAGAACCCGCGAGTCTCGAATTCGCTTAACCTTCGTGACTTCACGGAGCGTAGTAAACGAATTCGGCTAGCGCCGCCGGCTACACCCATTACACCCCGGCGTTACACCCCATTGTTATAATATTCGAATACAGTAGTGAAAGTATTCATAAGATTCAACAAGCATGCGAATGAGGATCTCTTGAATGGCTTATACAAGTTGGAGATGATTTTCTGGACATGTCTCATGGCAAGAAATCACGAGGTAAATGACAATTTAATTTATTTTTTCCTTACTGTTGATTTGTTTCTTTATACAAAGCGTGACACGTCTCTCTACTAAAGTATTTTAAGGCTTGTGAAGTCATTTTCCTTTTACGTAGTTAAGATCATAGAAATGATTTATTTAAAACTATCCTCAAGTCAGAAGCGTTCATAATATATAACGCGCGCCAGGGAAGTCTGTTCGCGAGTGTGGGGCGGCCACCGCCGCCGCTTTCGCCCTCAGATTCGCCGCCCTGCGGGGCGCGTGTGTGACCCCACCCCCTTCTCCAGCTGCTTCTGCGCCTGCCTGCGGACGGTTGGGCGCTGCCTGGTTCTCGTGATACCAACATAATTTTTGCTGATAGCGCTCTCATCATCATTGTGCCACTGCGGAGAAACATTCCTGGCGCACCGTATGCAAAATAATAAAGGTGGAGCTGGTGCACTGTATCACACCGGCGTGTTCCTTGTAGTACTAGCAATAAATATTTCCTTTGTCGTTTTTACCTCAAACACATAGTTTTCCGCAGAAAGATTTTTAGCAATTTTCAAATTTTATCTCACTCTGTATGTCACTGGAACTTTGAGCGCATATTCAAGAATGCCATCGTCAAGAATGACTTTTGAGAGCTAAGCCTTCCGCGTCTGGAGCCAGCCGCGAGACACAGGTACTAACGTTCGCCCGGCCAACCGGCTGGCAGGTGGAGGGGAACCTCGATCTATATTAACCCGTGCGCAGTTCTCTGCGCATTTCGCCCTGAGGGAGGTCGTAGAATTGTCGCCGAAACGTTGGCACCTATGCCTAGCACGTGGCGTCTCCCGAACAGCCAAGTAGCTATGACTTTTTGTTGTCACCTCTTATTGTAAGACTAAGGGCCCCTTCCGACGTGGACACTGCCGCGCGCTCCCGATAAGCGGCGAGGCACTTCCCACGTCGCCACCACCGCTCACGCTGGAAGGGGGAGGTTTTGCCGACATGGGGACCGCAGCAGGTAAAACGCCGCGACGACTGTCCCAGTGGGAAGACCTTCATTGACATCAATGCTTTGCTAGCGGTGGCGCGGACGCGTTCGTAGCTGCATTGTAGTACTGCTCGTAGCTAAAGTCAGCCACCGAACGCCACAGCAGCGCGAATCCGCCGCACGTGAGAAGACCTCCGTTTAAAGGCTCCCACAGACCGACGCGGAAGATCCGCGGCCTACGCGGATTGGCTGAGGCGGAAGTTTCGCGTCACGTGTTGCCTTACGAGCACGTTCAGGCTGGCGCGGCAGACGAGCGTCGCGGCAACGGATTTACAACGTTTAATCGGCGGCGAAATTTGTAAAGGCTTCAACAGAGCGGCGCGGTAGATCCGGAGCGGGTGCGGCGCGGAAGTTCCGAGCTAGTCGCAGCCGCAGAATTCGCGGGACCGTTCACACCGGAGCGTCAATTATGAGTCAGCGTTGGGTGACGGTTGGCAAGGTCGCTCGACTCAGAGGGGAGCGAAGAGTTCCGAACACGGGCGGACTTACACGAAACTCCAGCTGCAGCGGAAGAAACGCGTCTGACTGCGTTACAAATTTCGCTGCCGATTAAACGCTGCAAACCCGTAGCCGCGATGCTCGCCTGCCGCGCAGGTCTGGACGTGTTCACAAGGCAACAGGTGACGCGAAACTTCCAATGTGGCCAATCTGCGTGGGCTGCGAATCTTCCGCGTCGGTCTGTGGGAGCCTTAATGCAGTCAGACCCTACTAGCTCGAAACTTTCCTCGCCGCACTCGCTGCGGATCTACTACGCCGGTCTGTGGGAGCCTTCAAACCAGTGCTTTGCGGTGTTCGGTAGCGCGCTGCTGCGTCCACGTGTGAAGGGGCCCTAACTCCTCTCCTCGGGGCGGTGGCCGTGTGCGCGAGCGTCGTGTCTTGTGCGCAGCTTCTTCATGACAGGCTACCTGCCGCTGGGCTTCGAGCTGGCGGCGGAGCTGACGTACCCGGAGCCCGAGGGCACGAGCTCGGGGCTGCTGAACGCCGGCGCGCAGCTGGGCGGGCTGGCCTTCACGCCGGCGTACGCCGCGCTGCTGGAGAGCGCGGGCGACCTGTGGGCCAACGCCGGGCTGTGCTCCGCGCTCGTGCTGGGCATGGGCGTGTCCGTGCTGCTGCTGCGCGCCGACCTGCGCCGCCAGCGCGCGCTGCACCCGCCTGACCCAGACCCCGACCCCGACCCCGCCCACGCCCACGCCCACGCCCACGCCCACGACAAGCGCCTGTCGCCCTGAGCTGTCGACCCTCTCACTCAGAACACCACACAGAACGATCTTCGTCCTTTCCAGACTTCTTTCTCCTTTTTTTACAAATTTACTTTAAATTTGTAAAAAAAATAAGAAGTCTGTAAAAACAGGACGGTCTTTATAGTATTCATCAGACGGTCGTTAAAACTATATTTTTTTTGCGCTGTCAGTCTTCGCTGGGGTGCGTGTGGATAAATGGAGGACGTATGCGATGCGTTGGATAGCGGGCAGCGATTCAAGAAGTTGTGCGAGGTGAGGAAGTTGAGTGAAGATGTCCGTTTGTCACATAATCGCCCGGTTGTTGCAGGGCATTCGAGTAGCAAGTCTCGCGCATTTCCAAGTCACCGGCGAGGCTGCTGCCTTCGGTCTCGGCGGTCAGCCAAGAACGTCCTTGAGCTCCCTGAGATCAGTTTCGTAATAAATATTATTAGAACAAAAATGTTCTAATGAGCAGTGACCTATTCCATAGTATGAAAATCTGTTTGTCCTCTTTTTCAGAATGGGTAGTCAAATTTATACTAAAAGCGTAATACAAAGTACAGTAGAGTATAGTTTGAATTTTTGACGAAATGAATAAAAGGTTATGCGACGTTTGTATCATAGTATCTTTTTACAATTTTAATCGGTTTTCAAAATCGGTTTTACAGCCACCTTTAATAATTTTCCATTCTCGCATTCTAATAAGGCATTAATGAAATAACAATTGTAAGACAACGGTTTCGAAAACAACGTTAAAGTTTCGTTATTCAGTATTTCATTTTACAGACTTGCTTACTTCGGTACCTGAGGTTAAACACGTCGCATCACGTGCGCGTTACAACTTTTTGAATGTCCGACGCAACACAGCGCGTTCCACGAATGCTCCATTTATCCAAATCCTTCGGCGGTTGGTCACGCTCTGGCTGGCGGGAGCGCTGAGCACGGGCAGGCGAAGCTTTCCGCTCCCGCGGGGTCCATTCAACGACCAGACAAGCGAAGGTGGCGCAGGACACGCCCACCCGCCGAGGGGCGGCAGCGAGCGCCGAAACTTACCACCAGGGCTAGGATTTGTATGGAATTACACTTTTTTTTTCATTAGTTAAAATCAAACATCTCAAGTGTTTGTGAATGAGACTTTTTGAAGTTACCTGACTTACATTTGATTCTCCATTTTGACCGTATTTCCAGATAACGTACATATCTTCACATATTTAAGGAAATCTCTCATATCGTTGAACATTTCAACATTTTATTTGCTGTTTCATGTTCGTCCAAATGTATTGACTCCACAAATATTAGGGATTGCCTACATTCTCATTCTTATTCTGATGCAGAGTAAAGTTGCTGCCAAAGGAAATTAATATTGAGACATAAGTGGCAGTTTCACACTTAAACTTTTAAATCAATTATCGGCCTCCTTGGTAATTGGTCGTATGTCAGAAAAAATTGAGAAACTTGCTTTCAGCAGCACGAAAATGGTGAGTGTATTTTAATACAAGCTATGATTAAATAGTATTCTATAACTAATATTAAAACTAAGATATTTGGCTATTCTATTTATTCAAATTGAATGTTTGATTAAAAAATTATTTTCATTTTAATAAATTCTTAATACACATTTACTTCACATTTTAAATATTTTGATACATATATGTACATGTTATTCCATGTAAATCCGGGCCCTGCTTACGACAATAAGGAACAGTGTTAGTAGAGTGTCTTAGTCTAGTTAGATAACGTTCGATGTTGAATGTGTGCAAATGTTAACCGCTCTCTTGTTGGCGATCGCCCTCCGAGGTCTGATCGGCCCTTGTGAAACGCATAGTGCAAAAACGGATCTTCCATCCGTAGAAGTGGTCCCTGTCAGTCTGCCAGTCTCGCCCTATCTTCGGCGCCCTAGGCTCAAAAGGACGTACGTCAAAATAGACCTCACGAGAGAGGAAACTGATTTAAACAAAAGCATACGTGGTCAGCGTGTGACAAAAAGCCGTTTGCTACCCGATTGAAAGCATAGAGTCCAACATGTATTGAAAATCTTTGACCTACGCCTGCTTGTGCTTGAGGTGCTGGCCTGTCCCCCCCCCACACACACACACACACATGTGCTTCCATACGCGCATGTGAGTGCGTGCGACCCCAAGCCTGCTGCACCGCCCTGGACGTCGACCACGTTGCAGACCAGATGGCTTACTTGCCACATACTTCTCTAAGCTCTGAAATAAGCGTTTTTAATTTTTATAATAATCATAAGAATTCGTGTATTGTTCCGACCAATTCCAATTGTTGAATAATACTTCGTCTGTATCGAGGATTAAAACGTTCTAAAGATCTTTCAAAATTAACATCCTTAGTACATAATAACACTTTTCGCGACATATAACCCCTCAAAAGTAGTCCATCGGATTCCATGAAGGGTTCTGATATTGCACGCGCAGACATCCATCGAAAACTATACTATTTACTTATCTCTAAAAAATTAAATATATTAATAACTTCAGCAACAAAATTTATTTTATTAAAGCAGTATATTATATGAATTGTAGCACAAAACGCGGAAATAAGACTGGAGAATGCTGATGCGCGATTGTTTGTAAATGTTCATGTTGTGAAAATGTACATTACTCGGGGCATCATGTATTGTGTACAATTGCAATAGCGACTATGCAATGTTGCCAATATAATATTTATCTTCCCTCTCGTTCTTGCATGGGCACGTTCGAAATAGTTTGGAATTTTAAACAGAAAAAATTTTCGGGGAAATGTAAATGGTATAAAAATGTTCGAAGGGGCCCCCAAACTTTGTTAATCGGGCCCTATCAGATGTTCAAGTGTTGCTGAGAAGAACTACGCAACGCGTAATGAGTGTTAATAAGAGATCCTATTGGTGCGCTGGTTGAATATCACTGGGTGCCAGCAGGCTCCTTCCACTCCAGCTGGCCGTTTGGCCTTCGACCCGCCGCCCGCATGATTCATTCCTCTCGTCTTCCAACCCTTTCCTAGGCGGCAGAAAGAAGCCCCTTCCTCGCTTCAATTGATGTATCTATGTGGAGCGCATTCCCTTCAATTGAACATCCCCGTTCCTTCGTAGTTCTTTCTACCTCTTAAGAACGCTCAAGATGGGATTACGCGACACTTCGTATCACGCTGCGAACGGAACCTTGGGCTATACTTTATTTATAGTGGCACTCGACGTAACTCAGGTGCTACGGTGCCATCCAATGGGGAGCTTCAACGTACCTGTGTTGACGTTCAAGCTCCCGACTGGATGACATCGTAACAGCTGATTAAACGTCAAGTGCCATTATAAATAAATCGAAGCTATATAGATAGGCGTATCTTTTTGACGCCCCTTCAATCTAATTCGTTGATTGTTTCATTCAACGTTCGCTAGTTATATTTTTAACCTTTCTGTCGCGTAAACCCATTTTGACGAATGCAGACAATAATGAAAGCATTTCTAAATTATATTTATCTAGTATCTTTAACTTACCAGAATAGCACGACCAAATAATATCGCCATGACATCTAAAACAGTATTACAACACAATTTTGTCAGCGATTATTGTTTAACTAAAAGGAAAAGGTGTTATTTATGTAAACGGTTTTGGGGAAGTAACCTAATTACTTCCTGCATTTTCTTCCAATCTAAGCGTAGTCTTCCTCCATCGCCTTCCGCCATTCTTGGCGCAATTTTCCTGTGGTGGCTACCTGGTTCTGGACTGGATAAGAATCCAAGAAAGAGTCCGTCCCTCCGTCTGATAATTTCTGGCTCTCCTACTTCCTACACATGAATAGCTCGGCCGCCATTTCCTTGGTGCCGGTTTCTCGCTTGATAAAATTTCGTAAGCAAGAAGGAAAATAGTAGAAGAAAGTCTATGTCAAAATTTGATGCACTTTTTAACAATCAATTTTTTTCTTCTGTGATATAAATGATAGATTTTAGAAGAAATCGGAGTTGTAGTTTTTCTCTTATAATACATTTCTTAAACATGGGAAAAATCGGCAAACACATTACGTTAAAAAAAATAAAGGTGAAAAGAGGCCAACAATAAGTTTTAAAAAATGATTAGCGTAATTTTTATCGGATGACAAGCTGTGACGTCTGTGATATTGTAATTAATTTTAGTTTTGTGGATTCAATGTAAATGTATAGTTTCTGAAAACCAAACAACAGCAAAGAATGTTAATTCGGGTTACATTGCTTGACGAAGTTCACCAAATACGCCACAGGTGTTAAGAATGTTTTCCTTCTAGTGCAGTATTTTAGTCAGTGCCTAGTATCAATTAAATGATTAAATGTACAACCAATTCCATAGTATAATTTTCGACAGTATTTTTAGTCAAATTATCTGCAATATTGTCTGTACGAGTAGGTTTAATTCACAAGAAAATCCATCAACATAACATTTCATTTCATAAAATCATAAAATTTCATTTCAACAGCAAATGAGAAATGAATCAATCATTTTATGTGTAGGAATTATCGCAGAAAAGTATCTTCTGAAACCATTTCCTTGAAAAATGTAACCCATATATTTGAATTTTTTTTCAATTGTGTCGTGTAGAGTTTGCGAGCGGAGTCTGTGCGCTCTGCTGACGTCCCCGAGAAGGGAGCCGCATACAAAGAATGCTCTCTTTAAAGCATCGAGCGTCTAAAGCTTTTGGACAGGCCTTGACACAAAAAACTTTATATATATTCCACAATGAAAAGCACGGAATGTACCGGAACCAACTAACAACACAAGTAAAGAAACACGTGTTTTGTGTAATAGTAGTTCAAGAACAATGCTAGGCACAAAATATCGTAAAGAAATTACGGGACAAAAAACAGTCGGCAACGACCTGCAGAACAACGTACGACGTACATGAGCAATCCTCTAGTCGCAAAGTATTCCGAAAAGAAAACCAAAGAATCGTCGGCTAACCGAAGATATAAAACATTCATAACAGTAATACCTTTCTCTCAATCAAACATGCCACAATAAAACCAATGAAACAATGACGCAGACGTTGACTGATGTTTTCTGAATAGCCGTAGTTGGCGACGATTTACCAAGCATACGCAGTGCCTCCTCGGGCGTCTAGCTCGCACTTTAACGCACGATGAAAAGCTATGGGTGATCTGGTCCGGCGCAAAGATTTTTGACAACAATCTTTGCGCCGCACTAGGTGTGTCACGAACCACGTGACAAGGGGACTTCGTTTGAAAAGGCAAGTCCGACGCTGGCCGCCATCGTGGATGGCAAGCGAGATGTGTTGAGAAGCATTTTGAAAGTGGCATAAAGTGACAATTTTCAACGGGGACCAACTAAAAATAACACGATGAAAGTGAAGTTCAAATAAAAACATGTTTCATATATCTCTTTCAATGACTTGCGGTAACAAGATGATGATTTTAGTATCTGGCTGCATTTAAAATTCCTGCTAATATTGTGACGCAAACTGGTGCTTGAAGCTCTTTGGCTGAAGTCTGATGCAGCTAAAAGCTCACCCATGTCTTTTCATCATGCTTTAACGGCGTCGAGTACACAGATATCTCTTGCAAACTCTACATACAATGCGACTTCCGTTCCTTTAGTTTGCATTTGCGCGTTGAGTGTGCGGTGATCGAGTTCGTCAGACAGCTGCTGCCGACGCCGCTTCATAGCAGTGTTTTGTCGTCGCCCCTCCCCTCCCGCGCCCTGTCCCCGACCTAAGTGCCTTCTCAGTGCCAGACTTGAAAATTGCTAGCCTCGAAAGACTAGAAGGAAGAAACGCACAGGTCTCGCTTCCAACACGAGACGCTCACTGTGCGCCATGATGTACTCGTTGTATGTAGACAATAAACATGTATACCATGTGCCATTGCATTTCTTTTATTTATTTACGAGCAGCAATAACAGCGCTGTCATAATGAATGTAGGAGTGCCAACGGGATGAAAGCTATTTACAAACTTAATAAGTATGTAAATAAAAGGTAGCTGTGGACTATTTCACATAGGAAAGCAAAATAAATTTTATGAAGATTTTCTCAAAAATTGATATATGGTTCAAATCTTTAAAAATCGCAACCAGTAGACTACTTATTAACACGTCACGTGGATGACAGTGAAATAATGCGAATGTGACTATTGTCTCTGATTATGAATCGTCGATCGTAATACCAAAGCATTGTGTTTCTACTCTTCATTCAAATTATCAAGTACTGATATTGCTGTTCAAATAAAGCATTCCTTGTATTCCCACGTTTTCTAGAGTGTGTAAGTGCCCTCTGAAGTAAGTGAACCTCCGTGAATTTGACGGAGTATTTTATATCTGCCAATTTAGATAGGCTAATTTTTAGCCTTTCTAAGGCTAAGGCCCTTTTCGGTCAATCAGAAAATAGACAAATGAGGTGTCGTTCGATGCATCTCGGTCTTCCGGAGAGAAACTGATCTGTTTTTGCGGGTCCATTCAGAAGATTCTAGGATATTTATTCAAAACGGTGTTCTTGTGTTTGTGTTTCAGGAACTAAAACGCGTTTGGGGTGTCTTCCGATACCCTTAGAGATGACCAATAGCTCATTCGATTCTTCTCGAAGAGACATTTATTGGTACAATTCTTAGCATGTCCCTTCTAAGATATTCTGGAAGAATTCTAGAAAAAAAACAGAGGGTATTTGGTCCGAGAATACTAAACGCCCATGGTACGCACATTTTATTTTTTATCCAATTTTAATAATTCAGAATTAATTTTAATGATTATGTACTAACTTACCAGCGGTTAGCTTGGCTCGGCTTGCCTTTTCACATTTCTCCTCCATAATTTCCTCTCATAATTCCCTTCATAAGAGAGCATATAACATCATTCAACTGTTTTCATATTTCTCTCGAAATCACGGTTCTCTCGAATCACGTAAGTTATGCAGTGTATATCGAGGTACTTTATCGAAGACAATAATAAGCAATAATGTATCAGTAAAAAATAAAAAAGTATTTTTATTATTAACTTGCAACGTACAATTAAAACTTTAAACACGAAAATACCCGACGGATGCGCCACGAAGCTAGTCAGAAATAATTGACATTTATAGATGTCACTTCTAGGACCATTGGTTGTCTGACTAGTCTTCTAGTTTCCTCTGCACTTACTGGCTGAAGCACCGACTAATAGCTCTCGAGTCTTCTGACCTGCACGGGAGGGGTCTGTGCATTAAAGAATTTGGCGACCTGACCTGTTGGACGGCCTCCCTCGGGGGACTATGACAGGTATGTGCCAGCGGCAGCGCCTTGGGGTAGGCAAAGTAAGTAGTGTCTACCTTCATAAATATGCGCTAGTGTAATACATTTTACTCATGAGGAAATCGGAATTTTGTAAGCATTTTAATTTGTAATACAACATGAACCTACAGGGAGCTGTTGCTCAGTGCATCAACTGATGTCACTTCAGCGCCTCTGACGGGGAGGTCCTAGGTTCCCACTCTCCACGGCGGCAGGATTTGCGACACTAGCTTTTCAACTAGGTCGAATTCATTCGCTGTCTGGAGGAGAATTCTAGCGGTCGGCTGCTCTGATCGGTAGTTTTTCGTGGTTTCTCTGATCAACACCAGGCGAATGCCGGATTGATTGATTAATTTTTTCGTGTTTCCGGGCGCGTCAACATCTTCGGTCATTAGTCCCGTTAGTGTAGTGCATGTTATTTTTTCGGGAGATGGCGGTGATCTTCCCCCGCTGGATGGCGAGATCCGGCGCCGACCTACCGTCGGCTAGTGGGGTTTCCCCCTAACCTGGACTCTCCCACCAACGGGGCACCGCCCCAGCCGGGACAAGCTCTAAGCTCCCGACCGGTCTCCCGAAATATGTGGTAGTGTAGTGCATGTTAGTGTAAGTGTGTGTAAGGGGGAGAGGATAGGACAAGGAAGAGGAAGGACAGATCGCGCGCGGTCCGTGGCCCGTTTGTTAGGGTACTGCTCCGGCATTCGCCTGGTGTTGATCGGAGAAACCACGGAAAACTACCGATCAGAGCAACCGGCCGCTAGAATTCTCCTCCAGACAGCAGCTGAATTCGACCTAGCTGAAAAGCTAGTGTCGAAAATCCTGCCGCCGTCAGGACTAGAGCCTAGGACCTCCCGGTTCGAATGCCGGAGCAGTACCTTACCAAACGGGCCACGGACCGCACGCGATCTTTCCTTCCTCTTCCTTGTCCTGGTCGGGCGCTTAGAGCTTGTCCCGGCTGGGGCGGTGCCCCGCTGTTGGGAGAGTTCTGGTTAGGGAGAAACCCCGCGGGGGAAGAACACCGCCATCTCCCGAGAAAAACTTGCACAACACTTACGGGACTAATGACCTAAGCTGTTGACGCGCCTGAAATCACCAACCAACCAACATGAACCATTCTTTATCGTGACTCGAGACACTTCTTGTTTTATAACAAGAATTGCCATTATATCTCTTTCATTCCTTATCAATCACATTTCCTCTTTTTCTCTCCCCAACCCGCACCCGCGCGTGCGCCAGGGAAGGCAGAGTCGGGATTCGGGTGTTGTCTCGCTTCGCGCCATATTCTGAGAAAAAGCCCCATAGCTTGGAACACTCGTCGCGTACAAACCACGGCGCTGCCTGCACGCACGTGCAAAAAGAGGTCAGCCATTTCGTAGCGCGGCGCTTGAATTTTTACGCGCATCACGAGTGGGGAAATCATCAATATTTACAAAGAATGTATTACTCTATTTCATAATATGCTTCGGATTATTAATTGTACCAGTTACTTGATACTTTTGTATTTAAATCTGTGTTTACGTGAACATCATGAATGACATAGGGAATGAACTATTACGTTCACCTTTTCACAACTTATTAACAACAAAGATAAACGGCGAATTTTGGACAATTGCTGAACTTTTCTCAAGGAGTACGCTTAAATATCGTGCTGGTATGAAAAATGCAAGAACTAGTTCTGTAATAGGATATAATAGTAATAGGATCCAGAAAGGTTTTCAGAAGGTCAATTGAACCTCCCCTACCATACATTTTTTCAAGAAAAATGAAACCTTTTAGAGTGTAAATTCCTTTTTAATATGATATCCGAACGAGCGTAATGGGAATAAACCTTCGGAATGTGGTGCGATCATGGTCACAATGTTTTGCATAAATTGAGTAAAATCACTGAAACTTAATATTGGAACCGGAGGGGGAGGAGTTTGACTTCATGCTCTCCCATGCGGATCCGCCTCGGCCCACTTGGCTCCCCTGACCGTTTGTTTAGGAATCTCCACGGACACAAGGGTTTTCATATTGCGTGAGCTACAACCGAAGAGGAAAGGGATCTGGCTATATTCCCGGGACAATTCCCAGGAAGCGTGCAAGGAGGTCTGTCGCACCGTGGGTCACACCAATTAATTTGCTTTGAATGGGCCTCTGGGACCTCGCCCAACCTACGCAGCACCTCTACGAGTACGTGCGCTCGTTGCGGCCGCATGTTTCAAAGCGCAGCACGTTACTGAAACGATTCTTCTTCCCTCCAGTGGCCAAAAATGTTGACCTTCTTACGTTGTAAAGAGAAAGTGTTGTAAAATGACGAAATATCTAAGTCTGACCTGAGTGATCAACGCTAGCGCCTATACCACTACGACAATTTTCTCCAAAATAGATATTCCCCAATCGATCTAAACAAACTCAAGGTTATGCGAGTTTGTAACGAATATTTTGATTATTTACATTGGGTACTTAACATGAAACCTCAGCATTTTCAAACTTTTCTCAAAAATAACTCCAATTTGTTTGATTGAACTTCTTCCTCGAATAGTGTAAAATCCCTTAAACATTGACGGATACCTCGATACCTCGTTGAAATTTCTGAAATTTAGAAAATTATCAAAAAAATCGAAATGTTTTTCGTCATCTTCATACAACTACAAAATTGGAGAGAGACATTTTTTCTTAATGAAATCTGTTTTTCAAATACAGAACTTGAAATAAAGTCATGCACAATTTTTTTCTGATTTACAAGTAATTTTGCATGAAAATTTTACGGTTTTTTAATGAATAAAAAATTAATACGATTAAAAGTTATAAATTCACCTCGGAAAGGATCGTCACTGTAAGTATGAATTATGATTGAGGAAATCTTACATTTATTGAAATATTTTCTCCTGACGACGATAAAGCATAAGACTGAAAAGTTCTAAAAAAAGTCAGAAAGTAGTAAATAAGATCTGTCAAAGCGATCTTTTAGTTGTATCAAAGGCCTCATTGCGAGGATTGGTAATAGGCAGATCTCTAACTGTGTAGAATAATATAGCCAGGATACAAGAACTAGCTAGCGGTGCTCCAGCAGAACATTCTTTCCGACAGTATTTCCAACATGTGCAATTTTCGAGAATTCAGAGAGTTCAACAAAAATTTTACGTGCGCAATTCTTTTACGCGTATTTTGCTCTATCTCTGAAATGAATTCAAGAAAAAATTGGGAACCGTCTTTGAGAACAAGTTTTCTTATAAATTTCATTAATTTCAAGTAGAAATGTGAAAACTACTCGTTTTTTCAAACAATTGTACATAACCTTATTTAACGTTTTATTTTTAGAACAGATGTTATTTAAGGTGGTTAAAGTGATATACGTAATATATTTAATATGTCCTTTTTATAGCATTAATCGAAAGATGGGAAGTTCTTCTGTGTTCTTGTAGTGTTTGAATCGATTTCACAGTCTATAATAAAGCACTTATTGCTGGAAGTGTTAGTGGATATAATTAATTTTTTGCTAATGAATGGCCAATTTTCTTCAGCCTGGAGCTGAAACGGTACTTGTTCTTCATCTCCCTAAAAGCACTAATATACGACGCCTGTTCATTACCATTCCATCAGTATCTTGCCAACAATATCAAACGTTCTTGAAAAGATCGACAAGAAACAGAATAGACATCACCTTCAAAATTTAAGTACTTTAACTAAAAGCCAATCAGCCTGTAGACCCGGAGAGAGCTTAGGAACTACGCTCCTTAGTGTGATTAATGACGCCAGACGTGTAATGGGCAAAGGTAAAATAACCGTGCAATCTGTTGGAATATGTACAGTCAACTGTAGGTTTTTATGTCGTATTAAAATACTTCATTTTCCGCACCTGAAATAAAAATTAATTCATATAATTAAATGAAATCCTGCCTTTCAGACCGTACTTTGTTTATAGAGATCTCAAAAAATAACTTTCCATGTAAATAATTATTTCTGAATGAAACATGGTCTCTCTATCCAATAGGAAATATCTCACTCTAGCCTCCTTGAGAAAAAAATATTTCCTCATCAATAGTTTACTTTTGTCCTGTGAAGTTTTGAAGACCTGCGCCTATCTTTTAAGCGTCCCTAGTTCTATCCGTGAAATAAGTTGAAAGTATTTTTGAGAAAATGTTAATTTTTATAATTAGCTTTAACTTCAAATACAAATTGCGCGAAAACTAATGAAACCACTAAAAATTAACATGACCCTTTTTAAATATCACTTTTGTTCAGAACAGATTTCATTTAAAATAAAAATATCTTCAATGCTTTTGTTATGCAACGTTAAATTTTGGAATTTTCGAAATTACAGAGAGTTCACCAAAAAAGGGAAACGTACCACCTTTTTGCCACTCTTTGCTGTATACGAGAAAAGAAATTAAATAAAACTTTTGAGGCATTTTTGAGAAAATTATTGTTTAAAATTGCCTATACTTCACGCAGAATTACGCAAAAACTACTCATATTATCGAAAAATTGTTCATGATCTTATTTCAATATCTTTCTTTGATCAACAGATTCCATTAAGGAAAATAACTCTCTTCAATATTGTAGTAGTATGAAAACGCGGAAAAAATGTTTTAACTTTCGAAACTTTTTTAACTTGGAATTTTTTACTCTACTTCGTGGATAAAATTTTTCAATATTGAAAAGGTAACTGAGAAAATTGTGAGAACTACAGAGGGATGAACTTATTGGACAGTACCTATAATGTATATCCTCGAATTCTTAATCAAATGCTGAAGATAATTACTGATTGCCTAATGAGTGGAGATGGAATGAGATTTGGGTCCCTCCACGACATACAGCCTATTCGCATCAAACAGATAATTGAATTAAGGCGTAAATTTAACTTAAAAACTCTT
This sequence comes from Teleogryllus occipitalis, assembly GCA_011170035.1. Lineage (NCBI taxonomy): Eukaryota > Metazoa > Arthropoda > Insecta > Orthoptera > Gryllidae > Teleogryllus > Teleogryllus occipitalis. The sequence continues at coordinate 104,764 of BLKR01000122.1, read as the reverse complement.
ACGGCATTTATTGATTTTGAAAAAGCTTTTGACAGTGTAGACAGTGTTACGTTATGTGTATACTTGTTAAAAAATGTTTGACTTTTCATTTCATTAATGATGTTAAAAGTTTGTACCAAGACACGATAGTTGTTTTTGATATTGGCAAAAGGTCCCGAGAAGAAGATAAAACAAATAAAGGTGTGAGACAAGAGTGCTGTATTTCTCCAACATTTTCTGTTTTATACCTTGATATTTCTCATCAATGGAGACGTTTGTAACTCTGGAATCCAACTGAACCCCGCCTCAATGAATATCGAACTTCTTGCATATGCGAAGGATGTGGTTATGGTTCAGTATGCTGAAGACATGTTGCAAAGAGGGATGTATGTATTATAAAATATAAGTGAAGAATACAACCTGGAAATGTCTATAAACTGTTGTGGAATAAAGTAATCACTACTCACTATGTACACCGAGTTAAAGTGTTTATGAAAATGTAACTGAAATGATTTATATTTACCAAGATCTATTTATTTAGTAGTGTGTTGTGAAATAGATCAGGAATCCTTCTGTATTCCACACTAACATATAAACTAAGGCATCATAAATAATTACAATCACTTAATATTTTTATGAAGACATGTCAGGTTATTACGGAACATTGCATTTATTGCATATATTGTGTGGATTTCCTCATACCAGCTGGTTTATTTTTATTTATTTTAATTTTTATCTCAAGAACATCACTTAAGGGACAAAGACCTTCCACATCTCGGTAGGAACGGTTTTTTGCAATAATAAATACATAAATCAAAACAAAATATGGATTTTATTAGAGGGGTTGAATTTGTAATGGTGATATGACGAGTGTTTTTCTTAGAGTGAAGACTTTGCAAACTGTTTCAGATGCCTTTAGAGATATTCTCTATTTCTGCATCCAGATCATAAAGTTTTTAATATCTTCTTGTAAGATATTTGCTCCTTGTCTTCAGTTACTGGCCGAAACTGAGAAGTTAATGGGTTTAGGAACCTTTTCCTTTGAAACCGAACTGAACATTAGGAATTGCGCTGACTTCGCTGAAGTATTTTGACAATCTGATTAATATGAAATTTTTGAAAATTTTGCTGCACGGTGAAATAAGACTAATAGGCATGTAATTTGCAATTATTTTAAGATCTTTCCCTGGTCCTTTATTATGAAACTGGCTCATAATTTCTTCAATAATTTAAATCATGTACAAAGAGCAGCTATTGCGTCACTTACGAAATAGGAACTGATCAACTCCCACTTTCTCGCCTAAGAAACAGACTTCCATTTCACATTTCCCTCCAATACCTCTCCGACATTAGATAAGGCAAGAACATTTCTTGCATTTACCTGTCTCTCCATTCGTATTTCCTCTTAACCTTGTCATCGCTTTCAAACGAAATTTCCTCACAATAATCTTAGTTGAAGGCATAACCTAATGAAATCACTATCAGGAAGGTGAGAAGAAGTTACCCCCTTCACACTTTACTGGTACAAAGTTTCTCGGCCAGTCATCCGACGAGTCTTACGGCAGAACGATCTTCTATCTATCAATGTAAATTAAATTGAATAAAAAAAGACTCTAAGAGTTTGATGGGGGAGTTCTTTTATAATATGGTTTGGTATTTGGACTTTGAATTTAAAAATGCTTATTAGTCTTTGAACTTAAAAAAACTCGCTATAAAACATTGATTGATTTGGAAAGATCTAGGGAAACTCCCAAAACAAACTTCATGGAATGTAGTTGGCTTTGAAAACGGCGTATTGAACTAATGACGGTAGATTATTCATTCTATTAATTCTAAGATGTTATTAAAATTCAGTGTTTTATCATAAATGGGGTTAATAAGAGGGCAATGAGATCTGGGCCGGATACTCGAGGTCGCTGAAGCTGAAGGGCCGTAGCTGCCTCGTGTCTGCAGGGTCGCGGGTTCGAATCCCGCCCCGGGCATGGATGTTTGTGTGTGTCCAAATACCGTTACAGTTACCCCCCATGCTCTTAACAGTGGTCGCTATACGACCTTAATAATGGAAAAGTAAAATAGGAGAATCTCGGGCCCACTAATTTTCATTTAAAGCAAAAATCACGAAATTTGGTTCAGAAGAAAGTTCAAATTACGTTCGAAACGGAAACCCTTAGTGTTTCACATGGATGATAGCTCTGCTTTCGAATCTCGGAAGGTCGCAAAGGCATCTGGACGCGCAGATGCTCCAGCACCGAGGAGGTCATGAACGGCTTCTGCCGGGCCGTGACTCTCGCCGTTGGACTGCGCAAACAGTCGCGTTGGTCAAATATTGACGCCGGCTCCCGGCTTTGGAGCGCCGTCGACCGGCGGCCGCGCTGGTCCTCGCTCTTCACAAGCCTCCGCGACGCGCTCTCGCGTGGAGCCATCGGACGACTCAAACAAAAGACGTGCCATCTGCACGTGAGCTGCGCCTGGAGCCACGTGGCAGGGCGTGCGTGCGTTCCTTCGACCCGTCGCTGCCAGAGATTCCCAACCCTAGCCACCTCTTTTGGAAGAAAGGGTTGCTTCAGTGCCCCAACCATTTTCTCTCCAATGTACATGTAATATAATCTTAACACAAATTACATAAAAATGACTTGAAGATAACTATTTTCTTTACCAATATTTTTGTAACTCGATTTCATTGTAATAAGAGGAGCTTTAATTCTGTGTAACTGTGTCTAATCTTCATTGTACTACAATGGTCACAAAATGCAGAATAGATTGTGCCTTTGTTAAAAACTGCCCATAACATTTCTACAGAGCGTAAAGCGAATAATATTTTCTTGCGTGTTAGAGTAACATATATAGTTATTATTTATTGAGTTTTCTAAACATCATATTGGCGAAGGAGTAAGCGAATAGCAGAGAAGAAACTGCGCCAACAATTGCCCACTGAAGGGTTAAACCCATAGGAATGCTGTGAAAAGGGGGAACGAGCGCTTTCGTGTTTCATTTAGAGCTATTTATTAAAATCAGTTGTTGTTACCTGGAACACAAAGGAATTCCATGCGAAATTATAGTATCTCTTGTCATTATTCGAAGCAATCTGACAATGCCTCTCGACGTAGGAAGATATTAAATCAATAATAATTACCACCACTTTTTCACTTCTTGTTATGTAATACAATTGAAAATCGCTTGAGGAGAGTACTTAATAAAGGTCGATCCATGAAATTTTCTTTGTCGCTATACAGTAGGTTGTTGCAGAGAGAGAATATTTACACTATCTTATGGAAAAATCAATCAGCTCCTTCGCTATTTAGGGAAGGTTCCGTCTAATCGAGGTGGCCTTTTGAGCCGGTTTCAGTGACGTTACAATTCCAAATGTGTTTATTTAGTTGAGAGCAACCCCCATCGCAACGGGTGCTGCGGGGCGGGTCCGAGCGCGACTGGATGGAGCGGGCAGAGAGGAGAAGGAGGAGCACGGACAAGCGAAGGAAGAGAACTGGAGTGGCGGAAGGAGCAGAACGAGCGAAAACAGAGAGATGAGCGGAAGGCAAAAGAGGACCGAACAATAGGGAGAAGCGGAAGGAGGGAAAGGAGAGAGAACTAAAGCAGGAGGAGGAGCGAAAGGAAGAGAGCGGAAGGAGCGATGGGGAAGGGAAGAGGAGTGGGAGAAGCGGAGGCGAGAGAAGAGATGGAGGAGCGGCTTGCGCAAAAGGAGAGGGAGGAGTGGGTGACAAAGTGATGGGAAAAGGAGAAGGAGATGGAGGCGCGGAAAGAAAGGAAGAAAGGAGGAGGGGCCGAAGGAATGAGAGAAGCAGGAGGAGAAAGAGCGAAAGGAGGGGGAGAGGAAGCGGATGGAGCGAGGGGAGGAGAATTTGATTGACTGATTGATTGGTGATTTTGGGTGCGTCCACTGCTAAGGTCGTTATTCCCGCAAGTTCCGTTCCCGTAAGTATTCCCGTAAGATCTTTCCTCGTTGGCTGGCGAGATCAAAAACCGAACTAAATCGGCTCGCGGGGATATTCCCCAAACAGGTATTTCCCACCAGAGTGGCACCGCCCCAGCTGGCACAAGCTCTAAGTTCCCGTCTGGTCTCCCGACATATGTGGTAGTGTAGTGCATTTAAAGGTAAGTGTAAGTATGGGGAGAGGAAAGGACAAGCAAGAGGAAGGAAAGATCGCATGCGGTCCGTTGCCCGTTTTGTAGGGTACTGCCTTCGCCTGGTGCTGATCGTAGAAACTACAGAAAAATACCAGTTAGAGCAGTCTGCCGCTATAGACAGCTCCCTCAGACAGCATCTGAACACGACCTAGCTATGAAGACGAAAATCCTGCCACCGTCGGGAGTGGAACCCTAGGACCTTCTGGTCAGAGGCACTTCAATGACATCAGCTGCTACCCTCAGCAATCGAAGCCGGTGAGAGGGGGAAGAAGAGCGGATGGAGCAACAAGAGAAGGGGAAACAGAAGCGAGTGGAAAAGGAGGAGCGGAAGGAGAGAAAGGAGAAGAGGGAGGGGAAGGAGCGAAATACAAAGGAACGAAAGAAGGGGAAGATGGCGGTGCTAAAGGAGAAGGATCGGAAAAGCAAGCCCAGCAGATGAAGTGGGCGGAACGCAATGAGCGGGAGGAGCAGATGAGGTAGGGGTTGGACAGGCGAGCAGGACCGGGAGCGGTAGCTCAGTGCATTAACTGATGTTAAGGCCGCTGACCGGGAGGTCAGCCTAGGTTCGAGTCCTGACGGCGCGGCGGCAGAATTTTCGACACTAGCTTTTCAGCTAAGTCGAATTCAGTGGCTGTCTGGAGGAGGATTATAGCGGCCGGTTGTTATGATCGGTAGTGCCCCGCTGTTGGGAGAGTTTTGGTTAGAGGGAAACCCCACTAGCCGACGGTAGGCCGGCGCTGGATCTCGCCATCCAGCGGGGGAAGATCACCGCCATTTCCCGAGAAAAAACCTGCACAACACTAATGACACTAATGACCAAAGAAGTTGACGTGCCCGGAAACACGAAAAAATCAATCAATCAAGTGTGGGCAGGATGGGCACAGCAGGCCGAATAGGACGAGCGAGGAAGACGAGGTATGCGGGGCGGGCGACGCTGCAAGGCGATCTGGGGGATGCCGGCCTCTCTGCTAGAATATTACACATGAACGAAATGTATATTGGAACGTGAAAAACAGGAAATGTGCATATCATCTTCCTGCCCTGGGATATTATAGTCGCTGATGCGTCTTTGGCAAAAACTATACCCATTTTTATTAACCCTCGCAGAGTCAGGCGCGCTACATTTACTTCACAGTTATTTCCGGTATAATTACATTTGCCAGCCAGAATGTATAACCGACAGCCAGGGAAGAGGTAACAACTTTTACAGCCTTAACTTTCCTTTGGCTGAAAGAAATACTGTTCGGCTTTACCTTCTCGCATACTATATACGTATTGTATGCTGCGACAAAAAAATGGCAGTTTCACGACAGAAAAACGAATATTCTGAATCCCTGATAACGAAAATTAATAGATACTGTTCCAAAATGTAAATTTCTTCCTCTAAAACGTTGCGTAGTCAGAATCTGTTTTGTTGGGTCGTTGATACTGAACTAGTGGTTTCACCACAAATATATACTTTCTCGTATTATTTGTACCTTTTGTAATTTTGGAAAATTCAGAGAGTTGAACACAATTGAGGCTTGTGCCATTCTTTTATACACCCCTCAGTCCATCTGTGGAAAACAATTAAGAAAAAATGTGGAGCGGTTTTTTAGAAAATGTCTTTTATAAATTTGCATTCACTTCAAACAGAAATTGCACAAAAACTACATTTTTTAAAAATTGTACGTGGACTTTGTAAAAATCTGATTTTTTTAAACAGATTTCACAGTCTTACACAACAGTCTTACACAAAAACTATTTTCAAATTTTTACTAGTTTTACAATGTTACCTTTTTGCAATTGAGAAAATGAAAAAATGAGACTACCGCTACCTTGTTACCATTATTTGAAGCGAAAATTTAAAGAGAAATCCAAACGTTTTGGGGGGAATTAATTGTTTAAAAATTGCCGGAATCTCACGCAAAAATACGTGATCACTAATATTTTCGAAACATTGTGCGTGATATTATCTCAAGATCGGTCTTTGAAGAACAGATTTTATTCAAAAAATATATTAATTTTCAATATTGTAGCTGTAAGAAGACGCTAGAAAAAAATGAACTTTACAATTTTCAAAAAATCATAAATTTCAACGAAAATGATAACTGCACCATTCTTGTGAACGTCCTTCATGCTAACCGAGGACAAAGTTTAATCAGAATATTTGAAGCCATTTTTTGAGAAAAAATTGAATATATTGTTCAGTCTTCAGGTAAAGTTTAAACTTAGAGAGCGTGGAGGCCCTTTAAATTGATCGTGGAACATCAATTTTGAAGAAAATCGGTGATGTCGTTAGCCTTGATCACAGACGAGCAGATGGCCGAACAGGCAGACGTTTTGTCGTCAATCTATTTTTCGGTATCAAGGACCCACAAATCGTGAATTCTGCAACGTGAGGAATTAATTTATTACACAGAAAAGGAACAAACTTCACCCAATTTTTCGATACCAGATACGAGGGTTTCCATCGAAAAATCGCCAATTTCTCTCTCAGCAATACAGTACTTTATTTTCAGTACGTAAGTACTACGTACTAAGGCGCGAAAATAAAAATTAAATAATGGATTTTCCAGGGCTCCAATTGTGTGTGTAACGTGCTTATTTGCGAAACGGAATCCTGCAATTATGACGTCCGGGTGGAGGGGAAGGGGGCTGCCCCCTCCCCCGCCTCGGCGTGCCAGGCGGCGCGTGCATCGGCAGGCGCGGGCCGGCGCGGGGCGGTTGCCCGGGCGACGCGCGCTGTTGACGCCGCGACGTCGCGTCGTTTACGAGAGGAGCAGCGCGCCGCGCACACCGGCACTCGCCGCTCGCCGCCGCCGCCGCCGCCGCCGCCCCGCTGCCGCCGCCCCCGCCCCTGCCGGACACCGCCGCCAAGATGGCGACGCAGGTGCGGACGCTGCCGGCTCGCAAGCCCAAGTTCCGGGCGGCCCGACCGCACGACTTCCTGTATGGTAAGCGCCGGCCGCGCGCCACCGCCCACCCTGACGAGACGAACAATCCCATCCGACCGCCGGTATTCAGTGTATAGTGCGGGTTGTGGTCGGTAGGAGGCGATGTGGTTCAAGTCTAGAACACGGTACAACCTCAGGAAGTCGTGCAAACCGGCACTTGGCGCCGCTTCGGCGAGGGGTCAACCCACGGTGGAGGGGACGAGGGGTGGTGAGGCGATGATAAGGGGAGGCAATTTCACCCCAGTATCTTGCCGGAGCTCTATTACTAAATAGTACTGTGATCGGGGTGGTGTGCCTGTGTGGTGATAAAGCTTGTGTTTTTTCTTCAAAACGTGTTTGCAACTACGCAGCTTGAATTCTCGAGGTTTTCTTATAATGTGCTTACTGAAGTGTTTTCTTATAAAAGTGAATCGGTAATTATGCGATGGATAGACTCAAGGATGTTTATAGTGATCGCGAGGGCGTCGCCCGAGCCTCGCCGTGACTTAGATCCGGGCGAGCGAAGCGAGAAAACTTGCCTTTGGAAGTAATTTGGCATTGAATTGCGGCGGGGACAAAGCGTATGAAGGGTGAGCCATGAAAACCGCCTATCGATCAATTTTATTCATTTCTATCAGAGCACGTAGCGTAATTTGAGGGAGGGCTTACGAAGACTCCCCTCCTTTTCCCCCTTCTCTCTCCTCCTCCTTCCACCGCCATGCTTCGCTAAGGGAGTACCGTGTTCCCTACTTTTACCGGTGATGTTGCTACCCTTCTGAAACGTCAGATTCGGCGCCTACCTGCACGTCAGCTTGCTAGCTTTCCTCCCCCCCCCCTGAGGCACCACCTACGGGGACCAGCTCTAAGCTTCCGACATGTGCGGTAGTCCAGAGCTTGTTAGTGTAAGTGTGTGTACTTATAGGGAAAGGACAGGACATGAAAGGGGAAGGAAAGATCCAACGCAGTCTGTGGCTCCTTTTTTAGGCTACTGCTCCGGCATTCGCTTGGTATTGATCAGAGGAACCATGGAAAACTACCGATCAGAACAGTCGACCGCTACAATTCTCCTCCGGTCAGCGGCTGGAGTCGACCTCGCTATACAGCTAGAGCCAGTACCGTCCGTACTTGCACCCTAGGACCTCGGCAATGCTGCCTCTGAGTTTAACTCAGTCAGTGATTGGTAACGAGCTTTACTATTAATGTCTGAGTAGCTTTAACATGAACAGAAACTGCTGTACTACAACTTTGTGCGACCGTTACTAATTTGAAAACATACGTATTGTGTAGCAGCACCACTCGTTTCTTAATGAAATAAGTTCAGTAATAGATCTTCGAATAAGTTCGCGTACAATTTTTCAAAATATAAGGAGCTTTCGGGTAATTTCGCATGAAATAAGACAATTGTAAAACCAAGAGATTCTCAAAAACTTCTCAAACTTTTTGAATGGCTAGATCTAGATGTATTGAATAACATGACAGACGCATTATTTTGATGTAACCTTGATGTATTTTATTTCATTTTATCTCTATCTCGGGAACTTAGTTTCCCCGATATCATAGGAAACTAATGAAACCATAAATACCTCTATCATAGTCGGAGGGTGCATGGTATTATCTGAATTTCTCCCCGCATTGGATATTCTTAATATAGATTTCACAGATCGCTAGTCGTGAGTAGATGAGTTGGTCGGGAGCGTACGGTAATTTAACTGTCACCCCTAAATAATCATAAATAGGAAGGGCGTTTTGATGACCTAAAACATCATCAAAAATAATCAGTAAAATGCTCTTAAAACGCTTTAAAAATGCCCTAAAACCAAAGACAAATGCCGTAAAAATCTTATCAAAACCAGTTCGGATGAACAACTCAAGCTATTGTATACGTTACTGATGTAATCGAGGCTTCTTCCATTCGTTCGAGAGAACTCAACTTGCAAACTTTTGGTTTGGATAGTTCTTTACCAGGAAATTTCTGTCTTCAGTTATCCTGAAATTGCCCGAACCGGCAATGTCGCTGATATGTCACAAGAATTACATTAAACGGCTGTCAATTTTTGTGCGAACAAATGGAATTGACTACTGAATAATTCTATGAAGAACATTTGTTGCATCTCGTAAACATTATTTGAGGCACGTACCATTTAAAATGACATTAAAATCGAAGGAATAAGCAAAAAATGCATTAAAAATTACGGAGAAAGGTAAAAAGATGTTTGCTGAAATTGACAAAAAATGCAAAATAATGACTTGTATAAATGGGTCATTTCCATTTGTCATAACATAAAATGAATTTCTGTACTAAACAGCATTGTACAAAAGTGAAAAAATAACATTTCATTAAAATCCACCTCTAGTCATAATATTTAGCATTCAGAATTTTCACGACTGGCTTATATGGCTTGTTTGAGATGTTACGAAGTATAAATGAGAGAAAGTATAATTCAGAAAATTATTTATATAATAACACGTATTGTCAATAATAACATTTAAACAAATAGCATAATAGAAAACATTTAGACTAGTCACTTCCGTGTTACGCGTTAATGAATTATCAAAGCGAATTACACCGACTTTCGTTTACGACTTACAATGTAAGAGTTGACCATAATTTCAAATTATCCTGGCAGCCCCTGATTTTGGCTAGAAGCCCCTTTATCCTGTGCTTCCATATTTCTGAAGAAGGGAGTGGGGGCGATCGTTATATTATAGGAGGGAGGTCTTCACTGTGAGATTGCATGCAAAGATTTTGGAGGAAAGATTCAAATTGCAAAAGTTCGGCCCTACCCAGAAAACTTCTTATCGTGTAAAATACCTGTTCTTTGGTGATGTTAGCATGCCAGCTCTTGTATGCAACATTACGGTGGATCAATTTAGAAATTTTTGTGTTTCTTTGCTCTTTCGAGTTTGACAAACTTTATTCCTCATAATACTGAATTCAATATTCTGAGCTCCAGGTACTCACATTGCTTATCACAGGCCACAAAGATTTTTGAAGGGGGGTATATGTGTAGTGTCCAATCGGCTTGATAGTTTTTTGTAAGGATTTTATTTCATTTATATTGCATTTAAATTTTTTTGTTGATTTGTAATTATTTATTGAAACATTGAATGACTTTCATTACTACAGAAAAATATTAAAACACACGAACGTGAATCTTATGTTTACAATCATGAATATTCGAGGGGGAAGAGGCGACTTAATCCAAATACTTTTTAATCCCTTCTTTAAGATATTGTAACAAACACACTGTAACAAACACAAATGAAAATCGTAAATGTAACTTAAATAAGGCTATTTTTTATTGGTTATTTAAGGTCGCATCAACATCTAGGTCATTAGCGACCACTTTTGGAGTTAACGTTATGGTAACTACGAAGATGAAACGAAATGGTGATGATAAGGGGTGAAAGGACGAACACAAATACAACCATGCCCGAGGCAGGGCTCGAACCCTCAACCCTGCGCTCAGAGATCACTACGACACTACTGCCTTAGCGAACTCGGCCACCGGGCCGACAAGGCTAATCTTTATCTAACTGTTCTACTCATAAGGGCCTTTTCAAGAGGTGGTCAAAATCTGGCAGATATTTTTTCTCTTCAATGATATTCACTATTTATGTATGCTGTGAAAAAAGTATATTCCGGCGCGCACTGCAAAATTATTGAAAAAAAACAAGAATTGGTCAATATTCGCCGCGATGTTTTCGCTAATGCTATGGGCAATTCGTGCTGTGGTGAGCAGTGTGACCGCGAACGACTCGCATAGCGCAGTCATTGCTCACTGTATTAATATTTTACACGTTATTACAGATCACATTACTACATACATTATTACAGATTTTTCCTTGCAAGGTCACGAGCTGGGAGGAGAGGGCGACACTGTCATGACAGTGACGCCCTCTCCTTCCAGCTCGTGCCCTTCAAGGGATACTTCGATTAAATCGAAGAAGGATCTCTACTTTCCGGTTATATCTGTCTGTTCGCTGGGCAGAAAACAGTAATTCACTTCGGAGAAGATTGTGTCCCAACCCACAAATCTGTGGATTTATATTGTTTATTCATCAATTAAAATTTACGATTACACAGTTCAATTATTGCAATTAAATTTTAATTTTTAAAATTACTAATGTTATATTTAAATTAAATTTAAAAATGCTGCAATTTCGGCACAAATCATCCCCCCCTCTTAAGCACCCCCTGACAGTGTGGCTTGGTGCAAAAAGGGCCAATGTCAGTTTTTAGTGATTTTCTGTTTGTGCCGGCAATGTGTGCTTTAAAGCCCTTCTTTCAGTGCAAGAAAGGTCAAAGTCAAAAGTCGATCCTATCTTCTCATTTCACATGGATTTACTTTGGTCTATGACTGTTTTATCATTTCGATGGTGTAAGAAAACCACCCATTCTGTAAAACTTTGAATATTGACATTGTCCCTTCTGCCACCAAGCCACAGATGTAATATATGTGGCGTATTTGGGTAGGCCGCTTTAAGCAACCACGAAGGTGATGATTGACTTACTGATTGTAATAATTTAACTCAACTAATCACTGCCTTCCCAGTCGCTCAGCGCCGTCTCCTCGAGCGAAACCATGATAATCACAGACATTTTTGTTTATCGAGCTCATTCCATGTGACACCAGCATGGATTATGATCTAAAATGGGTATGACTGTTTACCGGGGTGTACAATAAACGCATTCAACAAAAAAATCATACATAGATATGTATGTGTCAAAAATAATCGAAGGATGGTACACAATGTTAAAAATTCTTGAATGGCGCGGTCTTGCTTTGGCATCACATCAGTTTCTGTTTCTCGAAGTCGAAGAACTAATGCCCGGAAGAAAATTGCGGATTCAGGAGCGTGAGCAATGCCATTAGCTGTTTCGCTGTCCTGGTTGGAGCTCGTGCCCGTAGGAGCGCTTGTTTCCTCGATGAACACTCTCACAGGGCTGCATAAAACACGAGCGATGATTTGCGACATGAAAAGTGTGGAACTTTAGTATTTTTTTCTGAAACTTCCAGTGCCTGGCGGAAGCTAATTTTTTCACGGCGCATAGAAATAGTGAATTGTTTTTTTAATGAGTATATATTTCGATCTGTTGAAAGGTCCATTGTTCAGTTCAATACAATCTCTTACAATATATTTTGGGAAATGTTCAGTGTCCTGTTACGTTCCCAAAAACTCTCAATATGTTGTTCTCAGCCGAAAAATTAATATAAAACTAATAGATAACAATTCCTTTAAACTCAATAGTTTTCACGAAATTAAAGCTTGAATGTTAAAACTTCAAAAACCCTTTTAGTACGAAGTTTCAAAAAAATAACGGTCTTTAACTTCCACAGAATATTAATATTAGATCTATTTTATAGACGTAGCTACAATTTGGTTGTTCTGAGTAAATTGGCACACCACAAAACTTGTCGCAAGTAGGTTCTTATTTGGGCGTCAGGAATTAAAATGATTGCAGGTCGCGGTGCAATACATGTGAGATAGAGGCGGCATTAAAAAATTCTTCGAAAATAGGATAAATACCACAATTTTCATTTACCGTGAAGTAACGCGCTATTGCTGGAGTATAGCCCTAAACAGACTCCGAAAATAATTTGTGAGCAGCACCTGAACAAATACATTTTGCGAAGGTTGCTGATGCGACTGGCCATTCGGCTGGTAAATACTGCGATAAGCTGAAGCAAATCGTAAACAAAGTTCTCACCAACACAGTGACAAAAGTTTTGCGCAGTTTTCAAGATACGGTTGCATAGAAATTAAAAGAAACGCAATGATACGAATGTTTTCGACTTTATTTGATGTGTTCTTTCACATCAAATTCCCTTTTACGAAAGGGACACCTACGTAGCCTGACGTAAAATCCTGAATGTGCCACACGTAAAACGACCTGACGAAGTGCCCGGAAAGTTGAATCCTCCGATAATATCTGTTCTAATCAGCATATTCGCATATCGCATCAGCGAGGCTATTCCCAGAGATTGCTACACATCTTGGCAAGACTGGCGTCGCTGCGTTGTTAGCTTTGCAGTGGCACAGGTCGGGCGGCTGATTAAGAAACGTGCGCCGCAAGCTCTTTTTAATTGGGGAGCCCTCAAGATGGCTGCCTCGCGAACGCTGAGGTAGTAGCTTCGCGACGAGACGTGAAAGGCTCCTTGCAAGCAGAGAGGAGAGGAGCCCTGTTGGGGATTACATTAAAATTCCACTCTGGATGATAGTTTGGTGTTTCCAGGCGCGTTAATTACTACGTAATTGTTCTCATAAGTGTAGTGCACGACATTACTCGGAGATGACGGTATTCCTTACCTTCCGGAACGTGAAATCCAGCGCCGATCTACACGTCGGCTTGCGGAGCTTGGCACCCTCCACGAATCTCCCCTACAAGGCATCTCGCCAGCCAGAGCAAGCTGTAAACTCGCGTCTGGTCTCCTGACGTGTGTGGTAGTGTAGTGCATGTGAGTGTGTAAGGGGAGAGGAGGTGACAAGGATGAGGAAAGAAAGATCGTGAGCAGTCCGTGGTCTTTTTCTTAAGCTACTCCGGCACTCGTCAGATATTCACCGAAAAAACACAGAAGACTATTGATCAGCAGCCGGCGGTCTGAGTTCTCCTTCAGACTGTTGTTGAATTCGACATAGCTATGTAGGTAGTAGAAACCATGTGTGGTCTAAAACTCGACACAATTGTTTTTCTATCAGGGGAACTCACTCCAGGATGGGCATCTAAACTTTTATCCTTTATCCGCACCCGCCGCCGGCGCACAAGTACGCCCACAGGCTGGTATCTAGGACACGCCAGAACCCTCGTCCAGAAGCTTACCCTCTTAACAACCTTTCCATTCGAAGTCTGGGTGGGAGCGCCCTATCAGCTCAGAGCCACCAGATTTCCAGGCTGGTGCCGGAATCAAATCAATGCGCCACTCACAAATCGCCGATACAAGCCCCTCCTCTGGACCACCGCCTCGACGAAGGCAACTGCCCCAACTGAGGGCTCCCGGTCAAAGCCCAGGGCGTTCAGGGCCCAAAACCTGTCTCCTCACTCCCTCCACCTTAAAGCTATCAACGTGAGTACCGCCGGAATCTATGCAACCTGACAGGAAGAACACGTTCCCCGTCGGACATTTATATGCAATAGTGAAGATGAAGATTTTTTATAAATGAAATCTGTTCTTCCAATTTAGACCTTTAAATGAGGACCTGTTCCTTTTTTGTCAAAATATGAACAGTTTTCGCCTAATTTTGAGTGGAATAGGTAATTTTAAAAAGAAGACATTCTCAATTTTTTCCTTGACCTTCTAGTAAGGATAGTGGTAAGTGCACTGAATGACATGGCACAAACACAGATTTGATGTGTTTTTTTTGAAAAATTACCCAAAATGCATTTTTTGGAAATATTTAACGTCGTTAATATTTACATCAAAAATATTTTATACGTTATTACAATTGTAAGACCAAGTATTTCAAATTATTTCTCAACAATTTTCTCGAAAACTGGATAGTTTTCTGGGAAAACGTGCTGAAAATTGCGTATTTTCAGAGACGCTCAAATACAATTTTCAATAACAACTCCAAACTTTTTAATGAAAATTTTCGTGTTTGATCATGTTTCATTCTCCTACAACATTCTCAAAGTCGCATTTCAATTCTACTAGTACGAGACGAAAAAACTGAGAAATTTGAAAAATGAATTTTAAGCGCCGATAGTGTGTAGTTGGTGAGACAAATGCCTAAGAGCTAGTCTAGACTCAGGGCATTAGAAAACGAACTTGTGCGAGAAAGTCTGTGCCATTCTGTATCATCACTAGTTTCGGCATGATGAACCCACAAAATGTGTATTATGACTACACAACCTATTAGAGGACTAGTATTTTACTACAAATTCGCTGCTATCACTCCCTCGTCTCTCTATGCACCTGACTTGTCCAAACTTGAATGCCGCGACAGTCGATCGAGTGGCACTCAAGGGCAGTCATGCTGTGTTAGGTGCATTCACGTTCATTCAGATACAATTAAATGGGCGCACACAAAGTGGAAGCTCATTTAAAGTTTTTGGAATAGTTCAACAACTTAAAAGTCAACACAACTTAAAAGTGTAAATGTTGCAAATTTGCACATTTTTGTCACTACCAGCTAAGGAAACCCTCCTCCAGTGGTGACTGATGAGATGTTAATATTGCTCACTCATACAAGTCAAGAAAGGGCTGAAAAAATTTTTTTTTCACAAGTATTCCAATTAACTATCATATATATATATATATATATATATATATATATATATATATATATATATATATATATATTACGAATGAGATTCCTTTTTATTATTAGATTGATTGATTTTTTCGTGTTTCCGGGCTCGTCAACTGCTTTGTTCATTAGTCCTGTTAGTGTAGTGCATGTTTTTCCTCGGGAGATTGCGGTGATCTTCCCCCGCTGGATGGCAAAATCCGGCGCCGACCTACCGTCGGCTAGTGGGGTTTCCCCCTAACCAGCACTCTCCCACCAGCAGGGCACCGCCCCAGCCGGGACAAGCTCTAAGCTCCCGACCGGTCTCCCCGAATATGTGGTAGTGTAGTGCATGTTAGTGTAAGTGTATATGTAAGGGGAGAGGATACGACAAGGAAGAGGAAGGACAGATCGCGCGCGGTCCATGGCCCGTTTGGTAGGGTACTGCTCCGGCATTCGCCTGGTGTTGATCGGAGAAACCACGGAAAACGACCGTTCAGAGCAGCCGGTCGCCAGAATTCTCCTCCGACCTAGCTGAGAATCTAGTGTCGAAAATCCTGCCGCCGTGGGGAGTGGGAACCTAGGACCTCCCGGTCAGAGGCGCTGCAGTGACATCAGTTGATGCACTGAGCTACCGCTCCCGTTTTATTATTAGAAAAAAGAAAGAAAAAAAATCACCTTTCCAGAAATAGAAAGGAAAGTTTTGTAAACACGGTCAAAGGTGTTGGTGGCGGGAGACAAATTATTCCTAATAGAATGTTGTTTTTACGCGCCATGTGATCCACCAGAAACATAACATGGAGATAATTCAACTAACGAGAGCGTCTCGCGCCAAAAAGCCGCATTTTGACTACCTTGCGACACGATAGAGAAGGTTGCATTGAGAAGGGAGAGGATGTGAGCACATTTGCATATTTTCCACACAGTCAGAAAATAAGTTTACACGGGCTGAAATTCAGTTTGTGGAACGATTCGTTGACGTTCGTTCGAGTATTCAAGGAAAAACGTTGTGGAGTAAACAGGAGGCAAGAAAATGGAGGCTTTCCTGGAAAACATTAAGAAAAAATAAACGCCAAAATAGTTTTAGGGTGTATTCACCTAATGCATTGGTAATTTGACTTTGGAAAGACCCAAGAATGTTTTATATTAACGTGAGAGCCGAAGGCCTGAGCCTCGTCCTCAACTTGAAACTGCGTAGCGAAGCGTACCGGGAGCGGTAGCTCAGTGCATCAACTGATGTCACTGCAGTGCCTCTGATCCGGAGGACCTAGGTTCCCACTCCCCACGGCGGCAGGACTTTCGACATTTGATTTTCAGCTAGGTTGAATTCAGTCGCTGTCTGGAGGAGAAGTCGAGCGGCCGGATGCTCTGATCGGTCGTTTTCCGTGGTTTCTCCGATCAACACCAGGCTAATGCTGGAGCAGTACCCTAAGAAACGGGTCACGGACCGCGCGCGATCTTTGCTTCCTCTTCCTTGTCCTATCCTCTCCCCTTACACAGACACACTTACACTAACATGCACTACACTACCACATATTCCGGGAGACCGGTCGGGAGCTTAGAGCTTGTCCCAGCTGGGGCGGTGCCCCACTGGTGGGAGAGTCCTGGTTGGGGGGAGACCCCACTAGCCGACGGTAGGTCGGCGACGGATCTCGCCATCTCCCGAGAAAAAAACATGCACTACACTAACGGGACTAATGACCGAAGCAGTTGACGCGCCCCGAAACACGAAAAAATCAATCAATCAATCAATCTTCTCAACACGGAAGTGCGGAGGGAAGCGTCACTGTCCGCGGGAAAGTGCGTCAGCCACGCACATTGAGGCTGCTCCGCGAGTTACTCATTCTTGGAATCGACAACGCGCGTGGACGAATCGTGTCGCAAACTGTATTTCTACAGTCCACTTGGAGTACGAGTACATAAGAAAGATCAAATATCCAATATTTAAAAAAGGGTTTCACAATATTCATAATAATTATTGTTTGCCTGTTTTCTTAAAAAAAAGCATGACATTTCTGCATATTGCACAATCTTCTGCTTCTTTTTCTAGAAAACGTGGACTTTTACACATTTTTATTTTCAATTATTTTTGAAATAAAATATTATATGTAATGGTTTGTTCAATTAAATTTCTAATTCCAATCTGTAAATTTAATTTTGTCATTGGTATTTTTATTTAAGAGATCCACTGTAGTTAATAATTAATACTTAATTTTCTGTATGTGGATGATGCAAACTATTTCACTGAGAAATCATGTTCATATGAGTAGGCAAAGTCTATCTTGATAGTTCGTAACGACGATAATTTTTGACCAGTGCCTTGCATTACTTCCAATTCAACGTCGCAATGGTTTTTCTCCAAGCATTTTAGCGAAACGAGAGGCAAAGCAGAATATGACTTCCATCGTGACCGTGTATTATATTACTTGCTTGACACCGTTGCTTGTTACTTGATTGCTACCTTTTGTGCAATTCGCAGTTGCTTTCCGGGAAGTTACAAAAGTATTTTTGAAGCCAAAAACGAACAAAATAGTTCATCTTGTGTATATAACACATTATAAAGATTTCTGGACCACTTCCCAAAAAGTCTGAAATAAACCTAATTCTTGTTCAATCAAACCAAATGTGCAGTAGCAATGTCGGATCTATTGTGCCTCGACAGTTGACAGATGTTTTGTGTATGGAAAATCTTTCTTCCTCAAAGTTACGAAAATTACGTATTCGAAATAGTATTAAGTATTTTATTTGCACGCAATGAGTCCGCCAAGATCCTCCTTATAAGGACACAGAGATGGGATGACCAACCTCAGCTCCCTATGTGTCACCTAGTGACCCGCGGGTCACACTAAAAACCTTTTTAGTGTGCAATATACACGTACATTATACATAAAACAACCATCATATGATAGTAAAGAACATTATATTATACGTGGGTCGTTTCATATTTCATCTATGACAGGAACTCAGTACATCGACCTATCGCAACTATCTTGGCCATTAATTTAAAAAAACCTGCGCGCTGATCCCGGCTGGCGTGGCGGGTCGTTGTGCCATGCAGTGTTGCAAAATTGAACGCCGGTCAATCTGCGGCAACTTCACAACGTTATTGAACATTCCTCCCTTCGTGTGCATTATTGCGTCCTACCTCGTGAGATTTTGCGACGGACGTTGTAATATTATGGAGAATTGATGCTGCTATAACCAAGTAACGTGTCATCAATATCGTGTCCTGTTTTCCTTTCCAAAAACAGTAAGCAAACCAAGCAATTATTTTGTTTATATTAACCAACGATGTTTGGCTTTAATTTTGAAGGTTTCCTCCTTTTGCGGCGATGTTGTAGATACAAAAGCTTTTGAATAATGTTCTTTTAATAAAGATACTTTATTTCTTTCATTTAAAAACTCCAGACCTATTATAGCGTCAAATAGTAATGATGTTGGACAAAAGAAGTCACATAACTGAGAAGTAATCAAGAGAGATGGACTGGGAATTAATTTTTCTTGGATTTTAAAACATTTGCTTGATAGGTAATGAATTTCATTCTATCTTAAAATAGTACAATATTAAATGGCATTATGAGTCTAAACATGCATAAGTTTGATAAGTCTAAACATGCAAAGATAAGTTTGATAAGTACAAAAGACAATTTCGGCATGGCCAGTAAGTGACTTAAGGAAAGAACTTTATTCACAACGTCAAACATTTACTGGAGCAGCGCAAGATTCTATCTGCTTTCCAAAAGCTACTTATGCAGTAGCCATGATACTAGCAAAAACTCTAAGACATATTCAGATGATGAAACGGTTAAGAAATATTTGGAAAGCATCATTGAAATTCCGTGTCCAGAAAGTAAATAGATTTCTTAAAAATAAGTCTTTTCAAATTATAACTAGATTTGTGGATGACACTAAAGAACATATTGAAGAAAATGTGAAAGGCGGAGCATCCAAGTTAATGTTTTATGCTCTAGCTTTGGATGAAAGCACCAACATAACGTCCACCGTTCTATTGACGGTATGCATTTTAGCATAGCGGAAGAATTAGCGGCCCATATAGCAACAATCTCAGCACATATCGTCATTGATGCCCTTAGTTCTGCGAAACAAAACGAAGACTCTCACTCAAATTTATTACCTTTGTTTTAGAAGTCTAACCTTAATTGAATAAATATATTTGTAAATTTTGTTTTATATGTCATATATGATTTGTTCCAATAATAAAAAACTAGGATGTGCTGTCCGGCAGAAGAATTCATTTCTAAAATCTGGCCCGACTGCTGAAAAGTTTGGTCTCTCTTGACATAAAGAAAATACCTCAGTTTGTCTCAACGTGGTGAAGACGATTCACTATTACATTTTTTTTCTTTCTTCAAGTCTATATTGGATAAACATCATAAGAGATGGGTTCCTCCTCTTTACATGAATTCACTAAAGATTGCTTTTCATTTTGTGTAGTTCAAATTTCTTATTTTTGGGTGTTATTCTGTAATCTATGTAAACATGCAATTCCAACATGTAAATGTACCATACAAATACCATTGGATCTTATTTTACAGAATATCAATTAAAAATAAAGAAAAAAGCACATATATAATATAAACAAAAAGGTAATCGCCAAATATTTTTCTTGGGTTATAACAACGCTGCCTCGTTAATTTTGCCTACACACATAAGACGTTTGAATTAAAAACGAACCGTTAAGTATCAACCACTTATTTTATGTAGGGAATTGAATATAAATGAAAATAAACAATATCACATGAAACATTTACTTTGAAAATTAAATACAAGCAGTAATACATTTTAACTCATAAATACAAAATATTAAAACTAATTTTGTTAAAATCAATGTCAAGGAAACCCTTGCTCTTAAAACAAAGCCAAAATGTAAAGGATAACTTTAAAGACGACGTTGTGTCAAAAAAGACGCAGCAAGGTTAAAGGCGAGTTAAAAAGCGTGAAACGTTCCTCATGAAGGGAGGAGCGAGCACGTGGGAGTGGCGGCTGAGCGCGGATGAGTCTTGGCTGCGCTGCGCGGGCAGAGGCAGGCGGCGCTGGAATCGATCTGGCGCTGGCAACCCCTCCGGCGCCCCGACCCTCCCCATTCAGCCCAGAGGCAGCTGCGCGCCCCGCGACCCGCTCCCCCCTCTCCACGCCCCGCGCCCCGCGCCCCGCGCCAACGCGCCGCCCACGCCGTATGGGGTAGGCGCTCCGTCTCACTGGCAGAGCCTCCGCCATATTCACCTGCCCTGCGACGAAGAAGCGAGCCTCCCACCTCAGGGTGTCAATGCAGGGCCTCTGTTAGGGAGGTCCTAGGGTTCCACTCCCCACGGTGACAGAACTTTAGACACTAGCTATATAGGTCGAGTTCGTTGCTGCCTGGAGGAGAATGCTAGCGACCGTCTGCTCTCATTCGTAGTTATTCGTGTATTTTCCGATCAATACCAGGCAAATGCCGGAGCATAGACAACGCGCGATCTTTCCTTTCTGTTCTTTGTCCTTTCCTCAACCCTCGCATTCAAACACATTCACATTCACTACACTACTCCACATGTCAGGAAACCAGTTGGGAGCTTACTCGTAGAGCTTGCCCCGGCTGGGGTGGTGCCCTGCTGGTAGGGGAAAACCTTGATAACTAGTTGCGGTAAACCCAACTACCCGACATGTAGGGCAATTCCGAATTTTGCCAGCCAGCGTGGGAGAATTACTGCCACCTTCCGAGGAAACCATACACTACACTTACGGGACAAATGACCTTAACCCTTGTCGCGCCCGGAATCACTAATCCATCAATCAATGAAAAATAAGCGAACCTCCCGATGGCAGCTTTGCTGTTGCCACTGCAACATCTCTGAGTGATACATCCTTGGCTTCACATCCCGGCGGTGGCAGATCTTACACACTTCGCTCAATCGAATTAGACCAGAAACTGGTGGCCAAGGGGAAACGCACCTCGGAGTCTTGACAGTGGATCTGATTATTCGTTGGTACCTTCCGTATACTACAGTAAAAATCCTGAAGTGTGTGTGTATGGGGGGAGGGGGAGCCGTGGATTTTCGTATAATAGGGATTTTTAGTATGCAGTAGGTAACAACGAACAATCGTGCCAAATATCAAAAGTCCGAGATTTTCTTCACTCGATTTGTCAAATTTGACGGTGCTGTCTGTCTGCATAGGCAGCTAGGTCGAATTCATCCAGTGTTGTGTGCAGGAGAATTCTAGCGGTCAGCTACTCTGATCGATAGTTTCTCCGATTAATACCAGGGGAATGTCGGATCAAAGCTCTAAGAAATGGGCCATGGGCCGCGCGCGATCTTTCCTTCCTCATCCTTGCTCCCTCCTCTCCCCTTACAAACACACTTCCATTTGTATGCGTTACACGGTTGAAGAGATCCCTCGGAAGCGGAGAGCTTGCCCTGGCTGCCGAGGCGGAACCCCTGGAAGAGGGAGAGTCCGCAAGCTGTCGTGTAGGACGATACCGGATCTCATGTTCCACTGGGAGAGAAAAACTGCCACTTCCCGGCTGCGACCTGCACAACACTCACGGGATTAATTACCAAAATATTTGACGGGATGAAATGTTCCGAGCATTCGAAGCGCAGGAAAGTAAGGAATGAAGTATAGAGTTTTAGACTGTGAATCCAAAAGAATTTTTAATTGTTTTTTTTATTATAAACTTTTTCAGGTTTTAAAAAGTTCATTTCACACTGTATACTTGTGTTGTTGGCTTAATATAATCTTAAAGCCAATAACTTAGTTCTAAAAATCGCATTTTTGGTAGATAGGGAGAACTCAGGGGAGTTAGTACATTTCGGAAAACTTTGTAAGGATGGTATAGAAGGGAAATTTACTTTTAACACGGGTATCATGAGAGGGATTTCTGACTTACCGGAGGAGACGAATTCTGGTAATTTGCGGTAAGCTATGGTAAAATAAATAAGTTCCAGAGATACATGATGTGACTTTCTATATTTTCGAGTTGGAATTCATTGTGGAGCTATTGGTTGGGTGCAGCTGTTGGTTGGTAGGAAGTTGCATTTGCGGAAATAAACATATTCGATAATATTTTCACAGGCTTGAAAAAGAATGGACTGAAAATAATAATTAAACTGATGACTGAAATGTAACTTTCAGTGATTATAAGGCTCTAACAGCTTATAAAGATTTGAGGATAGTATTAACGAAATGTTTGGATATAATTAAAGACCTTCCTATGTTCAGATGTGTTAACCGCGCGGATAAATTTGTAAAAGTCATTAGCATTAATTCGGGTGTAAATGATGCCAAAACTGATATTTTAGAGACTGTTTTCACGCTCGAGAAAGGCAAGGCCCGAAGGACTTGAGGCGTGCAAGTAGATTGTTTAAGTGACGATCGTTCAGAACGAATGGAAGATAGATCCACGAGGAGGAAATTTGATAAGAGCAGAGAGTTATGTCTCGTATATATACGAACTACCCCTCCCCTTTTGCTGACATCAGGCGACTAGTGGCCATGCACTCTGATCCCGTGGCTAAAAGTGGCCTTTGGCGACAATTGAATTGTAGCACAGTGGCCCGAACATCATTCGCACGAGGCCACGTATGCAATGTTGCTGATTTTGAATGATTGACCTACATCAGCTACTACGGTCATTAATCCCATTAGTATCAGAGACATTTTATTCTGAAAAGTGGCGGTGTTCCTTCTCCGCTGTTTTTTATTGTAAACATTTTCAGGTTTTAAAAAGTTCAGTTTATACTGTACATTTGTATTGTTGGCTTAATATAAACTTAGGAAACTTAGTTTTAATACGGGTGTCATGATTGTGATATGAGTTTGATTCAAAGTAAATTTCCCTTCTTTACCTTCCTTACAAAGTTTCCGAAATGTAACTACTCTTAGGTCTGCCCATAAGGGATTCCTCTCCTAAAAATAAGATTTTTAGAATTATTAGATTTAAGGTTACATTAAGCCAACAACACAAGTGTAGTGTGAATCGAACATTGTAAAACCTGAAAAGGTTTATAATAAAAAAACAAATGCAAAGTTTGTTTGGACGCACAGTCTAAAATTCTACTTCATTTCTTACTTTCTGCCTAACCCGAGGGGATATATTCCGGTGATTCGAGGTAAGCTATGGTAAAACTATGTGGCGAGATAGTGATGTGGTTTTCTACAGTTTCGAGTTGGAACTGATTGTGCAGCTGTAGGTTGGAAATAAATCGGTGTGTTTTTGTAACTGTACGGAGAAACTGGTTTTGAACTATTTGTATTTTTTAATGTTTGATCTGACGGCATTAATCCAAAATGGACAAGCATAGAAGAGTGGTCTATTTATGGTTTTAAATATAGTTAGGCCTGTGTTATATGGAAGTTTGTCAGATCTGTTTATTATTAGACTTAGTTGGTGGAGTTTTGCTTTATCATGAAATATTTTATTATTTTTAGGTTTCCGTTTAATTGTGTATCCGCTGGATGGTAAGATGTGGCGTTAGGTGTTAAGACACGTCGGGGTGATGAGTCCTCCCATTCAAATATTTCTCACACCATGTCATCGCCCCAGTCTAGACAAGCTCTAAACTCCCCACTAGGCGTAGTGCAATGTATTATTTTGTGAAAGTGTGACAATTTGTAACGTCAGAGAGAGATCAAGGACGAGGAAGGTGGCCCATTTGTTAAGAGTAGTGCTGCGACATTCGTCTGTTATTGCTCGGAGAAACTACCGATCAGAGCAACCGAATTGTTCTTCAGACATTCCACCTAGCTATCTAGTAGCTTGTGACGAATATGTCTCACCGCCGAGACTCGAACTCCAGAACCCCGCTATCAGAGACGACGGCAATACTGGCTCTGAGCTAACTCAGCCAGTCCATCATTATAGGATTACAAGCTAGGTAAAGTACTCCTTCCGTTGCATGCATGCTATATCACTTCACAATATTGAAATTTACATTCTGCTTTACAAGAAACTATGAATATTCATAATGTAATCAAAATGCAAATTTGTACTTACAACTTCTTACAATCTTATAATAGTGTATTATTGACGTCAATTTACAAAGCTATAAATAGAATACAGGTATAAAAATCCTGCCAAACATTATTTGAAAACTAGATCTTAATACTCAAGAGAGCTAATGAAACTTAGCTAATGATAAAGGAGACTGAATAAACTTTACACGTGGAGCCCCATAAAAGATTCAACGAAGAGTTCAGAAATGTCTATCTTAGGAGTGCACACGAGCTTCGGGAAGTGACATCTTATTGAAAATTCGTTGTGATACAACAGCACAAACTTTGTTATTTTTTCGTAACGGTCATTCATTTATGCTTGATGATCTCTGAAATGGCACAACTAGCTCTTACCCCTGACATATTTACGACTTTGCTAATTGACAGTTACATCTGATACATACTCTCATCCATCTATCCATCCATCCATCCATTCATTCATCCATACAGATATCCTTATCTCGGGTACAAAATTACCTGAATCACCTTTCCACCGGCACAAATCTTAACAATCTTTGGAACAGCAATAGTAGATCACCATCTTGAGAGTGTACGAAGCTTTTGAGTTTTGGAAGAACTACATAAAAAAACATTAGAATCTTTTGTTCACACAAATTCAAGAATTTATAAAAATGTTCGTAATGTAATTACGACGAAAGATATTTAAAAAAACATTTCTGTATTTTTTAATCAAAAGAATACATCAAAATTACTTTTATGTCATGGTTTGCAAGGCATTTAGCAATACTGGTACAAACAGATTAAAGAAAAAAACTGGAGCCGTTTCCGAGAACATTTTGCTTTTTATTATTGCTTACATTTGATGTAAAATTAAACGAAAACAACTAATATTTTTTTAATATAGAGATTAATTGAAAATTCATCGTGGAGAACATATTTTATTTGACAAGGGAATCCCTATCTTCAACAATGTACAGTCGACTCCGGTTATAGTGAACTCGGATATAGTTCACTATATCCGAAGTTCACTATAACCGAGGGTTATAGTGAACTTAAGTCACTGGTCCCGTTTCACCTACATTACAAATAAGCATAAGAATATTCGGTTATAGTGAACCTGAACATCATTTATAGTGAACGTAATAAGTAGTGGAATTTAATTGGATCTCGTATGTTATTAGGCGAGTAGAATGGCCTTCCCAGAGTGGGACGGGTTTCTAACGGTGCAAGAGGCATTGAAAGGTGTCAGGACTGCATTACGATACTTACTTGCATTACGATACAGGACTGCATTACGAGACGGAGTTAAATGCAGAATTATGTATGGAGAAAGCACAAACTCTGGAGAAGGATCTAGAGAAATTACTAATGAAAAATGTACGAAACAAGCAATTGAATAATTTATTTTTACGGACAAATAAAGATATTGAAATTTTCAGTTCGTGCTGTTAATGTATTTTACTACACCCCTATATATTAATAAAATCATTGTGGAGAAATCCCATTCATTTTTTACATCATCGGATGTAGTGAGTCTCAGATATAGTTAATGAAACATGATACTCCCCAGAAATTCGCTATAACCTACTGTAGTTGTAGGAGGCGGGTCCAAAAATTTCAAACTTTTGCAAAGTAAGCGGTAAAATGATAATCGAGCATATGCCATCTTTAAAATATATTTCGATGTATTCTCACAAGAAATTTGGAAAAAAGTCGGAGCCAATTTTTGAAAATGTACCAGAGGCCTCACGTGAAGTACCCCTAAAATTCCATTTCTGTTTTAAAATCGGAGTGCTTGGAGTCGGACCAGATCGCTCGGAGAATATTCATTTTGGAATCAAATTCTACAAGTAGTTTCGGCGTTTGTGTTGTCACAGCCTGGACAGAAGGGCAGCCGGATAGACAGCAGGATGGATGGTCGAACACACATATGGATGGACGCACAGATGAACGGAGAGGTGGACGAACTGACAGACGGATAGACGGAAGAACTGATAGACGGATGGGCGGACGGTAGACGGACGGACAGAGGAACACAGATACGGACAGACGGACGGACGAAGGGACGGACGGACGGACGGACGGACGGACGGACGGACGAAGGGACGGACGGACGGACGGACGGACGGACGAAGGGACGGACGGACGGACGGACGGACGGACGGACGAAGGGATGGACGGACGGACGGACGGACGAAGGGATGGACGGACGGACGGACGGACGAAGGGACGGACGGACGGACGAAGGGACTGACGAAGGGACGGACGGCTTATTACTCCGTATATGCGTTCATATATGAGAAAGTAAAAATGAAATATTGATGGGGTGTCTGAAACTGAAATTATTCTATTCCCCCCAAATACTTTCTGGATCCCCCCCCCTCCAGCACCTCACCGGTCGGACCATCCACCCCGGCTCCGACCATTGGCCCGAGCGTCGCTTCGCCCCCCCCCCTCCGATAACCAACGGCCGTCGCCGCGCACATGTGCTAGCAGGGCGCTGTCAGACATCCGCTGTCATGTCACATGCGACCCACGGGGCCAGGCGGGAAGCTCACGCTCTTGACCGCAGACGGCAACACATTGTTGGCTTCATAGGCTAGCAGCCGTTTGAATTTGCATTTTTCAGGATTAACTGGTCATAGCGCATAACAATTTATGATTGAAACATGTTTTTCGTCTGTGGACCATGGTCTTCAATTTAAGCTCGTTTCTAAGACAATCTGACCAGCCTTGTCACGAAATATGCAGAAAAATCGTGCTTCCTTTTATTATATGGATAAAAAATATATAATTTATTTTCATTGTTCATAAACATTAAATATGAAGAAATAGAGTAAATCTCTTTTTTTCAGTATCTTGCATCCGGAATGAGATATTAAACTCACGACATGCCACTTACTGAGCCTACATCCGACGGGCACCTCGGTTAATCAGAGCTGGGGGAACAGTTGTTTGCTACTCACCGAATACCGAATGTGTGGAGCACGGTGTAAGGCATATCTAACACTGTGGTGTGGAGCCTCTTTAATGCGATGATGGTAATGCGACACGTCATGTAGACAATAGCGACGTTTTCAATGGAGATACGTTCGAGGGAAACGTTGGCACATTGTGCTGGAGGAAATGAGAATGTCAAGGAGGAAATTGCAATGCGCCGTAGCTGTCTCGCTCGACCTCACCCATGATGATGATTGGCGACGCACAAAAGCACTGCGAAGAGTTGAGAGCGGGAACTAGGGGTGATGTGCATGCTGCGTCAGGGGTGCCAGCCCCCGGCCTCGGTCTCGCCCTCATGGCGTTTTTTTTTGTGTGTTTCCGGCACCCCAGCAATCGTCCCCGCCCCCCGACGCGAGACTTCCCCACACGTCCTATCACGTCCCCACACGTCCATGCGTCCCCACACATTCGTCACGTCCCCTAATGTGCCCACTCACACCCGACACTCATTCCACATGCTCCCGCACGTGTCCATACGTCCCGTACATGTCCCGTCGCGGCCCCTCCTGCGTCTACTCCACCGCTCCTGCGTTCCCAATGCGACCCCGCCCCCTCGAGCGCGTGGCCATCTCCGTCACCGCGCCGCGCCCCTTCCCCAGTTGCCCTCCCGCGCTCGCTGACGTCAAGTGCGCAACTGATCGCTCCCCCCGCCCCGCCCCGCCCACTCCACGCCCCGCCCCGCACATCACGGCCGCTGAGGAGCCGGCTGGGAGCCTGTATGTCGGGCTTACTACAGAACCCACTCTTCGCGCCGCAACCATTATTCCTGCGGTTGGTTGGTTTGTTAGTGATTCCGGGCGCGTCAATAGCTTTGGTCATTAGTCTCGCAAGTATAGTGCATTTTTATCTGGAGATAGCGGTGATCTTCCCCCGCTGGATGGCGAGATATGGCGCCGACCTACCGTCGGCTAGTGGGGTTTCCCCCTAACCAGGACTCTCCCACCAGCAGGGCACTGCCCTAGCCGGGACAAGCTCTCAGCTCCCGACCAGTCTCCCGGAATATGTAATTGGGTAGTGCATGTTAGTGTAAGTGTGTGTGTGTGTGTGTGTAAGGGGAGAGGATAGGACAAGGAAGAGGAAGGAAAGATCGCGCGCGGTCCGTGGCCCGTTTGGCAAGGTACTGTTCCGGCATTCGCCTGGTGTTGATCGGAGAAACCACGGAAAACTACCGATCAGAACAGCCAGCCGCTAGAATTCCCCTCCAGGCAGCAGGGACTGAATTCGACCTAGCTGACAATATAGTGTCGAAAATCCTGCCGCCGTTAGGACTCGAACCTAGGACCTCCCGGCACTGCAGTGACATCAATGGATGCACTGAGCTACCGCTCCCGGTGTCATTTTTCCGCTTTCATTGAGAAGTTTCCTTCTCTTGTTCGAAAATTAACCAAACCACACTTTAATACTTCCATTGAAATACGAAGTCCTTTCACGGTCACGAGCTGAGAAGAAAGGGGAAAACTCATTCGATCGGGAGCTTCGGTACCGAACATTTAAGTCGTCACGAAGCTCGTGATTGGATGACAGAGACCCCCTCTTCTGCCTGCTCGGGTCATAAAAGGGACTTGTTTTAATCGGAGTGTGGACCATCCACACGATGCGCCTTGCATGAGAACGTCAAAGCCACGCATTCAACTTCACCCGTCTGCGTCACACGGTCTACCCTGTACTACCTGGTTGCCGTTCAATGGATCTGGCTATTAGCGTTGAATTTGTACGCATATTCTTACAATCCGATGAAGAAACAAAAACACAGAAGTGTTTGAATGAAGATCATTAAACGCATCTAGAGCCGCGTAATTGTAATATAATATTATATTTTTTGCTAATGCAAATACATTATTCAATTCTATATTCGCTTCCAAACGTCTAACTTCAGTCTCTAGTAATCTTCAGTAAATTCATTTATTGTTACTCATTTTTCTGGAAAAGACATACAACAAATCGTATGACATTACTTTCCTTAAGACTTGAACAAATATTGTATTACAAACGCAGATGTACTTGCGATAAAATTAATAAATATTCTTCAATAGCGCCAGAAAAGCGTTTAAATTGCCTTGAACGGTATACACTAATTCCTGCAAGGATCTTATGTCGAGTTCGCTGATCAACAGACTAATTTTATTCCAGAATATTAATTTCAGCTTTCTTTTTCAATAGAATTATTTGAAGTTTGTGCCTGTTCTAACTTGAAACTTCAAAAACCTATATCACCAACTTGTCTCATTAATGTTCTTACTGAGAATAGTAAGTAATAAGTTCCCTTTTAATAAACCCAAAACCTTTAATGACTGCATTTGTATTCTATTGGAGCCAGCCCCATGACGTCTAATCTGTTCACGATATTGAAATGCAGTTTTCGTTCAACAATGCCGAAACATGGAGCAAGTAATACGCTGTTAAGATGTTGTTTCAAATATTTTTAGTTTTTGAGAAATTTAATCATCTTTCATCTTTCAAATTCACAATCAATACATAGATCATAAAAAGAGGAATACAAAGATGTAACATACGTTAATATCTGATAGTATAATAATGTCCGATATATTCTTACGAGTATAGAATTATACTTTCTGACATGTGTACAAATGGCACAAAATTACGCAAAAGCTACTAATACTTTTAAAAAATGTACATGATATTATTTAAAGAACTAATTGTGGAGAACAAACTTCAAATGAAGAACAACTCGATCTTCAATTATATCGTTATTCTGGGGGGGGAGGTAAAGCATTAAAACATTTCCAACTTTCTAAAATATACAATTGCCTCTGAAAATTGGACTTACGCCATCTTTTTAAATGTATTTCACTTTTCTTACAAGAAATGTAAACAATAAATTTTGAGCAACTTTTGAAAAAAAATTAAGGATGTCTCAAGGTGTTCATGTGAAGTAGCCACAAAATGCAAAAAATGGATTTCAATTTGGCAGGGTATCGAGTCGGAACAGATTGATCGGGAAATATTCATGTCGGAAAAAAATCCTGCGAATATTTAGGCCCAAGACTGTCCGGAACGATAGACGGACGATGGAATGTTTGTGAAAAACATATTTTTTCTGTATCAGTGGTCCTCGAATCATTCGAATAATCAAATAAATCGGTAATCATTGTTCAGGAGCAAAATCAAAAAGCCTACATACTGCACAATACGAAATAATAATGCTGCACTGAAGATATAAAAAATCTATAAACACTCAAGATCACCCATTTGCTCATAGAGAGTGATAAAGTGATTCATTTGGAATATTAGTTGAATTGAGCTTTTCATTCTGATTGCACAAATTACTATATCCAACGCATTTCAGCTTTGCTGAATATCTGGTTAATCTCAAAGACAGTTTTTTCAAGCTGCCGGTAACCGTCCCGACTAGGGAGCGAGCGAATGTATCTCTTTCGACTAATTAAGACTTATAATTTCGCCAAATATTCCCATTTGAAACGGTTAATGTCCTTCAAATTGCGCATATTAATTCTTCGAAATTCTAGCTACCTAAGGAACAGTTTTTAAAAACAATTTCAACAGTTAGTTTTCTCACAATTTTAAAATTTCAGGTCGGATCTGTCACGTCGCCATAAAAGCCCATGTTAAAACGACAAACTTTACAGTCTCATTACGCAAAAACTAGACGGTGAAAACCATTCAAAATCTCCCAGAACAAAGAACAACCTCTCATCTTTTGATTAATACAATAAAAAAGGCATGTTAAACATAACACGTAAAACGCTCTAACCACCTTGAGACATTAATAACCATTGCCTCATCCCAAGTGAATGAAACAGAGACCAAGCGATTTGATAACGGGACTATCGCGTGGCAGACTGTTGTTCGTCTCGATCGTCGCTCGGAGAAAAGAAATTACGAAACTATTAAAGGAGGGATTTTACGATCACGTTGATCAAAAGCTGCGTCAAAACCTACAATTTAGGTCATAGTAGTTATTACAGGCATTAGGTTGATGTAGAGGAAGTCCACAAAGTGAGCCATTTGTGATATTAACCGTGTGCAATTAAATATTTTTCCTAATACCATCTCGTAAAAAGTGATGCTACAACTGCATACTCTTCAATCCATTATTGGTAATGGTAACGTAATATTGTAAAAGTGCAGTTTTGCCCTATTAACAGTTAAAAAGCCCAAATCAATTTTAAAAAAGTGCCTGCGGTGTGAATCATGTATTAATTTGCAGCTACGATGTCATTCCTTACTTCTACAATAGAAACAAACATGAAATAAATGTTACAGTTTCCGCAGTACAGGCAAGCAAGGATAATTTCAGGCAACCTTGCATTGATTACTTCGAAATGAGTTTCCTATGTTTGAACGATTTTACCGTAATCGGCAATCAAACGTTTGTGGGAATTTTGATGTGGTATTGTTGACGTAATTACACGAAGAAATAAAAGAAGTCATCTCCGTCAACTTAATATATTAAGTTAACAGAGATGACTTATTTTATGTCTTCAATCAAACCTATTTAAAGTAACATAAGTATATAAATTAAACATCCAGGGCGGACATACATCCAATATATCTCATCATCCAGCAACCGTCTCACAAGATTGGTTAGATCTGTGTCAGTGAAATGTAACCAATCTTAGTTCATATGTGATGGTATGAAGTATTTTTACCTGCTGTTAAGTAAGCCCTGTTGATGTAATTAAATATTCGTAAACGTCGGCAAACTGGATTTATTTAGTGTTTTAATTTATACTCTGACCAGAAATCCGATGGTCCGGAACATTCCATAAAATATGTAGCGCATCAATAGTAGTTTACGTAACAAGGATGCAAAACAGGTGATTCAATTACCATTAGGCAAATGAAAAGAAGAAAATTTGAATAAAGGCATTGATATCAGATATGCCAGATTTTTGCCAAAAATTATAGATAAGCATGTATGTTGTCCGCAGCTTCGTAAAAATAAAACGTTTCCAATGTTCGAAATTTCCAAGTTAACAGTGAAAATCGGAACTACGCCGTCTTTAAAAGAGTCGTGCCAGCTCGACCGGGAAGATTTACTTTGGAAAAAACTCCTGGGAATAGTGTAGGTTCTAGTGTTGTTCACGGACTGACTGGGACAGACACACATACGTACAGTGGGGCGAATGTTTTGAAATAAATCACTCTTATTCGAGGCTGTCTGGAAAGTTGCTGTGTACCACAGCAAGTGTGCCCCGAGGATCGATGAGGTGGGCACACTGTACCAGGCAGGGTAGTTGCGGCCCACTGTGGACGCTGCAGGGTTGCGCCGCGGGGCGCGACCAGAGTAGAAATGAGTAGTTCCGAACGGCCAGGAGCAGGGCGAGCGACGGCGCTTTCCCGTGGGCACCGGACCGCGTCGGCAACGCGGTGGGGAACCTCCCCTCGATTCCCCGCCACGGAGGGGGCAAGTGAGAGACTCGCCCCGGTGCCTCGGGGCGTATATAAGGGCCCCGGGATGGGGCGGTAGACAGTGACTGTTAGGAAGCTGATAGAGTGCCTAGTGTGAGTTGGTAGTTCTTGTTGGCGTGTGCGTGCTACGGCAGTGATTCTCCAGCGGACTAAATTTGCTTCGAATAGGTACATCTCCTGGAACTTTGTTGTTTGACCTCGCTGTATTTCTGGACTAGATTTTTGGATTGTGGTTTGGCTATAATGAAATTGTTTATGAAAGAACTGTTGCCTTTCACCTTGATTTCCTTGTACACAACAAAAGTAGCTCATTGTTGTACAATTTTACGGCAAGGAACTCGTTCATTACAGGACAATTCTGTTGAAATCGTCGTGCAGTTATTTTTTCTTGGCTCCACAGTCACCATATTTTCACCATATAACTGCTGCCCATGAGGAACTAAGAAGCGTTGCATTGTATTAAAATTTCGTGACTTAGTAATGGTTAATCTATTATAGATCTCGTTTATCAACGCATACAGGGATTTTATTTGTGGTAGAAGCCCCGTCATCTAGCTAAGAAACAAACTACTATCAGCGAGTCATTTAGCAAAGGTACCATGTCAAAACATGTTGAGTTAGCATTCAATACATGAAAACAAGCACTTATCAATTAATATTTTATTTGGAACTATTTACAATTTTTATTGAACATTCTATTAAAGAACATTCTATTATCATTATTATTGATGGTACATTCCACTCATTTCTGAAAAGAATGGAAGAAGCACTTTTTTTTAAAAATTTTTTACCCCTCTCGCATCTGAAAACTTACAAAATCCCCTATATTCTTTTACATGTCGATTTTTTGATTTAATGGAAACATGTCAACAGTCACGGCTCTTGATTCTTCTAATATATCGGGAGAATTTTCCATTATTTCTAAATTATCTTCCATTGCAAGAGTCATTACATCGATAGAACCTGACGTTCTCGTGACCAATAAAGAAAACACAAGAGCAACGATCAACAAGTATGTGATCATGCTAGCAGAACAAATGATGGTGATAACCACATTATATTTCTTGTCAATAATATTATTTAATTACAGGAAAACATGCATCGAAAAGGGTCTTCAATTAAATATTGCACATCACTTCGCAAAAGTCCCCTTTCCTGTCTACACAGGATTCCCTGCCTCGGCCTGCCGGCCTCGACGTATGAACTTTCTAGTCTCATCATGAAAAGGTCGACTTTCTTGCCTTATGATGGTAACTGCGATTTCGGTATCAGGGGACCCTAAAACGGAATCGAAGTTCCCCAGAATTTCCCCGAAATAGATTTTCCGCAACTTTACATAACTTTCTCTACTCTACAAATTGATTATTCCGTACGTATATGAGAAAGTAACTAGAGGTGCTACACAATGACACAGACTTTCTCGTAGCAATTTTTTCTAATTTCCTTGGTGTGGACTGGATTAAAGGTCTTGCTCCAGTCTCTGGTCAGCTGCCATCTATCGTCGCACAAAGCGATTTTTTTTGGCATTTTCTCAACGTTTCGATTTCTTAATAGAAGAACGAATTATTACTTTAAGAATATTAAATAACAGTAAAACCTCGTCCTAAATAAAAAAATTTCATTGAAAATTTTGAATTCGTTTTCAAGAAAATGGTAATTGAGCATTACTGTAAATGCGAAATTCGAAGCTCTTTTTCACTGAAATATATAGAGTTTTCGAAAAACTTCATTTGAAGTCCATTGAAGCACTTCCACTCACACATGTAATAGTGTATACAAATTTATGGGAATGTGCATATTACCGGCAAGAGATTTCAAAATAATTATATTTGTGTAACTTTTTTAAAAACAAAAGCAAGCAACTAACATAAACTTTACGTCATATTAAACACTGCAATTACCACTATCCATTGGAAAATTTTGAAGAAACAATTTAGTCATTTTTGAGAAAATGGCGTTTGAGCGTTTCTGAAAATTCGGTATTTTTAGCTCGTTCTTACAGAAAACTGTTGCGTTTTCGAGAAACTTTACTTGACATTATTTAAAGCACATGTACTCGCAAATATAAAGATGTAAAAAAATCGCATCTAATGTAAAACAAAACTAATATACAACAAAAAACTGTTGAGTGTTCCAAAAACTTAACTTGACATTATCTAAAGCACATATACTCGTAAATACAATAACGCGAATAAATCTCTTCTAATGTAAATATTACCGACTTGTGAGACAGGTCAAAAAATTACCTTTTTATTGTAATTTAAAAAACACAAAAGAATACAACAATATGGCGTTTATGACATCTCATAGGGTTCGTTTGGCACTACACCTACCAAAAATTTTAAAAAAACTTAAGAGTCTTTTTGAGAAAATTCTTATTTTTATAATTTTTTGAAATTCAAAATATTGCCCCCGCTATTGCACGAAAACTACTAAAATTTTCGAAAAAATGCTCATGGCCTGAATGAAAGAACTACTTATGTAGGACAAATTTCATTTCAAAGAAAAATCTCTATCTTCAATTTTGTAGTTGTAGGAAAATGCCGAAAAAATTTAAACTTTTAAAATTATCGAAAATTGGGAGTTCACCGTGAATATTATACCTATGTCATCTTTATAAGTGAACTTTATTATATTCTTTTCAAGAAATTTAAAGAAAAAATTTGGATCCATTTTTGAGAAAATTTTGAAAATGTCCGGGGGCTTCATGTAAAGTACCCAACATTTTAAAGAATGTTTTTCAAAATTTCAAAGCTTCAACTAGAGCCAGATGGACAAGGGTTTCTTCAATTTCGTAAAGATTAAACGAGTGGTTTAGGCGATAGGTTTCTTCACACACGATGGACGGACGGATGGACGGACGTTTTGAAAAAAACACTTTTTCGGTATCAGGGGACCCAAAAACGTGTATATCCGATGAAATCTCGAAATCGATTTTCCGCAGTATTACATAACTTTCTCTATACTATCTATATTACTCCCATATATACGTATGTATACGAGAATGTAAAAAGTCTACAGTCGCTCCATGCCAGCCTTTAGATTTTTGAGAATGGCATTCAAGGTGCAAGAAACAGGAACGTCGTTCGCAGATTAAACGATCTCCTTGAAAATGCTTTTAAAGAAAGCTCCAAAGAGCATGAACTAAAAAAATGAACTTTTCTTTCTCTGCCTGTTACATGCATCGCAGATTTGACTGATTATTATTCTCTGGCCGCTGCAAATCTCATCACTGGAATTGGAAAACGCATAGCATGTAAAGCTTTAGAAGATGATATTAAAGTTATTTAAAAACAATTTAGTGTCGATTTTCAGAGCTAATGGCGGAGATTAAACTGCTACATTGCCGCAATGAAAATGCAGATCCACCAAAAACTGTGTACAAATGAATAAAATAATTAAATACAGTAGATAGAAAAACAATTTTTTATAAAGTTGATTCTGATATTTTAACAATTACATTCATCTTGATATATTAACAAAAAATGCAAATTAATACATATTAATTACTAATATTCATTTACATTAACACTCCAGTTTGTAAAACAAATGATCGGAATATTTTTACACTCTATTGTCTTATTAGTAACTTCCATTGTGCTTGTTGAACATACACTTTCATTTAGAATTTTCTTTGCGATGTTTATTTTCAATTGAATTTTTAATGTAGCCCTCAGCCACTGTCGAAGATTTCCAATCTCCGAGACGCTTTATAGCAGTAATATGAGCTTCTGCATCAGCTAACAACGTAGAAGACTTTTAAGGTCACTTTTTAACTACTAAGTCATGTAGCGACAATTTTGATTGTTTACATTGGGGTAAATGTAGGAGGAATCGGCACACACATCCATGCCCGAGGCAGGATTTGAACCCGGGACCTTTCGAGCCGAGGCAGCTACGGATCTACAACCTTCGCGACCGCGTCCTTCCAGGCCGCCAACGTAGCGGCTCCAGGTTCTACTTAAGCAGTGGCCAGTGTAAGCTCGAGGATATTCCAGTTTCAAATACGACGCTTTAACACTTTAGAACATTCCTATTGTATACTTCCCAACTGACTGGCATGCACATTTTCCTACTGTATAATAAATAAAAAATCGACGAAGCGTGGTGAGTATTCTGTGGCCGTAGTAAGAAGTATTTTCGACAAACGCAAATCAGGTCAACATAATCTTCCTTTCCAGTAGCAATACAAACATGTTCTCGTCGTTTTATTTTTCGACTGTTTCATTTGCACTAATAAAGCGAATCCGTACCTTCGAAAGTATTAGCACAAAATAATATCTTATTTACGTACTTTTTTAAAGAATAATATAAAAGTCACCTTAATCATCAAATATTCCTCATCACTAGTATTTCTTAAGAAATCAATCCTTTCTCTCTCGCTCTCGCTCTCTTTCTCTCTCTCTCTCTCTCTCTCTCTCTCTCTCTCTCTCTCGCTCTTTCTCTCTCTCTCTCTCTCTTGCGCTCTTTTTCTCTCTCTTCCTCTCTCTTTCTCTCTTACTTTCTCTCTCTCTATTTCTTTCTTGCTTTCTCTCTCTCTCTTTCTATTTCTTTCTTGCTTTCTCTTTCTCTGTTTCTTTCTTCCTTTCTTTCTCTTTCTTTCTTTCTTTCTTTCTTTCTTTCCCCCCCCCTCTCTCTCTCTCTCTCTCTCTCTCTCTTTGTCTGTCTGAGCTAAGAAATGGAAAAACGGCTTTACGTGATGGAAGCCGTTGTTCCATTCAATTCAGTTGTTCACTAATGGCTTTTCTGTGCTCCGTTGTGTGCTGTGCTGTGCTGTGCTGTGCCGGGCTGTGCTGCATCGGGCTGCGCTGCTGTGCGCAGATTCGACGTATGTTCTATCATGTCCGCGCGATTTCAACCGCATGGAGGAGCAGGCTCTCCTCGAACAGCGCAAAGTGGTAAGTACACACATACACACATACGCACCTAATTACGAACTTGCATTCTGAATAATTTTATTTGTTTGCCTTATATGTTAGTCAAAGTAATTAATCCATGCAATATTAATATCATCCAGACATTATGTATATTTTTACGAAATGATTCATGAAATTGAATTAATTACTTAATCTGCCCATTATAAATAATATTTGACCAAAATTAGTGAATGTTATGCTCTTCAAAAATTCATCAAGTTTTCTATCCATTAAGCTAATATGACTTGGTGCCAGTAATTATCTTTATGCTGGTGTTTACATGTAAGGCATAGTTCACGCTTCTCTACGAGTGTCCGGCCTTCGGCCTACGTGATTAACTTTAAACATCCTTGAGTCTTCGAACACAAAAATAACAAGAGAGTAGGAAAAATAACATCATTTGTTCATAAAAAATGTATTTTGGCATAAAATGCATTGGGAAATATGTTTGAGCAGATACAGTGATGTTTTATGCTACGAATACATATTTGCAATATCGTAGGCCGAAGGTCGGAGCCCTAGGTATGCGCCAAGTCGGCATACCAACGCTGCTGAACAACGAATGACTTCTTTGTCAGGAAATAACCATTATCTACCTTTGTAGAAATCACGGCCGTTAATAAGTAGTAGGATATGGATCGGACTTACAATGGACCTGTGTGCTTCAGCAACTCTATATTGGAGTTGGGCTGTAGGCGAACATGATGTTTGACCAGTTTATGTATTAGTAAGCCCTGATGAAGGAATTAAATATTCCGAAACGTTTGCAAACTAATGTATTTCATTAATTGACCGATCCCGTGATCCATATCCTACCATTATCTACCTGTCTTTTCGTAAAATATTTCTTGTTCTTCATTCATTTGTTCCTTTGTCTACTTTCTTGTACTCTGTCAGTTAAGTCTCTTAGTCCGTTCCTTCTTTGATTTACATCGCCACAATGTACTTTAAACTAGTTATCCTCTTTTTTGCTGTATCTTCTCGCATTGTATCTCACAGTATACGTTCTGCGCCGTAATGGTTGTTAGTTCCCTCCGAGTCTCGACCATCCTTCGGAACTTGGCACATTTTCCGCATCCTTTCGCAACACTTCGACTTCTCAGGAATGTTTCATGTCCTCAAAAGTCGTTTCAAACTTCCTTCAAGCGCTTTTGATTAAACTTTTGTAATAAAACGCAGTTTCAATTCTACTTTCTCGTATATGTACGTATATACGTAGTACAGAGGAAGTTATGTAATGCTGCAGAAAGTAGATTTCGAGAAATAAACGGAAACACACGTTTTTGGGTCCACTGATACCCAAAATGTGTTGTTTTCTCACGTCTGTCCATCTGTGAAAAGCAATTGCGCCTAATTGCTAGTTTTTTTCAGAATTGAATATTCCTCGATCAATGTGGCCCAACTTTCACATGTCGGTATTTGACATGAAACCCCTGGAGCGTTTTCAAAATTTTCTCAAAAATTGCTACAATTTCTTTTTTAAAAAGCTCTTTTAATAGACTGAAACACAATTACAGATTGCGTAGATACAATTTTCACTCTTAACTCTAAATTTTGTACAATGCAAAGTTTGTAGTTTTTGGTCCGCGTCGTAATTATAATGGAGTTTTTTGTGAGCAGATAAATCTCGTATGTGTGGTAACACACTCCTTCAAACAAGTTGGGTAGCCAGAATTCAAGTTTGGAGGGTCTTTGATACCGAAATATCGATCGACGGCAAATCGTCTGTCAGTGTGACTATCTCCATCTATGATCAACATTAGCACCTAAACGGTTCAGACTGCACATTTTTGGACTAAACTTTGTCCACAGATAGAGTAGGGAACGCTTAAAAACGGCGTTGTTCTCAATATCACTTAAATATCTGAATGTTTGAAAATTAGAAAGGTTCAAAACTTTTCGGCGTCTTCTTACAGGACAATATTGAAGTTAGAGATTTGTTCTCTAAAGACATCTGTTCTCCCATAATCTTATAATTTCTTTCGTGTAAATATTTGTAATTTTCGCGAAATTTTACCTGAAATAAAGACAATTTTTAAATATTTTTTCTACAAATCGACTCCAAATATTTTCTTTAATTCTACCCTTGTATTATCAAACGACACTAAAAAACATACAGCATCAAATGAAACCTACAACTAGAATTTCATGCATACCTTAGCGATAGGACGGGTGAGACAGATCTGTCAAATTGATTGATTGTTAGTGATTTCGGGCGCGTCAACTACTGAGGTCATTAGTCCCGTGAGTCTTGTGTATGTTTTTCATCGGGAGGTGGCGGCGAGCTTCCCCACTGGATGGCGAGATCCGGCGCCGAACTACCGTCGACTTTCCCGAACTAGGTATCTCCCACTAGCGGGGCACCGGCCCAATCAGGACAAGCTCTAATTCCCCGACCGGTCCTCCAGCATGTGTGGTAGTGTTGTGCTTGTTAGTTTAAATGTATGTAAGAGGAGAGGATAGGACAAGGAAGAGGAAGGAAAGATCGCGCCCGTTTGTTAGGGTGCCCGTGACCCGTTTCCCAGGGTACTGCTCCGACAGTCAACTGGTGTTGATCAGAGAAACCACGGAAAACTACCGATCAGAGCAGCCGGACACTAGAATTCTCCTCCAGACAGCGACTGAATTCGACCTAAATGAAAAGGTAGTGTCGAAAATCCTGCCACTGTAGGGACTCGAACCTAGGACCTCTCGGTAACTGCAGTAGCATGAGTTGATGCACCGCCACCGGTGAGGTCTGTCGTTTCGGAGTGCCCATTCACAGGCAGCCCACGTTGCCTTCGCTGATCACGTGGCACATCCTCTCCCTGACTGGCGTGTGGCAGTGGCCGCTAACCTTGGAGTGTAGCTGTGAAGACTGAGACCTGTAAATAGAAGTATCCGAGAGAAGGAGTTTCTGTCTCGAGCTGCGTAGCTCCGTTAAGGCTGCGCTCTCCTCTTCTGGCTGCAGACGAGCTTTGAGATATGCGACCGACTAACCCACAGAAGAAAATGTTAGTTCTTCCTCATCATGATTTCAAATCGATTTTGCGCTAAAAAGTGAGCGTTGCTTAAAATTCGGTTACATATTTTTTTCCTTTTACCTATCAAATAAAAACAAATACTTTCATTGTTATATCAAAGCAAAAACTTTATTTGGTGATTAGATTCAGAAGAAGAAGAATAAATAACGTGAGGAGAACCCCTCTTCTGAGGCGCCGTGCGGGGCGGGCGGTGGGTTGTTCACTCGCGCCATCTGACGGCGTGCGGAGCGCGCTCTCGCTCGGGAGCGTGTCGCATTTCGAAGTGGTGGGCGCTGCCAGAGCGGAGAGCGCGGCGGAGCGCTCGCCCTCACTCGGGTTGCAGCTGAGCCAGCGCCTGCGCCCAACACAGCCCGCTTCCGAGCGGAGGCGCTAACTCTCTCTGTATCTCTCTCTCTCTCTCTCTCTCTCTCTGTGTGTGTGTCTGTGTGTGCGGTTCCCTGTGTGTGTGTGTCTCTGTGTGTGTGTCTCTGTGTGTGTGTCTCTGTGTGTGTGTCTCTGTGTGTGTGTCTCTGTGTGTGTGTCTCTGTGTGTGTGTGTGTCTCTGTGTGTGTCTGTGTGTGTGTGTCTCTGTGTGTGTCTCTGTGTGTGTGTCTCTGTGTGTGTGTCTCTGTAAAAATCTCTGTGTGTGTCTCTGTGTGTGGGTCTGTGTGTGTCTGTGTGTGTGTGTCTCTGTGTGTGTGTGTTCTGTGTGGTGTGTTCTGGTGTGTCTCTGTGTGTGTCTCTGTGTGTGTGTCTGTGTGTGTGTGTTCCTGTGTGTGTGTCTCTGTGTGTGTGTCTCTGTGTGTGTGTTCTGCAGTGTGTGTCTCTGTGTGTGTGTCTCTGTGTGTGTGCCCTGTGTGTGTCTCTGTGTGTGTGTCTTCTGTGTGTGTCTGTGTGTGTGTGTGTCTCTGTGTGTGTGTGTCTCTGTGTGTGTGTCTCTGTGTGTGTGTGTCTCTGTGTGTGTGTCTCTGTGTGTGTGTGTCTCTGTGTGTGTGTGTCTGTGTGTGTGTGTCTCTGTGTGTGTGTCTCTGTGTGTGTGTCTCACCTGTGTGTGTGTGTCTCTGTGTGTGTGTCTCTGTGTGTGTGTGTTCTTGTGTGTGTGTGTTCTGTGTGTGTGTGTCTCTCTGTGTGTGTGTGTCTCTGTGTGTGTGTGTGTCTCTGTGTGTGTGTGTGTGTCTCTGTGTGTGTGTGTGTCTCTGTGTGTGTCTCTGTGTGTGTGTGTGTGTGTCTGTGTGTGTGTCTCTGTGTGTGTGTCTGTGTGTGTGTGCCTCTGTGTGTGTGTCTCTGTGTGTCTCTCTCTCTACCTCTCTCTCTCTACCTCTATCTCTCTCTAGCTCTCTACCTCTGTCTCTCTCTGTCTTTCTACCTCTATCTCTCTCTATCACTTTCTATCTCTCTCCCTCTCTCCCCCACTCTCC
Organism: Teleogryllus occipitalis; assembly: GCA_011170035.1. Lineage (NCBI taxonomy): Eukaryota > Metazoa > Arthropoda > Insecta > Orthoptera > Gryllidae > Teleogryllus > Teleogryllus occipitalis. The sequence continues at coordinate 62,810 of BLKR01000122.1, read as the reverse complement.
CACTCTCTCCCTCTCCCACTCGCTCTCTTACTCTCTCTCCCTCTCTTTTCCTCCCTCTCTCTCTCCCTCTCTATCGATTTTCTCAAAAATAACTACAATGTTTTCTTTAAATTTTTGGTAGAGGTAATGCAAAATGTACGATGACATAAACACCAAACTGCTCTATTCTTTTGTTTTTTCAAAAATTACAAAAATATAATATTTTACTTGTCTCTCACGACGGTAATATTTACAATAGAGACAATTTCATCACAGTATTATTATATTCATGAGTACATATGCTTTAAAGAATGTCATATAAATTTTCTCGAAAACTCAACAGCTTTCTGTAAAAATGAGCTCAAATTTCTGCATTTTCAGAAACGTTCAAACGCCATTTTCTCAAAAATTGCTCCAATTGTTTCTTCAAACTTTACCAATGGATCTTCTTCAAACTTTTCCAATCACACTGTTTAATATTACGTAAATTTCATTTCAGTGTATTCTTTTGTATTTTCAAAAATTACACAAATTTAATAATAATTTTTTTGAAATATTTCTGATGTCATTCTAATGCACATTTCCATCGATTTGTATACATTTTTGCATTTGTAAGTGGAAGTACTTCAAGTGACGTTTTTCGAAAGAAAAAAAAAGATCGCTGTGAAAAAGAGCTTCAAATTTCGCATTTACAGTCATGCATTATCACCATTTTCTTCTAAACGGCTACAAATTTTTGAATGGAAATTTCTATTTAGGACTAGGTTTTGCTTTTCTTTAATATTCTGGAAGTAATATTTCGGTTCTACTATTAAGAAACTGAAACATTGAGAAAATGTGGAAAAAAATACTTCGAGCGACGATAGATGGCAGCTGGCCAGAGAATGGAGGAAGACCTTAAAGCCCGTCCACACCAAGGAAATTACTCTTGCTTCAAGAAAGTCTGTGCCATTCTTTAACACCACTAGTTTTTAATTGTTCTAATTATTCTTTACTTCGTTTTATCAGTTAAATCTTAAGTATCAATTAGTAAACACGGTTACTCAAATTAAATGTTTTCAAAAATCGATGTGTTGTTGTTCATGTCGCATCCCTACTTAGCAACACGAAAGAAACCACCCTTTGCACATCCATCCGCGCTACTCATAAATAATAACGCTATAAATTGGACCCCAATCACGAAAACAATAAAATATCTTGGATTAAATTTAGACACTAAACTCAATAGTAAACAACACGTTGAAATAATAGCACAACAGGCAAAAACCAAATTAATCAAATTAAGACCTTCATACAACTAGCTCTCACTGTCAAATGGACTAACGCTATACAAATCATTCATTCGCCCAACACTATTATACTGCCTTCAATTACAATATTGAATATTAAGAGATTTTTCCTTAATGAGATCTGTTCGTTAGAGGCATATCTTCAAATAAGTTCATATATAATGTTTTGAAAGTATGAGTATTTTACGTGTATTTTTGTGTGAAGCTTAGGCAATTTTTAAATAATTATTTTCACAAAAACGACACCAAATTTTTTCTTTACACTTCTCCTCGTATTTATTTATTTATTTATTTACGTCAAAAAAACAGTTAAAAACTGCGTATGACGGGCTATGGGGAAAAGTGAATTGTGTGCACATTTTCAAAATTCTGTGATCCCTACACTAAATCATATACTACTTAAGTTTTGAATTTTGAAAGGGAGAAAAAACAAAAACAAAAAAACTCCCATGTAATAAAATCGATTTTCAAGGATAAATAAGCAATAAATTTTGAATTTTGAAAGGGAGAAAAAAAACAAAAAAACTCCCATGTAATAAAATCTATTTTCAAGGAAATAAGCAATAAATTTTGAATTTTGAAGGGAGAAAAAAAAACAAAAAAACTCCCATGTAATAAAATCGATTTTCAAGGATAAATAAGCAATAAATTTTGGCTCTTATTACTTCCTGCCGCGACAACGTGGAAACGATAATTTGAATAATTGTTCCACTGAATTCTGAGAAGACGTGCACAGAAATGATTGTTTATGTCCAGAAACAAGGGGCCATCTCAGCATTTGCTCAATGGATCAGGGAAACTGGACTGAAAAACCTGATCGAGATGGGGGTCAGTGACCCGGAAGCTGTGTTACAATGGTTGTTACCTTGAGTTGTTTATACTCATTTATACAGTCCAAATGGTAATTAATGCATTATGTATCATTGTTAAAATTAATGTTACTTTTTTCTTGTGATGCTCCAGTATAGTCTCTAATTGTATAGAAACAGTTATGCAGTAGAAACGATTTCACTTGGGATTTAAACTTTTCTATCGAATTTAATCGTTTAATGTCATCTGGCAAAGTGTTGTAAAATAATGTATATGTATTGTATGTGAATTTTTTGTAATGAGCTGTTGATACTGTCACCTGATGAATATGATTTCTACGTCGAGTGTTATAGTAATAGACTTCGGCATTTTCTGAAAATATACTCCCGCCCTTAAGCAAGTCATTTTTTACAAAAACCACTGATTCGTAAATAAAAGACACGGTAATGGTAGAATTCCTAGATTAATGAAGAGAGGCTTACATGAATCACGTGGGTGGGATTTGGTTATTATTCGTACAATTCGTTTTTGTAATCTAAAAGTCTGGGAGCTATAAGATGTATTTCCCCAGAATATTATGCCATATCTCAGGCGGGAATGAACATTCGCGAAGTATACACGAGCAGTATGAAGGCTGACTGAATTTGCAAGAATTCTGAACGCGTAGCATAATGAACTTAATTTTGTGTTCAATTCATTTAAATGGACGTTCCATTTAAGGTTTGACTGAATTGAGAGACCTAAAAATGTTGTTGCATTAACATGAGTCAATGGTACACTGTTCATTTTCAATGGAGCACAGAATTGTTTATTTGAAATGGAAAACTGCATTAAAACCGTTTTCTTTTCGTTTACTATTAATTTGTTATTTCGGAACCAATTTGAAACATCTGATATTGTACTATTTACGTTTTCTTTATTGCAAAGGATGTTCGTATCATCCGCAAAGAGAACCGTTCTTCCGTTTCGAATCGTCGAGGGCATATCGTTTACGTAAAGTAGAAACAGAATAGGGCCTAAAATCGATCCTTGAGGAACTCCACATGCAACGGGCAAAGAGTCGGAAAGGTGCGTACGTAATGTTCCATCATTCCAGTAAGGTATTTCAACTTTCTGAGATCGTTGTTTAAGGTACGAACATAACCAATCTAGAGCAACACCACGGATTCCATATGAAGGTAATTTTGAAAGTAAAATGTCATGATCAATGATGTCAAAAGCTTTTGAGAGATCTAAAAATAATCCAATAGGTGCCTCGTTTTGATCTAATGATGAGGCGACATCTTTAAGAAAAGAAAATATAGCTGTTTCCGTTGATTTTGATTTCCTAAATCCATGTTGGCAATCTGAAAGCGCGTCGTGTTTAGTGAGAAAGGTTTCCATTCGTACGTAAAAAAAAGTCTCTCTAATATTTTTGAAAAAACTGATAGAAGAGAGATGGGCCGATAATTTTGAATTTCATTTTTGTTGCCTTTTTTGAAGAGCGGCTTAATTTTAGCTGTTTTGAAAATATCTGGAAACGTTCCGGTGCATAAAGATGCATTAAATATGTGAGTTAACGGGTGTATAATGGCATACGCACAAGTCTTTAACAAAGAATCTGGGAATTCATCTAAACCGGACGAATAATTATTTTTTAGTTTACCGATTATTTTGAGAATTTCATAGGAAGAAGTTTCGGAAACGAACATTGTGTCTAAAATTTTGGGTGCACTGTCTGTTTTTGAATTTTGTGCCTGAAGACCCTTAGTGAGATTGGCAGCAATTCTCGAAAAGTATTGGTTAAAGAGACTAGCCACTGTTGCCGGATCGTTGACATTTATATCGTTATATTTTAAAACAACATTCTCTACGGGTTTTCTACTTGATTTGGTAGTATTTTTTATTATATTCCACATTGATTTTGTTTTATTATTTGAGTTCAAAATATCCTGATCGTTTTTCATGATTTTTGCCTGCCTTATGACTTTTCGTAACAATGTTTTGTATTTTTTAAAGTGGATAAGGAAATCTTGAGATACGTCATGACGTTTAGAAATGAAAGAAAGAATTCGCTTGTTTTTACAAGATGTCCTAATCCCTTGTGTTATCCAAGAATTGCTTTTCCGTGAAATATTTAATTTTCGTTTTTGAAGAGGAAAGCAAGTGTTAAAATGAATTGAAAGAAAAATGAAATGAAATCGTATGTATCAAACAACGGTAAAAAATGTGGCACTAGTCTTATTTCCGACGAACAGAGTATTTTCGAAACTTACAAAAGGGTAACACTCGAAAGTTACAAATTTGAAAATAGAGAATTTTTCTCTTAAAGAAAATGTGTTCTAAATTCTCAGATCTTAAAAAAGTCGTGTACATTTTATTTAGAAAAACGAGAATTAATTACGTAAATTCTGATTGAATTTAATGCAAATAATAAAAAACTATTTTCTCAAAATCGCTTCAATTTTCTGTTCAATTTCTTCCCCAGAAAGAACAAATAACGCAGAAAAGAATGCTGTAGATTTCATTTTCGTTGAACTCTCTGAATGTTTGAAAATTGCGAATTTAGAAATAATGCGAGAAAGTAAATTCTGTAGTCTCTTATCTGTATTCTGCTTCGAGCCAACATCTCTCCCCCTCCTTCCCCCTATTCACCCCTTCCCTTCCCCTCTTCGCATCTCCCTCTCCCTCTGTCTCCATTTCTCTCTCCTTCCCTGTCCCTGTCTGTCTGACTCTTTCTATTTCTCTCTCCTCCTTCTCCCGCTCGCGCGTGAAAGGGTCTGGCAGAAAGTGGCGCGCCGTCCCATTAGGGCTAGAACTCCGCCTGCAAGTCGTCTGCCTTTTTCGTCATTTTGAGGAGTACTCGGCGGAGTTGCACACTTTTACACAGCCGCAACCGCGGGCTCTAAAGGTAGAGCATTTTTCTTGAGAGGAAGCAGTTAAAGGGAGTAGTTCGTAGCATGCTGACTAGAATTCTCTGCAGTGATAATTATGGAGATTCAGTAAATCGAATATAAAATTAACTTGACAGAAGTTGTATAAATGTTCGCGTGAAATCAAAGCCTTAATTTCACCTTACTCGCAGAACAACAATTACGAGCTACTATATACCTATCGGCTAGAGCGGAAGAAGAGCAGGGTGCTAAAAAGGGTTGTTAAGTTACAAGTCTTAAAAATGACAGAAGGAATGAAATATTTTTCAGTTCACATTTTCAAGTACCGTCGGCTCTAGGAATGGTAAATTCAGATATAATGAACTTTCGGTTATAGTGAACTCTCAACGTTGATTGTAGTGAACATAGTAAATACTACTTCCTGTCAAAAAAACAACAAAAACAAACATTTTTGCCTCCGAACCGCGAATTCATATTACACCAAGGGTTTGTAGATAGGGGTTCTCATGATTAATTTTTGTATCTTTTATGTTGAATAAAAGGGATTGTGAGGACCAAGCCCAGTTCATCGGCGATCGTCCTGACGCACGCCGGCTGAGTTAGCTCTGTGACAGCAATGTCGCTGTCTCTGCAGTGACTCCGACCAGGAGGTCCTAGGTTTCGAGTTCCGACGGTTTCGATTTTTGACACTAAGTACATTGGGAGGACAAATTCAATCGTCTGGTGGAGAATGATAGCAGTCGGTTGCTCTAATCATTAGTTTTCCGTCGTTTATCCGATAAAAACTGGAGCAGTATTCTAACAAACGGGCCAGGGACCTTGTGCAACTTTCCTTTCCTCTTCCTTGTATTGTCCTTGCCTTATTTACACACACACACACACACACTTATGCTTACATCCACTACACTACGACGAGTACACACATGTCAGGAGACCTGTCGATTACATAGAGCTCGATCTTTATGGGACGCTGCCCCCTGGAGGAGATACCTCAACGTTGCCTAACCTGTCATCACACCTTTTGTTAAGGCTTTGAAATAGTTTTCTAGAAGTTTTGGGAAAGCAGTGAAGTAAAAACGGATGATGTGGAGTGATGTTTGCCTGCTGATGCAAATTTAACCTCTTCAATGGTTAACGATTTGACTTGCTGAAAAACAACAATGTTGTCAGCACAGCAAGCGTCAGAATTTTCTTATAAGCACTAAATACTTCAAGAATAAGCCTCACCTGATTCTGGTCCACCAAGAAAGGTCACCTGATTCTGTTTATTTCTGTGCGTGTTTACAATTGCCACTTGTACGTACGTATACGGGAATATTAAGTTATTTCATTTCTATACCATCATGAAAGTCTTTTGCACTGCACTGCACTATAGGAGGAAAACTTTCTTTGAAGCTTGTACTTGCACGTCCCCTTTAAGTTCTCACCGTTCTGCCTCCTGATGCCTTTTGTAGGAGTGACTTCGGAGCGAATGAGCTTCTCTTCAGTAGACCTCATTTAGTCCACAGCAATGACCTCTTATCTTCGCGTCCACCCATCACACAGAGCCATTGTTGCCAACCTTTAAGTTCATGCTCTTTTCACAATTCTTTCGTAAAAGTCGCGTATCTGTTTTTTTGTAACCATTTCGTTTCTTCCATTTGAGGAGGTGGATGAAGAACGATTTAACAGTCGCCAACCAATGGTGGACCCAGCGCAGTTTCTTTTATCTGCCTTTGGTTAGGCAATGCTACGGATGCTGTGGTATCAGCGATTCAACCACGCTGTAAGGAATTCGTAAGTCTTACACCGTGGATACAACCATTGGAGAGAGATAGTCAAGATTCTGAGACATAGGTATTCGTTCTCACTCTCAAATGAGTCGGATCCTGAAGCCTCAGAGAACTTCCGTTTTCGCCACCGTGTAAGGTATTTCTTCCACTGTCGTTTTTACTCTACAGTCGGAAGATGCCAAACTACGTCCACAACAATAATTTCATCAGCATTTCAATTAAAGTTAATGTTATTGTGTAAAGCGAGACGGGGTTATAGAGCTTCGGTGTTACAAATGTTACAAGTTACTAGGTAAATATTCAAAACAACTTAAAAGTCTAGGTGTAACAAAATATACGACTATAAACTAAAGTTACCAGCCCATTGCACTTTTTTACCCCTACCAGTTATGGAAACCCTCTCCCAGTTGCGGCTGATGTGATGTTAATACTACACAGATGCATCCTTTATTGTTAGACCCTTCCTAAGTGTAGATCGTTTTTCAACGTTTATCGAATGTTCATTTAGACACAATACAACAACATCTAAACCAAATCGATTCGGCGAAATGAAACGATTGGTCAAACAAATGGAAAATTAAATTAAGCCCATCTAAGTCAACAGCAACATATTTTTCATTTAAAAAATTTCAACGCCACCACCTCTTGTAGTGAACAATAACACCATTAATTGGACTCCACAAAACAAAACAGTGAAATATCTAGACTGCAGTTAACACTAAACTTAATTGGTGAGAATAAGCAAGCATCAGAAGAAACCAAACAAAAGTTAAACTAATCCAATTAATGCAATTAATAAACAACAGTAAAATAACAATAGAAAATGCCAAACTCGTATATACAGCAATAATAAGACTCCTAAAGCCCTATGCCTGCCCTGTCTGGATTAATGAAGCAAAATTAATTATCCACAAAATACAGGCCATACAGAATAAGTTCCCGCAAACACTAACCAATGTACCCTAGTTCATCAGAAACAACTTCATAAAGAAATTCAAATAAAACCTATCATACACCACATCACTAAGTAAACCCATAATTTTTATTACAGTATATTGTGACGTTGTGGGAATACACAATAATCACAGACACGAGCTTCAATGATAAATATGTACAGGTTTATTCACAATATGTACAGTAATAATTTAAGTTACTCAGCTCTGGTAGATGTTTACTTCCCTGATCGCAGGAGCGATCCTTAAAAATGAAATGACTGACTCGTGGCCCGCGCCACTCCTCAGCGAGCCTCCCGCACACAGCAGACAGCTCCGGCGACCTCGGTCACCCGTGGATATAGTCCACAACGGCGTCCCAACACATGGGTTGCCGCACGAGCCTAGCTCGGCTCCGCACCGCCCTGGGCGCAAGTTTTGTGCGTTCGCACGAGGGTTCCCACTCAGCTCAACAACCCCCCCCCCGCGCTCTGCGTTCGCTCTTATATAGCTACCACCCACGTGACCTGAAACGTCACTGGGTTTTGCACACGGCCCGCGCTAGTCGCTTTGCCAGGCATTTTTGGACATCCATTTCCATGGATTCCAAGAATTTGTCACGCGGCACGCGGCAAAAATGCGCTGTCCCGCACTTTGGGCATCCCTTTCCCTAGCTCTTAGGATTTCTCAGAATACCTCGGCGTGTCACATCCTGCCTGGCCCCTGGCGTCTAATCCCTTGCCGCCGCACCATTGTGGCGCCCCGGCGGTTGCTAGCTGTAGCCCTACAATACGTTACAATATCTTCCAATACATAACTATTCCAATACGATCCAGACAAAGCACCCAGAAAAAAACACTAGAATAAAAAATAGATTTCCCAAATATGTTTTTTACATACTATTTGCAAATTCGGATGACTTTTTGTGAGGTGCTCTGTGGGCTTCCTCTAAGAAATAGCTGTAAATAAGAAATAGTTCAGTTTTTTAAATGGATAGTAAACATCAAAAACGAAAAAGCGAAAAAGTTTGTACTTCGTAAATTTGAACCATGTATACTACACAAAATAATAATAATAATAATAATAATAATAATAATAATAATAATAATAAATAAAATGTTCAGAAAACAATTCATGAGTTATCACTTCGTGGAAACTCGGGCGTTCTCATACATATGCCCATAAATATATGGTAAATTCTCTATCGCATCAGTCGATATAAAGAACAGTTTTGTCGGAGAATATGAATATTGAATTATGTCTTCAAAAATGAAGGTGACTGAATACCCGAGGATCGCGATTATAGAAAATTTTCAAAGTATAAGTGCCCTATATAACTTATAGGGCTTATACATAAAATATAAGGAAGTTTTATCAACTTTAATTTCATAAATATTAGCCATTTCCACAAAACGCAGTTTTCGAGATATAAGCGAAAAACTGAAAAAAGTGCGAAATTTTTAAGATTCTTTGCCATTTTCTTTGTAAATCCAACCATTTTTGAAGTGGTAAACATAAAATTCCAATTAAGCAATTCCAAAAAGCGTATACTGTAAACCCTCATTAACGCGAATTTCAAAGGATCAAAATAATCGGTGTTCGTGTTATAAAAATTTGTGTTGTCTCGTTATTATAAATGTCCGTATTACTGTAATCCCTTACCGAGATCCATGTTCTGTTCGTATTACGACGAAATTCGTGTTAAGCGAGTTCGTACTAACGAGGGTTTACTGTATAACCGCTGAGAAAAAATAATTTTCTGGGTCGGGCCCTTTTGAGCACAAGGTGACTGGACTACAGATAATGTTTGTAATATATTAAGAAATACATATAGGATTGTTTTGTGTATAGCATATAATTTCTTACTGCTACAAAAGGAACAAACATTAATAATTCACTACTGTTACAACATTCCCAGCACATTACACGGACAAGTAAGGATAATTTTAGGGGAGCTTGTCTTGATAGATTGGAAGTGAGCTTCCAACTTTTCAACCATTATTCGCAAATTGGCTATCAAACTTTTTGATAGAAAAGGAAGTCTGTAAATTATACATCCAGAGCTGAAATCCATCCATTATATCATCTTCTGAATGCATAAAAATATGGTTACAAATCTATTTTCTTTTATACTTAAAATATTTTGCCTGGAATACAATAGAAACGTTTGAAAGTGTAGACTTCCGCTGACGGAGACAATAGAACCTGGGTTGCCAAGGACACGCAGCGCCCTAGACATGGTTGCCAACGTTTCGGCCGTCATGCTACCACCTTCCTAAGGGGAAATGCTAGAAGGGTGGAGTAAGAAAAAAGCCATTACACCATGAGGAAGGTTGTAGTATGATGGCCGACATATTGGTAACTATGGGGCGTCTCCTGGACAGCCAAGTTTCCAATAGAAACGTTTGTACGAAATAAATTCTTACTTCTACAAAAGAAACTAACATGAATAATTCTCTACTGTAAAAGCAAATACATAATCACAAATTCAACAATAAAAACCTGCGTTCTATACAGCTATAAACGTCGCTGCCTAACAATGAAATAATTTCATGGAGTCGAGCCAACGAAGAGTTATCATTTAGGCAGCTTACCACTTGATATGAACTCAGCCGGAAGTCACCATTAGGCGAAATAATGTAAATATTGATATTTTCAAGAAACGTTTCATTGGTTGATGGACACAAAAAAGTTTAAATGAAATTATTTAAAAATTTATTATTGAGAAATTAACAGAGAAACAAGTCTTTATCTTCAATATTAAACGCGAAAGCCAAGTTCAATTAAAACTTTCAAGAATTAAAATTTTTAACATTAACTCAAAATATCGACAAAACTCGTCACTTCCCAAACATATGTACACGACCTTATTTATCGATCTAATTTTGAAGCACAGAAGCACATTAAGGAAAAACGCTGTCATCAACATTGTACTTTTGCCATGTTGAAATTTTCGGAAATTCAGAGTGTTCGCCAAAAATGAGATGAGCATCAATTTTTTGCCGTACTTTGAAACATACGAAAAAAATGCAAAGAAAAATATTTGGAGCTGTTTTGATAAAATAGTATTGGATTAAAAAGTACCTATATTTCATGCAAAATTAGGCGAAAATTACTCACTTTTCGAAAAAATGAACATGACCTTATTTAAAGATCATTATCTATGCATAACAGATCTCATTATTGAACAAATCTCTTACCTTCAATATTGTAGTAGTAGAAAGACATCGAAAATATTTTGAACTTTTGCAATTTTCGAATTTTCGGAGGATTTAAAATTCTGATCTGCGTCATTTTTATAATCGTACTTTCTTTTATCTGAGGATAAAATTTAAAGAAGACTAGAGGTACTTCAAAATGGCTTTCTTATTTTTGCATTATTGTGTTGATTTAATATTGTATCAAATTATATGTAGTATTATAATGTATTTGTAACTGTAATTGTTGTTAATAACTACGACATTGATGCGACTATCAGTAAATTAATTTAAAAATTCTTTCTTGTACTACTTAGTTTTCTCATCTCTTAAGTCTGGGGTAGCTTTTCGGTTTTGCCCCTCTCTCTTCCCAACTGCTACCTGTGGGCGTCTAAAGAACAATTTTCACATTTTATCATTTTTTGGTTATCTAATAATTGAATTAAAGTATAAATGTCAAAATATTATAGAAAACTAAAATCTAGACCTATATTTACATTTAGGATTGAAACATTTTGAGAGAATATCGCATGAGTATTTCCGAAAAAGCAATTTTGAGCTCATTTTCACAAAAGCGTTTTGAGTTTTCGAGAAACTTCTTAAAAAATCATTTAAAGTACTTGTACTCACAAATACAATAAAATGTATAAGAATGCCTAATGTGCGTATTAATGTGAGAGGATTACTCTGTGGACGATTTGACTCCGTGATATTCTAGAAGTGTTCAGTAAGTAGTAGAATGCAAAGATAATAAGGCCAACTTTCTCCACATTTTTATATTATTTTCGCCCCAGAAGAAATCTTTAATACTACTATAAGTCAACTTTTTCTGTGTAAACCAAGTAAAACACTTTTTAAACAGCTTAGGAAAACTAGTTTATTTCTTATTATTTTTATTGCGGTTTGAACTCTTAAGGTCGCTCAGCCAATGCCATTCACCACTAAATCGCTTTGGTCACAGTTTAAAATCATTTAATTGCTAATAAATTGGGCGTATTAATTTAAATATTGTTCAAGTGTTTGTTCCAAATAATGGACTTTAATTTCAAGTTGGCTGGGTCACAACCAGTTACCACACTATCAAATACGTGACGTACCAAATACGTTTATAACGGCTTAATTGCAAATTAATTGCGTGAGTAGTTATTTTTCTATTAAGTGTTTTAAATGTTTGTTTTTTGCACGCTCAAAATTGACAGTTTTATTGCAAAGACCAATAGGTTGATGTAAAAAACCATCTAGAGGTTGTGAAACAATATTTCTCTCAGGAAATAAATCAAAACTGACGATTATACGTAATAAACGATCACGAAAGAATTTACGATCGTTCAAAAATGCTTTTATTACGAATTATGTTTCATTTTTTACTCGTCGAAAGAGAGTACTGCCTTTAATTACTGTATTAGTGTAAAATAAATATTTTCATGTTAAGAGCGCGAAGTAGGTGTTTTTTACAGAAGAGATTGAATTTTTTGCCGAGTCCGTATGTTGATTTCAATATTTTTTCAACAACTGTGCGCAAATGTTTAAAAAACGTTTGTAATGTTACATTAGGGTTACTTATCTCTGAGAATAGAAGTGTATTATATAGGCCCATGAATTCGGAAGCATTACTAAAGAATATGTCTGTTCACTCCTTTACATTTCCATGCGTAAAATACTTTTTATCACAGTTAAAAAGAGAGTTGTCTGAACAACCGTCTTTTTCGATGTATATTAAACATTATCTTCGTGCGGAGAGCAATGTGCAGAATTTGTTTTTTTTAAACAGCTTTATAAAAATGTTTTTAAACGAGATGACCTATCGTGATAAAACGTCATTTTTGATGAGATAAATGCTTTCATTTGTCTTAAAAAAGATTAACTTTGCGCTCGCGTAACAATTCGTTCATTTTTATACCATGGCAGAAAATAATTTGACATAAATGTAATACATTTTATTACAATATGTAATTGAAATCAAAGGAGAACGTTAGACCGAGTTTGATAAGCAATCGAGTATTGTAACAAGACATTACGACACAAATGTATACGTCTTGTTATTTCATTTTCAAACATTCCATGGTACTTTCAAACTGTAACTTTAGCTTCATTCGGACTATTCATTATGCAAAAGATGACTTGACTTATTTTGATGGTAGACATGGTTAATTGTGAGACATAGCTTATTAGAACACGTGTTGTAATACGTCCTTTTCCGGAACTGATTGCAGTTGTTAATTGTGAGTTTTATAAAACTGAATATGTCTTATTGATTATTGTTTTGTATTTTTGTCTTTACTCAATTTTTAAGAGACCTGTTCTAACAAATGTTAACGGTGAATCATGAATCATTAGAATACTCATGTTCTAAAAACTCTTTATTACGGAACTAATTGCAGTTGTTAAGAGTGAGCCATGAATCATTAGAATGGATATTTTCTAAAACCATTTCGTACGGAACTGATTGGAATCGCTGAACACTTGGGCTCTAATAAATCTTATAACAAAACTGACGTTAGTTCCGTAAAGTGTGCGTTTGCGTAGCTAGCCAAGTGGCTGAGTGTGTGTGTGGTGCCGCAGGAGCTGCGCCCCAACTTCCGCTCCATGTTCAGCGACCACCCGCGCTACCCGCGCCTCAGCATGTGCATGCGCTGCCCAGACCGCGGCGCCGCCGAGCTGCTCACCTGGGACACCACGCACAGGTAGGCGGCGCCCGCGCTCCAACCCTCCACGGCCTTTTGCCTGCAACCGATTCGTTCCCGCACGGGGGCGGGGGGCGGACGGTCGCAAGACATAAAGCCGGCTCCACACATTCAGAGCTAGTGTTCGCCCAATCCCGAGCAGCTGACCGGTAGCGGTACCTTAGTGCATCAACTGATGTCACTGCAGCGCCTCTAACCGGGAGGTCCTAGGTTCCAGTCCTGATGGCGGCAGGATTTTCGGCACTGGCTTTTCAGCTAGGTCGAATTCAGTCGCTGTCAGGAGGAGAATTCTAGCGGCCGGATGCTCTGATCGGTAGTTTTCCGTGGTTTCTCTGATCAACACCAGGCGAATGCCGGAGCAGTACACTAACAAACGGGTCACGGACCGCGCATTATCTTGCCTCCCTCTTCCTTGTCCCATCCTCTTACACTCACTTAAACTTACATGCACTACACTACCACATATTCCGGGAGACCGGTCGGAAGCTTATAGCTTGTCCCGACTGGGGCGGTGCCCCGCTGGTGGGAGAGTCCTGGTTAGGGGGAAACCCCACCAGCCCACGGTAGGTCGGCGCCGGATCTCGCCATCCAGCGGGGGAAGATCACCGCCATCTCCCGAGAGAAAAACATGCACTACACTAACGGGACTAATGACCGAAGTAGTTGACGCGCCCGGAAACACGAAAAAATCAATCAATCAAAATCCGAGCAGCTGACGAGTTCGGTGAATGTTTGCTCCTTTTGATGTGTTCAAAAGACCGACACGCGGTGGGTAGGGCGAACCCCGAATGTTCGTCACTCGGCAAATAGCGAGCAACTCACCCATACTACTCGGTATTCGGCGAGCGGTTGCTCGGTGTTCGCCCAATAACGAATGAGACGCCTTAAAGCTTTAGGTGGAATTGGAGACGTCCACCCGGTCCCGAGTTTCACGGCGATACTCACGTCGTTAGCTTCAAGATGGAGGCAGTGAGAAGATGTTTTATCACCGACCTTTAGGCAGGATTGGGTGTGGGATATGTACCACAGCTGGCAGAGCTACCCGACCTGAATGGGAAGATTACTGAGGGAGTAAACTACGTTCTGGCGGGACCCAGTATCAGCCTGTCGCCGTACTTGTGCATTGGGAGGGGGAGCGGATAGGGGCTAACGACGCCTAGGTGTCCACTCCAAAGAGAAATCCCCAGGGTGGAACATACGGTGCAGGTAAATGGAGTCGATTTGTTCCCGCCAGGGGGAGGTTGCAGATTGTCCCAAGACCTGAGGCTCTTAGTGGATGAGGAAACGGCTAATTCCGATACGAGTTACTCGCCGACACTCACGTCGTTAGCTTCAAGGTGGAGACAGTGAGGAGGTGGCTCGCCACCGACCTCTGGGCAGGATTGGGCGTGGGATTCTTTAGACGGGCATCTTCTATGCAGCTGGTGGTGCATCTCAAACCCAAATACAAAAGTTAGACAGGGTGCATGAGCCCCTGCAGGTTAATTCCCGTCGTGCGGCCATAATTACATCGGAAACCTTTTAACATGAACCACTTGAGTACAAATGAAGGCTCTGCCAATGCACTGCCTTTCTATACCTTTTGTGCGCAATACCACTGCCATCTGTACATTTTTCTATTGCTATCCCATGACTTTTGTTCCTTACTGTAAATACCACGTTCTTGTATTTTCTAGAAGGGCAATCTAAATGTGACATTAAATGAAAGAAATTGAAGCCCCGAAAGTATTTTATCACATTTCGTCATTTGAGATATAAGGACTTCGATCCATATCATGTTTCTCTTCTCGTTTTCATAGATATTTTCGTTGTTTCCGCACAGACTGCGCAGTAAGTAGAGTCATTAAAGGTAAGGAACAGTAAGTCAGCGAGTCTTATGATTGTTATGATATTTACTTCAGTGCTTGATTAACATATTTTATTATTATATATAGGAGCAGAAAATATCATTGTATCATTGTTTCATAATATCCTTCTTTAAAACAGTGTTCAAAAACTAACTCTGTTTGGTATTTGCGATTTTTTTCTCACTATTTATTTACGAAGGTTGAGGCTTCAGTCGTGTCAACGTTTTTGTGAGAATACAAGCACTAATAGAAAACGCGAAAGATACACGTGAAAGGACGAGGTTTGAGTATTGTGCATTGACATTTAACGACACATTAAAATTTTGTTTCTCATATTTATTAAGGTATTTGAAATGACAGAACTGATTTCATGTTTCAAAGCATTGTAGCATAAATAAATTCACAACATTCCAAAAGCATTACATACCCATTCTGAAAGGTCAATTCGGCAGATGCTCTATTACAGCATTGTGTCACATCTGTCCTCACACTCACAGGTCGTTGTGTTCGTTGCTGACCAATGGTTGCTACGCATCCTCGTAGAAACTCTCCTGCCCATCTCGCGAGTATCCGATATGGAAGGGCATTTTTCCCAAGACTTTCCACCAATTTCTTGTGACATTCTCGGGAATTTCTCCCATGGAGAACGGCTATTTTGGTGAATGAGCGTTGCTTGAAATTCAGTTCATTTAGCACTATCCGTGCAAAATATTTGAAGAGAAAATTTGGAACCGTTTTCGAGAAACATAATAAGACATCATTAGAAGCACACGTACTCATAAAAGCAATAATGCTTACACGTCGTTGGTATTGTAAATATTAACGATTGGAGAAGGATGTCAAAAAATTATATTTGTGTTGTGATATACCAAAATGACGAACCATTTATATTATGGAAATGTCATTTTATTTGACATAGAATATAGGGATGTCAATAGACGATCGCCAGGGGTCGCTATGTGACAAATAAACAACCGGCGTTAAGAATCATTTTCGTTAGGTTGAAATGACAGAGCAGAGGCGGAATAAGCATTGTTTTGAGAGAGAAAAGAAAAAGACAAAATTCGTATGCTTCCGAGTTTTTAGAAGAACATCATTCGCTAGAGCAACGCGGAGAAGAACGGGTCGGCTCTTGATATATTTTACTAGATCGAGGAAAGACTGTAATTGACAGTTGTATAAAGTTAACTATCATTTCTTATATTAGGATTGAGCGTTCTTGTAAGAAGAAAAATACGTATCTAGGCGTCCAGAGACGTTAGTGAAGGAAGTCAGGGATTATAATAGAATCGCCGGGAGAATTTGGAACCAGACACGGACATTAGGTGAGGACTTTATCCAGAAGCAAGATTCTGCTGCATCGACAGAGAAGGTTCTACGGGGCGCCATCAAACGAAGAAGTGAAGAGCGCGCGAAGACCTTTTTTTCCTAGGGCTTTTATCCAGCCGATAGCCGGTTTCCCTTTACGTCCCGAAGGGACGCATATTCGACTATACACTAGACAAACACTTGCGGGCTCCTCTGATCTGGGGTCAGCAGAACGCGAGGCCCTCCACGACAACACACACAAAGTCAAGGGACAAACAGCCATGCCCAAGGCGGGACTCGAACCCGCGACCCTTCGGACCGAAGCGCTGAGTCGGTACTCGCTCTTAGCCACCTCGGCCATCCAGGTCGGCGCGCGAAGACCTACGAATGAATAAAAAGGTTTATAACTATTGTAATATAGAGAAAACGAATCATGACCAAAGATGAATTCATTTTGATTATCAATATAATAAATTCCAATTTGTTAAGTTGAAAGAAAGCTGATTATCATTGTTCATTATGTGCAATCCAGCATTTTAATCAGATTTTCACATTCCTCGCCAGCCCGTATAGATGGCATATTGAATAATTGGTTGCAGAGTAAGTAGCAAAAATTATGAATTTCGAACCCCAATTAACTGAGCTAGCCCAACATAATTTTGTAAGGAGAGATATTTAAACTACGTAGGAATCATTAGGTTTCAAGTGTAACCTTTTCCTGGGGCCCAAATTACATTTATCAGTAATAATTATGTTTCAAAATGTTCCCCAAGTGCGACTTGTTTTTAAATAGAAAGACGGGGCTTGTTTCAAATTGGCACCAGTCATCGTCGGGCATGTTGCAGTGTAATTTTTGGAAAAAAAATAATACATCAAAAAGGTGTTTATTTCATTTTATGTTATAAGATTGATATAATATTCTCGCGAAAATGTTGAATTTAGAGAAGTATAAATTTACATTTTTACACATCGCAAGAAATAGAGCTCTTAGATGACAAATTTTCTAAAAAAAGAAATTCTAAAATTGTGGTGTTGGGAGCGTTGTTGATATGATGTCGAATTCCTCGATATTAGATTTTAAAATTATATTATCTATACATTTTTCAAAATAGTAGTTTTTGTGTAAATTTTTGTTACGTAATTCGAGTGTGAATATTATTATTAGAGTGCAGCATTATATAAGGCAACCTTTATTGATAATTCGGGAAGGGATATGCTGTTTTGGCGCCATTATTTTAAAAACAACTTAATGAGTGACGTTCTATAAATCATTTCCCTACGTTCTCTCTTTCGTTTGTGTGGCCTTGACGAGTGTTGCTCTACATCGCATATTCATGAAGAGATATTGCGTCGACGAGGCTGGGTGGATATCCGTGAGTGCGTCAGAGAACTCTCCAGGCAGGCAATCTGACGTCAGCAGATTGTTGCTCCGGTTCATGCGAACGCGGGCTGCATTGGGCCGGGGAGGGGGAAGGGGAGGCCGGGGGGAAGGCTAGGGAAGTTAGGGGCGGAGACAGGGGCGTGGGCAGGGCAGAACCGGGGCGGGGGCGGAGCAGGGGTGGGACAGGGGCGGGGGCAGAGGCGAGGGAAGGGGGCGGAGCAGGGGCAGGAAAAGGGAGCAGGGCAGAGGCAGGGGGAGCAGGGAAAGGGGGCAGGGAAGTGAGCAAGGGGGCAGAACAGGGGCAGGGCAGGGAGGCAGGCCGGGGGGAAGGCTAGGGAAGTTAGGGGCGGAGACAGGGGCGTGGGCAGGGCAGGACCGGGGCGGGGGCGGAGCAGGGGTGGAACAGGGGCGGGGGCAGAGGCGAGGGAAGGGGGCGGAGCAGGGGCGGGGCAGGGGCGGGGCAGGGGCGGAGCAGGGGCGGGGCAGGGGCAGGGCAGGAGTGGGGCAGGGGCGGGGCCGGGGTAGGCGAAGGGAAGGGGGCGAGGAGAGGCGGATTTGCGGGGAAGGCTGGCGGGAGCAGATCCGCTCGGGCGGAATCCACTTACTGCTCGGAGAGGGGCGCCGCCACCGCGGAGGCTCAAACGTCGTTTGGAACTGAAATTCAAATAAGCAAATGTGTATTGACTGGGTGGCAAAACGAAGTTCAGTAAACGGGAGCAGAGACAGGTCCCACGTATAACATTTTGCTTTGCACCGCGTAAATCAACTAAACTTCGTCTTCTGCCAAAGAAAAATGATTGGATATGTGTAGGATATAATTTGTTTAACTGTTTCATTTCTGTAAAATACATTTTCTTCGGTGTGTTTTTTTACATAGGCACAAAGAATCGTTGAAGAAAACACATGATTATAAGTTCCGTTATCACATTGATATTATCGCGAAAGTAGAACACACAAATAAAGGCAGTCTAACAATATTGGGTCATAAATGAACATATACCAAGCTTCCTATTCTTAAAGTATCAGTTTCTATTTTCCTACAGCTGTATTCTAAAATATTATTCCTGTTCTTAAAGCATCAGTTCTTCGTATCGGAATCTTTTGGTAACAAAGAAACAAAAGTTATTAACAAAAAAGTTTTTTTCCTTAATTCATTCACAATTCAAGTAGTATATGACTTAGTGTAGGGGTCACTGAATTTTGAAAATGTGCACACAATTCACTTCTCCTCATAGCAAGTCATACGCAGTTTTAACTGTTTTTTGACGTAAAAATAAATAAATAAATAAATAAAACTGTCAAATTTAATGAGATTAAAAGGAATTGGTTACAGTTTATTTGAGTCAACAATTGTGTTCACTCCTGTCTTCCGGGCAAAATACAATCTTCGTCACTTGAAGGACAGTCATTTGCTTAATTCTCACATTTAAAATAGCTTTGTATTCACACCAACGCTGCCTTACCTTTGAGACCATCAGCATCTGAAAGGTTTGTCTTTTATTTTGGATGTCACTTTCTCAAACTGCAGGAGATTTTAATGAAAAATTTATCCTGCGAAATCTACATCTTAAAAATTGAAGGAAAGGAAGGAATTTTAAAAAACTGTAATTTTATTTTTTTGTTACATTTTTATTAATTCTCGGAATGTCATTTTATTAGTAACTTTCAAATGTTGGCAAGTATAATTGGAGGTACCTTACTGAATAAAGTCTAAAGTAGGTAGGACATGAAAATATGGGCCTATAAGATTTCCTTGATCGAAAATAGTTTGTGAAAGTTAACGTAATTTGAATTCAGAATAATAATAATAATAATAATAATAATAATAATAATAATTATTATTATTATTATTATTATTATTATTATTATTATTATTATTATTAATTCAAGAAATTCTGCTTGTTGACAAAACTGGAATGACGACATACACGAAAATAACAAAATCTAGATTCACACAATTTGAGGGTTGATTTATTTATTTATGTAGGCGTAAAGAGACAAAAACAAAAAAAGACAGAACTGTGATCAATCATATGGCTCCCAAGAGAGTTTGTCACCACCCACGAATGAAACTTGGGCTGCAAACATCGCGATGAGATACTATCAAGCGTGTCCCGGTCAACCGTGCGGCATGTGAATGATGTACAACCTTGCACACAGTTCTTTTTTAACACTTTGATCGTCAATATCTGATGCAAATAACTTTGTATTTACTAATCAGGTCATCAGCAGATTGATTAAATGAAATTCAATATCATTTTGCGAATTTGTTTCTCCAAACAAATTTTGAACCCAAGCATCATTATTGAACTGTCCTCATATGAAAATTGATTGCAGAATGAGATGATTAGTGGAATATCTAGAACTATAAATAAGTGTTTTATTATTGATATACAATATTCAGTAATAGTCTCTTTATGCAACGAATGTTCCTCACACTTGTGCATATCATGTACAACACTCATCAGTCCGCGACCCGATGCACATTGCTTATGACTGTCTGAACAGTTTCCTCTAGGTGCTCAAAACTAAATAATTAATAATAATAATAATAATAATAATAATAATAATAATAATAATAATAATAATAATAATAATAATAATAATAATAATAAACACAATAATAATAATGGTACATTTCAATAACACATAGTCTTATTAATGACTCAGATATTTATTAAATTTGAAATTCATTACGCAATGAAGTCTTAATTCTTTGAAACTCATTAAATACTTAGTTTCTAACATACATTTATATTAGTTCAGAGGTTCAGTTTCAACTGAAAAGCTCTCAAAACAGGAGAGACCTTGTCGCTTGTTAACTGTTACCGCGGCCTTGCACATAACTACTAGACTGGAAAGATCTCACCAGTTTTCAAGGAGAAAAGCGGATGCCACAGAACTTGTTTTGATCTTAAATTCGGCTGAGTCCTTGCTTGGCCACCTCATTCGGGACGTACCATGTTTGTAATTTCAAGGTGGCGGAACACACATTCTGAGGAAAGGTAGTTCGAAACCAAGGGACCGGCTGAGATATCTTTGGGGACGTGTTGCCACTGAAGCATTTCTGACCGGGGTCCCAGGATTTGAGAACCAACGGTGGCTGGTTTTCGACAAAAGTTAAGTAGCTCAGAATAATTCAGCCGCTGTCTGAAAGAGCATTCTAGTGACTGGCTGCTCTATCGGTAGTTTATCCAATCAGTACCAGGCAAATGCCAAAGCAATAACCTAACAAGGGGCAACGGACTGTGGGCGATCCTCCCTTCCCTGTCCCCTTCTTTGTCCTCTTACTCAAACACATTCACACACACAAACTTACACGCACTACGCTATAACAAATGAAGAGAGCTTAGATCTTATCTCCACCGAGGCGGCCTCGTGGGCGGTAATACCTGAAACGGGAAAGCCGTAAAATGGTGAATACTTTTTTTTTCCTATGGCATTTATCCGGCCGATAGCCGGTTACCCTTTACGTCCCGATGGGACGCATATTCGACCATACACTAGACACCAACACACTTGTGGGCTCCTCTGATCTGGGGTCAGCAGAACGCGAGGCCCTCCGCGACAACACATACAAAGTCAAGGGACAAACAACCATGCCCAAGGCGGGACTCGAACCCGCGACCCTTCGGACCGAAGCGCTGAGTCGGTACTCGCTCTTAGCCACCTCGGCCATCCAGATCGGCAAATGGTGAATACTACTATTGCAAAATTTAGCTATACTTCCGTATACAATGGACAAAACTGAACTTTTTGTAATTCCTTTTACATTTTTAAAACTCTTATTGGCCATTCTGCTTGTTTGGGGATAAAAAAGTTAAACGAGAAGCACCTTTTAGCGTAGCCAGACCACGAAGGCAATGTTTCTATGGGTGTGACCACCCTACTTTCTTTCTCGCCCACTATTTATTAATATAGTAAAAAGAAAGTGTAATGCTTCGGCAAAAATGGCAATTTGTCGTCAGAAAAACTCGAATTGTGGGTCCCTGCTATTGAAACTAGCGGTGGAACAACAGAACATAGTTTCTCCTATTATTGGAAACCGTCACTAATAATGAAATATTGCCATTTCTGCCCTTCTAATAACTTAGCTACAACTTGAAAAAGTTCAATTCAACCAATTCAAACGAAGCGCCTGTGGTGGATATCGACACTTGTTTCGATAGTCAGAAACAATAGTTATTTCTTACTTATACTAATGAAACATGAATATATTTTACAGTATTCGCAGCACTTTATACTGCAAACCAAGAATAATTTCACAGAAGGTTGCCTTTATTACATGAAAGTGAGCTTCCATGTTTGAAAACCAAAATTATCGATAAAAACTTCTTAAAGTAAAAGAAGTGTATTTGTGAGTTAAAAAGAAATAACATATCAGTCAAAAAACGCTTTGTTTCGAGTTACTCAGTTCTACAAGTGTGCATATTAATATCAACATAACAATAATTGTATCGGGACATCAGTGAACCGAACTTGAACGCGAAGGTGCGAAGAAAAACTACGGTGTACGTTCTCAAGCGCGTAAGTAGATAAAAATGTATAAGGCGTCCAAAAAAATTGAGCAAAATTCTAATAAAGGATGGGTCATGGTTTTATGAAGTAAAAGCAGAGAATCAGAAGGAAAACCGGTCGAAGATCTCAATATAAAGCCTTAACGTTTTCAAGGCGTTATTTACAGCGAATAAAATATGTTGGTTAAAATTTAGTATAAAGTCGAACACAACGCGTATAATTAATACCAACTCTGTTGGAATGAGTACCATTCGAAGAGTAACAATATATGAACGGTCTGTTTTCCTGGTAAAAGTTACAACACAGATCATTGAATATCTAAAACATCAATCTCGAAGTGCAGTGAAATCTTGTTGGAGGTACAGTGCATCGTCATTTGTATTAATTTCCGTGCATATCTTCCCATCGTCGTTAAATATTAATATATTAATATGTCCAAGCTTGTCCTACAAGTCGTTAATAAATAGTCGCATTATCGTTCCGACCGCTGAGCCGAGCACTTCGCTATGAGTAGTCGCCTTTGCTCGCACAGGAGAGGCCACACCAATCCCTGTCCGAACTTCCATGTGCAAAGTGTTGTTCAGTCTTTTGTTTGCGATTGCATAAACTAGAACTTATTCAGTGTTTTCGTGACTAGTGTTTATATGCACGTGAAGTCAAGTGTCATAAATCTTGGAGTTCAAAATATCTATAGACATGCCTTCACGCGCTGGCGTACTGCATATCGGAATCCCATAACATATTGAATTCTGACACACAAAATGATCTGTCGACGACTCATCTACCGCAAACATCATCACTTGGTCATCAGCATATTTATGCATTCTCATTTAAATGGACAACACCACATCTCAGTAGCTTCAGAACTCTAACTACAAAGTGAAATGTCCTCCAACGGAAGTGTGCATTCTCAATCAACTGTAAGGAATGGTTCATCTACTCTTCAGGCAAGTAGATTAATGAATGTTTCTTCACTTGTAGTTTATTCGTCCTAAAGTGATAATGAGTGTCTTAGTGACTATGACTCAAATACGCCGGCGAAAAATTCAACAAGAGCAAAGTGTAGTATGTTCAATTTCCAATTACAATAGTTTCAGCGCTTTAGAAAATCTCCAAGACTCAGAGGAAAATAAATCGATTCCTCCAGTTTTTTTGTGTATAACATTGATAATCTCTGAAAAGTACCCTACAAAGATAATGTTCTTCAGAGTTAAAATTTATCAAGGTTAAAATTCAAACGGAAAACAGCGAAGACTTCAGACTATTGAGTACACTAAATACTAAAAACAAATATTTCCGTACATACGCGGACTATTATCCAAAAAAATATGTATTGTAATAAAAGATGTTCATCAACCGTTTACTGAAGAACAAATTCTCGCAGAACTTATCTTAGTTGTGAAAGTGAATAGACTTTATAATAAGGAAGGACATCCAATGTCCGTCATATCTCAAAGAAAATAAGTAGCAAGATATATTAAAATTAGATACATTGTGTCATGCAGTTGTTAGTGTCGAACAGTGAAAACGTCGCCCTAGTACAACGTGCCAAATGCCAAGATTATAACCATACCAAAAACTATTGCAATAGGAAAATTCATGGTGCGGACAATCATTTCAGTAAAGACTGTACGGAACCGTGTAACTCTATATCAGTATGCACCATTTGCAAAATGATAGATTGATTAGTGATTCCGTGCGCGACAACTGCCGAGTTCATTACTCCCATAAGTGTGGTGCATGTTTTTTATCGCCGGAGGAGGCTGTGATCTTCCCTCGCTGAATAATAAGATCCAGCGCGATCTACGTCGGCATTCGGAGATTTTCCTCAACCAGCTATGTCCCAGTGGGGCACTACCCCAGCCGGGACAAACTCTAAGCTCCCGACCGGTCTCCCGGCATCTGTAGTAGTGTAGTGCCTTAGTGGAAGTGTGTGTGTGCGTGTTTAAGGGGTGATGATAGAACAAGAAAGAGGAAGGGAAGATCGCGCACGGTCCGTGGCTTGTTTGTTCGGGTACTGTTCCGGCATTCGCCAGGTGTTGATCGGATAAACCACAGAAAACTACTGTACAGATCAGCCGGGCGCTAGAATTCTCCTCCAGACAGCGACTGAATTCGACCACGCTGAAAAGCTAGTGTCGAACATCCTGCCGCCGTCGGGATTTGAAACCTAGGACCTTCCGGTCATACGCATTGTAGTGTCATCAGGTTGTGCAGTGAGCCACTTTTCCGGTACAAATTGCAAAGTAAACGGTCACAGAGCAAACTTATAAGGATCAGTAAAATGAAAACTATACAGATGGACTAAAAGTAAGTACTCTGTATATTATTTCAAAAGTAATCGGCATAACTATTTATAAATTTATTCCACTGTGAAACAAGACAGTCAACATCTTTATAGAAAAATGTTTGCAGATACCCACGGAACAATGATTGCACTGGGGCGTACAACTTTTCGACCGAAGCAAATCGACGGGAGAGGAAACAAAGTTCTTGAACGTGTTACAGTTCCAGGTGCTGGAGTGATGTCGACATTGTTCATCATTCATTGTTCATTCACCTTTAGTCCTCCGTGACCTTTTGTCCTCCTCTGTTGGGAACTCACGCACAGATTTTCAGGAACACCAAACGCTTCGTCAAGATGGCGTGAGTGGTACCGTGCTTAATGCTCTTCAGGAATGTTTCTTGAGTCCGTCCGTTGCCTCTGTTGACGGCAACATCCACCGCAGCAAGGACAGAAGGGGTAATGACATGATGAGTTAGTGCTGGCAGACTCATGAATGAAATCCGAACATCACAAAGTCATTTATTCTACTCATATGCGCACGTGACATATTGTGTTCATCACGCACAGCAGACATTCCAGCATACTGGGAGCGGTAGCTTAGTGCATCAACTGATGTCACTGCAGTGCCTCTGACCGGGAGGTCCTAGGTTCGAGTCTTGACGGCGGCAGGATTTTCGACACAGGTCGAATTCAGTCGCTATCTGGAGGAGAATCCTAGCGGCTGGCTGCTCTGATCGTTTGTTTACCGCGGTTTCTCCGATCAACACCAGGCGAATGCCAGAGCAGTACCCTAACAAACGGACCACGGACCGCGCGCGATCTGTCCTTCCTCTTCCTTGTCCTATCCTCTCCCCTTACACACACACTTACACTAACATACACTACACTACCACATAGTCTGGGAGACCGGTCGGGAACTTAAAGCTTGTCCCGGCTGGGGCGGTGCCCCGCTGGTGGGAGAGTCCTGGTTTGGGGGATACCCTGCTAGCCGATGGTAGGTCGGCGCTGGATCTAACCATCCAGCGGTGGCCATCTCCCGAGAAAAAACTTGCACTGCACTTACGGAAATAATGACCAAAGCCGTTGACGCGCCCGGAAACACGAAAAAATCAATATCTCATTCCAGCATAAATTTCACCCTCTGAGACTCCTCGCGCTGTGAAGAAAACAAACGCCCTATACCTCGCTGTTCCTCTTTGCCGCCCTCCCTAATGATGGCGGATGTGCGCAGAAGCGCTGACCTCACTTCGAACAGGTCTAACAGACAAATGAGAGA
The DNA here is from genome assembly GCA_011170035.1 of Teleogryllus occipitalis. Taxonomy (NCBI): domain Eukaryota; kingdom Metazoa; phylum Arthropoda; class Insecta; order Orthoptera; family Gryllidae; genus Teleogryllus; species Teleogryllus occipitalis. Next base: position 36,657 of record BLKR01000122.1, on the reverse strand, counting down.
GCGCAAAGAAAGGCAAAAGCAACTTTAAACGAATTCTATAAATAAGGGATAAATGATATTCAAACAAAACGTACACAAAAATAGCCTTCTTTCGAATAACGTTAATCCCAGATTTAATTCACTTAAAACCTTGTTTTTTGCTCTCCTGTAAAATTAAGTGTTTATGACATATCAGCTTTTTCACCGGGATCAAAGATATAGTCTGTCGTGTTTTCATTTGGCCGACTCTCATAAGGTCAATTGTTTGCTCGTATTATGACAAAATTGCCAAAACTAATAATCCACCTTCTACCAGTAATAATAATAATAATAATAATAATAATAATAATAATAATAATAATTATAATAGTTACTTATCCAGCTAAGAATTGTCCTCCTCTCCCCTCTCTTACTCTCTCTCTCTCTCTCTCTCTCTCTCTCTCTCTCTCTCTCTCTCTCTCTCACACACACACACACACACACACACACACACACACACACACACACACACACACACGCACACACACGCACACAGTAATAACATTACTAATTTTATTCCTTCAACTCATTCACATAACCCTCTTCCACCTTAACCAATGCTAATGCTGCCTCATCAAGTTGTTCAATTAACAACTTAAATGGAAATTTTAACTTAAGTGAGAGTCTAACTTCGCACATTGTCAACTTCTTTAGTCAATTAATTCAACTGGTCCTCCCTACTGTAATTAATATTATCAAAACCTCAATCAAAACAAAAACAAAAATCTTTGTTTTCCAGAATCATATTTAAAGAACCATAGTTAAATAATCTAACATTTTAAAACTGGAACTGTTGAGGTATATAAAATAAACGCAGTGTCCTTTATGCTTTCCGAGGACAAGATTCAATCAAACAATATCAATTTTGCAGAAATCGCCTGAATGGTTAAGGCGGTAGCGTTGACCGCGGGCGGACGGACGAACGTTTTGCCGCCAAATTATTTTACGATTTTAAGGACTCTCAAAACATGGATTCTGACTACCCAACGTGTTAGAGGAAGTAATTTACTCTACACAGGAATATGGTTTTTCCATTTTTTCTACCAGGGGTCGGGAATAAAAGTTTTTCTGCCAAAAATTCTCCGTTTACCGGCGCATACAACAAAATTTTATCTTCTTACGAAGTAAGGACGAGAAAGTAAAGTCATGAATTAGGACATGTAAATACTATTCTTGATGCTGAAACTGCGATGATTTTTATAGGGAAGTGTGCTTTATTTCATTAGTCTGATTAATTTGTGATTTACTTTCACAAAAAGCAAAGACGTGAGTAAAGATATTTTATTTTCCTTTTAGTGTAGATTTCTTAATTATTTTAGTTAGAAAGTGAGTGAAGTAAAATAAGAGATTGTGAGTGGGCAGAAAAAGGAACTGGCTGTGCCGAGTGCATCTGAGATGCACTAGAATACGAGTAGATAAAAGCGGGCGAATAGGATGAAAATAAATTCCTGTAACGATTGTGAAAAGTTACACCGGAGCAAAACGGAACACATCAGATTTATATTTACAGATTAAAATATATCTTCACCTCTGGGATGGCTCATGGGTAGCGTACTAGCTTTCCGTGCTGTGGTTCCCGGGTTACGGTGAAGAGAATGCGTCATGTTCGCCTTATGTCGATCTTACCCCCAAGCATGGGAATTGAGCAAGACCCAGGCAAAGGGGACACCGCGGTGCACCGGTAGCTGGCTGGCGAAGTCAGACTACCGACCCAATAACGCCAAATACATACATACATAAAATAAATCTTCCATAAAAAGTTAGTGTGAAGCATCTATATGGAAAACTGGGGCAACGCCATGAAGTCTAGCTAATACACGATTGCGATAAGTAAATTCCCCACCAATGCCGGCTTTCTTAAGTTAGTCTAAATAAAACGAAACATACATCTCGAAACTATCGTTAGGGTATTCGTTTCTGATACTGAAGAAACGCTTGGATTGACGAATGACGATTGAATGCATTGAAAAATCGCTGTCTCATGAATGCAAATAAATAGTACTGATGTCCTTTTAAGGTTAGTTTGATAAGTTGAAGCTTGACTATCTAGTTAGGTCACTGTGTCTCGTGCACGATACTATAAAGATAAGTATTTTCCTTAAGACATCCGTAAGAAGAGAAAGAGAGAGACATACATAAACAGCAGTAGCAAAGCTCTGATAGTTTTCTGGTGGAATGTACGAACTATATCCTGAAAGTATCTGTTGAATTTCAAGTAATGAAAAGGCCAGTTTTGATTAGAACTGAATAATAGATCCCATTTTAAAAATAGTTTATCTTCAATTTTGTAGTTGTAGGAAAACGCAAAACAAAGTTTGATCATTTCCAATTTTCATAAAACCAGGGTTTTCAAGGAGAATTAGACCTGCGTCATTCTATTTCCCATTAATTTCATATTATTTTTCAAGAGATTTTGAAAATATTAATACTTCATATGAAATACCCTCAAAAATCAAAATATCCATCTCAAACTTGCAGAACCTCTAGTTCGTTCAGATCGATCGGGAAATATCAACTTTGGGGAAAATCGATTGAACGGCTTAGGCGCTAGCGTTGGCCACGGACGGAAGGAGAAGCTGACAGATGTTTTACCGTCAATCAAATTTGCGGTATTAAGGACCCAGAACATTTGTTTTCTGACTATTCAACGCGTTAGGGAGGGCGATTTACTTCATACAAGACGATTTATCCACCTTCTGATTATCAGGGTCTGCCTTTTAATTACCAGGGCCAGAGTTTTCCTGTTGTTAAAATCGCCAATTTCTGCCGCACGATTACAATACTTTCACTTTACTACTTACGTGGTAAGACGAGAAAGTAAAAGCAATTGCGCGACTTAAAGACAATAATATAGTACTGGTGTTCATTGTTTCTTTTAAACGTCTCCTTGTTGCATAGGAATTACTTGGAAAATGTTTCGTCCAGTAAATTCTATGATGTCACCTTATTACTGAGTAACACGAGTAATCAATAATGAAAGCTGTTCGATTCGCACTTATTTTCAATAGACTATATCAGGGGTCGCCACAACGAGGCTCGTGAGCCGCATGCGGCTCTTGAGTCAGTCTCGTGGGGCTCTTGACACAGAGCTTAGAGTAAAATTAATTAATAGGCAATCAGTAGCAGCGATGTGTGGCTTAAATTGGGAGATTGAGTTCAACGACCCTAGTACCACGAAATTACGTCAGAGAGCGATGTAGGTCAGTGGTGAAAGATGGGAGGTGAAGATAGTTGCTGGGCCTTCTGTTAGACAACGCTTTGAGTGCGAGTGTGTGAGTAAGTCAGTGTCTTGGGATGAAACATGATCAGTCGGCGGTGATCTCATGTAAGCATGTCACCGCTTCGTTTGCAATTGTAAAGTGAACGGGTAATAGCAGCGAGTGCCGATATTTTTTGTGTGCAGTTGTGTCCTGTTTGAGTATACTGTTGCAGCCTGTTGTCGGAACAATTACGATGCTGTCAAAAAAGTGTAAATATTAAGAGGAGCATCGAGCTTTTCATACTAATTGGGAGGAAGAATTTGCTTTTGTAGAAGGAAACGGAAGCCAATGTATCTTGTATACCAAATAACTTCGTCACAGTTCAAGGCCGGTAATCTCAAAGCCCATCATGCTACTAACCACAGTGGTTTCAATAAAGAATTTGCTGTTGACTCTCAGTTAAGGAAAACCAAACTGAAATCACTAAAGGAAAAACTTCATGGTCAGAGTAGGGTTATGTCAACTTTTACCAAGGAAGCAGATTTGATAAATGAATTTGGATGCATCTTGGTTTTTAATATTGCAAAAGCAAAAAATTCTTACACAAAGGAGAAGTTTATTAAGATGAACAAGGCACAAGTTATATCTTATTTTAGAACCCGAAAATAAACTGCAGAAACCAATCAACGAAATTCTCGCTGCTAGACACACAGAGGCGAGATACTGTTATTTGTGCTGATATTTTAAGTAATTTACAAAAAAAAGCGAGTACTCAGCAGTAAGTCTGGCTCTGGACGAGTCTACTGATATCAAAGATAAATCATACCTAGCCACATTTGTGTGCTACGTGACAAAAGACTTCAAGGTGATAGAAGAACTCTTAGACCTGATTACATTGAAGGATAGTTCTCGTGTTTTTGACATTAAAGGCTCGCTCGTGACATATAGCGAAATCGATAGCCTTTCACCACTGAGGTAGGGGTTCGATTCCCGTCGAATCTCATGTGAAATTTGTTCCAACAAAACGAGTTTGGCTGCTTCACAAGGGCTAGTCCAATCCCTGTGAAGTGTCTTAAACCTCACCCCTATCCTTATTCCTTCCAAATTCTGGCCGCTGGATAGTGACGCAGGAGCGCGTAGCAGGAGGCGCGTACGCGGAAATGCTACCTGGCAGTCCTCTTCACAACTGACTGCGACGTGACGTGACGTGACATGTTAGTAATGGAGGATTACTCCCCAATAGAGCACATAAATTTGGGATTACTCCCCAGCGCAAAGCGCCCAACGCCCCTTAAGGGGCTTGGAGACGCGTTGCGTCAAGTTGTAGACGCAACAAATTAAAAAAAGAAGCCCTGAATGTGTTTGGATGTGTTTTACAGAAAAACCTCACTGCCTATCGGTAATATTGTGAGCATGTCTAATCGATAGTGCACCATCTATGACTGGCACGAAACAAGGGCTTATTGACCTTTTTAAATGCTGAAACATCATTTTCTGAGATCCTATCTGTAAATTGTATTATTCACAGAGAACATTTAGTAGCAAAATATTTTCAATGGCCGCATATTTATTCAGGTAGTTCTAAAATTTGTGAACTGTATTTGCTCAAGTACTAAAACACACCGACAGTTCAAATCTTTTATAGAAATCTCACAAGGCTGTCCTGTTTCATCTCCAATAACAAAGGATACAGCAGCTGTACAGTTGGAGCTATTAGAACTACAAGAGGACGAAGAACTAAAAGGACTCAAACGAAGTGGCTTTTCTACCAAAGAATTTTGGAAGAATGCTCCAGAAGAAAAATAGCCACTAACAAAAGTTGTCTAAAAGACCTATCGCAATCTTTGGCGCTACTTATATGTGTGAATCACTGTACTCAACGCTTAAATGCATTAAATCTAAATATAGATCTGAACTAACTGATGAACATTTCAGTGAACTTGTGCAAACTGTGCTTACCAATTATCAACCAGATTTCAAAAACAAACAACAAAAATGACCACTCAAAAATGCACTTCTCAAAAGTAAAATTGTATGCCTTTATGTGTTCCTGAATAATAATGTTCTGCATAGTGTAAAAAATAAATTTTCCATCATTTGCTATAAAATGAAAAATGTGTTTTCATTTTATAAACCATTTTATAAATATATCTTCACAATGTGACTTTCTTCGAAATTTTGCGCCTCCCAAAACTAAGTGTAGTGACCACCCCTGGACTACATAAATTTATTTGCATTTCACATCTTTTATACATCTCATTTAGTTTCTTTTCAATTAGTCAATTCCAAAACTGATCACAACACTCACATTTTTTTATTCTACATGTTTCTGTACATCCTACATTTTCACTTATTCTCAGTAACTAATTCTCATTATAAACAGAAATTAAAAATTAATTAGAATTCGTAATATAACTTACAATGACGTAACAAGCATTTAAATGTTCGGAGAGGACGAGGAAAGACTTAAAGGACCACTGGTCGTTCGTCGGCATTTACGGTTCTATCCGAGAATGAACATTTTGTAATGTTCTGATATTTGCTTCTTTCGATAGAATTTTTCATAATAATCACATGTGTCAGGAAACGGTTACTCGATTCTCCTCTGAATTTCGCCAGCGATGCTTCACCTGTACAAACTTTGGTTCAGCCTGAAGCCTGGCCTTTTTTCTATGCGGCATGGAAGTCTCCCAAAATGGAACTATACGAAAGTAACTTTGCTTGGCCAATGAGAATTTCCCCAAACGTCTTTGAATTGAAGACTAGAGACACCACAGAACCTATGTGATATGAACAAGATATACCTACCTGCAAGTCTTACGAAAAGGAATTGATTGGCTTTTTGAACAATTTATTTCTATTTCGATCGAGATTGCCAATTTTTCTATTTCGTTTAAATCTTTTGGCGTATTTTCAACACCTTCATGTTATTTAATTGCGCGTCATTGTATATATTTGTATACAATAGAATAAACCAGCGTCTGGAAGTCCTTTTGTTCCTTCGTCAATAAATGACTTGCATTTCAATTCTGGTACCGGAAATCTAAATATGGATGTTCTATTCATTATATCACAACACTTCTTGTTATAATGCTGGCAATATTTCAAAGTATACGTTAGCTATGACAAGCATTTGTAACAGTGACTGAACAATGGTGAATTTCCATTATACATTGAGCCAGTATAAGAAAATTGTCGCTAAAGAAAAGAGTTGTGTGCACTCGTGCGTTGAACTTTCTGGGATGAGCTGAGGCAAAGAATTAAAAAAGGGACGCATAAAAGAGCTTACATTAAAACATGAAAAAGAGAAAACGTCGAGGTGGAATGACAAATCAATGAGAACTAGCGACCTGCAGCAAATCAGCAAAACCTACTGCAGAACAAAATCACATTATAGTTTTCCTAAAAGTAGCACTGCTCGAGAACAAAAATAATCGTTCTTATAACACTGTAGCGAATTAAACATTTTAGAATAAACAGACTTCACGAATTCTGCAATAACATAATATTTTATAAATATAGTTCTTTATGTACCAGGAATTTTAAGTAAGGTGCAGTTCCGTAATGAAACACGTGAATAGCAAATGTTTAATTGCGAGCTGCCTTTTTTACCACGGAACTTCGCTGTCACCAGACGGTTGTTGTAAGCAGTGATGCACGAGTATGAAAGTTCAGTCGGTACACGCAGTATGATAATAGCCAGAATAAAACAATCAAACATTTCCACTTTTTAGTAAAAATCGAAACTGTTTAATTGCTTTTCGATTGTTCCCGATTTCTTCTGTTACTAATGACACCTCTCACATGACCGGAGACTCCATTATTGTTTTTAAATATTTGCGCGCATTGAAAATTCGAAATTCGAAATAAGAACTGTAAATGTAGTCAAGCGGCGAAGCAATAATAGATATTTATGATACAAGTGGTAAAAATGACGTTTTATTTTGCGAAAAGGAAAGGTTGCGGCACGTTGCCGGCATGCTGAGTAGCGCAATCCTCTGGGCAAAATAAAATCGCTTTTACCTCATGTGCCACACACCATTTTTAGACAGCTTTTCTGACTCTTCTTCTTTCTTTCTAGGGCTTTTATCCAGCCGACAGCCGGTTACCCTTTACGTCCCGACGGGACGCATATTCGACCATACACTAGACCAACACACTTGCGGGCTCCTCTGATCTGGGGTCAGCAGAACGCGAGGCCCTCCGCGACAACACTTACATACAAAGGCAAGGGACAAACAACCATGCCCAAGACGGGACTCGAACCCGCGACCCTTCGGACCGAAGCGCTGAGTAGGTACTCGCTCTTAGCCACCTCGGCCATCCAGGTCGGTGCTTTTCTGACTCACTATGTTTTTATTCAAGTTTAGAAATCACTTAATGATTCATATATGGCAGCAGTAGCAGATGCGGTCATACAAGAGCACAAGGGTGGAACAAATGTGAACGAGACTTTTGTAATCAAGGTGATATATTTCTGTCTTCAGTTACGTGACTAATGTCCGCAGTTGGTAGTTGTGTTTCTTCTCAATCAGTGTTGCACTTTAGTCTCTGGAGCCCGTATTGTTGTATTTATTACAATGAATGTACACTGTACGAGTACGTTTCAGTTGCGCAACGCATTATTATTCGCTTTTTGGCGAACGAAAGGGTGAAACCATCTGAAATTTTGAAGCGATTGCGTGGTCCATTTTTTGGTGAGACCCTTTTTAAGCCTCAAGTCTGCAATTGGTACAAGTTGTTTAGTTGCTGTTGTATAAGCGTTTCAAACCTCACTCATCCTCGGCGTCTACGGACAGCATTCGAAGAATGTGAGACATTATTCGTGATGGCAGACGAATAAATGTTCGCGATGTGAGTAAACCAATTTCATTATTTTATGGAAGTGTGAAAACAATCGTCAGAAACCTCTTAAAATATCGGAAAATCTGTGCAAGGTGGATACCGAAAGTTTTGAATGCAAATGAGAAGACTGCGAGGATGGAAGCTTCCCAAACATTTTTGGATCGTTGTAGTGCAGGAGATTCATTTCTAAGACGTATTCTCACATGTGATGAAACGTGGGTGCACCACTATACTCCTGAAATCAAGAGGTCCAATATGGAATGGTGATCAAAACATGAAACAGCGCCAGTCAAAACAAAGACTCGTTTGTCCGCCCGTAGAGTTCTAATGACTGTCTTCTGGGATATCAAGGAGTGATGTACGTTTATTTCCTGCATCGAAGATCTTCGCCACTTCCAGCGATAAAAACAAGCACTCTACTTACGGGGCTAATGACCTTAGCAGTTGATGCGCCCTGAAGCAGCAATCAATCAATTATCTTAGCATAATCATAACAATGCAAATAATTATGTGATCTCTTGCCTTTTGAGAAAAAGAGTGCGAGACGATGGTCGCTCGAAATAAGAAACGAAAATGAAGGGAACAAAAATATTTTCACTGTAGTTCCACTGGTCCTTGAAGTACGATAGCTACAATATAACACGCAAAAATAACATCACGTTCATTAATTATATATATTCGCCTTGTAAAAGTTAATAACCAATAAAAGTTACGTAAGTATTGGTACATTTAATTTTGTTACATAATTCTCATTATCGTGCCGTGTGTCATATTGAATATCAAGGGTAAATAATCTATAGCAGGGGTGATGAAATGCTCCCAAACTGGGAAATATGGTAAAGTTCATAATTAATTGAACCAAGACATTTGACCGAAACAACAAAAAATAAAGTGAACTTTTACTCGACCTTGTATAAAAGTGAAGTGGATTAATAGCCGTAAAGATGAAACAGTTCAGTGAGGGTGCCTTCACACGGAGCCACTCGGTGGCGCCACCCAGAAGCAGCAGATCCCTTCACACACGGCCGCCGCCGACCGCCACCGACCGCCACCGACCGCCACCGACCGCCACCGGCCGCCACCGGCCGCCACCGGCCGCCGCCGACCGCCGCCGACCGCCACCGACCGCCACCGACCGCCACCGACCGCCACCGACCGCCACCGACCGCCACCGACCGCCACCGACCGCCACCGACCGCCACCGCCACCGACCGCCACCGACCGCCACCGACCGCCACCGACCGCCACCGACCGCGAGAGGGGAAGGTTTTGTGAGTCGCATAGCTGTGTCCGGCAATGACCGGTAGCGGGGAACAAAGGCAGGCAGCAGGCGAGACCGTTTTCATTAGTCCCTCTCGTGTGAACGCTGCCATTTACATCTGTGTTCGGCTAGCGGTGGCGCGAATGCGCTTCTGCGCTGCTGGTAGCGGTAGCTTCCCACCGACCGTCACAGCAGCGCGGCTACGCCATTCGTGTGAATACCTCCGTTTAATCCAAGGCCTTTTGGACAGCCGCTCGGAAGCGCTGGTAATTGGCGCCGTGTGAAGGGGCTCTAACAAAAACGAATTTTGTTTGATTGCTATCTAGACGTCTGTGAATCCATAGCGGTCATCCATTAAGAGAAGTGGAGCCTGAAATGCTGCACCTTCTCGATCGCGTCTTAAAATTGGGGCTCACAGACCCTTCTCTTTAGTTCAATAGTTACGAAGCTGTGGATGGAGGAGAATTAATTCGTTTAACATCTCCTACGACGTTATCTCTCCTGGTGATCAGCAAAATGCGATTGTCCACAGTTTATAATAAACAGTGGTCTGTCTTTAAGGCTATACAATATAAGAAGAGATGTCATAGTAATTCATCATTTTAATGTATAATATTTTAGAACACGTTTAAAACAGCACAATAAGCACAATCTCTGGAAATTAGCGGTCATCAATACAGATCACGAGTCAGTCTTTGATTTTCGAATTTTCAACTTTTAAGTAATTTTTCAACTTGCAAATTCCATTACTAACAGGTATCTCACGTCAAATCAATTGCAGTCTGTTCGTCTGTAAGAGCCGATTTGACTCGAAAACTAATTCATCCATGAACATGAAATTTAAACATGTGGATACTGCCCACGGGACCAACTTGGATTTGTTTTACCGTGATAGGCCCAACGGTTCTGAAGACACGATTTTTTTGTTGATCTCCCCCCCCCCGCGATATTGATCAGCTTCTTGCTTATATTCCTCCCAGACCACGTGACACGCAACGTCATCTCGCTTTCGCGGGGCACCTCATGCCACGTGACTGTCGCGCCGCCACGCATTTTGGGCATCCCTTCCCATGCATTCCTGGAAGTTCTCAAAATACCTCGGGGGGCCTCTGCCCGTAGCTAACGCCTATTCACTTGTACTTCCTGTCTCCACCCAGCACCAGGGAGGAGCGGTGCAGCGGAAGAGCAGGCCGAAGGAAGGAATGGGCGTGGAATGGCGGAAAGGTGGAAGAAGCGAGAGGCGCCTGATGAGCGGGAGGAGCAGATAGAGGATGGAGCGGATTGGGGAAGGGGCGGCAGGAAGTGTTAGCAGGTTGGCCATGGCATGGAGTAAAGAATTACCTCTTTATTCTATGGCCATGGCATGCAAGACGAAGTACAAGGGGACGGACGCAGTGATGGCCGGGAAGAAGTGTTGAGCGGATTCGGCTGAAAGGGCGGGGCAGGAGCTGGGGGCAGGACAGCCATCGTAGCCCGACATGGCGTGCTCTGGGAGGGGGAAGGGGGGCTTAGCATTTTGAACGTAAGGTACATTCACAGCTGAAGCGGCTGAATGGGCGGGGCAGGAGTTGTAATGAGGACTGACATGGCATGCCAGATAGAGCGTGCGGGGGAGACGGACGAAGCGTGCGGGGCGAAAAATCAGGAATTTTTAAAGAAAATGACCCCAACGCGGTTCTTTTCAGAGACCTTTACGCTATCGAAGGGCAACGTTTAATCCAATCATTTGGAATTAGTTTTGAGAAAATTTTGAAAATGTTGAGAGTTCATGTAAAGTACCCCAAAAATTAAATTATCCGTTTCCTACTCCCAGTGCTTCGAATTCCTTTAAAATTGTTTGGATAATATCAATTTTGGAGAAAATCCGTTCAACGGTTTAGGCGCTACAATTGACTACAGACAGACGGACAGACAAACGTTTTGCCGTCATTCGATTTCTCGATATCAAGGACCCACAAATTATGAATTATGACTACGTGTAACACGTAAGACATTTACAATATGTAGAAATAATATTTATACACTTTTACTTTCCAGAGCCTCCCAATACGAGTTTTTCAGTCCAAAATTTCCGGATTTCGCCGCACCAACACAGTGCATTTTCTTTTCACGAAGGAACAATGAAGTAAAATAGGCATGTGTGTGTGTGATTCTTTTAAAATAAATAAAAACTAAAACGGTTAAACCAATTTCGAAACTTTTTTCACTGAATGGATAAGTATTTTGTCGTGCATGATATTGGATATTTTTAAAGAATGATCCAGTTCTCTTTTTCGTTAAAATATATAATTTTTCGAAAAATGCAAAACTTAACAATTTTTTAGCGTCTTAGAGTAACCACAATATTAAAGAGAGATTTTTCTGAATGAAATTTTTTTAGATTGATTTTCAAATAATGTATTGTTTTCAGAAAATATGAGTAATTATCGGGTAATTTTGTGTGAAATATGTGGTACATTTAAAAAAAATTCTCAAAAACGTCTCTATTTTTTCTTTAATTTTTTCCCCTCGAAAATCCCAAAAACGATACATTCCGAAACTACAAGATAGAGATTTGAAGATAGATATTTTTATCTGAAATGAAATCTGTTCCTAAAAATCAGAATTTAAAAAACGGGCATAACAATTTTTGAAATAATGAGTACTTTCACGTAATTTCTGCTTGAAATTAGAGCAAATAAAAACACATTTTCTCAAACAGCTCCAAAATTTGCCTTTATTTTATTTTTCCACAGATAGAACAAAGAACATTTGAATGATTGGTGCAGTTCTCATTTTCGTTGAACTCTGAATGTTCGAAAATTGCAAATTTAGAAATAAGTCAAGAAAGTTGCAGCACCACTAGTTTCACTCTGATTGATGATTGTGGTAACTAAATTCGTGGCCAACGCGGGGATACTTCCCCAAACCTAAATATTATTCTAAAACTAAACATTATAATCTGGCCCTTTTGTGCCTCTAGCGGGCCCGATGCCCTCGCACCGCGCTCCAGCGGCACAGAGCTTGCACAAAACGCCCGTCCATCACCTCCCTTGGCGGCTCACGGAACATTAAACCACAGGGGAGCAGCCGCCACACTCATTACTTCCGCTGGAGTTGAACTTTTTCATATCCATTACATGTGAAATGCCACTAATGCATAATTAGGACAGGAAATTGCAGTCGCTGCTCTCTCTGCGTTTTGTGGATTGGCTATTCAGCAGCGCCGCGCGCCGCCGCCTCTGGGACAGGCAGCCCTCGAGCCGCCCTCGAGTGCGACACACCGCACTCGCAGCTACAAAATCGGCGCTTTGGCATTGCGAAAACTTTTTGTCAAGGAAACACAATGATATGTTGATTTTAAAACCCTTCTTCTATTCCCATCGACTCTAAGGATAGCTGAGCCTATAAAGATTCATTCTCGTAGAATACCATCCAGTTTGTTGCAACGCTCTAGATATTGATTATTCGGATCATAATTGTAAAACTCTGTCACTGAAAATATATTCAATCGTTTTAATACAATGCTTTCTTTTTTTGTTTTCAATTTTTTGTTCTTGAAAATTCCACAGGTCAGTGTGATACATTTGCACAATAATATGATGAAACTGGTAGTGCTACAACATCATATATTGTCTCGCATTATTTGCAGCACATTGTTCTGAGAAGCAAGGATCATTTCACATATGCATTGAACTCCAGAACTAAAGGGCATTCAATATATCGACTTATGAATACATAGGAAACTACGATATCAGTACGTATTGTCCATCTTATGCATATATAAAATTCTTCCCGTCAGTAATATAGCTGAATGTTCCATTTCATTGAACGTAGATACATTACCAAATTAACGTTAGATAAATGAAGCTATAATAAATTTAAAAGCTGAAATAAATTACGCTATTCCTCTCCATCCACGACGCCTTTCAGCAATGAAATTCTCGGAATAATCTCTCAAACTGTCAAATCGCAACACCGTGGCAATTCCATGTACGGTGGTAATATCAAATTATCGTACATCATAGAAAAGTTCGTATAAAATTATCGTACTCAATTTTCTCAATTTTTTTATTCATATTACATTTAAATTTCATTTTTAAGAGAGAAAACTAAACTGGTCTAATTTCACTTAATGTTTGCGGATTGGTTGAAAGAAAATGCATCAATATATTGAAAATACTAATCGTAGATTTGTAAAAATTGAATTAATATTTGAATTTTCAATAGTAAATTATAATGGAAATAACATTAATTGTTTTTCATACACTTTCATCTACACCCGTTCTCCGACAATTTTTCTCATGGCCCATAGTTGCCAGGTCACCTATAATTTCACTAATTTCAAACAGAAATTACGTAAAAACTATTAATTTTCCATAAAAATGTACATGATCTTTTTTAATAAGTTCAGTTTTTGTCTTAAAATCTGTTCTAAAAAACTTCAATTTTGTATGTTAACTTTTATGTTATAAAATATTAACTTTCTGCAATTTTTGGAAATATAGTTTTTGCCCAAAAAGAGACCCCCACCAATTTTTTACCATACTTTGAAACATATGAGGAGAAAATTAAAAGAAAAACTTTGAGCGTTTTTTTGGTGGGTGGGGGAATTGCCAAGAAATAAAAATTGCCTGTATTTTACGCAAAATTACGTGAAAAATACTAATATTTTAGAAAACTTGTACTTGGCCCTATTTCAAGATCTCTCTATCAACAACAGATTTCAGTACGAAAAAATCTCCATCGTTAATACTGTAGTTGCAGAAAGACACCGAAAAAATTGGAACTTTTTTGAATTTCCAAAAACTTAAGGATTCCAACGGAAATGAGATATGCACTCTTCTCATCTTTTCGTTATTTTCTTCGTGTTCTAATTTTTCGTATTCTTATTCTTCATCTTTCTTCTTCATATTTTTTCTTAGTTTAATTCTTCTCCTGATGTCTTTATTTTCCAACTTAAATTATCGTCACAAGATAACTGCAGTGGTGGTTGCAACAGGGAGTGTTTTAAAGCGTAAGCGTCAAGCAGGTTGCGTCAGACAGGGGTCAAGGGAGACAAAATGTGAGCTAAATTTAAGGCCCATTCACAATGCAAACATAAACATAAGCATGGCGTTAACATAAAAGTTAGGACTATGTCCATAAGCGGACTCATTCACAATGCATTCGCATAACCATAACGCGTAAGCCTTTAACTTAAAAGCTTGCAAGCTTCAAGCTCCTGTGCTTATGCTTATGTCAAAAATAAGAAATGAACCAATCACAATACGTTGACTCACAATCGAGTATCAAAATAAGTGGATAGACGAACTAACGCAATCCATGTCAGGAGCTCCCCCGTCATGGACAAAGTCGATATCTCGAAACCACCGGGAGCGGTAGCTCAGTGCATCAACTGATGTCACTGCAGCGCCTCTGACCGGGAGGTCCGAGGTTCGAGTTCTGACGGCGGCAAGATTTTCGACACTAGCTTTTCAGCTAGGTCGAATTCAGTCGCTGTTTGGAGGAGAATTCTAGCGGCCGGCTGCTCGGTAGTTTTCCGTGGTTTCTCCGATCAACACCAGGCGAATGCCGGAGCAGTACCCTAACAAACGGGCCACGGGCTGCGCGCAATATTTCCTGCCTCTCTCTTGTCATATCCTCTCCCTTTACACACTTACACTACACACACTTACACTAACATCCACTACACTACCACATATTGTGGGAGACCGGTCGGGAGCTTAGACCTTGTCCCGGCTGGGGCGGTGCTCTGCTGGTGGGAGAGTCCTGGTTAGGGGGAAACCCCACTAGTCGACGGTAGGTCGGCGCCGGATCTCGCCATCCAGCGGGGGAAGATCACCGCCATCTCCGGAGAAAAACATGCACTACACTAACGGGATTAAAGACCAAAACAGTTGACGCGCACGGAAACATGAAAAAAATCAATCAATTAATCAATATCTCGAAATCGATTCTCACATCCAACCAAATACTTAGTAGTAAACTAAATGTGTCACAGCCAATAGAGACTCATTTTGTTTACGTTTATGTTCGGCATTGTGAATACTTCAGTCTATCACTTATGTTTATGTGTCACGCTTATGCTTGTGTTTTCATTGCAAACGGGCCTTTCGTATGGCGATGATTGCGACTGGCAGCTAGCGTGCGTGTGTGTGCGTGTGTCAGGCCGGTGCAGGCGCAGGCGCTGGCGCCGACGCAGGCCCAGCCGAGCGCACAGCCGGCCGCGGGCGCGAGGGCCGGGTTGTTCCGGCGGCCGGTGGCGGCGCTGCTGGCGCCCGTGGTGCCGCCCGTGCGCCTGGGCGCCCCGCCCCCCGGCGTGCCCGACGCGCTGCGCGGCCTCCCGCTCAACTCGCGCACGCCGCTCTCGCAGGTGCGTGCGCTCCACGGGCATTGCGTGCACGAGCAAGTGACTCAGAATAAACGTTACAAACTTCTAGGGGATATGGCACTCGACGAGCATTCCATGCACGAGCAAGTGACTCAGAGTAAATGTTACAAACTTCTATGCGACATGGGACTCGACGAGCATTCCATGCACGAGCAAATCACTCAGAATACACGTTTCAAACTTCTACGGGATGTGGAACTCGACGAGCATTCCATGCACGAGTAAGTGACTCAGAGTAAATGTTACAAACTTCTAGGGGGTGTGGGACTCGACGAACATTCCATGCAAGAGTATGTGACTCAGAATAAACGTTACTTCTAGGGGATGTAGTACTCGGCGAGTATTCCATGGGCGAGCAAGTAACTCATAAACCCCACGAACTTCTAGGAGTTGTGGGGCTCGATGAGCATTTTATGTACGAGCAAGTGACTCAGAATAAACCTTACGAACTTCTAGGTAATGATGTCATAGTGAACTCACAGAACTTTCATACTAAGGAACTTTCATTTATGACAATCAAAAGTTATAGAAGCCAGTAATGTTTACTAAAACCTTAGTTGTTCAAATTCAATACATTTCGGAAGATCAGAAAACTTATTCTTTCTTCAGATGTCTTGATGATTGTTAAAACTTCTTCAAGCTGTTAAAAGTCAATGGTGGGTATGTGTGTCAAAATAATAACAGTTGTTAATAAATGTTCGAACGTGAATTTGAAAAACTTGTGTTAATAAACATTTCTGGCTTCCATAACGTTTGATTTTCGTAATTACAAATGAAGCGTCACAATCTAATATAAGAGTAACTCATGGATAACTATTGTTTTCGGAAAATTTTAAATATTTTCTCTTACACGAAGTGTTGAGTTCCATTCTCCAAGAAAAACTGGCATTCCTATATATGAGCATATTATAAGAAATATTTGAACTTTTCGGTTAAGTGATGAATGTTGAATGTTAAAGTGCATTTGGGGATGCAACATCGCTAACGAAACATCGAAATTTCAATGCATATGATCACTTTGATCTGAAAAATATTCCTGGATATTTGAAAATTATTATAGAATTTTATTATGATGGTCATTTTTCCATTTAAAAAATATCGTCGACTTAAAAACATGGCACAAAAAACATAGATGTTAAAAAGTCGCTGCTTTAAAAAATCGCTGTTAAATACAGAATATGCCACAATATCGACCACGTAAAACTATCGAACACAAAACATCGATATTAAAACATTAGCTTCAAACAATCGGGGTTAAATACATGGAATATTTATAAAAACATCGATGTTTTGAATATTGACCACGTAAAAACACGAACAAAAAACATCGAAGTTACAAAACATCGACTTCAAAGTCGAAGATTCTATAAAGCCCTGAATGTTTTGTAAGCATCACTAATTGTGGCGAGTGCTGGCGCAGACGCCGTCGCCGCGGCGGCGCGGGCCGTGCTCGGCGCGCCACAAGGGCACGCAGACGGACTACCGCGAGGCGGAGACGCAGACGGCGCCGTGGCAAGCGCCCTTCGAGATCGGCCCCGGCCAGCAGCCGGAGGTGCTCACGCTCGCAGCGCTCTCCTGGGGTGAGTCTTCTCCATTCATTGCGCGGGTTGTGAAGCGAGTGTCGTTGGTCTCGTAAGTGTGTTCTTGTCCTTTTTGTATTGGCCTTTTCAGGTGGGACACTGCAAGTGTGCCTTTGCAAGTGTGCCTTTGCAAGTGTGCCTTTGCAAGTGTGCCTTTGCAAGTGTGCCTTTGCAAGTGTGCCTTTGCAAGTGTGCCTTTGCAAGTGTGCCTTTGCAAGTGTGCCTTTGCAAGTGTGCCTTTGCAAGTGTGCCTTTGCAAGTGTGCCTTTGCAAGTGTGCCTTTGCAAGTGTGCCTTTGCAAGTGTGCCTTTGCAAGTGTGCCTTTGCAAGTGTGCCTTTGCAAGTGTGCCTTTGCAAGTGTGCCTTTGCAAGTGTGCCTTTGCAAGTGTGCCTTTGCAAGTGTGCCTTTGCAAGTGTGCCTTTGCAAGTGTGCCTTTGCAAGTGTGCCTTTGCAAGTGTGCCTTTGCAAGTGTGCCTTTGCAAGTGTGCCTTAGCAAGTGTGCCTTTGCAAGTGTGCCTTTGCAAGTGTGCCTTTGCAAGTGTGCCTTTGCAAGTGTGCCTTTGCAAGTGTGCCTTTGCAAGTGTGCCTTTGCAAGTGTGCCTTTGCAAGTGTGCCTTTGCAAGTGTGCCTTTGCAAGTGTGCCTTTGCAAGTGTGCCTTTGCAAGTGTGCCTTTGCAAGCCTTTGCAAGTGTGCCTTTGCAAGTGTGCCCAGCTGCAAGTGTGCCTTTGCAAGTGTGCCTTTGCAAGTGCCTTTACAAGTGTGCCTTGCAAGTGTGCCTTTGCAAGTGTGCCTTTGCAAGTGTGCCTTTACAAGTGTGCCTTTGCAAGTGTGCCTTTGCAAGTGTGCCTTTGCAAGTGTGCCTTCTGAAGTGTGCCTTTGCAAGTGTGCCTTTGCAAGTGTGCCTTTGCAAGTATGCCTTTACCAAGTGTGCCTTTGCAAGTGTGCCTTTGCAAATTGTGCCTTTGCAAGTGTGCCTTTGCAAGTGTGCCTTTGCAAGTGTGCCTTTGCAAGTGTGCCTTTGCAAGTGTGCCTTTGCAAGTGTGCCTTTGCAAGTGTGCCTTGCAAGTGTGCCTTTGCAAGTGTGCCTTTGCAAGTGTGCCTTTGCAAGTGTGCCTTTGCAAGTGTGCCTTTGCAAGTGTGCCTTTGCAAGTGTGCCTTTGCAAGTGTGCCTTTGCAAGTGTGCCTTTGCAAGTGTGCCTTTGCAAGTGTGCCTTTGCAAGTGTGCCTTTGCAAGTGTGCCTTTGCAAGTGTGCCTTTGCAAGTGTGCCTTTGCAAGTGTGCCTTGCAAGTGTGCCTTTGCAAGTGTGCCTTTGCAAGTGTGCCTTTGCAAGTGTGCCTTTGCAAGTGTGCCTTTGCAAGTGTGCCTTTGCAAGTGTGCCTTTGCAAGTGTGCCTTTGCAAGTGTGCCTTTGCAAGTGTGCCTTCGCAACCGTGTGCTGCAGCGAACGGGCTGCCGGCCGGGTGGCTGGAGGTGGACCTGATCGAGCGCATGCGCGTGCGCCGCGCGTGGGAGGAGAAGATGCGCCCTCCGCTGACGGACGCGGAGGAGGACGCGTGGCGCCGGGCGTTCGCGCGCCTGGACCGCGACCAGTGGCTGATGCGCGAGCGCGAGATCGAGGCGAACCACCGCGAGCGCATGCGCCTGGCGCGCCTGCTGCTGGCCGAGCACCGCGCGCGCGCCGACCACCGCCTGGAGACGCGCCTGGCGCGCGCCTGGGCGCGCGGGGAGCGAGCCAAGGACCGCAAGATCGGACAGATACGGCTCAAGCGCGACCGCGGTGAGCAAACAACACAGATTTACTGCTCATCCAACCTGCTTACTCCATTGTTTACTGATTCCTACCAACAAACATGCACAAAGACCCGACTATCGGGCAGATCCAACTCAAGCGTAACCGCGGTGAGCACACAACACTCCCGAACTCTCATGTGGAATCTACAAGTAATTCATATACACATTGATCTGAGGTAATAACCCGAACCAAGCTTGAAACTTGACAGTAGTAAACTCTGCATATTCTCAATATAATCCCTCATTAACCTTTCCAATGTATTCGATTCCGGGTGTCTTATTGAAGGGAATTTTTTATTCCTAAATTACCAAGTTCTGTCCTCCGTTTTCCCACTAGTAAATTGAGACCAGTGATCAGATTCACACAACTGAATACATTTTTTCACCTTTGTTAAGTCTTTCCCGCAATGGGTCCAGCTTTGCTGCTCTTTCACCCTGTTACCTCAAATCTTCGGTGCCTTTCACTGACAAAGAAGCGCATGGACCTCAAGACAGGACACATACGGCTCCAGCACGATCGCAGTGTGCAAACAACACTTTAACTTAAATGTTTAGTGATTTCCACGAACAATCATGCGTGAAGGACTGCAAGGGGAAGACACAACACTCCAGCTTGTCTGTCCGTTTACCCGGTTTCTCAAATCTTTGGTGCCATCCAATAACAAATAGCGCCAAGTTCCATTTCATCCTTTATCGCAATGGGTCCAGCTTTTTTGCCCGATCACCGGTTTATTCCACTCTTTGTTACCATCCAGTAACACAAGGCGCCAAGGACCGCAAGGTCAGAAAGATCCAACAAACGTCTGAGCGCGATGAGCACACAACTCGTTTGTCTCTTTCTCCCAGTTAGCCCAGATTTCTACACGTTCAATCCTCAAATTTTGGGTGCCATGTACTGACAAACATGCGCCAAGAACCGCAAGGTTGAGACAACCGGCTGTGGCACAAGCGTGGTGAGCAAACAACACTTTTATTCCTTTCAGTGAAGGCCTGTAGCGTTTATAAGTTCTCAAATAAGAAATATTCTATTCCTAAACGTTGCAATACAATTCGTGGTCTAATAACCATGTCACAATAACTCGGTCACCCTCAGTCAAACTACAATACAAACAGTTGTAGAAGCATTCGGTGGAAACTAAATTATGATGTGGTTATGGGGATTGTTGTTCGAGATACCCTATATATCGTTTTTACAAGTTTGAAAGAAAACCTTGAAACTTTGTTCTGTTCATTAGTACATTTGCATCTTTGACTTCATATAAAGATTCATAATTGTAATCGGATTTGACAAATTCCCGTTTTATTGTCAGTAGCTTAACCCAGTATTTACAGTGGATTAATATTTGACAATTCGTCTATAGAAGCGAAGAGATGATATTTGTGATATTCTTAATATCGTACTATATACTGTTTTGTGCAAAATTTCAGTTTATTCGTTTTGTGAAAGACCCCAAAAAATGTATTCAGTAGAAAAAATGTGCGAAATTAATTTATTTTAATGTGACAACTTTGGTGCGCTTCCAACAGGACCGCGATTGTTTTAGCTCACGATCGTGCAATGTACGGAAGCCCACTTCATAAACAAGGCGAAACAATAATGTGTGTAATGCCTCGAATGTTGGGCGCGCCGCGTCGCACTGTATGGGCAAGAGATTACATTTGTAACGTATTGTATTAACAAGCAGGAAGACCGGCGCCTTGTAGGCACCGCGGATTAGGTCGCCAGAGAATCCTGGGTAGAGAAAGGAAGTAGAATGAATAGACGGTAGCTAGGGGCCGAGACACCCCGAGGTATTTTGAGAACTTCCATAAATCCATGGGAAGGGATGCCCAAAATGCGTGGCGGCGCGACAGTCAGGAGGCATGAAGTGCCGCGCGAAAGCAAGATGACGTTGCGTGTCACGTGGCCTGGAAAGTATATAAGCGAGAGCGCAAAGCACGGGGGTGGGTTTTGAGCTGATTGAAACCCTCGTGCGAACGCACAAAACTTGCGTCTAGGGTGGTACAGAGACGAGCTATGCTTGTAGGGCAACCCATGTGTTGGGACGCCGCTGTGGAACATTTCTTCCACGGGTGACTGCGGTCGCCGGGGCTCTGCGCTGTGCGCGTAAGTTCGCCGAGGAGTGGCGAGGGCCACGAGTCAGGCGGACTTGCATCTTTTAAGGATCGCTCCTGCGATCGGGGTATAGGGTCTATCAGAGCTGTACATACCGGACCAAACTATTTATTTGTAAATACTTATTAATAAATATGTAAATATCTGAAGCTCGTGTCTGTGATTGCTGTTGTGTTCCCATGACGTCACACATTCCAATGCGCCCCGAGCTACGGCGCAGAGCTTTTTCAGTCTCCGGAAATTAATTTCCTCTCGCGCGCTCCACTTGAAGCGCATGTCACGCGGTTGCTCTACGTTGGTGGCGACTTAATCCCGCGCCCAGCGGCGGCTCTGCAGGCTGGGGTGGCTCAGTGGCAACATCACCGTGGTCTCTGTCGTGAAATCTAAACCAGGAATCGATATCCTTACGATGACGAATTTTTAACACTAGCTAAATATCTAGGTCGAATTCATTCACTGTCTGGAGGAATATTGTAGCGGCCAGCTTCTCCGATCAGTAGTTGTCCTTTATTTCTCCGATCAATACCACGCTGATGCTGGAGCAGCTCCTTCAAGAAAAGGACCACGGACCACTCGGAATCTTTCATTCTTCACAAACAAAACACACACGCTTACATGCTAGAGACCCGTTGGGAGCATACAGCTAGTCCTGCCTGGGACGGTGCCCCACTGGGGAAGACAGTTGGAGAGGGGAGGGCATTAAGTCGAGATGCACAGGGACAGCGCCGATTTCCTCGTTCCAGCGACGGAGGAACAACGCCACATAACAGTCGTGGCATGCAGTACTGATCGATGAGAGATTCCTGGCGCGTCAACTGCGCCCGTAAGTGTAGTGCATGGTTTATCGCGGAAGATGACTGTGATATTTCCTCACTTGACGGCGAGATGCGGCGCCAAAGTTTCTATCGGATTGCTGGGTTTTCCCACCAGCGTGGCACCGCCACCTCCCGAACAATCTCTAAGCTTACAACTCGTCTCCCCATAAGTGTGATAATGTAGGGCGAGATGAAGCGTGTGCACGTAAGGGGGCGAAAAGGACAAGGAAGAGGCAGAAAAGATCGTGTGCTGTCTATTAGTGGTTTGTTAGGGTATTTTTCCTTCATTTGCCTGGTTTTGATCGGATAAATCACGGGGAATGCCGATCAGAGCGGCAGACCGCTAAAATTCTCCTCCAGACAGCAGCTAAAATCAATCCAGCTATCTTGCTAGGGTGGAAAATCCTGCTACCGTTGGGAGTGGGATCCATACGTCAAAGGCGCTGCAGTGATATCAGTGGTTGCTCTGAGCCACCTTTGCCGATGCGTGCAGTACTCCAATAAAGCTGATGACCATAGCAGTGCCCGCGCCTAGAAAAAGTAATGAGTCCTCTGTCGCTAGATCCGTGTGCGGCGGGTAGCTTCCAAGGGATTGAGTGGGGACTCTCGAGAGCGCGCCCCGCGACAGCACCGCCCTTCATTTGTCATTGGCCTTTACCCCCTCCCCTTCCCTTCACTCTCTACCTCTCCCCGCCGCGCCCCGTGCCACTCCTCGCGTCGCCTCGCCCCGCTCTCCGGCCCCATCCCACCCCGCCCCGCACCGAACCGCCACGTCCCACCCCACTCTCCCCCGCCCCGCCTCGCCTCGCCGCCCTACCCCGCCCTGCCCCGCCACCGCGACGCTGTGCGCTGTCCACTCGTGCGAAAAGTTTGCTTTTCATTCTGTCACACTCAGGGCTCTCCCATGCGGCGCCCCACCCCCTCCGAACGCCCACCGCACCCAACTCGCATCGCGGAGATAAATTTCCCTGCCAACACATGACATGTCTTGCCGAGTCATTTTTTATCGTCCTTTGGAATGGACTATGCAGGCTGTTGCAAAAGGTCATATTAATTAATCTTTCGAGCTTTTGATTACTCATTTTTACAGACTGTGAAGATAATTTTTAATAGTGTATTTGTGGTACAATATTATTGTAGGATAAAATTCACTCTTGTTAAAGTCCTTATCTTCTAACTGTTAAGTTTAAAATTAAAGAACCTTTCGTTCAGCCAATACATTTACTACGTTACTGCAAAAGACGTCGGAAATGTAAGAGTTTTGTAAGAGAATTCATTTATTTTTCCTGGCTGCCGTTAGAGAGAATATTCAATATTTAACTTTTGAAAGAGACAAATGCTTGCACATGGATACTAATTTTTTTCTTATGGTAATTATTTTCACTTCCTTTCTCAGAAGTTTCAACTAATTTCACCCTTGTCCTTTTGAGTGCAACGTCAAACCGACTCTCCCACATCAGACATCTTACTTCTCTTGGCCAAGGATGGGCCTGTTTCGGACTTCCATATATGAAGATTTTCATGCCAAATGTCGAGTATTTTCTTTTTTGATAAGCACCTAAGCCAAAATCATAAATAATAAAAAATATTGAAGGCAAATGCGGGACTCGTACAGCTTTCATTGCAGAAGATGTGTAACAGTGGCTGCGAATTTTAACGGCAATGTTAGAGTAATTACATCTTACGTATTGAGTATTGTATTGCTCATCATTAACGTGAAATATTAAAGGATAACACTGAATGGTAAACATGATTTGCATTACGACTAAATATATTGACTCATTTTGAATTTTTGCGTAAATTAACATTTAAATTACATAATTATAAGTCTAATCAATATATTCATTGTTTTATTAGAAACCATGCCTGTTATTATAAAAGTATGCGCTAGATACTTCCCTTTGCTCATATTAAAATAATGTTTTGTAATTCCATGACCCAAATCTGAAGAACTGTCTTTCATTTATATAAAGTGAAATAAGGAAAAGTTGCTATTTCCACTTCGAGTAATTTAATGTACAAGGTGATATTTAAAGTTTATTCCGCATTAACAATTTGATGAACTCGTTCAGAACTCACCAGGGTATCATTTTGCTACGCACAAGTGTGTGAGCTTGTGACTGATTGAGAATTGTATTGTGAAAGTAGCAGTTTACCAAAAAAACTTCCTGTTATCTCCGCGTTTGAGTCTTTCGCGCACAGAACCATGTGAGCAGAAATCGTTCTCTTCAATCATTCTATTCATGAACAGGCAACCACTGTTATTCCACGCGGCCAGTGTGTACCGTGAACCTTGAACAATGATGCGTGATTTGTTCCACGAGCAGCTGGCGAGTGTTGGCGTTATAATGCGTCCGATGTCGCGTTCTCGCAAGCGCATTGCCGCACCGACCACGTGGCGGATGGACAAAAAAAAATTTAGGCGTAAGACTGTGTCTGCGTGGTGTCATATATTCCAGGCCGCAAGACAGTAATTCTATTCTTTACTTGCTTTCCAACTAAAAATTTGTGTAGTGTGTTTATTTTATTAAATATGTTTTGTATTTTATTAAATACGCTTCTAACATGACATGCGACTTATCCGAATTCTACAACGAATAGCCACCCCTTGTCACAGCTGCGTGGGATGTAAATGAATTTGAGGCGTTGTTTCGTCGTATGTATTTATTTTAACATAAAACGTTTTCGGCCGCATTGTGGCCATCTTCAGTGCTTAGCACTGAAGATGGCGACAATGCGACCGAAAAAGCTTCTCTTCTCATCTTCATTACTTAGCACTGAAGATGGCCACAATGCGACCGAAAAAGCTTTATGCTAAAATAAATACATACGACGAAACAACGCCTCAAATTCGTTTACATGATGCAAATGTCGTTAACGCCACACCATTTCCTACCACTACCAGCTACATGGGAGTTAAGTCAGTGTATCCTATTTATCGCATACAATCCACATTTTATCTTAATAATCAACGGTCTGGACATCCACTTTATCCACCGAACTACAATTCGATGTGTTGCCCTTCCCCTGTCTCGGTCCTATCTATTTATCGCATACAATTCACTGCTTATATAAATAATCAACAGTCTGAACACCCACTTTATCAACCGAACCACAATTCTATGCGTTGCCCTTCGCCCCATGCTTTCGTCTGGGTGCTTTCGTCTATTGCTCGAGGTAGTCCCAAGGCTCGTCTTGAGCGCCACCCCCAGTAGTCCTCAGACGTATTGCGGTTTCCTTGGCGAGCAATGACGTATCACCATCCAGAGCGTTCAGCACCCACTTCATCTCCCGAAACTCCCGCCGATGTGTCCCTCGGTGTGTGCGCTTCCGAGGTAGCCCTCGTGCTGAAGCGCGCGTGCTGCAATGACATATCACCCTACAGAGCGTTCAGCATCCACTTTATCTCCTGAAACTCCCGCCGATGTGTCCCTCGGTGTGTGCGCTTCCGAGGTAGCCCTCGTGCTGAGGCGCGCGTGATGCTGAGGCGCGCATTGCATGCTGCAATGACATATCCCCCTACAGAGCGTTCAGCACCCACTTTATCTCCTGAAACTCCCACCGATGTGTCCCTCGGTGTGTGCGCTTCCGAGGTAGCCCTCGTGCTGAGTCGCGCGTGCGCATGCGCGTGCTGCAGAGCTGCGCAAGCTGTCGGAGGCGCACCAGGGCTTCCCGCGGCGCTACAAGCGGCTGCCGCCCATCGAGGCGCACGCCGACCTGGCGTCGCAGCTGTACGGGCCGCTGGCGCGCTTCGGCGCCGACCCGTCGCAGCGCCACGAGACCATCGACGTGCCCTGCACCGCCACCCAGCGCCTGCAAGGTCTCCCCCCCCCGCCACACACACACACGCACACACACACGAGAGACAAGGCACATTGGAGGAGGGAGTTTGAAAGAAAAACCGTCAAATAATGATTGTCATATTGTTTCCAGAAAGTTTTCTACTAGTCTTAATATAAAACTGTTGTTTTGTAGATCTGTCAATCCCGAGTTTTCATGTCAGGACATCGTTTTTGCCAAAAATGTCAAGTAGAACCTTGTCATTCTGTAGCCGCAGTAGATCGACATCGTAATATTCAGGGTGAATCAGAATAAATGTTACAAACTCCCGTGTCATGTGAGGATGTTGAAGATGATTACGTTTTGCCATGAGGTGAGAAATATTATTCAATGAAGTCACACATACGACAATTTTGACTTAGGAATGGGAATGTCAGAGTCCAGGTGACGCCGCGCCGAAGGCTGCAATAGCGACGTTTCGACCGTCATACCGTGGTCTTGTTCCGGACTGAAGTTTGCGAGGAAGATGGTCGCAAGGGTTTATGTGCTTGTGTTGTCGCGTTAACTTAGTGACCAGGCTTAACCGAGAAGGGTGAGGGTCATATCGGACAGCAATGAACGGATCCGGACGGTGAGGTTCCCGGGTCTCCATTTTCTGCAGTAAAGGTTTCTATTCATAGTGGGGACGCAACCCCGAGTTAACGGTCATGTTCTGGAGGTGTTTGGCAAACTCCAATTCTTCCTTGATTCGCCTGGCACGGCGCTACTAATTTGATGGACTATTCATCTTGCATGGATGTTTCGCGGGTACATGAAATCTCTTTACCGAACTCTCAGTGGGTTGCCTTCCAAACAGAGGAAAATGCTTGACATGAAACGTCTTTCGATGATTTTTTTCACCTCATGCTCATTAACAAAATGTGATCATCTACAACCGTCTTCTACACGTGCCTTTATTACATTTTTTTCAGAGACCCCTGCACATGTTGAGACATTCCAAGAGTAAGAAAATAATACAATCATGTTTCTCTTAATATTGCAAAAACAATGTTATTCTAGCAAGTCACCCCCAGAGGCATGAAAATCCCGAGCAAAAATAATTTAAATTTGCATAGTTTCTTAATTTTTTGCAGCCTTAAATCTCATCCGTGAACCAAATCATCGGCGGTTCGTAAACTCATCAGCGGTTTGTAAAGTCACACGCAATTGCGCTGATAAACAGCGACATTTATTTGCATCTCAGTTCGTCTAATAATCACTAATTATTCTTTTTAAACTGTGCCTGAATGTTTAGATGAAGTTGTGAAATGATTGAGTGTTTTTTGCCGTGAGTGATGCGTTGTGCAAAAAAAATTGAGATAGTGCAAGAAACAATAATTTTGCCCACAAAATATAAACAAGTTTTTCTAGGATCATATAGAAATGTTTTTATTAGGCACGAATCGTTATTTAATTCCTCTCTAATCTTCATGGTTTTCAAAATCACTATAAAGCTGTATTGGATAGATAAGGTCGCCAAGGCTGAAGAGGTATAGATACCTCATGCCTGAAGGGTCGCGGATTCGAATCTCGCTCGAGGCATAGAGGTTCATGTGTTTCCATATACCGTGAATGTAAGCACCAATGTTCCTTAGGCCTCATTCACAATGCAAACTTAAACGTAACGTAATGCTGTAAACTCAGCCCTAACATTTACACGTAAAAACAAGCATTCACAATGACGAACGTAAGCTGGAACGCATGTTTCGCCTGAACCAATCAGAATTCAACGTACAACGAGACTTGATCGATTCGTTTCTAGCACGGTGGAAAGATCTTGCCACCATAGTTTCTATCTTCTTATTCGACATTTCTCTCGAATTGTGTTTATATATATACGAGTAGCTGTTGTAGTAGTGTTCGAATTTCCTTCATCGTATAAACAAGGATTCTCTCGTACCAAATTCACGAGTAATTCGTCAACTATAATTAGTTTATTAGCCATGTCAAGTTAAATTCACAATAAAAATTGCTAAATTTTTACTTTGAATTCACTACATGCATCAAAACTGTTCGCAAACTAATTTTCTACATTATAATAACAAAATGACATAACCACAAACTACCCCAACACAATCTGAAATCGACATTCCACGCTGCTCTCTGATTGGTCTTCGGTAGAATTCCGACGTAAACGTCACGCAAAAGCTTGGAGCTTGTGAACTCTTAAGTTTACGGACTTTCGTCTACGGTTACGTCAAGGCATTGTGAATGGTCTCGCTTAGTAACTCATTTGTAGGTTTTGCGGCTACGTTGCGTTTACGTTCAAGTTTGCATTGTGAATGAGGCCTTACAGAGTCTCTATATGACCTTAGTAGTTGAAAAGCGATCTTACATAAGTAAAAAATTACCACCTTCCTTCGCCGTCATTGTGCAAAATAGTTGGTTTTACACCATCAAATTACTTTTTTAGATGTCTAAAGAAAATACTAACTACACGCACATGTTGCGGTAGGTAAAAGTTCCACATTTTTATATGATCGTAGAAAAAATGTATTCTTATCATCTTTACACCCAGTGAAGAGCTCTTTTTTTCTTGTTTTTCAAAATTATTGCAGAAGGTTGCCTAAAAGTTAAATATTACATTAAGGGGGACGATATAGCTTACAGCAGTTAAAGTTTTATTATTTTTACACTGTTTTCTCTATTAAAATCATACTCCACAGCAGTGAAAATGAACTGAAACACAGAAATATCTTTCTTCTGCGAAAAAAAATTGCTTTTAACTTTTAAAAAAATTTGGATTTTTTTTGAAGAATCAAAATTAAACCATTTTACCACTAACTTAGTGTTTGCCTGATAACTCAAATAACTTTGAAGATTTTTACAAATTCCTTCTTTTAATTTGTTGGCAATACTTATAGGTACAAAACCATACTCCTTCATTTATATCTCTGGATAAATAATATTTTTAATTTGAATTCCAAATTAATATATTGATTATTAATAGTTTTTTTCGGTTTTATAATTTTTATCACAAAAATATTGATATAAGATGTATGATTTAGCATTGGTTTGTAGATAATACTTAGTAAATGCATCCTAAAAGTTTCATAGCTTTAAAATGATTAGTTTTTGAGTTATACTAGGGAAACGGATTTTAAAAACGGTAATTCTGGAAAACAAGGGACGAAATTAGTCACGAGATTTGCTTGCCTTTCTACTCTGATAGATGCATGGTGCAACGACACACCTTTTAAATCATAACTCGAAAACTATTGCAGATATCGAAATATTTTGTTCACCAAAATATTTCTGAATAATTAATGTACAGGAAAACCAATATTTTCAAAAAATGGATTTTGTTTAGGGTTTTAAGGTTTATCTTCCCCCTTCCTAAATGTAAAGGAATAACTGTGTAAGGATGTGTTCCTATCATTCTTGCACCCAGAGAAGAGCTCTCTTCTCCTTGTTCTTCAATGTTATTGCTTAAATGTTAAATGTTGCATTAATGAGCGGCTGAGAGCGGGGTGCGCTGTGTGTGGTGGCAGGCCTGGAGATGCTGGAGCGCGCGCCGCCGGAGGCTGAGCCGGCCTTCGACTTCCGGCGCCACGCACTGCCGCCCAAGCCCTACGTGCTGTGCACGCGCGAGACGCGCTGGTCCGAGCAGGCGCTGGAGCAGCTGCTGGCCGAGATGAAAGGTCAGCCCACTCCACGACTCGTTTCTACTTCCTCGTATACGTAGTATAGAGAACGTTATGTAATGCTGCGGAAAATCGTTTTCGAGATTTCAACACAATACAATATCGCTACACCTTTTGAGGTCCCCTGATACCCAAAAAGTATTGAATAACTGTGTTTTTGAATTTTTTGGACATACTTGTATATTACTTTCCCGTATACGTACGTATATACGGAGTAATATACGTAGTATAGAGAAAGTTATGTAATGCTGCGCGAAAAAACGGCGGATTTTCGGCGGGAAAAAATTCATTGCCGGGCCCTGATATCAAAAAAGTGGATAAAATTAGTTGCTTAATTAAAAGAAAAAATCTTCTAACACGTGGTATTGCCAGAATCCCTGTTTTGTAGGCTCTTAAAACCGAAAAGCCAATTGGAAGCAAAACGTCCGTTCGTCTGTCCGTCTGTCGTATGTGAACAAACCTAGCGCCTAAACCACACGTACGATCTTTTCCAAATTGAGGAGACCCCTGTCTATCTGGATCTAGTTGAAACTTTGAAATTTTGAAAAATATTCTTTAAAATTTGGGGGTAATTTACATGACGTCCCCCGGACATTTTCAAAATTTGTGAGTGAAGTGTTTCAAATGATTTCAAATGAAGTTTTTCGAAAATAGTTTCCTGTGAAAAAGAGCTTCCAATTTCACATTTACAGTAATGCTTAATCGACATTTTCTTAAAACGGCTTCAAATTTTTCAATAAAAATTTCAATTTAGAACGAAGATTGACTCTTCTTTAATATTCTTGACGTAATATTTCAGGTGTACTATTAGGCAAGCAAAAAGTCGAGAAAATGTCAAGAAAATGTACTTTCGGTGACGATAGATTGCAACTGGCCAGAGAATGGAGCAAGACCTTAAAGCCAGTCCACCACAAGGAAATTAGAAATCTTTACTACGAGAGAGTTTGTGCCATTCTGTAGCACCTCTAGTTTCTTTTGTTTCTCATATTTTAATTTACATTTATTGACACACGTAGTATTCTGTTGTACAAACCGCATTCTCTCGAGTACTTTGACATTGGGGTTTGAGATATGCATTGGTTGATTAGTAGGGAACGGATTTTCATGTAAATACAAATTTTTACAGAAACAATATACCCGCATTCAATACACTTTTTCAGAGTTTACAAGACATTCTGAATGAATTGAAACTATTTTTATTTTACATATTTTTACATATTTTGATATTATTACATATTTTCACTTGTTTTATCTAAAACTACATATTTAGTTACATTTTAATATATTTAAACTTTTGAAACAGAAGATTTCACTTTGCATTATATGTTACTAGAGTTATCTGTCTCAAAAAGCAATGTATTGCTACCCCGCTTTTACGACCTGCGGACCTTCGCGATGAATATTGTCAAACTTGCCCCCCCCCCTGCTCCTTGTAATCAAGGATGAGCGGGTGTTTGTGAGGCAGAAGTAATTTCAATCACGACCTTTCATGTTTCTCAAAGCCAATGCGTAACTCGCTCAAAAACTAACAAATACTTTTTACAGGTCTTATCGCGTTATGGGATGGGGGGCTACATGGTACTACTATGCACTTGAGCACCGGCTACTCGTAAACATTGAATATACAGTTTGCGTTTTTTATTTGAAATAAAACTCTTATGTGTAGTGGAAACAATTGTACAATTACGTTTGTAGAGCTAGAACTTTCTTTCAGTCGCCCTGAATCCATGTTAAAATCTGATATACAGCGTTATTTACTGGGAAAATGCTTGCATACACCAATTTTAAATACTATAATTAATTTTTTTTTACATATTTTATATTTTTTCTTACACATATTGGAAAAAATAAATACATATGTATGTACACATTTTCCTTTTTTTAGTACAATAAATTCCGTTCC
Organism: Teleogryllus occipitalis; assembly: GCA_011170035.1. Taxonomy (NCBI): domain Eukaryota; kingdom Metazoa; phylum Arthropoda; class Insecta; order Orthoptera; family Gryllidae; genus Teleogryllus; species Teleogryllus occipitalis. Next base: position 5,290 of record BLKR01000122.1, on the reverse strand, counting down.
CTATTGATTAGTGATTTCGGGCGCATTATTAGTCGCGTAAGTGTAGTGCAATTTATCGCTGAAGATGGCGGCGATCTCTCCTCGCTTGATTGCGAGATCTGGTGCCGACCTATGTACACGTCGGTTCGCGGATTTTCCCCGACCAGGTATCTCCCACCAGCGGGGCACTGCAGAGAAGCTGGCCGCCAGAATTCTCTTCCAGTCATCGATTGAATTTGACTTTGCCATGGTGTCACAAATTCTGGAGCCCCAGTCTGGAGTGTAACCCTACGATCTGCCGGTCAAAGGCACTATAGTGGCATCAATTGGTGCTCTGAGTCATCTAAGCCGTCTTGAAATATGAAGTTTCTTTAGTATATTATTCATTCTCCGGTCAACTAAAGCACTTAACCAACGCAAGCCCTTTTAATTGTTCATGGTTATTAATTAATTAAGTAAGTAAAATATGTTTAATGTGTATTAAAACGTGTACTTAGTTTTTGAGAGTGGCAACAATTCGCACATATAATAACATTATAAAATGAGCATTGTTAAATCCCTTTAAAAACTAAAGGGTTTGAGACGAATAACAAATACGTATAAAATAATTATTTATTATTAATTAAAGATATTATACTATATCGTAATCTGCAGTTTTTAACTAAGATATATTTTTCAAAATTGTGCATCTCCTAGAGATACCAAATTTCAAAAAGTAAAATGGGCTAGAAGTTTTATATTTTCCATCAATTATTATTCAAACTGCTCTTACAAAATGCTCCCATACGATTTTGCATGTAGAAAAATCATTCAATGAATGTTTTATTTACAAAAGTTATTTAAATACTAAGAAGGTCAATGAAACGCGAAGAATATTAGAAAGAGGCTGTAATGATCTCACAGGAATAATCCTCCTAAATACTGTGCGAGATAAATCATTCATTCAACAGGAATACTTCAGTTATTAAAATTAAATCCACGTAACTTGTCAACACGATCGTTATTCCGCCACAGCTGGGGGTTTCGCACTTGAGTAAATAGGTCTGCAATGAATGTTTTCCGGTTGCCCTTGGCAAGATTCTCTCTGCTTTCTTTATCCGATTCCCCGGTTCCACTAAAATACCTTTTCCTGGAGTCACAAGAGCCGGGCGCAAGCCTTTGGTCTCGGGGACGGACGCTCCGTTTGATTCATTGGCGGCCTCGGCGCGCCGGCGGCGGCCAAGCACGCGATTGGTCACGCCCCGCGCCACACGCTTGGGAGCGTGTCAAAGACGCGGTTATTCTTACTGAGAGCTGGATTCCGTTGCAGTGAGAATTGCAACAGAATTGCTCTTTGAAAGTATTTTCATCGCTCTATTAGTTTTTTTTTCCTAGGGCTTTTATTCAGCCGACAGCCGTTTGCCCTTTACGTCCCGGAGGGACGCATATTCGACCATACACTAGACAAACACTCTTGCGGGTTCCTCTGATCTGGGGTCAGCAGAACGTGAGGCCCTCCGCGACAACACACACAAAGTCAAGGGACAAACAGCCATGCCCAAGGCGGGACTCGAACCCGCGACCCTTCGGACCGAAGCGCTGAGTCGGTACTCGCTCTTAGCCACCGCGGCCAACCAGGTCGGCGCCCTATTAAATTATTTTTCGTAATACTGTGCTGTAAACACATCTGCGAAACGAAACCCAATAGAGGAATGAAAAGGTAATCTTAATGGCCGCCGGCCGTTAAGGAATTAACGGCCGCCGGACGTTAAGGAATTAACGGCCGCCGGACGTTAAGGAATCACGTGAGCTTCAAAATATTTATTCAACTCTTAAGACAAATGACAAACAACGTAAAACATAATATATTAATTTTCAGCACTTCAAACATTATTTTAACTCATTTTTCTAATGTCTCATTATAATAAATATTAATATTGAATGAACATTTAATGTTATTACTAATGTCTAAACCTTCATAAGAAGTTGAAGGTGCCGACGTCGACGTACTTGAATCATTGTATGCAATCTGATTGGTGCTGAATAATTGCTTAGAAATTTTAACTCTTTTTGAAACAGATTGTTCAATGTAAGTTTCGGCTACAGACCAGGACTCCCAACCTCCAAGTTCTTTCAAAGTTAGATCTCCCCCGTTTTCCACTAGGATTGTGGCCGATGATCGTCGAAAACAATGCCCTGTGTAGAGCTCAGGAGAGTAATTTTAAAAATTCTGCTATTTTCTTTAAACAAACAACAAATTAAATGTCTCGCCAAGACCAATATTATAGTTCGTGTTGGACTCGCGTCTGAATCGATATAGAAAGGGGCGTTGTATTCCTACGTAAGCAAAGACAAGAACACTTTTTATTTATATTATTTTTCTAATAAGAAGATGGTATTACGAAAAGTATTGAACGACACACGGCCGATGACGCAAACAACAGACTTGGTTGGTTATAAATCACGGCTATCGCCTCGGTTTACAAACTTCAACCGCGTCTGTTATTTGGTGTCTATCGGCCTAGTGACGTTTAATACTATTTCGTAGCAATGTTCTGTTATAACGATTTAACATAACCAGAAGAACGAAAAGCTACTATTAATCGTTTTGGAATTTAAAGTCCGCCGTTCGTTCAGAAAAATTAAAACAAATGAGTTGTATCTTAAGATAAGGCATCTGTACTCATACTTCAAGAAAAGGTTAATGTTTACTTTCTCGCCTTAGGGAGGGACTTCGTGAGAAAAAGAAGTTATGTAATGCTGCGGGAAAAACGGTGAATTTTCGACAGAAAAAAGTGGATAAATCGTGTTGTTAACTTTATGAAAAAAATCTTCTAACACTTGGTGTTGCCAGAATCCGTTTTGTGGGTCCTTGGTACTGAAAAATCGATTGTCGGCAAAACGTGGTTTCAGTGCAAAATTCTCTGTAGTCAATGCTAGCGCCTAAAATGTACAGCCGTTTTCACCAAAATGAATATTCCAAAGTCGATCTTAATGAACTTGAAGCTTTGGGAGTTTCAAGCGAGTATTTTTTTTTTTTTATAAGAAGATGCTCTTACGAAAAGTGTTGAACGATAAGTGGTCGATATCATTGAGTGGTCATTGACCATAGCTAGCGATTGGACGCACACCTTCGCTATTTGCCCCATATCCACCTAATGATAATATATTATAAGAAGGGAACGGAATTTATTGTAATAAAAAAAGGAAAATATGTATATGCATATGTATTTATTTTTTATAAAATATGTAAGGAAAATAGAACATTTGTGAAATAAAAATTCGTTATAATGTTTAAAATTCCATTCTTCACGCATTTTCCGAGCAGAGTACGTTGCCGATCAGATCTTAACATGGATTTAGAGAGTCTGGAAGAAAGTTCTACATCTGCAGAAGCAATTATTTGCTAGTTTCATCCGAAATATGTAATACTTTCCCACTATATACAATTTTGTTTACGAGGAGCCGGTGCTCAACTGAATAGTACCGTACACCCTGTCATAGAAAGAGCGTAGCACACCCCACCCCCACTCCAGAAAAGGGATAAGACAATAATATGATTTTTTATCGAGTTACGCGTGGAGTCTATGAAACACGAATGAGGACGTGTTTGAAATTCCTTCTGCTTCACATACATCTCCTCATCCTTGATCGCGACTACGCGGTTTCCAAGAAGAAGAAGAAGAAGAAGAAGAAGAAGAAGGGCGCGGGGGGAGGTAAGTTTGACAATAGCGATGGACCGGCGTTAATACAAGCGCATTGTGTGGTTTTATAAGTATTTCTGTAACAAAGTTAGCTTTCAAATAACATATATTTCGAACACGTCTGTGAAATGTTTATGTTCGACCTATAAATATATTAAAATGTAACGAAAAATGTAGCAAATAGATAAAATATGTCATAATACTTAAATATGCAAAAATATGTAAAATAAAAATGGTTCCAATTCGTTCCGAATATCCTGCTAAGCCTAGAAAATATTAGTGAATGCAGGTAACTTTATTCCTGTAAAAATATGTATTTACATGAAAATCCGTTCCCTAATTATAACATATGACATCAAACCGTATTTGACAAGGAAACATATCGACTGAGGTCACTAAGTTTCCACCATCATCTGATGTCACTGCGGTGCGTCTGACAGGAAGGTTCTGGTAATAGGTCCCCGCGCTTGCGTTGGCAGAATTTCCGGCACTAACTACATAGCTAGATCAAATTCAGTGGTTGTCTGCAGGAGAATTCTTGCGGCCCTCTGCACTGATCGGTAGTTTCCGTGATTTCTCCTATCAAAATCAGGGCAATGCCGGAGCAGGAACCTAACAAACGAACCACGGACCGCGTGCGATCATTCCTTCCTCTTCTTTGCCCTACCCTCACCCCTGACTTACGTACATTAACACTAACACAAGTCATGAGACTAAGCTAGAGCTTAGAACTTGACCCGCCAGGAACGGTGTCCCAAGGGGAGAGATACCTGATTGGGGAAACACCGCAGGGCGACGTGTAGGCCAGGGCCGGGTCTCGCCATTTAGCTTGTGGAACTACCGGCACTTCCCGAGATGAAACATGCACTATACTTACAGAACTAATGCCCTTAGCAGGTGACGCGCCCGTAAAACCGAGAAGCAATGATTCAATCAACAAGGCAATATGATAGGTCAAGAATCTATCCCCACGATGTTTCTAATTAGTTTACCAATGTCGTCATCTACGAACAAAAAATCATATTAAATAAAAAACATCATCCTCACCTCATTTCAATCAAAACATACAATTTGGGGCCTAACGGTGTTTCGCAGCGTTACAACACTCCCTTTTGCCATTCATGCAACACCTTGGCAGAAGTTACGAAAACTATTTAACTGTAACATAAATAATTTATCTTTTACGAGAACGTGACGTAATTCCTCCCGCGCCAAGTGAGGGGGCGGCGGCCGGACGACGCTCATCTCCGTGTGTGTGTGTGTGTGTGCGTGCGTGCGGGGGGAAGGGGAGGGGGGAGGCAGAGCAACGGCGCGCGAGGGAAGCAAACTCTGCAGCTTCTTCAAAGGCCTCCCGCCGCCTCCCCCGCCCTTTCAAGCAGCCGTTTCCCGCCTCCGCCCGCAGCCCCGCCCACACGCCCGCTCACAGCCCCGCCCACACGCCCGCTCACAGCCCCGCCCGCAGCCTCTCCCACACACCCCTCACGCCCCGCCCACACACCCGCTCACAGCCCCGCTCAAAGCCTCGCCCAACGCCCCGCCTACAGCCCCGCCCATAGCCCCGCCCACACACCCCTCCCACACCCCCGCCCACACACCCCGCCCACACACCCCGCCCACACACCCCGCCC